>CM035171.1:29208399-29920899 GCA_020205615.1 Panax quinquefolius
ATATATACATAAATATTTATAGAATTATATAGAGGTACAAATCATAACGTTTAAGAATAATCTGAATGATATAATTTAAGTATTTGGATACGTAATATCAATATTATTGATGGAGTTATTGAGCATTTTTTTTTTTGTGACAGAGTTACACAAATTAAATAAAATAAGTCAGTATAACATATTTACATCATTTAATAAAAATACTAAAATTCAAAACATAACATATTTAATTCAAATACTAAAATACTAATTAAAAAATATTAAAATACTAATTAAAAAAATACTAAAATACAAAAAAAATTAAATTAAAAAATACTAAAATTCATCATTTAATCAAAATACTAAAATTCAAATTATTTTGTTAACTAATCAAAACAACTAATTAAATAAAATAAGTTGTATAATATATTTACATCATTTTATCAAAATACTAAAATTCAAAAAATAACATATTTAATTCAAATACTAATTAAAAAAATACTAAAATACTAATTAAAAAATACTAAAATACTAATAAAAATAAAATTAAAAAATACTAAAATTCATCATTTAATCAAAATAATAAAATTCAAATTATTTTGTTAACTAATCAAAACAACTAATTAAATAAAATAAGTTGTATAACATATTTACATCATTTTATCAAAATACTAAAATTCAAAACATAACATATTTAATTCAAATAAAAAAAATACTAAAAAACTAATTAAAAAAAAATACTAAAATATTAAAAAAAAAAATCAAATTAAAAAAATATTAAAATCTTTCATTTTTCTCATATCTAGCCATTCTTCTGTAAACCCACCATTCTTCCAAAAATCGATATCAATTTTCTTTCTCTAAACCCTCCCTTCTTCTCAGATCTGAGCCCCACTCTCTCTCATAATTCTTCGTCGACTTGAGGAGCTCTGGCATGGACACCCGGGCGAGACTGGGGCGAAGGTTGAGATTTGAGCTTGGGGTGGTTCGGGTACGGGCTCGGTTTTGATGGCGGTGATGGGTCCGACCCTGTTTTTTGGCTTTGCAGAAGATGATGAGAAAGGCGAAGATTAGGGTGATGGCGAAGAAGCTGACAGTGTAGATTCTTGTTAATTAATTTTACACCCTGACAGTGTAGATGACACAAGTTATTTTGTATCCCAATATAGTTACAGTTTCACGGGAGTGCCTGATGATCAGGTCTCTAGTGATTCAGCCTCTGATAGTACGGACATGATCTCAAATTCTGGTGGACTTGAGGCAAATTTCACCTGCTGATATTGACATGAAAATTTTGAAATTCTTTTCTTATTAATGTAGTTTATCTGACTTAATTAATGCTAATGTTGAGCCCTGCTTGATGGGTAATGGCTGAAAAATACTTTTGTACTGGAACATGTCTCAAATATTTTTCTAATTTAAATACTAATAAACTTGGAAAATGAGAAGTCCCGTACATGGAGTTTGAAGTGAAATCTCATCCAAATTATGTTTGTCCTTTTTTCCCCAGAAGATGGATGACTGTGGTGATCTTGCTGAGTACTGATTCTTCTCCTCTTGATCTTTCCTTGATGAATTTTTCTTTCAAGGTAAGCCTACTTTACCCCCATCAGGAATGCAAATTAGATTCTTTCACCAAAATTAAGGGGTAACCCAGTAGCTAGTACTGGTTTATGTGATGTTAGACTTGGTCTACAAGATTGGCACAGGTGATCACTTTGAGTTTTTCTTGACATTGAAAATCTATTATTAATGCTGATGACTTTGCTGTAAGTGTGTATATAAACATTTGTTTAGTTGGTGTGTGGACAATGTCAAAGTATTTGGAGTATGATAGACCTAATATTGATTTAGTAGAACATTCAAACTTTGGGTCTCATGTTCCTCCCTTTACAACAATGACAGGTCCTTTATATTGTTCAACTTGTCGGAATAGTTCTTTGTTTAAATGCGGCTGCAAAGATATTGAAGCATTGGTTCCATTTAATTTCTTTCCCAATGCTTCTTCGATACATTCATTTCACAAAACTTGTATAAACCCTAATATGTTTTATGCAGAACGTGGTCTAATTAAAGGTTCTGGTGGACAAGAACGTGATGCTACTCTTAATCAGGTTCTCTTCGGCATCTTTTGATATCTAATTTGTATTTGTTTAACTAATTGCTCTGAGCCTGTGTTAATGTTCAATGTTGTCAATACATTCCAGCTCCTTGTATCTTTGGATGGGTTTAAAGGAAGAGGGAACATAATCATTATTGCTTCGACAAATAGACTGGATATTCTGGATCCAGCACTTGTGAGACCAGGACGGTTTGACAGAAAAATATATATACCAAAACTAGGCATATATGGCTGTTGCCAGTATGACTGATGGAATGGTTGGTGCAGAGCTTGCCAACATTATTGAGGTCGCTGCTATCAATATGATGCTTGATGGACGAACTGAGGTAGTACTTACTGAGTATTGGACTTCTTATAAGTGCACGTGATTGCCATAATGGAAACTTGGGTATTTCTAAGATTCTATTGCACTTAATGCAGATTACTATTGATGAATTGTTACAAGCTGCGCAAATTGAAGATAGAGGAATGCTTGATAGGAAAGAGCGAAGCCCCGAGATGTGGAAGCAAGTAGCTATCAATGAAGCAGCAATGGCTGTAGTAGCTGTGAACTTCTCTGATCTTAGAAATATTGAGTTTGTATGATCCTCAAACTCAACTATAAGCTTTCTTATAAATGTTGTCATGTGTGATTTATACTAGTTTAGAGACTTCGATATAAATTCTTTCACTCTTGTTGTTGTACTAAAATTCTTTACCAAGGTTAATAAGCTGCCACCACAGAACTTTAAGGTTGAGTTTCTTATCATTATCTAATATTAGTCTATCAAGGGCAATTATTATCCCTTCTGTTGTTTTAGGTGCATTTTGGCATTTTTTTTAATTTTTAAAACTAGGTGCATCTTGGCAGCTCTTTGTAAATTCCTGCATATGCATCAGGTTAAAGTTTTATAGGTGACCTCAACCTGTTTTTGTGGTTAGTTTAGGACTTCTGCTTACTACTATACAAACTCTTAGTTTCATGTTGAATCGAGGTCTTTTGAACCAGAATTCTTTTATTCAAGTTTAATTTTCATGTGTTATATGGTGTTTTAAGTTTTGTTTACTACTGATCTGATGTTTTCTTTGCCAGCAAAAAGGGTATTGAATGCTTAATAGAATTTGTGTAGTTTGTGGATCCATATATTTTCCTTACTGTCATTGAAGGATTCATTAGCTACTGTATGTAATGCTACTCAAGCTGCTGCTCGCATTCATCAAATCTTCAGGTACAGTAATTCCAAAATAAGCAGCTAATCATTAGCATAAAGAATCTTGTTCTGATATTTAATTCTGAAAATGATTTTTTTAGTCAAATGTTCCTTCTGAATAATTTACTGATAACACATTGATTAAATTATGTTATTGTTACAATGAATTCTTTTTCTTTTCTTCTGGAACCATACCATCAGGCGGCGATGAGCAGGGTTCAAGATGGAGCTAAACAGGATGATTTATTATATGACCAGTTTAGTGAAAAGGATGATCTGTGGTTCGACTTTGTAGCTGATACTGGTGATGGTGGAAACTCATCCTACAGTGGCACGTCTTCTTGCTCAACCTTCGATTCGTGTCCGTTTTAGTGATTCTGAGCTCACTCTGCCACTTGGGAACTTGCTCATTATTGGGGGCGACCTTGCGTAAGCTCAATCATAGTGCTATCACTTTATATAGATCTATAGGATGTTGAACTAGTTAGTGGTTATAAGCAGCTGATTTCTTCGTAGCAGAAGTTTAATATGTCCTACCTTGCACTTGCACCCACACAAGGATTTTGAATAACATTAAAATTTATGTTCTTGTATAAAATAAGCATGTGTTGACCTTCTTTGAATTGTTTATTGAAAACCTGGAAGGAGAATGAACTGTAGTCTATTTGAATGATCTTAGAATATTTTGATATTATAGTATAGTTCTTTTTATCAAACATATTATAGTATAGTATTGAAGACATTATGATTATGCTTTAGATGGTTAATTGTAAAGATAATGAATGATTATGTAGTAGATGTTTTTATTAAGTTAATAATATTTTAGTTTTTTTGTATTTTTGCAATTATTTGCTATGGGGATATTGAGCCAGCCAGGTACACAAAAAGAATGTTAAATTTTGATTCGGCAACAATATAATTCGTTACCAAAGCATTGAACAAGTTTTAATATAGTAACAATTTTTTATACAATTAGCAACAAATTTTCGTTGCTAATGGTATTAAAAATATAATATTTGGAAACGAAAATTTAACCTAATAACAACGGAGAAGATATTGTTGCTAATACTAAATAAAAGGCAACATTTTTTATCATTGCAAATTATATTAACTTTCGTTGCACATATAAAGAAATAGCAACATATAATGTCATTGCTAATCGACGACTTTCGTTGCTATTGAAAAATAACCAGTAACAAACATTTTCGTTGCTGATTCAGCATAATTTCGTTGCCAAATAATATAATCAGCAACGAAAATCGTTGCTAAAAAGTTTACATTTCGCAACGAAAGCAAGCTTAGGCAACAATTTTCATAATTTACTGCAACAAAAAATATCGTTGCAAAATGGTGTCAATTGCAACAAAATGACATGGTCGTTGCAAAAAAAAAAAAAGAGTTCATTTCGTTGCCAATTAGCAGGCTTTTGCAACGACATAGGGTTTTTAGCAACGAAATTTTAATTATTTTGCAACAATATATTTTGTTGCTAAAGGATCGATGTCTCTGTACGAATGTCAAATTTCGTTGCAAAATGTATTACTTTTGGCAACGAAAAAAATACGTTCATTGTGAAATAATTAGCAACGCCATCGTTTTTTAACGACGAAAGACGAACGACAAAGAAAGTCGTTGTCAAAACCCTTTTGCAATGAAATTTGGCACCTTTAGCAACGAAAATCAGTTGTTACTGAAGCCCCATTTTTTTGTAGTGGAGGGTGAATGTTATAACCCAATATTTTCTATATAATTAAATCAGAAATTTTGCAAATAAATTTTTTTATTATTGATAAAGGTGGAAATATGTGTCAGGTAATGTGTGTGTGTGTGTGTGTATATATATATATGTGTGTGTGTGTGTGAGAGAGATAAATAAAATTTATTTATTGCAAATAATTTTATTTTAGAATTATTGATCATTATAAATTATATTCTTATAATAATTAATTTTATAGTAGAAATGTTTTTATTAATTATTTTGCATGAAAATATGATTATATATTATTTCAATAATATATAAATGATTATTAAATTATTATAATAATTATTTTATTATATGAATTTATATTTGGATTAATTAAGTTAATTATTTTAACTTAATAATGGTATATATATGAAAGATAAATCGGATATGGAATCCAAACCCTAAATTCTGGATTTAGAATAAGGAAAGAGAATATGAATATAATATTATTTTTATTTCAGTTCTATGATTATGTACTGTATATGTGTAGACTGATAATGGTTGGTCAATTATGATACAGTATTACAAAACCCTAGTATTTTTTTAATAAACCGTAATTCGATAGTCAAATAAGACTGTAAGATTTTCAAGTAATTACGTTAGGTCATGAATGTCATGTGTTATTGATTTTAACCCTAATTATGGAAAACCTTAATGGGGAACTCTAATTAATTGAGAACCCTAATTACTAAATTAGGAAACCTAATTTCTAAATTTGAAAACCCTAATTTGAAACTCAATTATGAGTTTGAGACTGTTATGTAGCTGTGTTATTATGATTAAGATTAAGTATTATAGAATTCAATGTTAATTAGAGAAACCCTAATTAATATTTAGAAATCCTAAAATTTAGAAACCCTAATTTTTAAAATTAGAAAATCTAATTAGTAATTAGGAACCCTAATCACTAATTAAGGAAAGCTTTATGTTAATTAGTGAATTAGTAAAACTAATTTCCAAGTTCAATGCAATTAGAAACCTAATCTAATTAAGGAAACCATAATTACAAATTTTAAGAAACTAAATTTTTGTACAAACCCTAATTAGAAATCCTACATTTTTTGTGCTAAACCTTAGGGTTAAACCCTAAGGGTTTGCCATGTTACATGTTTGCCATTAAAATCACAAGCATATTGACCATTTTGCCCTTCTTGGATTTTTATTAGGTTACTTGTGAAAATTGCCAACACTTTAGTTGTTTACCAACTCTAACCAACCCATGTGACCAAAATCTCCAGCAAATCAAGTAACATCAGCCAATTCATGCATCTAAGATTTATATATATAGGATTGGAGAGAGAAAGTGTCACAATTAAGCTCATTTTTGCACAAACACTTAACAAATTCTCTCTTTCAATATATTGGAGAATTCTCATGAATAAATTAATCTTAATGTTATTAAATTTAGTTAATAATTATATTAAATAGATTAATTTAAAAATGATTTTAATATTAGAAAAATCATTTTAAATGAAAATAAAGAGTTTAAAAATATTTTAAGTTATAAAATAAAACTTTCAATATTTAAAGGTAAATTTTATTAATTATTTAATATTAATGATATTAGAATTATTTAATAATTATATTAAATAAATAAATTTAAAAATGATTTTAATATTAGAAAAATTATTTTAAATGAAAATAAAGTGTTTAAAGATATTTTAAGTTATAAAATATAACTTTTAATATTTAAAGGATAATTTCATTAATAATTTAATATTAATGATATTAAGTTTATTTAATAATTATATTAAATAAATAGTTTTAAAATGGTATTATTAAATTAAAAATCATTTAAAAAGGATATAAATGAATTAAAAATATTTTAAGTTATAATTAATGACTTTTAATATTTCGATAAATAGAGCATTACTATTTAAGTATTAATGCTAATTATTTAAAATGATTTTAAATGTTTTAAAAATCATTTAAAGAGTAATATTAGTACCTTAAAAATATTTTGAGTTATTATAAATAACTTTAATATTTTGGCAATGGTTTCATTAATAGTTTAATATTAATTAAATATTAATGATAATAGAATTATTTAATATTTAAATCATTTAATAATGATTTCGGTGTTTGAAAATCATGATAAGTTATAATAATTATTTAAAAATTATTATAAGTCATTTAAAAATAATATGACTAATATTTATAGTTATTGAACTACATGATAGAGTCTTAGACTCGATAATTACCCGATAAAGCTGTCGGTACACCGACATGTTTCTGAAATTGATCTAGACTTATATAATGTGTATGTATATGTGTTTGTTTATGATCCAATAATTGTGAAACATATGTGACAATGTGGTTAGGTAATGTGTTGACTGCAATAAGCAGTATTATGTGTTATGATATGTATTTTTAATCGATAGAATGATCTTATTAATGATAGGTCTCGACATAAAAGATAAAACTAAGTTTCGTAACTATAAGAAGCAGACTAGGCAAGTATCCTACCTTTGCATTTACTTTATGCAATGGACATAAGTAAGAAAGTTTCAGAATTATATTATCATTGTGCTAGAATATTAACTCTATTGTTATCAAATATGTATCCAACTATTATTTATCAGTACAATATTATTGCATAATTTAGATATTTATTATGTTCATTAATTTCTAATTATGGTTATACAAGTGTCCTCACTTGGATAATCATTGTATTTAATCACATGTTGACACCTACTTATTAAATTCCAGTATGTATACGTTGACTTCAAAGCTGTCTAAGCTATTTGACCTAGCTAGACACATATTTAGAAATATTGTTTAACATGATAAAAATTTATTGTATCCAATCAACTTGTTTTGGTTCCGATTCCCGACTAAGTATGAACATCCCTAATCTGGGATACTTTTATACGCCAAAGGCGGATAAGATGAACGATAATATCGTTCTTGCATGTAGTATTGATCAATACAGGGCACATTGGGCAGATTACCCTCGTGCCTGTAAGTTATGACGGTTTGCGGATGAAGTTCTGCTAAACCTTATCGAAAATTTAAAACAATGTTCATAGTCTGTCGACTGATACCCATTTGTAGTCAGTACGTAGTTTCAAAATTTTGATATAGAATTGTTATGTTATTATTATTGGTTCAGTTTACTTCACAACTGTTGATTCGTTGTAGAAGCGTCTTACAAAGAAAACATTTAATCCTTTCAGCTAATATTTATAATTGTTAATACTTGTTGGGCACTCAAATACTCATCCTTGGTTAATTTAAATATTTTCAGCTAAGTGTGATCAACCAGAAGGTTCAAGCAAGAACAATGACAAAGGAAACAAATAGTATAAGTTTAATGGTATCTTTTGCAATAGTTAGATATTATTAAGGCAATGATATTTATTATCTATCATGAAATGAAGTGTAGTAAAGGTCGCGTACCTGGGATTAGACTCTGATATATGTAAATTAAGTTTTGTATTTATATTATTGTTATTATTATTAGTATTATTTTTGCTCATAGAAATGGTATCGTAAAGCACCTAGTTCGGGTTTCATGTACCTGAATTTGAGGGCATTACATACATGAACAGGGGAACATCATCCCTGGGTGGTACCAAAACAAGAGCTTTGACTAGCTGTTCTTTGATCGTGAGGAAGGCCTTCTAGAACTCGTCATTCCATTTCATGGAGGAGTTCTTCCTTAACAACTTGAAGATAGGCTCACAGGTTGCTGTGAGTTAAGAAATAAACCTGCTAATAAAGTTTATTCTTCCCAAAAATCCCCGTATTTCCTTCTCTGTCTGAGGAATGGGCATTTCTGTGATGGCTTAGATTTTAGTGGGGTCCAGCTCAATCCCTTTGTGGCTGACTAGGAATCCTAGCAACTTACCTGATTTAACGCCAAAGGCACATTTGGCTGGATTCAACTTCAAGTCTTACTTACACAACCTGTTGAATAGCTTTCTGAGATGGTCTAAGTGGTCTTCTTCCCTTCGAGACTTGACAATGATGTCATCCATGTAGATCTCTATCTCTTTGTGTATTAAGTCATGGAAAAGAGCCATCATGCCTCACTGATAAGTGGCTCTGGCATTGATGAGGTCGAATGATAATCATCTATAGCAAAAAGTTCCCCAAGGCGTGATGAAAGCAATTTCCTCACGATCTTCCTCAGCAACCATAATCTGATGGTATCATGCGAAGCAATCCGTAAAGGAGTACATGCCGTATTGAGCAGTATTTATCAATGAGAATGTGGATAAATGGCATAGGAAAGCTATCTTTAAGGAAATCTTTGTTCAGATTCCGGTAATCCACGCAATCTCGCACCTTTCCTCCAGGCTTAGGCATAGAAACTATGTTCGATATCCACTCAGGATATGTGGACACCATGATAATTTCAGCTTGAAATTGTTTCAAAATTTCTTCTTTCACCTTTAAACTCCACTCAGGTTTCAATCGCATGAGCTTCTACTTGACTGGCTTGAATCCCTCTTTAATGGGATGACGATGAAGAACAATGTCAGTGGACAAACCCACCATGTCTTCGTGAGACCATGCAAACACATCCTGGAATTGGGTTAGTATCATAACCATGTCATTCGTTTAGTTTGGGGGTAAGGTCTGAACCAATTTGGATTAACTTAGGGCTTTCTAAGGTTCCGAGATTGAAAGAAGTGGTTTAATCAAGGTTGGGTTTAGGTTTATCTTTGACCCATTTTTTAATCTCCAGAGGCACCTCAATGTCATCATGTATTTCCATCAAGGCTGATTCCAACTCTACATCAAAGTTACAATCCTTGTGGAGAAGAGACATCTTATCAGCAAGTACAGGCACATCTAAATTTAGGGTCCTGAAACAAAATATGATTCCACTTAGTATATATGAAATGGTTTGATCATACAAAGTGTTAGCATGTACTGACAAAACAATTGCTATCTTTGTCATGAAAAAGTGTGCAGTTATGATATCTACAGGCGTAAAGAGTTCTACGCTTGCGTTTTACCCTCGTCGACCAATGCAAGGAGTGCTTCTCTAATTATCAAGGGAAAAGTTCTGATGGACTGCAGTGATGGAGGGGTTGTCATCGTCCTCCTTCTCCTAAATGATGACCATTATGTCTGGGCAATCATCGTTTGGGGTGTATCTGTTTGTATGTTCATCATGGATAATGATGCGTATGCCTGACATCATTCTGACGATGTCTTGCTTAATTCTTCGCTCCTCTTCCTCCACTCTGGGGTCTGGAACAAAGACTTCTTTCTCCTTCACCGGTATCGGTTAAGGAAACAACATAGCCATTACGTTGGCTGGCACCTTTACAGGAGGTTGTGCAGACTCAGGATTTTTAGGTGGATACAATTATCGTGTAACTTAAGCTGGAGGAATCTGATGATGCTTATGTGGATTCCTGTGATTGGAACTGGTAGAATAGCCCAGCCCAGCTGTCCCAGTTTGACTGATCACTTGAATCAGGTACTTAATACCCTGATGACTTTTACCCATCTTTTGTCCCGGCTGATGACCCAAAGATATCATTTCTTGAGTAGCCGACATTACTTCGGCAGAAATCTTGGGTGTGAGAGGTGGCACCCCAATAGAGTGGTAGTGAGTGTTGCTCACCTCCAGGGCATGAAAACTGATTGGTTCAACTTCTGAATTAAAACTGATGAGGGGTATGTTACTTTGTTTAGGACATTTCGGTTCAGCATTAACCGTGGCTAGGCTGTCATTAATGATGTATTTCAATTGCTGATGAAGAGTGGATGGGACGGCCCTAGCCATATGAATCCACGGTCTTCCCAATAGTAGGATGTATCGTAAATCTATTTTGAGCATGTGAAAAGATACGCAGAATGTATGGGGACCATCCCAATTGGTAGCTCAATTTCTCCGACTGAATTTCGGCGGGATCTGTCGAAAGCCTTGATGATCGTATGACTACTTCAAATCCATTTGAGATTGACATTCATCTTCAGCAAATGAACATAATGACAGATATTCAGAGACGATCCTCCATCTATCAAGACTCCAGCTAGCATATACCCGTAGGACAAAATCGTAATATGCAACGACTTGCAATGACCGGTCCCTTCGGGCGGTATGTCCTCATCAGTGAAGGATATCACATTGTTGTTAAAAATATGATCAACCAAATGTTGAAAATTTTCCACATCCACTGATGTCGGCAAGTAGGCTTCTTCTAAAACCTTCATTAAGATCTTCATGTGATCCTCGAAAGTTAAAACCAAGTTATGGATTTAAATTTGGTGTGGAGCTTCTCTTAAGCTTAAAACCACCTTGGCTTCGTTATGACCCATAGTGAGGAGGAATTTTTCAATCTTCTCCATGGGTATTTTCCCCTTTGATTTGATGGTAGACTTCATCACCCGTTGGGGAAGATACAGTGGATTCTCCTTCGACACTGCAGCAGTTATATGAGAGGTGGATCCTTCAGCTTCTCCATAATTCCATGGGGCTTTTTGTAAGCTGATAACAGGATATTGTGGTCTGAATGATAAGTTGATTGGCTTTGGAGCAGCCACTTTCAAAATATTGTCAACTCCTTTGAGTTGAATTGTTTGTATTGTGAAAGGTTTGATAGTCCCATCAGCCTTAACAGATATAACTGCTACTAGTCCCTTCCATTTAGTAAGATAAGTATTCTCACTCTCTAATAGCACATTATCATCTTCTGCCAGTTGCAGGACACCGCTGTCAATTAGATTCTAAATGAGGTGGCGGAGTGCCCAACATTCTTCAGTGCTGTGACCGCGAGAATGGGAGTGATATTGGCATACTCCATCAGAATTAAACCGTCTGAATGGGGATTAATTGGAGGTAGAAGGGAAGTGATCCTCCTTTCATTGATTAACATCTGAAGTATCTCTTCCATAGGTTGGCCCAGGTATATAAATTCCCTTCTATTGGAAAAATCCCTACGGGCTTTGACACTTGCTCTCTTCGTCACTTTGTCTTCCAAAGTGTTTCTTTCTCACGAAGGTGACGAGGAGTATTCATAATAAAAGGAGAGACTAGCATGCTCTGGTGACTAATCAAGCGTGTGACTTGATGTCGATAGGTCTTTGAGCTCGCAATTGCTCAATTTGTTTACACAGAGCTTTCATCTTTCGTTCCATTGCGAACTAGAACTTTGCATAATCCCATTTATCAACACCATCTTTGATGGTCTGGGATGATTCGCCGTTAAGATGGGAATTCTATCCATTGCTCCAACTAATCATGTTGACCTCTTCCCCTTTGTGTTGAGGGAGAGGGCTGTCTTGTACGTGAGGTTGATCTGGTTTGGTGACCACGATCTCACCGTTGTTTATTAAATCTTGAATCTTGTGTTTCAAGGCCCAACAATCTTCAGTATCATTTTCAAGTGCCCCGGCATGATAAGCACATTTTCGAGCAGCATTGAAACCCCTCCCATTAGGGTTGGCTGGTGGAAGAAGATGCATAATTTACTTCTGAGTCATCAGAAGAGTGAGAATGTTCTCGAGCGAGTCCCCTAAGGGTGTGAACACTCAAGGGCGTTTGACTTCTCCACCTTTTAGCAATAGAGGGTTTGAAGACTGTGCTTGAAAGGGAGTGTAATTTCTCCTCTGGATAGGCATGTTCTGATTGCCTTTTAGACCTTGTAGTATCAAGGAAACATCCTTCTCTTTCTTTTTATGGACCCTCCGGGGGTTGTTTCCATAATTTCAGATTTGGATGAGCTCAAGAATGACTTTTAAAGGCGCCTAGGTCTTGAATCTTTCGACTTCAATCCCATCTCAAACCATCTCCCCATGTTTAATCATTTCAGAAAATGCTTTACCAATTCCAGCTAAGACTCTTTCATAGAAAGGAGCTTCTTGTATGTCTATGAAGGTCATGACCATTTCTAATTCTGTCATGGAAGGAATACCTTGAGCAGCACGGCGCCTCCACCTTTGAGCATACTCTCTGAAAGACTCATTGGGCTATTTCTTGACCTTGGTAATCTGGTACTGATTAGGAGCCATCTGAGACTGGAAGCTGTACTGAGTGAGGAAGGTGTGGGCTAGCTCCTCCCAACTATGGATCTTTGAGTTGTCTAATCTAGTATACCACGAACGAGCTTCTCCAATAAGACTTTTTTGGAACAGCTGCATTCTGAGCTTTTCGTCCTCTGCATAAGATCCAAGTTCTCCAATGAACACCTTCAAATGTGTGTAGGGATCTCCTAACCCGACATATTTTTTGAAGTCAGGAGTTTTAAATTTTTCTAGATAATGAACACCAGGGAATACACAAAGGTCAGCATATGAGACACTTCCATGTCCTCCAATTCCTTTGATCGCATGAAGGGTTTCTTCCATTTGAAGGACATTCTTCCTGATGTCACCGATGTCTGGATCTCCTTTGAGATGGGTGGTATCATGAATTTTGTTGGTCGTATTTAACTGAAGTTCAAGTTCTGTAATGGCTTTATCAGGACCTTGGGTTCCTCATTGTGTAGAGGATTCAACATGTATGGGTATTCTCGTACCCTGAGTAGACTGGTGTAGATCTTTAAGCAGAATAGCCAAATCTGTGATATGTTTCCTTAATCCGTCAAATTCTTTGCGAGAAACTAGATTGAGGTTAGTCTGGTCTGATGACGACATAATTGATTGTAGGCTCGTGGCCTTTTTGGATTTTGATCGGGTAATAGGTCCGATTGATTCCCTGCAAAAGACTTGCGTAGTTTAGTCTTTAGGGAATGTGTAAATGTTTACATGCTATGTATCCATTCTAGGAATATTATCCTTCAAGGCAGATGTTAGCTGCTTATAATAGCATGTTAATTTAAATATGTATGTACACATGTTTCTTCATATTTCTCATTACATGGAGATGAATATGGAATGAAATTACAAGTAATTGACTTTACAGGTAATTTGAAATGAGAAAGCATGAAGAGACTTTCCTCCGCGTTTGGTTTATTAGAGGTTGACCTATCTTAGGTTATTCTCGCCACTTTTTTGGCATGAAGGTTCCCAAATCATCGCAATTTACTCGACGGGAAGTTAATCCGGTCTTTCAACTGGAGCGAATTTGGGTGGTGCCTTTTCGAAGCCTCTTTGGAATTAGTCTTCCTACGAGTCCAGTAATCAAACACCGACAGGATAGCCCCCTGATGGAGGAACCACATAACATATATTCACACACAACGTGTCTCACCATTTATGAAAATGATGACATGTGCGAAGCACTAATATCACAAGCAGATATAGTGTAAAGCATTAAGCGCAGAAAAATATATCCAATCGTACACATTCATCATAAATGTAAATCCAACATCCACACACAAGCATATAACAGTTTTGAAAAGATTTGTAAGAGCGGCTTAAGTCCTCTTACTGGAGTCCCCAACAGAGTCGCCACCTGTCGGCGTTGGGATTTTTATTTGTCCACTTTCGTTACTTGTTTTTTGGTGCTCTCTTGTTAAGTGAGATTTGTTTGAAAAAACAAGTGAAAAAGGTCAGACATGTATAATGTCGACGATGGACTCTTAAGAGTTGCCAGTTGGTTTTTTATATGGTTGTACCAACACAACCGAGAAAAGGTTTGTACATTGACCCATTAATGTGACACTGCTAAACGGGTCGGTGAAATCGAGAATCATTAGGGTCCGGGGACTTGATTATGCGAAGGGAAGGTGTTAGGTACCCCCAACATCCGTGTTACCGCGGTGACCTCCTCTTTTCAAGAAATTGTTATATGAATGTGTGCGTGTGCATGGGTCAATGTGCTGTTATTTGGAAGTGGTGCGAGGCCTCGTTCGCACCTATATACACAATGTTTGAATTTGTGTGAAAATTTAGTTTTAAACAAGATATGGCAGTGATGTTTTATAAAAGAGGTTTTTCAAACCCTTGTGCTCAATAGTAATTGAGACCTTTTACACTCCCATTTTAATTAAGTGTTCGGCTTCATTGTTTTTAATTTTTGGGATGCGAAGCATCTTCGAGAAAATAATGTACAAAATAGTGCCGAACTCCTCGTGGATATGAAAACCATCTGATTAAATCCAAACATCGTGAATAAATTTACAAGCTGCTTACAGCTGAAAATGTCTATCACGGAAAGCAAATCTAGATCCAGTAGACTGAATCTGTGATCACATGATTCCTAGGCTCAAATGAGACCGCAATTGATAATAAAGCAGTAATCATGTATATATATAAAAGATGTAAATATATATATACAGACATGATCAGCCACCACGAAGCACCTCTATGGGGGATCTGAAATGTAAATAAAGCTGTAAAAGCAATCAACCGCCACGAAGTGAACTCCAGGCGGGACGAAAAGTAAAAAAGATTGTAAAGACGGTCAACCGCCACGAAGTAAACTCTAGGCGGGACTAAACGTAAATATATATATATATATATATACTTATATATATCAACTGTTGTCGGACTTTGTTCGATGAGCCTAGATTTTACATCTGGTGCGTTTACCGCTTATATATATATACGAAACCAAATAAACGCTCCAGACCGAAGTCTAGGCTCAATCGAGGCATAAATCGATAATGTTAGTCCATATATAAAAATATATATATAAGTATATATATATATATATACAAACTGAAATGAAACCACGGACCGAAGTCCGGGTAAACACACACAACACGACTCTCAACGTGAAGAATAATGTGTGCAAAGATGAAGAGAAATGCTTTAAAATGTGTAAGAAGGCTTACAGTGGGTTGCCAAAGAAGACTTCTATATCTTTAAAAGGATGAACACTCGGCTCCCGCCGGTACAAAAATTAGCTATATGTGAGCTCACAAGTGTTTAAAATGAGAAAGCACTCAGTGTAGGGTGAGTATAGAGCAAATTTGACAAGGCTTCCTCGTCTTTTTCTTTCTTAAAATGGCCACCCCAAGCCCTCTATTTATAGAGGGGGGGGCCGCATGTGTACTTGCGGCTGGCCGGGTTGCCCCGGGCTTCACGGGTTATGTCATCTCAAACTACGTGTACGCATGCACTGTAATGTTCGCTCGAACTTTTAGAATTGCAATCCGGGCATCTGACTGAGGTATGTAAGACCTATTTTGGACCGCCGTTGTCGAGAGTTACACAATGACATGAGATTAGAGGTTGTATGAAATCAGGAAGATGGGACCATGCCCTCCGGTCTTCAAGCTTCAAACTCTATCCGTTATCCTGCGTAATATTTACTCGGGATTTAACATCCTTGGTTCTTGTGGGACATTGTTGTGTAGAAATGTATGTATGAAATGTTGAGATGGTGCGATGTGGCGTCAAGGTGGGAAGATGATGACTTTGCCCCTCACCAGGGTTATCGCCGGTTTGGGCTGATAAAGCAGACGTTGCTCAGGGTTATCTCTGAGATTGGACTGTTGCAAGTGTTGAAGGTCCTCAGTGTCATCTCTGAGGTGTGCATGTCTTCCCGGTGTTATCTTTGGGTCTTGTACTGACCGCCTCAGTGTGAGTGCCGAGGTTGAAGCTAATTGCATGCATTGGAAACAAGCATTTCCAGGGTTATCGTCGGAACTGCATTCTTTGGGGTTACCTCCAACGTTGGTAACTGCTACTCCCAGTGTTGGGACTGAGACTGAATATCTCGGGGTTATCTCCGAGATGAATCGGCCTTCTCCGGTGGAATTTCTGGTATTGGAACTGCATTCCTCGGGGTTATCTCCGAGGTTGGAACTGATACTCTCGGTGTGTGTTCCGGGGTTGAGACTGAACCTCCGGTAGTATCCGGACTGGATATGAGCTGTCTTCTAGGGTTATCTCTGAAAGACGAATTTGTCCTCCTAAAATGTCAGTGACAGGTGTGCAAAAAATTTTGAGTGTCTACATAATGGACTTATAATGAGAAGAACTCGGTGGCTCTAGAAAAAAGTGTTATGAACATCATGTTCATAGCTCTTGAAAATAAACTGTTCGAAAATGTTGTCAATTGCAAGACAAAAAAAGAAGTCTGGGAAGTTCTACTAGCCATGCACGAAGGAATAGAAGAAGTAAGGGAGAACAAGTACTCTATTCTCACCCAATAGCATGAGATGTTCTTTCATGTTCTTAGAGAAGAAATAGCTATAACTTATGAAAGGTTCAACATCTTGCTTAACTCACTCAGAGTATTTGCGAAAGTATATTCCAACAAGGACCTCAACATCAAATTAATGATAGCTCTTCTAGGAAAGTGGGATGCAAAGACCATTGCCATCAGAGAATCAAAGAATTTTCATGAGATGACTGTTCAGAAGCTCTATGTTAATCTTCTAATTTACGAGCTTGAGTTAAACCAGAGAGCAGAAACAAACACATAGACTTAAAGAAAAGATAAGGGTATAGCCCTCAATGCTACTGAGACACCTTCTAAGGTTCCTATAAAAGATGATACTGATGTAGATGATGGTGATGAAGATTTATCCTTGCTTACAAGAAAACTAAAGAAGTTTATGAGAGGGCAAAATTAACAACAAAAGATACAACAACAACAACAACGTCGACTACAACAACAAGAAAGACTCCTTTAAAGATTTATGATATAATTACAAAAAAGTTAAGTCACTACATTGATGAGTGCACTAAACATTGGAGAGATGAGTTCAAGAGGGATAAAATGAAGGAATTCTTCAAGAAAGATCAAGAGCATACAAGAAGTATCACAAGAAAGAGAAAGGCCTTGTAGCTGAGGGTTCCTGGAGTGATAGTGATAATGACTCAGATTATGAGTCAAGTAATGATGAAGAATTTCATATGGCCAACCTATGCTTCATGGCAATGGAAGATCCTACAAACAACACCTTTGATCATCATGAGATTGATATCAGTGAAGTATTTGATTTGAACTCCCCTAATATTGATATTTCTAATCATAGAACTACTTCATGTGGCACTACATCAGAGTTGTATAAATACATGAAGTGGCTTAGGGTTCTATAAAGAGATCATTCTCTTCTTTAAGAGAAAAAAGAAAAAGTAAAACTTTAGTTAGAAACAGTTCATGAATTTCCAAGCTTGAGGCTAAGAGTGAGAAATTGAGAAAAATAACTGAGCAATCTGCATAAATATAGTTAACTTTGACTTCTAGAATTAAGAAATTAGAGAAGACAATCTCGACATAGAACAAAACTTCGTATTCTATGCACTCCCTGATCACAAGTCAAAGATCCAGCTCATATCGATCATGTATAAGATTTGGGGACTTGTCCTCAAACCATAGTGTGAATAAAACCTTAAAGACTAACAACAACAGTACATTTACTTCCTATAGAAGCATTGTAATACCCAAGAATTTTTTGAATAATATTAATAATTATGTTAATGGAAATTGAGTATTTATTTGAATATAAATAAATATTTTTGTGTCATGAGATATGGTAATTAAAATTAAATTAAGTATGTTACAATTATGTGTTACGGTGAAATTGATGAAAAACTTAATTTAAAGCTTATGAGGATTGCCTAGTGTGGCATAATAAAAGACTAAGAAATTCATTGAGTGAATTAATAGGGGAATAATTTAATAAGAGGATAATTAATTAATATTATATTAATTTTTATTATGAGTAGTTGCATATAATTGAATAATAAGGTAGCTTCATGCATGAAATATAAAATAGGATGTTTAACTAGTAGTAGTATCAATTTGGGAATTCTTATATGTGAAATGGGATTGGCTATGGAAACTGGAACTGGCAAGTAGCTCAACTAGTTTGGCACTTCCAAGAAGCAGCGCAACTGCGCCAGTGGCAAGATTTGACAAAAGTTAGTTATTACTTTGGATACAATATGGAACATTATTTTATTGTGTGACATTATTGAAATCATGTGGTAAAAGTAAATTGAATGGTATAAGTTACTAAGTAAAAAAATAGAATCATGTGAGATATTCTAATATAGAAAGAGTTAATTAAATGTGCATCTTAGAAATTTGGGAGGAAGCTAAATAAAAATTGAATATTGAATATCATTATAGTGATTGGGCATAATGGGAATAATGAGTTATATGGAAAATAATGGGTTGTTAATACCCAACCAAATTATATTCTAACCCAATTTAAATATTATTTTATAAAAACCAAATGTACATGGATTATAAGATTGAGTACATATATAATCCCTAAATTTTCATTATGTAGTAACATTAGTACATTAAAATCACATGAGGGAACCAAAGAGGAACTAAACTAAGCACATTGGAAATAAATGCTGAGATTTAAAAGGTTGTCCCAAATCAGTTGGCCCAAACAGTGTTACACGCTCCTTTACGTAAATTGCAAAGCTAAGAACAGTGGCTACAAGCTGGGTGATGATGGCTATGGAAATGACTGACGGGGAGTGGTTAGCCAACACTTCCTTAACCATTGGTTTATTCTTCTACCACATGAATTCTAACCTATGAACAAAGTCATTACTTGGGCAACCAATCTTATATAAATAGCAACTCCATTCTTCATTTTTTTGTTGCTGTGTTTTGTCTGATAAAATCTAAGTTGAGAGTGTGAGTTGTTTTGTTGAGTAAGAAGGAATCTAGGATTGCAGAGAGTATTAATTAAGCTTCTTAGAAGGTAAATTTCTTGCTTTATGTTCTTAATTCCAAACTTGATAAATTATAGAAATCCTCATAAATTCTTGTGAACTTGATTGGGAATTGTTATTAATGTGTTCATGAAGTTTATATGCATTTATGGAACCTCTGAGAATAAGTTTAAGCATGTTTAGAATGAAGAAAATGGAAATTGGTTTGATTCATGCCAAAGTAGAGGCTCTCTGGATTTGTCAAGGTAGAAGTTGTTCATGCGCTCCTATGATTTAAACAGAAGCAAGCACTTGCCACGAAGCAATCGAGAATTTGTGACTTATGTTTTCAAATCGAATGAATTCTAACATGATGATATGATTTGAACATACATAAAAATAGGTTTAGCATGTGGATATAGGCTCCTTGACATAACATGAACGTTTTGATTGCGTTAATATACATTTTCTAAAGGAAATCATAGTTTTGAAAATGGACTTTGACGAAACTTATAATATTTAAGTTCTAACCATATGAGCATGTGAATGTGGTTTGGTTATGCATGAAACACGATTCACAATTTGTTTGCATGAGTTAGGTTGTGTTAGTCTAGTTCAAATGACTTTTAAAAGAAGACTTGAAAATTTTGGAAAACTAAGGTTTATAAACATGTTATGGTTTACATTCTGAATTTTTGGGCATGCATGCTAGTATCCTTGTGTCACTAAACAAGACTTGCACATGTACTCACTTAGTCGGGTATGATACGAACTATTTAAACATGAGATTAGACATGTTTTAAAGTGATAAATGATACTAACTATGCGTGAGTGAATCGAATACATACAAGCATGCATCTTATAGATTATAGGATCACCTCATGTGTATACATTGAAAATATGGTAGCCTTTGTGATTTCATGACCTTAATTGGCCTTAACTCATTAGAGATCCCAAACTAAAACTATAACATGTAAAGTTGAACTTGGATGGACCTTAAAAGCATGCAAGACCCTTTAACATGTGTATATGCTATGTGTTAATGTATGCTTAGAGTAAGACTAATTCAGGAAGTGCAAAGCTCAACTCTGGTCTGGCCAGGGGACAACATAGCTGCGCCGTCCCTAAGCCTAACCAGGGCGTAGCTGCGCCATCCTGCAGTTTGGTCTGATAGTTTATTTATAATCTTGAAACTTGTAACTTGTATATTACACTGCTTTCATTCATAATACAGGATTATCATGATGTTTAAAGAGTTCTAGCACATAATGGCTATGTGAAACCAAGAATCTAAAGATTTTTGCAAACTTTCTTAATACTTTTCTATGAACTAAGTAAATGGTGATTATAGAGCTAAGTGGTGTGATAACATACTAATGTGACATTCCATTTACATTACGAAGATAGGAATAAATGTATGACTTATGTGATGACTTATGTGGTCGAACATGTATGAGATTATTAACTTATAGAGTGGAGTAACTAATAAATGTGTTGTATACATAACTACGTTGCAATGGATTTCAAAGTGTTGACAAGCTATAGAGTTGGTAAACTACGCTTAAGATAAGTTTTCCTAACTCAACTCGAGTTATTATTTTTCAAAGTATGTTAGTGGATAATTATTGTTGATTATTCCACATTCACTGATTATTAATGAATATTCGCATTTATTTCAAGTTCTCTAACTTCATTTGATTTTCATATTGAATGCAAGTTTCCCTAACTCAACTTGAGTTATTATTTTTCAAAGTATGTTAGTGGATAATTATTGTTGATTATTCTACATTCACTGATTATTAATGAATATTCACATTTATTGCAAGTTCTCTAACTTCATTTGATTTTCATATTGAAAGCAAGTTCTCTAACTCTTTTCACTTTACATATTGAATAAATCCGAATTGTTTCTATATCAACCATATTTACATCGAGCAAATACCTATTACTATTCAGAAATCAATTTTATATCTCGATGTTGTTGCAAGCATTGAACTTATTGTTCCTAAATGCTTTGTAAAAGTGTCCAAGTCATTTATTTGGCTAGACTATTATCATGTGTTAGAAAACTATCCAAACCAATTGAATTGGTGCAAACTCTTATAAATCTACTGAGATGAACAACCCTCATTGAATGGGAAATTATATAACTATCGGGGAACAAATGTGCGCACATACTAACATGTTTAAATGTTTTGCATAACGTAAGGTACTTAGGTTGATAACCTATTGTACTTGATTATAATGGATTTTAAGTATAATGCTGTTAATTCTAGCAGGAGTTCTTAGTTCCTAGTGACTGCTCAGTGTTCATTATTCTTGGACCTTGACATGATTAACCCTTTGAATCTTGTTGACATCTTTCAGTCCATAGAGACACTTCTTGAGAATTATTGATAATTCCTGAACTATTATTCACTGTCATACCCTTGAGATTTGAACTTATAATTGTTCACCCTTATTGCTATATTACTTGCTGGGAATTTTTTTAGCTCATTCTTGCTTTTCCTAAAACTTTTAGTTATGGCAGAACGTAGTGAACCCTCAAGCAATGACAAGGGTAAGGGCAAGGCTACATAATAACTTTGTTCCTTTACGCTAGGAATTTAATATTAGCATGTTGTAATAAGACTTATGTATTGTGATGTACTAAGTTATGTTTAAGTTTATTTATTGCAATGTTGTAGTAACGGTTACGATACTTTGGGACGAGAATATTTATGTTATGACAATGTAAATTATTCTATTTTTCGTTGTGTGAGATTTTAATTTATTATTAGAGTTATCACGTGATGTACCGAATTCGAGATATGAGTATCTGAATTTGGGGGTGTCACAGGTTGGTATCAAAGTGTTAGGTTATAAACCTTAGGAGCAAGAATCCTTAGACTATAACCTTAGAAGAACTTAGAGGATAGAAGGAGATAAAACTCATATAGAGTTTTCCTAGAGATTTAGTGGCATTATGAAATATATTTTCATTCCATATAATGAATTTATTTTTTATTTTGACATTTTAATGGAGTTCGTTACTTCGCCCTTGCCCTTATCAATGCCCGAGGGCCCGCCTTGCACTATAACAAAAAGGCCTATCAATGATCGATTATCGTGATCACTTTTCGATGTCAGCAGATAGCTATCTACGACCGAAAAGTGCGATCGACGATAATCATCACATAAAATCTGGTCATTTGGGATGCACATCGACGACCACTATTAGCGATCGCGATATCTGCGACCGCTATGAATAATCGAAATGACAAATGCGATCATTGAAATGAGTCAAGATGGTCCAGGCCAAAGTCGACGTGGTCCACGTGTCGTGACGATTATCGGCTGCGCGCGGCATGCGATCCGATACTATGCTGTCGTCGCTAATAACTTTCATGATAATCGTATGCGATCACGATATAAAAAAAATTACAAATGATTTTTTTTTTGCTTTTTGCGAGAATTCCCAAAAACTCGCACTGCTTTCACTACACCGCTTTATCCTAACACACATACACACCAAGATAAACAACATACAAAACAATATAAACATCCATCGTCCACCAACACATACACCAAACTAGTATATAAACCTTTAAAACCAATATGATTTGAATAAATATAATAACATTTCAAAACTTGTTTAAGTAATATATATACAAACATCCAAATAATGAATATACAAGTACAAGGTTATGTCAAGCGCCATCCCTCCTCGATCACCCTATAATTAACAAAATAATAAAATAGTTTAGTACATAAACATGACAGTGATATAAACATGTATATATATGAATATAAAATGACAATAAACAAAAGTTGCATTTAAATAGTTTAGTACATAAACATGACAATGATATAAAAAACATGTATTGCTAAACATGCATTTCATGAGTTCAAGTGTCAATGTCCGATTCGTAATCATTTTGTAGAGCACGTGTTCTTGATTCATAATCATCATCCGCTTGATTATGTGTCGATTCAATCAATAACTCTTCCTCCTCAGTATCAATGTCATCTGACACAAGTATTGACTCAGGATCTAATTCATGTGGTTCATCTCCACCATCTAACTGGATTACTTCATTGTCGTCCTCCACATTTATTATAGTCTGACTATGAAGCATCTTCTCTTGGTAAATCTCCCCATCAACTAATTCTACACGACTACGCGCGGGAGTATAAATTACAACTTGCCAATCTGTAGGCGGTCTATCCCTTTTCCTAACAGGACTAGGAGTGTAGTATACTTGTACTGTTTGAGTTGGTAAAACAAACGGTTCGTTGGAGTACGCAGACCTATGGAGGTCAATATCGACGATTCCATGTCTGTCAACACGTATCCCTTCTTCTGAATCAAACCAATGGCACTTGAACAAGTGAATATGACCCCCATACGTGCCCTTGTACGACAACTCTACGATTTCCTCCAACTCCCCATAAAAGGCACGACCAAGCTCATCATTGTAACAATCTCCTTGGACACACACTCCGAGTTCGTTATTCTTTTTTACCGCGCCCATATGCCTTTTTGTGTGAAATTCACAACCATTTATTTTATAACCATTGCGGCTGACTTGATCCTTGTCTGGTCCCATAGCTAGGACTTGTACATTAGTCGAAATCGTTGATCCCTCAGTCAAAGCCTACAAAACTCCATCTTATTAAATGAAGTCATAGTTAACATATGGTGTATATATATATATATATATATACTACGTGTTTAAAATTGAACTTACTTTTGTCCTTTAGCCAAAGTGCAAAGTTTTTATCCCGATTGATTTGAATATCTTTATCGGTTATGTCAAGCATGCTTCACTTTTAACTCATCATCGACAATCTATACCATGTTATAAACATTAACATATTAGAATAAATTTTCAACTTAAAAGATAAAATATCAAGTTTACATGTGTACCTCACAAATAAATCAATCTCCTCACAATTGAGAAGAATGTAAGTATATATGCATGTAATTCTTACTCGAGAGAGGAATACGCGCTTCCCTTTTCCATAAGCGCTACCGATAGACCAAATACTGAGAGAGCCAACCATTTAGTTCAACATTTACCCCATCATCATGTCTCGATACTCGATTGGCCTTTGTCAAGACTTCGTCCAGAAAAATAGTCCGAGACAAACGTAGATATCTCATCAAAATCAGATGCCTCTCGATATCGACCCCTCGACATAAGCTCTATTCTTCACCTTCCTCTTAAGGTTTCCCATCACCCTCTCGAAAGGGTACATCCATCTATATTGAATGGACCCCAACACGAGCTTCATAGGGAAGATGGATTTGCAAATGCTCCATGGAGTCAAAAAAACCGTGTGGGAATATTTTTCCGGTTTACACGTGATCTCTATGATGTTCTTCTCAAGTACAAACATGTCCTTCTCATTCAATGATTTTGAACACAAGTCTTTGAAGAAACGACTAAGATCCGTCAAAGCATCCCATATTAGTTTATCAAGCGAGATCCCGAAATGCTATTGGCATGAGTCTCTCCATGAACACACACGATATCATGACTCTTCATCCCTTGCAATTTCCCACCCGTAACACACCTTGCAATGTTTGACGATATCCATCCGGTAGTTTCAGAGACTTAACCCATGTGCACACATCTTCAACTTGCTTTTTGGACAATGTGTACCTCGTGATGCGGTTTGATAATCTTACCATTAGGAGATTCATAAAGTTCTAATCCAGACGCTTTACAAATATCTTTCATGTCCAAGCGTGCCTTTTATCGTTATCTTTTGTTTTCCCCAGTAATATTCATCACGTTGTTAAAACATTGTCAAACACATTCTTCTCAATATGCATCACATCTAGATTATGATTTAATCAAATTTGTAGACCAATAAGGCAATTCCCAAAAGATGCTTCTCCGAACCCGGTTATGAGATTCACCAAACCCATTGATTATGTTTTTCGATCAACCTTACCAAATGGGATAACCGCAATCTCATCACACGATCTCGCATCTCCGTTCCCGACAATCATGAAGTGCGGGCATATCATTATCTACTTTCCTTTTCTCAAGTGTTCTCTATTTCTTCGACACGGGTGATCTACCGGTAAGAACCGACGATGACAGTCAACCCAACAAGGCTTTCGACCTTTTGATAGATTAAACGACTTTGTATGATCCATACAATACGGACAAGCCAACTTCCCGTGTGTACTCCATCCAGCTAACATACCATAAGCTGGGAAGTCACTTATAGTCCACATAACACGCCCTAAGGTTGAAATTTGTTTTCGTTGCAACATCCCAAGTCTATACTCCATCCTCCCACAATACCTTTAACTCGTCTATAAGAGGTCTCAAGTAAACATCTAAGTTCTTTCCAGGACTCTTAGGACCAGGAATCATGAGTGAAAGAAATAAGTATGGCTGTTTCATACACATCCAAGGAGGCAAAGTTATACGGAGTAACAATCACAGCCAACATGAGTAGTACGGAACAATTTGAGTGGCCAAACGGATTGAAACCATCGGTGGACAATCCAAGCCTCACATTTCTAGGTTCCAATGCAAATTCGGGATGTGCTAAGTTGAAATCTTTCCAAGCCCCGCCCATCTCATGGGATGATTTAGTTCTCCATCTTTAGCTAGAGATTTCGTATGCCAACTCATATGTTCAGCTGATCTTGAAGACATGTACAATCTTTTTAGTCAATGTGTTATTGGAAAATACCTTAGAATCTTAAACAAGATACTTGATTTTTTTGTAGTCACACCCTCTTTATTAGGCCTAAACCGATCATGACTGCAAAACGTGCACCTTGTCATCTGTTCATTTTCCTTATAAAATAACATGTAATCGTTGGGACATGCATCGATCTTTTGGTATCCAAGACCCAACTTCTTCACCATTTTCTTACAAAAGTAATAGTTACTGTGTAATTTCTCACCGTCCGTCAGCAACATACTCTTAATTGCCTTCAAGAGTGACTCAAAACACTCATGGCTCATGTTGTGATCACCTTGATGTTAAGTAATGTCGCCATCGCAGACAATGTAGTGTGTTTGGTGCAACCATGCCACAATGGCTTGCTACCCTCGTCTAACAACTTAAAGAAGTCTTTGGCATCGAATTCATAAGTTTCTCTCCGCTTGCTCCCAATCAAAATCGGCCTGCAATATCATGGACCATTTCATTCATAACGATGAGTAGTACTATCGCCCTAATTGTGTACTTGTGTGATGCCACCATCTCTTCTCCGCTTATGTGCCCACCAAAGATTCTTCGTAATTTCTCATGAACCCGTAAACAAGTAAATGATAGTTTACCATGTCTCTCCGTCCATATAATTTACATTCTTACACTTTAAACATGGACATCGTATCTGCGACTTACCATTCATACATTACGGGTGACTATACGATACTCCAAAAAACACTTGGCAACCAAATTTCTATATTCAATCAGAAGATCTATATGAGCACTTAACTTTCGTCGTGCCATCCAACTACGGTCTGAATAGAGGTCCATGATTCCACGATACCTACTACAGACAACATTATAAATGTTAATTAACATATGACTTAAGCATACTTGTAACCATATGACTTGAGCATACTTGTAAGCATGCATAACTTGGTTGAGCAATTTATAGCTTCTATAACATTTTGTAGCTTTATTCTTATATACATAAGTGTTAAATACCCTTGTTAAAAAGATAAGCAGTCTCTTTATTGACAATGTGTGTCTAGTTACCTTCTCTGTTGCACTTAACAGTTTCCTCTAAGATCGCTTTATTTTGGCTTAACAAATTTCAATAGCTTACTATGCTAACAACCAAGCTTGGCTTGGCCCGTGAGGCTTGGCTAAGCTTGGCGTGGCGTCGTGTGGCCTCGTTGCCTCAAGCCCAAACCCATCAACTCCAATAGCCCTTAATAGGCTCTAGTGGATCAACAATAGGCTCGTTAATAGTATAAATGTTCGCAACTACCCGACTAATAAAAAAAATTCGCCAGTAGTCTCCCTATAATATGGACTAGCCACACGCACGACAACAACATATATATAAAGTCATTTCTAGGCACCCAAGACACAAACCAAGAGAAATATACAAATTCCCAATATAATAATGCAAATTAAACTAGTATACTCAAAACAACTTAATTGGAAGTATATATGAACTTCTCCAACAAAATCGATTTATTATCAAAATAAGAATTTCTTCATATCACTACCCAAAGTCGATTACATTAACAAAATATGAATTTCTTCCTATTCATAAGGAAATATGAACTTCTCCAACAAAATCGGGTCTCCAACAAAATATGAGCTACCCATAATATACCCATAATTTTGGAACGAATATACCCATAACATACAATAAAGTAAATCGGTCTTCATATCGTTACCCATAATTTTGGAACGTAAGAAAGTAAAAAAAATGTGAAAGGAAGATTGTAATATACAATAAATTATGAAAGGAAGATTAAAGGGGTTACCGACAAGCGGTGAATACGGTGATGGTGAAGGCGTCACTTACCGAATGTTGGTGGTTCCTCTTCTCTTCTCCCCTACTCCCTCTTCTCCCTCGTCTGAAGTTTCTCCTCTTTTTTTTCCTTGTAGATCGGTTCGAACGAATGCCCGAATCGATTCAGTTATAAGAATCGTGACGCCATCCATCGCCGATCGCATGTGGTCGCTAGTTTTTAATGATGTGGACATATTAGCGTACCGCTAGCGGTCATTGATATAGATGATTAGTTCGCGCGCAAAGTTTCGCACCAAATTTTGGGGAAATTCTTCTCAATGACCGATCGTGATCGCGTCGCGTCACGATCTCTACTAGCGACTAGATTTCTTTTCGGTCGCAGATAGTGGTCGCTAATACTATTATCAGCGACCAGATAGGGCGGTCGCTGATATCATTGGTCGCAGATGGCCCTTTTTCTTGTAGTGTTGCTCTGCCTTAACTGAAATGTTTTTAGGGAAAGCAAGAATGAGCAACAAGTTTGCCCAGCAAATAATATAGCAATAAGGGTGCTCAATATAGTTTTAGCTTCTCAAGGATACAACAATAATGATAGTTCAAAGATAGCAAGAAGTATCAATGGTTCTCAATAATGGTCACTAAGGACAGAAAATATCAAAAAGATTCAACAGTTAATCAATTCATGATTTCAAAATAATTAATACTTAGCAGTCACTAAGGACTATGAACTTCTCCTAGAACTAGCAGTAATAAACTGATAATTCTACAAAAATGAGTACAATTGGTGATCAGCCTAAAGTACCCTACGTTATGCATAAAATTTAATCATTCTCATGTGCGCACGTCGGTTCCCCGACAAATATTTAATTCCCCTACCAAGAGGGTTGTTCATCTCAGTTATAAGAGTCCGTACCAAGTAAATTTGATTTGGATAACTATTGATCATCTTGGATCTAAACATGTGTTGTGGCACTTTCATTTGATTATTAGAATCATTGAAAGATGGGAAATCACTATAGAGATAGTGGACTCTCATGAACAACATTACATATCCATTAACTAAAGCTTATCCAACAGCAGGATAATCGTCACTTAGAGAAGAAGAGTATGAGATACCATGACGATTGGCTTTAGTGCAAGTGGGAGATTGAAAGTAGTATGCACACAAGCCAATCATGTTTGATGATAAAGCATATACTTTGTAACAATCTTATTCATTTATTAATAAAAAGTATTTATTTATTAAAGGTTTTAATTATCTACATGATCTTTGTTTTATAATATGTGATAAACCCATAGTTTTAAGCAATGCTTTTAGAATAATGATGATGATCATTCTAATGAGATCTAAATTCTTAGAAAGCTTAAAACTAAAATAGTTCCCAATCATTGGATTACTAAATTGGAGATTAGTGAATCAGGATAGATTGGTACATACGTTGTTTTGCTTTCATTGGATGAGGATGATTGATCTCATGATCATTTGTGTGGAGACACTAAAGCAAGTATGTAGGTGCTTATTAGAGAATAAGTTCTTTGAGCGTGGCTCGCTAAGGAATACCTAATGGAGTTTTACTTTTTGTCAATAGGAATTTCTGTAGTGATAGTAGTACAAGTGATCCTTGGACTTGAGATCATCATAGTATCTTGTGTATGATGAGTTATACTTTGACTTATTCTTAAGACCCTTAGGGTATATCAAAGGGTATGCTTGGGTATAATAAGTTGTACATGGAAATAATATATGATCAATAAAGAATCTACCACTTCTAATAAAAGAAGAGAAATGTCCTATGTGATTCGATAAATGACAACCCGGTAGTCCTTGGTTAAAGGAGAATGAAATTAGAAAGGAGTTTCTAATTTGCATTATTTGAGTTGTGCATTTAAGAGTCGAAATACATATAATTAAATAGAATAAGACTTGTGGTAATTCCATGTCTTATATTTAATTGGGATATTGTATGGTGGAAGGATTGAATTATACGGTAACTATTTACTCAAAGGTTCTTTAATGATTAATGTTGAAATCTATATTATCCGGAAAGTCGTTGATCGCTAGGGAGGCTTATCCCTATTGTAGAATAAATATTATTTATTTAAATAAATTAATTGTTTAATTTATTTATTTAAATAAGATTAGAATTGTTCTAATTGATTTATTCACAAATAGGTTTAATATGGAGAACCTAAAGGGTCACACCATAAAAGGAAGAATAATTATTTAAGAAGTTAATGGCATAATCGTAATAATATGTTAAGTATATTTAATTTAATCTATGGTGATAGAATAAATTAAATAGCTTAATATTTATTATTTAATATTTTAGAAATATTAAATATAAATTAATAAGAGGAGTCTTATTAATATTATTACAATTATTATTATTTTAATTTCTAAAAGAGTTTAGGAATTAATTTAATATAAGTACTCTCATTTATTCCTAATAGGATTAGGAGGAAAATTAATTAAAGGAAGTTTAATTAATTATCCCTAATAAGATTAGGGGAGCTTAATTAATTAAAAGAATTTAATTAATTAAATAAAACCCAATTCTTTAATTGTTAAGGTGGGTTGCACACATCTATAAATAAGAGGAGTCTTATTATGGGTGGTGTGGTTGTTGACTTTTACAACTACGTAATAATTCCAATTTGTTGGAGAGTACGCCTTTCTATAGAGATAGAAAACTAGGGTTGAGCCAATACCCTTCTTCTTGAAAATTCTTTTTCCTTGGTGGATCACCTCTAGAGGCCAAACATTTGGGTGGCTAACGTTGATCAAAGGAAGGAACCAAACCCGGTGGATTCAAGTTGAACGCGAAAAGGATTGGAGGTGAACTTGTACCTGAGGAAGCTCGATCTTCGAGGGTATGATTTTATTCTTTATCTTTTCGTTTAATTAATAATTGTGCATAAAGGGTGATCAGGGTATATGGTTTGTAAATTTTTAAACTCTGATTTTTACACGTTTCCGCACTTTTATGCAATTTGATTACGTTCTTGAATATTACAAACCTAACAGTGGCATCAGAGCCAAACCTTTATGCAAATTATTAATTATTTTAATTTGATATGTATATTGATATGTGTTTAGAACAATTTAATTGGGCATAATTTTGTTGTATAAAATTTAATAAAAAAAAAAAGGTGCCGAATTTATTTTTTTTCGCAAGGCCATGTGATCCGGTCATTTTTTTTTGTAAGCTGGTTCACGGAGTAATAATTATAATGAGCTGATTCGGTTATTTTATAATATATATATATATATATATATATATATATATATATATATATATTCAACCAAATCCAACGTAGCTTGCTTTTTAAAAGTATCTCCTGTTAACTAAGATTTAAAGGAGGCGCGGATCACGTGGGTAACAGGATGTCATCCTTGATAGCAAATTAGCAATATCCTGGAAAGCATATATATATATATATATATATATATATATATATATATATATTAACGAATATATATATATTATATACTGTTATTATATATATATATATACTGATTCCATAACTTGATTAGTTATATATATATATATATTCTTAATAATTTTATTATTAAAATAAAAATTTTATTTTAATATTAAAATAAAAGGTTTATTTTAATATTAAAATATAAAGTATATTTTAATTTTAAAATTAAATTTCATGCTAACTAATTAGAGTTGGAATTGGATTCCATGATAACTAATTAGAGTTGAAATTGGATTCTATTTTTCCTTAAATAAAGGAGTTTATTTAGATATGAAATAAGATTTCATATTATTCAAAATAAAGGAGTTTATTTGTGAATAGAAAGAGAATCCTAATTTCCTTAAATAAAGGAGTTTATTTAAATATGAAATAAAATTTTATATTATTCAAAATAAAGGAGTTTATTTGTGAATAGGAAAGAGAATCTAATTTCCTTAAATAAAGGAGTTTATTTAGATATGAAATAAGATTTCATATTATTCAAAATAAAGGAGTTTATTTGTGAATAGGAAAGAGAATCAAGTATTTCTTTTAATAATTTTTTTTTACATGGAATTGGATTCCATAATTAATTAAAATAAAGGAGTTTATTTTGTTTAATGATTTTGATTAAAATAAAATAGTTTATTTTATTCAAAATTGGATAAATTAAAATAAAATAGTTTTATTTTGATTTAAATTTGGATTAAAATAAAGGAGTTTATTTTGATTCAAAATTAGATTTTATACTAACTAAATTTACCCATTAAATGATATCAATATATATATTAAATGTTTATTATTCATAAGATGAATGTTATTTATTGATGCATATGATGATGTGTATGATAATAAATGGGATTGATTATGGACTATTGACAATGTGATTGGATTTTATTTTAGTTGGATGCATGAATGTATGGGTTTTATTAAATGGGGTCTGCGTACCTCGTCTTCTCTAATTTTTACGAATGTAAATTCTATCTCGCTCCTATGTACTTCCCTCGATCACGATCAAGGTTTCTATTTATTTTAAATAGTTTTGTAATAGGAATAGTTAGAATTAATTTTGAAAAATTGGAGATCAAGGAGCAAGAGCGCTTGAAGACCCGATTTGTAATGGAGCAGGGTTTAAATGTAATAGTTATATTTAAATATTATTTCTTGCACCTAGGGTTTGACCTTTTGTTTCACTTGGTGGCTCTAGTGAACCAAACTAGAATAAAAGTCCATAATCAATCCGGGTAGAATATAGTATTCTATATGTACATGCTTATACTATATATATTATATATTATGCAAACATGCTTCGCATGTTAATTAATATACGTATTTTATATATATATATATATGCATGCGCTAAACAAGATGAGACATTTTAATAACAAACCCCTCAAATTTTTATATTAAGTCCTAAGCGTTCAAAGATATTTGGAATATCGAACGTCGCTTTCTAGCATGATAAAATTAATAGAGTATTAAATATTTAATATGAGTTTGTTGTGTCACCACAAGACAAGTATTAAGTATTTAAGATGTTAATTTATCACATTTGATGCTTATAAAGAAAATTGAACAATATTGTTTTGTTGTGTCACCACAAGGATGATATTTTTCTTTTTGAATATATGGAGTGCTAGAGTCGGACTTAACTTGGATAATTTTGATTCGGATGTGCCACCACTTGATCAAAATAATCTAAGAGGCAAAAGAAAAGGAGTTGCATAGTTGATGTAATTGAAAAAGTTGTCTACCTATTTATTTATATATAGTTTGTTGTGTCACCACAAGGCTATATACATTTGAAATGGGATCCTTATTCTCACTAGCGAGATCTTTAATTAGATTTTGCCGAACTATATATATTGAGGGTAATGTAGTTTGAAGAAAATAGTGGGAGATACCAATTTAAAACAAGACCTAATTTATTTTGGTAATTAATAAAAGAATGTATGTTAAAATGTTGTTAAATACAAATTCATTTACAAAATTTTACAATGTCTTAATTACTATCATCTGCGAAACATATTAGATGTTATTTAACCGGATCAGTATTAAGCGGATTGGTTAAGGAATTTGAGAATAGTTCTCATAGTGAAAAGCTATCTTATGTCCTTAATATCGCCTATCCCCGCAATGGTTGCAGAATAATGCCTCCGAGGAAGAGATTGCTACTTTTAGAAAGTGGCAAGATGATGATGCTGATTGGCTCAATGCATCATGCTCGCATCCATGAGTAACGAGCTTGACGTCAAGATGAAACTATGGATGCTCTACTATATTCCTGCACATCAAGTAGTTGATGGTGAGGAAAGTAGGACTGATAGATATCAGATATCTAAGGAGCTCTTCCGATCTAGAATGGCCAATGGCACTATAGTACAGACAAAAGTTCTTAACATAATCAATTTGATTGATCAATTAGGACAACTGGTTTTGTCATGGATGGAGAGTTGAGCCAAGATTTGATCTTGCACTCACTCCCGGACTCCTTTCACAATTGTTGTGAATTTTTCATATGAACAAGCTAGATATCAGCCTCGTTGATTTGCTTAACATGTTGAAAAATGATGAGAGTCACTTTCCAACCAAGAAAGACCATGTCTTATTGGTAGGGGCCAAAGGATCTTCTGAAAAGAAGAACGATTCAAAGAAGGTATATAGAAAGGCATAAACAAAGGATAATAAGAACAAAAGCGATACACGGATAGCAAAGGAGTTTGCTTCCCTTTCGCAATAAGCACTGGACCTTTGGAAAGAAATTGCGAGAAGCATCTTGCAGAAGCTAACCAAAGAAGCTTAGTGAAGTTTCAGTTACAATACAGTTTTTGTTCATGATTGAAATAAATTTTTCTTTAAGTCAATGTTCTACTTGGGTATTGGATACCAACTTTGGTTATCATAAATATAGATTTATGAAAGAACCAAACATAAGTAGAAAGCTAAACAAATATAAGTAATCCTATGTGCGGGAAATATAGCAAAGGTTGCCATATTAGCCATAGAAACTTATAGTTTAGAAATGCCTACGGGCAAATCTATTAAGTCAATAAGTTGTTATTGTATTCCAGTTCTTGTTAAAAATATTATTTCCATTTTATTGTTGGACAATGAAATCTTTGGTATTATAATTAAGAACAATTGTTGTTCTATTTATAATAATAATGTTTTGTATAAAACTGGAATATTACTTAATAAATTTTGTATACTTGACTTACATGAAAATAATTTTGCAAATTGAACAAACTAGTATAAGAAAAGGAGATGATCATTCAAAGAGTTGAATATGTGTATTTGCTAAAATACAAGTGTGAATTATATGAAAAGGTTCAAAAGAATTGAAGTGAAACAAATTGGCAAAGTATTAAGATTCTTTGATTAGATCAAGGAATAAATACTTGTGCAATAAGTTTCTAGATCATCTCAAATGGTTTTCTCATAATGGACACATCCTGATACGTAATAATTGATTGATGTATCTGAATGAAAAATCGTACCTTGTTGGACATGGTGCGGTCCATAATGATTTTACCGACATTTCAGTATCCCTCTAGGGTCATGTCCTAGAAATGGTGCGATATCTACAAAAAGGTAACCTCAAAATCCTACCCCAAGACTCCATAAAAGTTATGGATAGGGAGGATTCTAATCTTAAGTATGTTAAGATAAGGGGTTGTCCAACTTATGTGAAAAGGTTTCAAAGGATAAGCTTGGGACAAGATTTGACATGTACAGATTTGTGGGACATCCTAAAGTAAGTTTAGGGTATATGTTCTATAATTCTACTTAGTAAAAGGTGTTTGTTATGAAACACGCTGCCTTCTAAGATAAAGGTGTTTATCATTGAAGGGGCTAGTGGGAGGATAATAGATCTTGAAAAGTTCAAGAACCACAAAACACTATAAGTCAAATAAGAGGAACCCGTAGATAATTCTATTATACCACTGTTGAATCGTAAATCGGAATAGTCAAAGAAAATACAGGAGGTATGGATTCATCATAGATGATGATGATGATGAGGTACACATCATAGAAGATGATGATCCGATTACACATACGATGAGGTAAGTGTTGTAGACACTCGGAGAAATGGATTGAAGCAAGTTTCTCAAATATGGAACATTCGTTTTGATGAGGCAATCAAAAGAGTTTGATTTTATCAAAAATAAGAATGAACCTAGTGTGTACAAAAGGGTCGATTGGGAGCATCGTGACATTCCTAGTACTATATGTTGATATACTACGGATAAGGAATGACATACCAATGCTACAATCAAGAAAGATAAAGTTGTCTAAACATTCCTCCATGAATGATTTGGAAGAGTATCTTAATTGGGGATATAAATCTATATAGATAGATTTAAGAGGATGCTCGACTTAACCCAAGGAACGTATATTCATTTGATGCTAAAGTCGTTTAGCATGGCAAACTCCAAGAGATGTCTCATGTGGATGAGCTATGGAGTGTATCTCTCTTAATAGTCCCCACAGACTCCTGAAAAGAGAGGTCGCATGAGTGACAATCATGTATGCAATGAAATGTACGAGACCTGATGTTGATCAGTCATATTATGGAGAAGTTCACTATGAGTCAGTGAAAAACATCTTAAAGTGCTTAACCGACACTAAGGATGTGATCATATTCATGGTGGGTCTAAATTAAAACTAGAGGACTTAACAGACTCAAGTTTTTCGAGATGCACCAAGATGACGAAAATCCACTTTAAGGTAAAGCGTTATCTTGAGCAAGTGGTGCGTTGAATTGAAAGGTTCCAAACAAAGAAAGAGTTCTTTGGTTTAGTGATAAAGACAAAGTATATAGCTATAAATAAAGCTACAAGTTGATTATTTGGATGAAAAGTTCATTACAGAACTAGGAATAGTTCCTAAGTCTCATCTTGGATCTAAACATGTGTTGTGGCACTTTCATTTGATTATTAGAATCATTGAAAGATGGGAAATCACTATAGAGATAGTGGACTCTCATGAACAACATTACATATCCATTAACTAAAGCTTATCCAACAGCAGGATAATCGTCACTTAGAGAAGAAGAGTATGAGATACCATGACGATTGGCTTTAGTGCAAGTGGGAGATTGAAAGTAGTATGCACACAAGCCAATCATGTTTGATGATAAAGCATATACTTTGTAACAATCTTATTCATTTATTAATAAAAAGTATTTATTTATTAAAGGTTTTAATTATCTACATGATCTTTGTTTTATAATATGTGATAAACCCATAGTTTTAAGCAATGCTTTTAGAATAATGATGATGATCATTCTAATGAGATCTAAATTCTTAGAAAGCTTAAAACTAAAATAGTTCCCAATCATTGGATTACTAAATTGGGGATTAGTGAATTCGGATAGATTGGTACATACATGCGTTGCTTTTCATTGGATGAGGATGATTGATCTCATGATCATTTGTGTGGAGACACTAAAGCAAGTATGTAGGTGCTTATTAGAGAATAAGTTCACTTTGAACATTGGCTCGCTAAGGAATACCTAATGGAGTTTTACTTTTGTCAATAGGAATTTCAGTAGTAGTGATAGTAAGTACAAGTGATCCTTGGACTTGAGATCATCATAGTATCTTGTGTATGATGAGTTATACTTTAACTTATTCCTTAAGACCCTTAGGGTATATCAAAGGGTATGCTTGGGTATAATAAGTTGTACATGGAGATAATATATGATCAATAAAGAATCTACCACTTCTAATAAAAGAAGAGAAATGTCTATGTGATTCGATAAATGACAACCCAAGAGTCCTTGGTTAAGCGTAATGAAATTAGAAAGGAGTTTCTAATTTGCATTATTTGAGTTGTGCATTTAAGAGTCGAAATACATATAATTAAATAGAATAAGACTTGACAAAGAATTCCATGTCTTATATTTAATTGGGATATTGTATGGTGGAAGGATTGAATTGTACGGTAACTATTTACTCAAAGGTTCTTTAATGATTAATGTTGAAATCTATATTATCCGGAAAGTCGTTGATCGCTAGGGAGGCTTATCCTATTGTAGAATAAATATTATTTATTTAAATAAATTAATTGTTTAATTTATTTATTTAAATAAGATTAGAATTGTTCTAATTGATTTATTCACAATAGGTTTAATATGGAGAACCTAAAGGGTCACACCATAAAAGGAAGAATAATTATTTAAGAAGTTAATGGCATAATCGTAATAATATGTTAAGTATATTTAATTTAATCTATGGTGATAGAATAAATTAAATAGCTTAATATTTATTATTTAATATTTTAGAAATATTAAATATAAATTAATAAGAGGAGTCTTATTAATATTATTACAATTATTATTATTTTAATTTCTAAAAGAGTTTAGGAATTAATTTAATATAAGTACTCTCATTTATTCCTAATAGGATTGGGAGGGAAAATTAATAAAGGAAGTTTAATTAATTATCCCTAATAAGATTAGGGAGCTTAATTAATTAAAAGAATTTAATTAATTAAATAAAACCCAATTCCTTAATTGTTAAGGTGGGTTGCACACATCTATAAATAAGAGGAGTCTTATTATGGGTGGTGTGGTTGTTGACTTTTACAACTACGTAATAATTCCAATTTGTTAGAGAGTACGCCCTTTCTATAGAGATAGAAAACTAGGGTTGAGCCAATACCCCTTCTTCTTGAAAATTCTTTTTCCTTGGTGGATCACCTCTAGAGGCCAAACATTTGGGTGGCTAACGTTGATCAAAGGAAGGAACCAAACCCGGTGGATTCAAGTTGAACGCGAAAAGGATTGGAGGTGAACTTATACCCGAGGAAGCTCGATCTTCGAGGGTATGATTTTATTCTTTATCTTTTCGTTTAATTAATAATTATGCATAAAGGATGATCCGGGTATATGGTTTGTAAATTTTTAAACTCTGATTTTTACACGTTTTCGCACTTTTATGCAATTTGATTGCGTTCTTGAATATTACAAACCTAACAGTTACACGTATAGGATATTCATTAGTTATGTATACCTATACATGATATGTAAGTTTAAACGCTTACATAAACGTCTAACTTAGTTGTATACTCATCACATACATAATCACATACCTTGTGTACTCATAGTACAAAATCAGTTTATAAGACACCATGAAGTCAAAAAACATAGTTTCTAATCATTGCTTTATAGCTTGCAAACATCTTTTGGACTTAACATTTGAAAGTTTATAATCACTAATTAAACATTAAATTCTATCATTTAGCATGCTTCTTAACACATTGGATAGTATACGGGCCATATAATACAGGTTAAGGTAACAATATAAGCATACCTTAAATCTCATATTACAAACAGAATGAAGAACTCATTCAGAGTGAATTAAATGCGGTGTTACAGTTGGAAGCTTAAGGACGGTAGCACTACGATGTCCTCTATCCTGACTAGAGTTGAGCTTCTGCCCTCCTGGTTTTAGTCAAATCGTTTGCATACAAAGTCATTAACAATTATCATGCACACATGTTATAGGACTTTACATATTTGTATGACCACTTCAAGATCAACTTTACATGTTAGGGACTTAAGTTTAGGATTTCCACGGAATTAAGGCCAAATAGGGTCATGCAATCACAATGCGTACTAACTAGTCATATGTCCACATAAAGAGATCACATAATTTGTACTACACATTTTTATAAGTGTTGACATCATTTATTCATAGCTATCATCGTTTATCACTTTAAAACATGTTTAACTCATGCTTGGTTAACTTCCACTACGTCTAACACATAAGAATCATGTTTACCGACACAATAAACATAAACATGCCCTCTTCCATCTTCAGTACTTAACTACTCACACAAATGCAACTTAGTTTGAAAATATATCCGAGTTTGCTTTTGAAATCATTTTAACTTGAATATTGCAATTTGACACATACAAAACATCTTTAAAGCCCTTTTCATGTGCAGTTAAGTCATGTTAGCATCTTCACAAGGTTAGAACATCCATCATGTAATATTCATGGATATTGGCTTAAATATGATAATCTTTTCTTTGAAAAAGTTCTCTACTCAAAGCCTAACAAGTTGGTCATGAACAAAGGAACTATAATTCACAACTCATGCTCATTTATGTTCAGAAATCAGTCATGTGTGAATAATATCAAGCTCAGAATTTTCAGAACATAAGTTTCATTAAAGTTCATTTTCAAAACTTTTAGTTTTTGTTATAAATCCCCAATTAAATCATGTTGGTCATTTCTAATCTCATATGAAAGCTTTATACAACATGTTATACTTCGTTTTATACTTGCATAGGTCTTTAATACTAAGTTAGAAACATCACGTACTCAATGAAACAAGAACTTGATTCGGGGATCAATGCAATGCGTTGTTACACCTAGTATAAATTAAGTAGCGACTTTACATACTTTCATGACACCCCCAAAATCCAGGTACTTCAATTCCCACGTGATTTGGTGTTCACTATACAAACATCATATGTCTATCTACCCATAATAAATGAAACCATAAAATAGATAGAAAAAAATACTCTCATTAAGGAGTTACAACATCTGAAATTAAATACATCAATCCCAGGTCATACTAACCTTAAATCTTAAATACGAAAACATAAACAAATATTAAGTCTTACATAATTTAAACCTAAGTTTGAAACATAACATAACAAATAAAGAACAAGTCTTCATCACTTGTTAATCTTGCCATTGCCTTTGCTAGTAGAAGGCTCGTTGGACCTTTCGTTCTTAACTGCAATGTTATTATTACGCAAGAGTGAGCACGATTTCCCACAAGTATAATAATGTACCAACAATATAATAACATACAAGTGAATCAAAGACTTCTGAAATAAGAAACTTGACTTTTGAATAAAGAATTAATAACAAGAATCAAAAGAACTTCTGAGGGTCATAAGACCTTGAACTATGTCCTAGGTTATCAAGTGTTATACTTGAAACCTTTAACAGTCATAATACTATGGACTCTTCTACTCATACTTAGGGGGATCAGCCCATAGTACCATAATGTGCACAAAATCTTAACGCTAATGCATAAGTAATCCCCTATAACAGGGTTGTTCGTCTCAGTTTGACATTGGAGTCCGCACCAAAGGAAGTTTGGTTTGGATAAATTCAACAAAGGTTCTGAAATTTAGAACGTTCATCAACTATGGACTAGTCGAATCAATAAGGGTTCACTAGTCTTACACGGTTCAACAATAAACGATATTAAATTGAATAAAAATTCTAAAAGAAAGGTATACAATCAAAATAACTATTGTATGACTGAATTCATGCTTTAAAAGAATTATAACATCTAATATGAAGTCTTGAACGTGAACAATTTATAACAAGAGCTTACTCGATATAAAATAAAATTCTAAGACTTGATCAATGAGTAATTTAGAATTTAAGGAACTGGCTTAACAACAATAATTTAGAAATAGAATATATTTGTTCAATATAAAAGTAAGGTTTGGAAACTTGCCTCTTGCACAAGCTACAATTAAATCACGTTCTTTATTAAATCATAAATATCAATACATTCACAATACCCGTTAATCAATAGTTCGATATACCTATCGAATCCCAACATTGGTCTTTGAATATGTTATTGGACTTTTAAGTGTTATTAATTAACCACATAACGTAAGTTACTTAATATATTATTATATGTTTGACATGTCTTCATGTTCTTTACATTAGGTTTTAAAAACACATTTTCAAAACTTGAACACTTAGAAAAATTTCTCAAGTTCTGCAGGTAGGGCGCGGGGGCGCTACATTGGTTCTCTACATGGCGCGGGCGCGCTTCACAGTGCGGGCGTGCTCCATTCATTCTTTGGAGCAGCGCGGCGGCGCTACGACGCAGACCCAGATTCTATAGTTCGCGAAGAACACACAGAACAACCCAATAAATCTCAAATTAAGCTAACACGATGAATTTTAATGCTACCCATTTATTATAGACTTCACAAAAACATCACATAAAGTCTTTACCATGATTCTAACACTTTAATTCACGAAATTACACAATTTACAACATTTAATCTCACTGTTTTTTCATATTTTGTAAAGTTTTGAAGAAAACATGAATTTTAACATTATAGATTCATTAATTCACCGAATCTATCCATTTAAATTTTGTTTTGTTCGTTTCAACATACTTATGCATATACGAGTGTAAATTTTTGATACAACTTATGATTAAAGCATTTAATTTGTACGTAATGGCCATATGGCCATATATATAACTTTTATACTTTGTAACTTCAAAAATATCTAATTACTACATATTTATATGGATTTAATATTTTTAAAACATACATAGATGGTAGAAAACTTGTTATGATTATATATTATCATGTGTATACACATAAATCACCAATTCATGCATTGATCACTATATTTTTGTTTTACAAAGAACTCAAAATACTTATTAATGGAAAACTCTGATTTTAGCATGATTTCATGAAATCAATTACTTTAAACACATGAATATATGATATACACTTAGTATAAATATAAATTAACCTATACATCACATCATATACTCATCAATTTGCAACTTTCTTCAATTAGAGAGGACTTAGAGATAGTTTTTCATAGAAAATAATAACAACGTAATTTACAAATTGGGTTGGAGAGATTACCCTATTGTAATTCCTCTGATTCTTTGCTTTCTTCTCCAATATTATAAATTCTCTCTAAACTCTCTCTCTCTCTCTCTGAATTTTTCCCTGTACTTTGCTCTCCAGGTTTAAACTAAGAACAGGATATAAGACGCATAATATAATTGGCGTCGATGTGGTCAGTTAATCCCTTCGTGGGTTAACTGACCAACTCCCTTCTAGGCCTTGTTTGGCTAGCCTTTAAAAGGCTCTTTCCCATTTAATTTAATTAATCTCTTATTATATAGTTTAATAACGCCACACCCAATTAAACAATAAATCAAATATCTTATTTAATTTAATTTAAATAAAATATAATAATTTCTCATTTTTTCACATAGTCACATAATTAAATTTATCATTTATTAATTATGTCAAATTATTAAATCTCTAATTAATTATTAAATTAATTAGAATAATATTATGCTTATTAAATAATTCATTTAATCAAATAAGCTCAATTAAATAATACCTTGAATAATAAAATTCTCCACATTACTTTCATCAATATAACACATATAATTAAATTTATCTACCACAAATTCAACAATTAATTATTTAATCCAATAATTAAATCATCGAAAAAATATTTATTAATTCAATAATTATTCAAATTAGATTACAAAATCTTGTTCGTCGCAATCTTTCCCCCATTAAAATGATTATGTTCCCAGAATCACGACTCAATCAATTCGTCCCGTTACATTCTCCCCCCCCCCCCTTACAAAGATTTTGTCCCCAGAATCGCTTACACAAAAAATTAAGTAAATACATGAGGATAATTCTTCTTCATATTTTCTTCGAGTTCCCACGTAGCTTCTTCAGCGTTGTGTTTCCTCCAAATTACCTTAATAGAAGGTATTACTTTATTTCTGAGAACTTGTTCTTTCCTGTCGACAATCTGAATAGGAATTTCTTTATAAGATTAATCTTTTTCAAATTATAAGGGTTCATATTCAATCACATGTTTGTAATCGGGTTTGTAGGGTTGTAAAACCAAAATATGGAAGACGTTGTGGACATTCTCGAGTCCTGGAGGTAACGCTACCTCATACGTAACTTCTCTAATCCTTCGCAGTACTTCAAAAGGTCCTATGAACCTTAGGCTTAATTTCCCCTTCTTTTCGAATATGATCTTTCCTTTCCAGGGAGAGACTTTCAAAAATACATAACTACCCGATTCAAACTTAACATTTTTACGCTGTGGATTGGCATATTTCTTCTGCCTATCTTGAGATGCTACCAGTCTTGTTCGGATCACTTTGATTATCTCTGCTGTCTGCTATACCAGTTCTGGACCTAGTAATTTTCTCTCGCCAACTTCATCCTAATATAGCGGAGTTCTGCAGTTTCTGTCGTATAACGCTTCATAAGGCGACATGCCAATACTAGCGTGGTAATTGTTGTTGTAGCTGAACTATACGAGCGGTAGATGATCATCTCAATTTCCTTTAAAGTTCATTATACAAGCTCTTAACATATCTTCTAATGTCTGAATTGTTCTTTCACTCTGCCCGTCTGTTTGAGGGTGATATGTCATACTCATTCTCAACTGCGTACCCATGTATTCCTGTAGCCACTTCCAAAAGTTCGATGTAAAGCGCGGATCCCTATCAGAAATAATTGAGACTGGCACTCCATGCCTCGAAACAATCTCTTTGATATATAATTTTGCCAACTGGTTTAAGTTAAATTTTATCCCGATCGGAAGGAAATGTGCGGATTTTGTCAGTCGCTCAAAGATAACCTATACTGCGTCATAGCCTTTCTGAGTTGTCGAAAGGCTAACCACGAAATCCATCGTAATGTGTTCCCATTTCCGTTCTAGGATTTCTAACGGTTGTAGCAACCCACTTGGCCTCTGATGCTCTGCTTTCATTTTCTGGCATGTCAGACACTTGGCAACATACTCTGCATCATCTCGTTTCAAATTTGGCCACCAGAAATATTGTCGAAGATCTTGGTACATCTTGGTACTACCAGAGTGAATCGAATATCGTGAGCTATGAGCCTCGCTCAAAATGTCTTCCTTAATCTTTGGCACTGCCAGTACCCAAATTCTGCTTTCAAATCTCAGTATTCCTTCATTGTCCATCTTGAATCTCGGTTCGGTTCCTTTATATATCTTATTTTTCACCATCTCACATTCTTCGTCCTGAAGTTGAGCCTCCTTAACTTTATCTAGCAAAGTTGTACCGGATTGCATCTGGAACAACTTCTCGTCACTCTCCATAGGATGCTTTACTTCTATTTCCATCTTCTCCATCGCTGGAATTAGCTCCTCCTGAGCTGTCAACATCATCAATTTCTCTTGACCCTTTATACTTAAGGCGTCGGCAACCATATTGGCTTTACCCGGATGGTACAAAATTTCGCAATCATAATCCTTAATTAACTCCAACCACCTTCTCTAGCGCATATTCAAGTCCTTCTGTGTAAAAATATATTTTAGACTCTTGTGGTCTGTATATATTTTACACCTCTCCCCATAGAGATAGTGTCTCTAGATCTTCAAAGCAAATACCACCGTAGCTAACTCCAAGTCATGGGTCGGATACCCCTTCTCATAGTCCTTCAATTGTCGTGACGCATACACAATGACCCTGCCATTTTGCATAAGAACATAACCCAGTCCTTTATGCGACGCATCACTATAAACCACAAAATTTCCTATGTTATCCAGGAGAGATAACACAGGTGCTGTACTCAACCTCTTCTTAAGTTCTTGAAAGCTTTCCTCACACTTCTCCATCCAAACAAATTTTACAGCTTTCCTAGTCAAATTCATCAACAAAGTTGTGATCTTGGAAAAGTCTTGACTGAATCTTCTATAATAACCTGCCAATCCAAGAAAGCTTCATACTTTCAACGGCATTTTCGGTTGATCCCAGTTCATCACAGCTTCGACTTTGGAAGGATCTATAGAAATTTCGTCCTTATCAATCACATGTCCAAGAAATTGTACCCGCTCAATCCAAAATTCACATTTTGAAAACTTGGCATACAATGTTTCCCTTTGTAACGCTTCTAACGTTACCTTAAAATGCTCTTCATGTTCTTCCTTGGTTTTTGAGTACACCAAAATGTCATCGATGAACACCACCACAAATTTATCTAAAAATAGTTTAAACACCCTGTTCATCAAGTCCATAAACGTTGCAGGAGCATTTGTTAGACTAAATGACATCACCAGGAAATCATAGTGACCATATCGAGTCCTAAATGCTGTCTTCAGAACATCCTCTGGTCTCACCTTCAATTGATGATAACCACTCCTCAAGTTTATTTTGGAAAAGTATCTCGCTCCCTTCAATTGATCAAATAGGTCATCGATCCTTGGTAATGGATATCGATTCTTAATCGTGACTTTATTCAGTTCTCTATAGTCGATGTAGAGCCGCATCGTTCCGTCCTTCTTTTTCATAAATAACATCGGCGCTCCCCACGATGATACACTTGGTTGAAGGTACTTCTTATCCAGTAACTCTTGCAGTTGTACCATTAATTCTTTCATCTCTACCGAAGCCATCCGATATGGTGCCTTTGATATTGGAGTCGTTCCTAGCGCTAAATTGATCACAAAATCAACCTCTCTGTCTGGCGGAAGTCCTGGAAGATCATCCGAAAATACATCTGCGAAGTCCAACACTATTGGTATCTCCTCTATTTCCAGGTTCTCTTTATGACTATCGACTATGTAAGCTAGATATCCAACACAGCCTTGTCTTAACAACTTCCTGGCCTGCATCATCGTCAGATAACTCGTTTGTCTAGGCGACTTACTTCCATAGAATACAACCTTTGACATAGTCATAAGGTTAATACGCTTCTTCTGGCAATTAATTACAGCCTCATAATTGAATAACCAGTCCATTCCCAAGATAACGTCAAATTCCCCAAGTCTGATAGGGATAAGATCTACGTTCATAATATTACCCTTAATATCCACCCTACAATTCTTATGTACATGCTTAACAGGGATTATTTCTCTATTCGCAATTTCTATGTTCATGGGGAATTCTAACTCATCCTTATGCAATCCTAAGTTCTTAGAAAAGTCATCAGATATAAATGAACAAGTAGCACCTGAATCAAATAATACATAAGCATTAACTGTATTGATCGGAATAATACCTGACACCACGTCACGAGACTGCACAACATCCTGCACTGTCATGTTGAAAGTCCTGGCGGTTGGTCTGTTGGTTGCGGTTGGTCCTGTGATAGTCAGAGCACTTCCACCGCTGTTTCCCATATTTCCTCGTGATCCTGCCCCTCCAGATCCCTTCTTAGGATAGTCTCTTGCCAGATCGTCTTTTGAGCCATAAGTGAAGCAGGCGCCCTTCTTTGGGTTAGGACAGTTAGGTGCTATGTGGCCTGCCTGACCACAATTATAGCACACTCGTTTTCCTTTCGTGCAAACTTCCAGATGAGCTTTCCCTTAGGTCGGGCATGCTTCAATCCTCTTCTTCTGACCTCCTTGCATATTTCCAGATGATGAGTTGTCAGACCACCTTCTCTTCTGATTGTTACTTCCTCCCGTGTTACTTCCATTAGCCTTATTAATTCCCTCATTTTCACTCTTCTTCTTCTTCTGATCTTGATTATACTTAGTCATCGCATTGTTCCCACCTTCAGCGAGTATGGCCTTCTCCAGTACTTCAGCAAATGTCTTTAACTAAAACATCAACACTTTACTATACAACCAGGGCTTCAGTCCTTGTTCAAACCTTCTTGCTTTTTTCTCATCCGTGTGCACTTGATATGTGGCAAACCTAGCCAACTCATTAAATCTTGTTGCATAGTCTGTCACATACATATTTCCTTGCTTCTATTCCAGAAATTGTACCTCCATTTAGTTCTGCGAGCTTGTCGAAAAGTACATCTCAAAGAACATCTCCTTAAACCTCTCCCAAGTGATCATACCTTCTACTCCACGGACCTTATTTGTTTGCCACCAATAACTGGCTTCGAATTTCAGCATGATCATTGCGTAAGCGGTTTTCTGGTCCTCTGTAACTCATGCGACATCAAAAACTTTCTCCATCTCCATAACCCAAGTTTGAGCTTCAATTGGGTTCATGGAGCCTTTAAACTCAGGCGGTCCCACCGCCTTGAAGTCGTTGAACATCGTATTGGGTGGAGCTTGAGGTTGATTATTAATCGCTCCAGTTAATAAGTTCAACAATTGCTAAATGGGGTTAGCATTGACATTGTTGTTGTTGTTCATCGATTCTTCTTGAGCTGGTTGACGGTTTGGTCTTCTTCTTGGTGGCATATTTCTGTTAAAATATATACTTATTAGATCTTTATCCAATTCTCTAAATATTTAAGACTTAACTCAAACAATTTAACATAATCACTTAACATATTTTCTCAAATAACTTGATATATTTATTTAATCAAAAGTTTTAACAAACTACGATAGCATCACTGCTATTTACATCAATTATCCCGAGATAAAGAATTTACAAGATTTAAAACATCAAAATATTCCTCTGTTTATAAACACATCGGAATTTACATTTTTAACTACCGGATAGGTTTTCACATAATTAAATTATTCCTATCACTGCTTGCTAAGGCGTTGAATAGCCTCGCTACGCTCTTCTTCCATAATGCACAACATCGTCCTACGAAATAACATGTACGACAGTAGTCTTTTGAACTTAATTGGGTATCTCAAAACTAGATCCTGGGCCTCATCCATCGCATTTTGAAGCGTAGAGTACGTCTCCTCAAGCTTAGCCTTTTTCGCCCGACAATTTTCTTTTGCAAGATCAGCATGACGTGATCCTCTTACCCAGGCCTCCTCTGCTATGGTCAGCCTTGCTGAGTTCTCTTTTAGTTCATTCTTTAACTTCTCTATTTCCTCGGACTTCTCATCGGTTTGACCCTTCTCGTGAACCAAATCCCACTCTACGTTTCCTAGACGTGTGTGAAGAGTCACTACCTCCTTATCCCTCTGCTCGATGGTAAGCTGTTGAATAACCATCCACTCATTCAGCTCCTGAACAGTGTCTCGTAACTCTATGTTACGGTCATATAGCTCGTCGTACATCTTAGCACTGATAGAGTTCGGTGGGAATACATCTTCTTCCTCTTCTTCCTCAGGATCCTCCTCTGGATCAGTTTCAGGCTCATGCTCCTGACCAACAATGGTGATCAACGGAGATGGCTCTTTCTGTACCAACTACTCCCTGACGACATGAATGTCTCGGGCTCCTCCTCTATAGGTACTCGGGGTTTCTCCTCCCCAGCTCGACTAGATCCTCCAACATCCGACATCGTAAAAACACAGTTTTAAGTTTTAGTTACTAATCGATACTCGCGAGCACACAAGTTTATCATATAACTACATAAAGTCTTTTATTATCTTCAATGAATTAAGGAATTCATTTCCTAGAACTCGATAATAGTTTATCACCACTATGTTCTCGATCTCCTATAAGGTTACTACCTAAGGTTGTTTCCCCCACCTAAGGTTCATAACCTACGGCTTTGATATCAACCTGTGACACCCCTAAATCCGGGTACTTCAATTCCCACGTGATTTGGTGTTCACTATACAAACATCATATGTCTATCTACCCATAATAAATGAAACCATAAAATAGATAGAAATAAATCCTCTCCTTAAGGAGTTACAACATCTGAAATTAAATACATCAATCCCAGGTCATACTAACCTTAAATCTCAAATGCGGAAACATAAACAAATATTAAGTCTTACACAATTTAAACATAAGTCTGAAACATAACATAACATATAAACAACAAGTGTTCATCACTTGTTAATCTTGCCCTTGCCTTTGCTAGTAGAAGGCTCGTCGAACCTTTCGTTCTTAAATGCAATGTAATAATTACGCAAGAGTGAGCATGATTTCCCATAAGTATAATAATGTAAAAACAATATAATAACATGCGAGTGAATCAAAGACTTCTGAAATAAGAAACTTGACTTTTGAATCAAGAATGAATAACAATAATCAAAAGAATTTTTGAAGGTCATAAGACCTTGAACTATGTCCTAGGTTATCAAGTGTTATACGTGAAACCTTTAACAGTCATAAGACTATGGACTCTTCTACTCGTACTTAGGGGGATCAGCCCATAGTAGCATACTGTGCACAATATCTTAACGCTAATGCATAAGTAATCCCCTATAACAGGGTTGTTCGTCTCAGTTTGACATTGGAGTTCGCACCAAAGGAAGTTTGGTTTGGATAAATTTAACAAGGTATCTGAAATTTAGAACGTTCATCAACTATGGACTAGTCGAATCAATAAGGGTTCACTAGTCGTACATGGTTCAACAATAAATGATATTCAATTGAATAATAATTCTTAAAAAAGGTATACAGTCGAAATAAGTATTGTATAACTGAATTCATGCTTTAAAAGAATTATAGCATCTAATATGAAGTCTTGAACTTGAATAATTAAGAACAAGAGCTTACTCGATATAAAATACAATTCTAAGACTTGATCAATGAGTAATTTAGAATTTAAGGAATTGGCTTAACAACAATAATTTAGAAATAGAATATTTGCTCAATATAAAAGTAAGGTTTAGAAACGTGCCTCTTGCACAAGCTACGATTAATTCACGTTCTTTATTAAATCCTACATATCAATACATTCACAATACTCATTAATCAATAGTTCGATATACATATCGAATCCCAACATTAGTCTTTGAATATGTTATTGGACTTTTAAGTCTTATTAATTAATCACATAACGTAAGTTAATTAACATATTATTATATGCTTGACATGTCTTCATGTTCATTACATTAGGTTTTAAAAACACATTTTCAAAACTTGAACACTTAGAAAAATTTCTAAAGTTACGCAAGTAGAGCGTGCAAGCGCTTACATTTGTATTCTCTGAAGCGGTGCAAGGCGTTGCACGATCTTGCAAGCGCACTTTGAGTTCTTTGGCAGCGCGCTATTTATCGACATGAACCTGCATTCGCAGTTCACGAAGAACACACAGATCAACCCAACAAATCCCAAATTAAGCTAACACGATGAATTTTAATGCTACCCATGAATTATAAACTTCATAAAAACATCGCATAAAGTCTTTAGCATGATTTTAACACTTTAATTCACGAAATTACACAATTTACAACATTTAATCTCACTATTTTTTCATATTTTGTAAAGTTTTGAAGAAAACATGAATTTCAACATTACAGATTCGTTAATTCACCGAATCCATCCATTTAAATTCTGTTTTGTTCGTTTCAACATACATAAGCATATACGAGTGTAAATTTTTGATACAACTTATGATTAAAGCATTTAATTTGTACGTAAGGGTCATATGGCCATATATACAACTTTTATACTCTGTAACTTCAAAAATATCTAATTACTACATATTTATATGGATTTAATGTTTTTAAAACATACATAGATGGTAGAAAACATGTTATGATTATATTTTATCATGTGTATACACATAAATCACCAATTCATGCATTGATCACTATATTTTTGTTTTACAGAGAACTCAAAATACTTATTAATGGAAAACTCTAATTTTAGCATGATTACATGAAATCAATTACTTTAAACACATGAATATATGATATACACTTATTATAAACATAAAATAACCTATACATCACATCATATAATCATCAATTTGCAACATTCTTCAATCACAGAGGACTTAGGGATAATTTTTCATAGAAAATAATAACAACGTAATTTACAAATTGGGTTGGAGAGATTACCCTATAGTAATTCCTCTGATTATTTGCTTTCTTCTCTAATATCATAAATTCTCTCTAAACTCTCTCTCTGAATTTTTCTCTGCACTTTGCTCTCCAGGTTGAAACTAAGAACTGAATATAAGACGCATAATATAACTGGCGTCGATGTGGTCAGTTAATCCCTTCGTGGGTTAACTGACCAACTCCTTTCTAGGCCTTGTTTGGCTAGCCTTTAAAAGGCTCTTTCCCATTTAATTTAATTAATCTCTTATTATATAGTTTAATAACGTCACACCCAATTAAATAATAAATCAAATATCTTATTTAATTTAATTTAAATAAAATATAATAATTTCTCATTAATTCACATAGTCACATAATTAAAATTTTCATTTATTAATTATGTCATATTATTAAATCTCTAATTAATTATTAAATTAATTAGAATAACATTATGCTTATTAAATAATTCATTTAATCAAATAAGCTCAATTAAATACATACCTTGAATAATAAAATTTTCCACATTACTTTCATCAATATAACACATATAATTAAATTAATCTACCACAAATTCAACAATTAATTATTTAATCCAATAATTAAATCATCAAAAAAATATTTATTAATTCAATAAATATTCAAATTAGATTACAAAATCTTGTTAGTCACATCTTTCTCCCTTAAAAGGATTCTGTCCCCAGAATCACGACTCAATCAATTCGTCTCGTTACACCCTTCCTGGACCAGCACCAGTAATGTGACAACCCGGAGAACCGAATTGTCCAGAATTTAAGTTTAAAGAATTAGTTATTAATAAAATGAATTTTTATTAATAATATTATGTGCTATGTGTTTATTAATCGTTCTAGAACTTAGAATGATTATAAGACCGGAGGATTCTGGCTACGAGCTAGACTGAACGAGTAAGAATTTTCAAGACGAAAATGATTTTTTTCCGAGAATAAAAATATTTCCGTGGAAAAAGACGAAATAGGCACTATTCACCCGACGAAACCTAAGGGTTAGGGTTTGAATAACCTAAGACTTTTCGAGAATTTGGTATGTTGAAATAACATTCCGTCAAAAGATTTGACGATAATATATCGTGAAAAGTTAAGTAAGTCGAGAAAAGTTTTTTTCAATAAACGTGCAAAAATCGAACGAAATAAAAATGACGAAAAGTATTGTTATGTATTTTTCATTCGTTTAGCTACGTTGAGGGAAAACGTGAAGGAAAACACTTAACAAAAAAAAAGTGTTTTTCAGTTTTTTGGAGTTCCAAAGAATGCATAAAAGTTAAACGGTAAAGGAAAGACGAAATAACCAAAAATATTTGAATTCCGAGAATCGCAGTTTTTAAAACTGTCGAACGAATTCCGCAAGATGGAAGCACGAAGCTTCCAAGGGAAGCTTCATGAATAGTAAGGAGGTGAAGTAAGGAGGTGGAAATAGTGACTTAGGGGTGTAATGACTATTTTTCCCCTAGCCTTGGTTTTCTATATAATAGAGCCTTAAGCTCATTTATTGGTGATTTTGAAAATACCAACACTTGAGAGAGAGAGAGAGAGAGAGAGAGAGAGAGAGAGAAGTCATATGAGATGAGAAAGGAAGAGGAAAAGCTAGCTCGTGAGCAAACTTTGTCCAACGGAAGAAGATTAAAGAAGAAAGGTAATCCAAAACCTAACTTCTAAGTAAATTTTCTTTTATGTTTTCTATGTTAAAAACATAACTTAATGAGAATAGAAGTAAAGGATGTTAAGAAAGATTTCATATGGTTGAAATCATGAGGAAACGAAGAAATAAGAATTAGAAATTTAGTTTATAAATTTCTTAAGGAAGTATAAGTTTTGTATTGAATTTGAACGATCCGAATGAATCATATGAACGATTCGGTGAAAGAAGTAAGGAATGGTGTTTTATAACATCAAATTCGAAGAAAAAGTGAAATCATAATCAAAGTATGGATTAAAAAATGAAGAACAAACGAAGAACGCTAAGAACGTTGTTGATGGACAAATATAAAACCATCGTAGTATAACTTATTGATAAACAAGTTTTAAACCATCGCGTATAAGTTAGTTGCTTATTGCTTGGTTAGGAATGGTTGAAACGTTCATGAAGAACAGATTGAACTTGGTTATAACGAAGTTATGGCGAAATTTCGTAAAAGATGAACGAGAAATAGAAAGCATATAAATAAACCCGAATGTGTAGGGTTTCATAAGAATGTAAGAGAACGTAGAAAATGTGAGTCGTAGACTCAAGAACGAACGAGTTTCGAGTTCGAATGACCAAATTACGAACTAAGGGACGAAAAATGTTTATAACGTAAAACGAACGAAGGATGAAGATTAAGCCAATTGAATGGCATGTTAACGGATTCAGAATGAAGTTCTATTCAAAAGAACTTGAAGTACGTAAGATAAGGAATAGAATGGTTTTGGAACGACCTCATTTCGAGTTATAACGAAGAAGTTATGAGATTGCGAAGTCAGCGTCTCAAGCATGTAAAAGACTTAGAAAAAATTTTCTAGGTTTGATGCTTGGCGCCGCAGCGCCAGCTAAGCCTTGGGAGGCAGTGTCGCAGCGCCAACCCGTGACATCAAGCACTGGTAAGTGGCACCGCAGCGCGAGAGTTAGTGAAGGATTTGGCGCCGCAATGCTAGACTGAGGGGAAGTATGTACTGGAAACTCGCTCCGCATCGCGAAGAGAAAGAAAGGAACCGGCGCCGCAGCGCCAGTGCTGGGCAAGGCCCAGTGAGGAGAGTTTAACTACTTAACTCCTGGGGGGAAATGTACGAATAGATAATGAACGTGTAGTTCACGTAATGGAACACTTAATCAAGTATTTTAAACCTTTAGTAAAGGTTGAATGGAAAGGTTGAACGAGATTAAAAGACAAAGAATGTAAACGCAATGCAGTTGCGATGAACGAATGGTCTTAGCATACAACGAACTGTATGGCTTCGACAATAAGAAAGAATAATGAACGTGGGGTTCATATAATGGATAACAAATGAAAGCGATTAAAACCTTGGGTAAAGGTTGAATGAGAAATTAAGAGACAAGCAGACTATGAATCGTATTCGCGTCGGATGAACGATTCTAAGTATACATTGGTTGTATGACTTAGACGTTAACGAAAGTAGTAAGTAAGATATGAATGTATCAAAAAGTCGTAACGAACGGTAATAAGATTAATGAAAATCTGAATATAAGTCGGATAAAGAAGGATGGAATGAATGTAAGTGTTAAACACTTCAGCCGACGTAAGGTTGAGTGTACGCGAATATTAAACGGGTAGAACCTGCATGCCGTGTATGGTTTGACTGTAAGATAATGAATTATAACATTAAGAAGCCGAGTTAATGATTATAACTTGGACAACGTTTCGAGTCGAATAAACTGGACGTTGTAAGATACGAATAAGGTAATGTAAGATGGTTAACACTATGACCGCATAATGTTAACATTGAATGTATACAACAGACTGTATGACTTAGATAATAAGAAATGAATTCTGAGGTATGGCATTTAGTTGCCAGAAAGCCATAAGGATGGGGAAACAACATAACGAACATTATAGTTTTAATGGTTCGAATAAGTTAAGATAAAGTTTAGGTTGTCGTACACTCATAATCTTTGATGGTTGACATATGGGAGCTGGGCTAAATAATTCCTTTTGAGAGCGGAGGTATATACGAAACTGGAAATCGATCTAACTCACTGTGAAAGACAGTGTAGACAAGACGAGAACTTGTTTGTGGGAAACCACTCAGAGTACCATTTGGACTCCTAGTAGAGACGCGATGTGTGATGAGTCCTAGAAGAGTTATAAGAAGAAAATAAGAATGTAAATCATCAAAGATGATGATCGTATGAGTAAGACATCTCCGTATGTCATGAAGCTATAAATTGGTAAATGAAGTTGGTCGCGTAAACTTAGATTTCAAGAACGCAAACCCTAAGAAGTAAAGTTAAGTAAACCAATTCGTAAGTCATATATGACTAATTGGTGTATGTGTTATTTCCGTATGTGTTATATAGGGATTGGAATGAGCAGTTCATCGTAAGCTGTAGCTGTGCGTAAGTTAAGTTTCCTAACTTCATTTATATTACATGAATGCTAGTTTCTTAAACTTCTCAGATGTTGAACTTGAGAAGTTTTGTCTGTGTACAAATGTGCGATATTTGCACAAGGTGGTAGAACTTATGAGGCCTTGTGCCACAATTTGAACTCTTCGGTGTTTCTGTGAGATAAACTGTTCTGTGATTGAACTGCTCAATATGAGAATGTTCTGTTTATACATGAACCGTTATTGTTAAGTCTGTGCTAATTATTCTAACTAGATATGATATGTATGAAAAAGGTAGAAGAATGAAAGTATTTGAAAGTGAATGTGACTAATGTTTTAAAATGATAGGAATCAGAGTTTATTCCTATTATTTAAGCTGCTTCATAACCTTTGTTCGGTTATTAAAGTTTTAAAATAATGTTTAAATTCTTGAAGTTTTTTATTCAACTGCTTTGACTTGCTAGGCAATTGAATGCTCACACTTGCTATAAATAAAAAACATGTTAGGAATAAGCATGTGAATGATATTCCTATTTATGTATTGTTTGATTATGATATAAATGAATGAATATGCAAGTATGCTTAAATTAAGAAAAGTTATAAAATCCTTTGATAGAGAATAGGAACATATGTACAAGGACTTAGAATGAATAGATCAAATATGTTAGGTTGATCCTACATAAACAAAACAACTTTGAAAAGTCCTTAAAAAGAAATGATGTACAAGGACTATAAATATAGAAAGATCAAGCTTGTTAGGTTGATCTTATAATGTAATAGATAGGCTTGTCTGATCATTGAGCACTACACCAAAAATTGTATTCTGCCAGGAAATTTAAGGAAAACTCGAGAGCTATCAAGGCGGAATCGTAGTCTGCAAGATAGTAGATCTCGAAGTTCGTCGACCGCCAGGAGAGACGAGGAAGGATCGTAGTGTGTCGAGAAGAACATCCTCGGAGCCATAGTATGCTGAGGATGTCATGTTCAAAATCGCAGAGACAACCTATCTAAGAGCCGACCGAGCATCTCTCGAAACCAAGTTAAGAAAAGTAGACCACACTCGGAGTCATAGAGTCTACTGATCACATCAGAGGCAGAGATCGTAGCCGAGCCAGATCAGATGAAGACAACAAGCTTAAAGATAAAAATCAGATCGTAGTCGTAGTGTCCGTAGAACCAAAGCTGAATCGAAGAGTGCAGAACTAAGGCTTCAACAGAGGTGCTCAGAACGCCAAGACAGAATCATAGAGTAAACACGATTCTCAACAAATGAGCACTCCCATAATATCCAAAGTATGAAGCCTCTAGTCTGAGCTGCAAAGGTACATTCCACATAAAGGAAACTAGAGAGCACTCAATGAATGGCTTGCAAGCTAACAGAAGATCTAAGCACCAACCCAATCAACATCCAGATTGAGTTGTGAAGCCATTCAAGATGAAGTCTTCCACAAGTTGATCAGAAGAAGACTTCAGTAAAAGTAACCGACTAAGGAAAGTCAGGTGGTGCAGTAGCTGTCAAGAGAACAGAAGACAACGATCTTGGGATTAACCAGGATCGTAGTGTTTGCCAAACAAAGCAGGAACTGATGAAGTATACATAGAGATACTGGTCAGCTTATGAAGAACAAGGCTAACGTGATTAAGCACTGGGAGATCACAAGGAGAAAGTGAGTTGGGCATGCCACAAATCTGAAGTGTGTTGCTATTCAGAAGAGGCCAGAACAAGGAGCCAAGCTATCAATTCTTGAGATCAGTCGAAGAAAACAGAAGTGTTGAAGCACTGCACAAGAGAAGGAAAAGGTATTCTACATTGAAGATCCGATGAACACTCTTCAGGATCATAGTGTTGTCTCAACCCGTCAATGAGTAACATTCAACAAGACACACTACGATCAGGTCCATCTACATCAGAATCGTAGAGTTCGGTCATCTAAAGATTAAAGCATTGGTAACGATTCAATCTGAAGATTGATATTCGAACAAAGCTTATTGAGAGCATCGATGCAAAAGGACAACCTCTGATGTTCTAATCGAGAAATCAGAAGGAGGAAATAAATTTAACTACCTGCCCGAGACATCAAAGTGAAATCTCTGACGGGGTAGGTGAAATTGTAGACTGCAATGTCAGAAAGTCATAAAGGATATGTCATGTCACATCTGCAGTCTACATCAAATAACTCGAGATCTGTGAAGCAATTCAAATAGCTCCCAACGGCTACATTCCAACGGGAAGGTTGTGAAGGAGTATAAATCAACAAAAGCTTCAAAGATCAAAAGTTGAAAAAGTTGCAGAATCGTTGAGTTGTTGGAATGCTATTGTTGACTCTACGAGTTCCACCAGAGCTAAACAGAACAAGTCTCAGTGACAGTGAGACTACAAAGGTGGAAGTGAAACATCTTTGAAGAAGGACTTGAACAGACTAAAGCTTTACCCAACAAAGATGAGAATGCCACTGAAGATGGAAGCTAAGCTGAGAGCCGAGATGGGCAAGAAGATAGCATTCAAAAAAGTGGCATAGAACAAAGAACATCCAGAGAGCCACTCTACGAATCACCATGAACCAAAAGCTGAAACAGAACAAGTGCAGAACCATGTCTGCAAACTAGTCAAGAAGAATTCATGGAATGCTAAATGCCAGACAAAGTCTACCAAAAGCTCAAACACTTAGCAAACCCAAATGGTGATTGTGCATAGCTGACATCGAATGAAGATGAGCAGAACAAAATGAAGATCAGCTGCACCAGAAGCGATGTGGTCAATACTCGAAGTAGAATGAAAAGAGGACCACGCCAGGCTACTAAGTACAGAAGATGGTCAAGCTTAAAGATATCTTAACAGCAAGGTACCAATAACAACAACAACAAATAGCCAGGGCCTGAGGGGTCCTTGTCTGGAGGGACTAAATGAAGTTCCAAGCCTACTGGGCTTGAATAGTTCCTAGGGAACTAGAGGAGTTCCAAGGCTGCTGGCCTTGAAGGAATCTTAGTGATTTAGGGTGCTGTCATTCCTTAGTGGAAATCCTGTTAGTTAAAAGCAGAAGAGTGGATTAAGAGCTTCAGTCTCTGAACCACTTAAAATCCCTTGTGTCATTTACTTTCTGTCATTTACTTACTGTCATTTACAGTATGTACCTAACTGCTATAAATGCTATTATGTATTAATTGCTTACAACTAAACTAACTCTACGAACAATGTATGTATGTTCATGGTTATATCAATGAAGGGGATTTTTTATTTATTCCGTTGTGCTTGAAAAGATTCTTATATTTGTCATATGTTAAGTTATTAGCAATATAAACTAAATGAAAAAAGTGTTTGAAATTATAAGGATCTATTCAACCCCCACTTCTAGATCTATTGTGTGCCTACTGGGAACTAACAATTGGTACCAGAGCAGGTTCTCATGCAATATTCAAAATCTAATCATTTTGAGTGTAATCCTAGGCACAAACTTTGTTCTAAACTTAGTTTAGTAGTAAGTCACTTGTAAATGCAGATGAGCTCACACGTTGGAAATATTGTGTTTAGGTAAATGTGTTTATACACCTGAAGCTGCTTAGATTGGTCTATATTCTTAAATGCCATATCAAGAAGACCAATCCTTGCCTACGGTTAATCTTGTAGTCTGAAGACCAGACGAGGAAGTTCAAGAGGCATCAACAATAAAGAGTCAAGCATCCACCAGTTCAAATGATGAAAAGGCCATATATGCTAAGAAGTACTTATTCAGAGGAGAAAGAAGAATTTCTCAATTCTTTATTTGGCTACCCAACAGCTGGATGTGAACCTTGAGGTTCAAGGTCATCAAAGAACTAAGGATGTCGAGATTTTCTTAGCCTACATCTTTAAGACTATGACTGATTGATCTAAGGATAACTGGAGCAACAAGCTGTTAAGAGTGAATGAAAAGTTATGCATATCAATGCCTAACCTCATTATATCAAGATAAATGACTGTCAAGAAACTGATAGTGGAAAGGTACGATTCCTCATTAATATAAATGTGTACATCATGTTGCACCACCTTATGCACTATAACAGTATTCTATCAAGCAACCATACTCTACCTAAAAAGGGGAAGAGAGAAAGTACACTGAGCATGGAAACTCAAATGCTTATAAACTTTCTCTCCATCCAAGTTTTAGGTTGAAGACAACAACTTGAAAGAAATCTGAAATATGTCATAAACATATCAAGGTTTAATTAATCTTAAGTGGAGTAATCTTTGCTGATGGGTTAGTATGAGTGTACAAACCTATGTTCTAAGTTTTTGATAACACATAGAGTATGATCATTTCTACAAGAGTATCTTGAAGATTCATAGAAACTGATCACCTCCATGAATCAACTAGATACAAATAAGTGTTAGAGTTGATTCTAACTCTGTGAACATTAAAAATATGTGAACATAATCAAGCAAATGATAAAACCATCAAAGAAAAAGAGTGCCTTGTTAAAATGGTTAATCTTATACACACTCATCATCATGCATCTTAAAATGTACTATCTAAATTGGATACATGCATGAATATGATTGGTGGTGATCAATATGATGAAAATTCAAACATATGAGGAACAGGGATTTTAAAGGCTAACCTGGCAGAACCCATTTAACCATGGGTACCAAGAATAGAAATTTATCTAACCTGCAGATGCTTGGTCTATCTGACCACACTAAGGAATATTGAAGCAGAAGACTTCAGTCAAGAAGATTCAACCAGTAGAAGGCTCAAGACATTTCAGAAATGTTTATGACAAAAATCATTATTTGTCAAAGCCTATCCTTAAAGACTTACTGAGCTAACATAAGTGAAGCTCACATGGTTGATGATCTCCATATGGAATCAGACCATTCACCTTAAGATAAAAAGGATCTTATATGCTCAATCATCCAAAGCATATCATGTGAGAAGAACCCTCAAGGAACTCATCATAAAAGCAGAACTCCGCAAGCACAAACTGGCAAAGAAGACTACGTACGTAGTTCTGTCAAATGATCATAGAGTGATCAGTCCTGAAGATATTTATTTCTATGATACAAGAAGATTTAATTGATAATGATAACTTCAGTCAGAAGGAGATATGCAAGGCTACCTTCTGATGCACATGAAGAAGAAGAACGCATACCTCTTTGAGAAGATAGCATCAACCATGGGGGAGCAGTGATCTGTTAAGGAACAGCAGCACTAAAAGTATCAGAAATGCACTATGAAGCATTATACCAGTTACAAAGTCCCAAAACTTTATGGCTGATGAACCAAATGAAGATCCATAGTCAGTAGGAACATCTCAAAATGTACTACTGATAACCTTATCAACCACCCAACGCAAAATTATGGAGCGCCTACGATCAAATATCTGATTGTACTGTAAGAGTAGGAGGACACCACGATTATAGCCAATGCAAATGTCTAAAGTTGGTAGAGGAACTCCCCAGCAGAAAAGGTCAAATGAGATATCAGTGCAAATCACTTCTAAAGTTTTTCATCTGGAAAGCGACTTAGGGACAAACCTAACCCTTAGTTAACTCTAAGAGGTTGGCCCTTCCTGAGCTACCTTAAACCTAGAACGAATGCTTAGTCAAGTTCATCACAAGGACCAGATCAAACAACGATCGTAGAGTAGATTCTGAAGTGAACTCGACGATCGTAGTACAACCTCAACGATCGTAGAATAGACTCGATAATCGTAGTCTTCCTAAAGAATATACTAGCTCATGAGGAGCTCGGAAGAATTAAACACTTGTCTAACTATTCAGATAATGTAAAGATAAGTTTTAATACAATGTGAAAAGATGCTCGACAAACTCACCTCAGAATTCTAGTGTACATCAGTGGTTAAGCTATGCAACTTCAAGATGAAGATTAGTGTCAAATCATCTACTGAAGCATCTCTCAGAAGATGATCGTTGAGTCGACAAAGAAAATCGTAGAGTTCATAGTTACATCACCAAGCTACTCTACGTACTGAAAAGGTCAACGGTCAATCCACGTCAGTAATGCCTATTTTCTTAAAAGGAACATCAAACTAAAAAGTTTATGGGGAGTTACAGTTTCTTACTGGGAATCACGCAACCAATAACTGGTTGACACATCACAGCTTATACAAAGTCAGAAGGAACTATCAAAAAGACAAATTTAAAATCATTAAACAGTTATCAGAAGCTATCAAACCTCTCTCCCTCTCTTTTTTAAACCCTAGAATCCTCTTCACAGCCTGAATCCATTAAACCTCTAGATTTGCCCAAATCGCATTCAACTATCTCTCATAGGAAGTATGAAACTAAATACCCATTTGTTTCAAACCCTCAAAATGGAAGAATGGCGTGTTATAACTAGAGTCCAATTCGAATTCAAGAAGTTCGAGAGATCAGAAAAGAAGTTCAAAGATATATTTGAGCTTGTAAAACATGTTGGGTTCTCTGAATGCTTGGAAGCCAACACTCCAGTCTATACGGAGCTGGTGAAGCAATTCTACTCCAATGCATCAATAAATTCTGGGCTTCTGTCCACAAAGGTCCAAGGAGCAAGCCTGAAGATAAGGGCATTAGACATCAATCAAAGTCTATATAAATTTGGATTTTATTTTAATTAGATTAGGGTTTTGATTAATTCCTATTAACTACTATATATATGATATATAGCAGCCATTTTAGGCAACAAATCATAACCTAAAAATCCTAGCCGCTATTAGAGAGAGACTAGAGAGAAATTTCGAAAATCCATTCCTTTGGTGGCTAGTACCGCAGCTCCCTTGAATTGCAGAATCGTGCGACGATTCAAGAGCATTCGTGTGGATACCATAGAGACGTTGTTCGGTTGGATTGCGTTGGAGATTCAAATTAGTTTCAGAGTATTCTATAATCGGTATAAATTCTAAACCTCTGAATTAATTTTGTTTCGCATGGATCCTGTGTTGGGTTTCGGAAATTGTAATGATCGAGAAATTTGAAATTTAATTTAAATATTTATGGAATTAAATAAATATTTTAAATAATTTATTTATTAAGGAAAATAAATAATTGATGAATTGTGGTGAATTAATTTAGTAACTAAATTGATTATTGATAATTAAATTGAGTGTTGATAACTTTATCTGAAGGATTTAATTTAAGAAAATAATTAAATTAAATTAATTGCCTAATATTTAAGAAGATAATTAAATTAAATGAATTGTTTAATTTAAAAGAAATAAATAAATTAAAGAAAGTGATGTGTCTAATTTATTAATTAAATTGTGTATATAATTATTTATTAATTATAAGTATAGTGTTAATAAGATTTTTATTATTTCTAGATAAGTTATTTAAATCAATTAAACTAAGTTATTTAAATTTGCTAAACTAAAGTTATTTACATTAACTAAATTAAAAGTGTGACAATTAGAAACTATATGATATAAATTATTTAAATAATCTAGTGTTGGGAATATGTGATTAGCCAAACAAGGCCTTGTGGCCTTTGGCTTATTCCAACTGACGTCTTTCTATTTTTCTAACTGAAAGAGAACGCATTATATCGGTTTAATATCTGGCGTCTTATTTTTCCTCCTAAGGCTATAGTCAATGAAGAGAGAAACATAGTGAAGAGCAGAGAGTTTGTGAGAAAAAGGGAAAAACCACAGAGATTTGAGAAGGAAGAATCACAGTGATTTTGAGAGAGGGTCATCATCTTTTGCTAGCATTCAACAAGGGTTTTAAAGGTATAATTTATCTTAAATTTCTTTGCAATACCTATTCTCTGTTAATTAGAAATTTCGTTGGATAGGGTTAAGATGTTGAATTATATGTATGTATGTTATTGCTAAACTTGTTAGTTATCGTCTATAATCCTTGGTTGATGTTCAAATTCGTGAAAATTGAATTGTAAGAAGGAAATATAAATAACAGTGTTATGTTCATATAATATGGCTTTAGAAAGTACGAAAATTGATGTTTTATATGAGTTGTAATTTGAAATTTGTTGTTGGATTGTGTTGCTATGGTAAGAAATGAAAACAACGAAGTTTAAATCATGACAATTGATTAAGAAACGAGTTCGTGGTGATCAAATTCGTTAAAAGGGTAAAAATGAAGAAAATTTGGAAGAATTATGGTTTTGATTCTTCAAAATGGTGTATATGTAATGTTGTGTATATAGAATGGTGTTTAGCATTCGTAACTAGGATATTCCAAAGTTTTAGATGTTGAATTTGGGGGAAATTCTCTTGAGTTAGGATTTTGGGATCGTAATGAGTATTAGTTCTCGTCAGAAAAATCGAGTCCGGTGCATCGCATGTATGGCTACCGCCTAGCCAGCGTTGTCAATTGTCAATAGTGTGTCAAGCGTCATATGCATGAATCATGTGTGTGCGATGTGATAGCCTAGTGTATTTTTCGCGCGGGCGTGCGAGTAACTTGTCACAGACAGTGAAGTCTGCTTAATTGCAGGTCATGCGTGTCGGACTTGGGTTAGTTTAGAATGCATGTAAAGGATATTAAAACATAAAGTGGACTACCATAACATATTGTAAGGTGTTGTAATACAAAGTGTAAAAGAGTTTTAGGGGATTGTTAATTGAGTTATATAATGAAACTAAAAGTGATGTTTTCAAAATTTATAAATGAACGAGTAAGTTATGTTGACTCGTAATGCGATTTCAGATTCGTTAAGTATGTTAACCTAAATGGTTAGGTGCTAGGTTAGGGTTATGACCTAAATGATGGTTTAATACCCATAGTGTTAATATTCATACAACTAATTCTTGTTGCGATTATAATGATATGTGTAGGGTAATTGGAGATTATTTTACACTTGTGTAGCTTACAAACAAAACAAGTTCCTAAACCTTAACTCTTTACATTGAGCAAGCTTTCTAACTTCATTCTTTTCATATTGAATGCATGTTCCATTCCTAAATTGTTATTGTTCAAGTTCCTAAAATTCTTGAAAAGTTTAGCAAGCCTAGTTTATCTTGAGAATGTTTGTACAAGCTCTTGTAACCTAATTCCTTACATCGAGCAAACTTTACTTTCTTTATTATCATTTGAAGCATATATTGTTTTAATTCACAAAAGATTGTTCTAATTCTTCCGAATATAGGGTTTTGCATGTATATCATGTTTACTCAATTGTATATTGTTGTTATTCAATCTTTGACTTTAATAACCTTGTTCAAAGCTTTATTGTTGTATTAAACCTTCAAGTAATAAGCAAATCTTTATTGATTGAATTAATCTATAATCAAATGGTGTTCTAAAATTCTAGAAACACTAATAAGTTAGTTCAGAGCTAAACTTTCTTTAGTGCAGAAATTCTAAATTCAAGCTGAGACGAACAACCCTAATATAGTGGATTTTGTACGTGTAACATTTAGATGTTTGTGCACAATACATGGTACAAAGGGCTGATTTCCCTGAGTACGTTAAAAAGAGTCTGTACAGTTTAATGACTATTAAGGTTAAGGTAATAATACCTAAACCCCGTGGACATATTTCGTGGTCTTAAGACCCTCAGATAATTAAAGTTTGAACTTGTTTTCTATTTTGATTCGTAGAACAAGTTCTTTATTGTTCAGTAGTCGTTGTTCACTCTCATGTTGTTATTATACTATCTTTATGTCAGTGAGCAATTGTTTGCTCACTCTTGCAATTAAACAATGCAGCTAAAGTCGAAAGAGGTGATGAGCCATCTACTAGCAAGGGAAAGGGCAAGATGTCCAAGTGTTGAAGAATTAGTTAAAGTTCAATTAAATGCATGAAGTTATAAGACTTGTTTTATTTTATAATGTATTCCGCAAACTGATGTAATAATTTAAGGTTAGATTGCATGGGATTGTTTATGAGGTGATGTAACCCTTTAATTGGAAAGATTATTGTTTTAAGTTATTTAATGTTGTATCCTTTGTTATGGGTAGTTAGATGTAATTATTTTAATAGTGAGCACCAAATCCTGTGGGAATGAAGTACCCGGATTTGGGGGTGTCACGGGTTGGTATCAAAGCTTTAGGTTATGAACCTTAGGTGGGGAAAACCTTAGGAAGTATCCTTTAAAGAAACAGAAAACATAGAGGTGATTAACTCTTATTGGGTTTTAAGGAATGGATTAAGGCATCCATTGAAACTAAACAATAAAAGACATTATGTGTTATGTGTTAATAACTTATGTGCTCGCGAGTATCGATAATGTTAAGAAAAATTTAAAATATTTTGTTGTTGGATGTTTGATTTAAAGAGGATCGATCCATTTAGAGAGGTGATACCGTGTAATCGTAAACGATGAACCCCAGGATATTCACGTAGTGCGGGAACAGTTGATCCAGGAGGATGAGCCTGTGACCGATCCCGAGGAGGATAGTCTTGAGGAGATAGAGGAGGATGATGAGGAAGAGGATCATGAGGAGTTTCCACCAAACTCCGTATCGGTTGAGATGTATGATGCTCTGTATGACCGTAACATAGAGTTACGGGATAATGTTGAGGAGCTGAAGGAGATGGTTGAGATGCATCACGTTGCATTGGAATAGAAGGATGTGGAGATTCAGGAACTTGATTCAAAACTCGAAAACACAGAATGGGATTTAGTTCAAACCAAGGGTCAGCATGAAGACCTGTTGGCAATGAACGAGAAGATGAAGACTGATATGGAGAAACTGAAAGATGACTTCAAAGAGGAATCAGCTAAGCATACAAGAGCAGAGGATTCTTGGATGAAGGCGACTCAACGTGCAGATCGTGTTGAGGCTAAAGTCCAAGTGAAGAAAGCCAAGATGAAGGAGATGGATTATGCTTTTAATTCTATGATTGATAGGGCCCAGGATCGAGTCCATTATTACCCACCTCAGTTTAAAGACTCGCCATGGTTCGTGATGGATCGTAGAACAGCTTATCGTATCATGGAGGAGGAATATCGAGAAGCCTTACGACGTCTTAATATGCCTAGATAGAATAAGAATGATAAAAATATGTGGTTAATTATGGGAATAACTAAATTGTGAATCCCTTATTTTGAGATAAATAAAGGGATAGTATGAGTATGTAATCCTGAAACTTGTCTACTTTAGGAGAGTGGATGTTTTTAGCGGTTATGCTATCTTAGTATGTTTTAAAATATTATGAATGAATAAAATATTGGAGTTTATTATGTGATATAGCTTTAATCTTGGAATGTTTAAGTTAAACTTCAAATACCTAAGAAGTGGAGTGATGAACTAATAAGCGTATATTTTAAAAGAAAATGCCTCAAGTTACGACTTTAAAGGAATTCAAAGTGGTTGGACTACCAGAATTTTAAGGGTGTATGAATCCAGTGGAAGCCCAAACCTGGATCATGGAAATGGAGAAGGTATTCGACGTTGCTAGAGTTAATGAAGATCAGAAGACTGCGTTCGCGACGTTCATGCTGAAGTCTGAAGCTAGCTACTAGTGGCAGGAAAATAAGGTTCGTGGAGGACAAGGAGTGATAATGTGGGAGAGATTTAAGGAGATGTTCTTTGAAATGTACTTTTCAGCGAGTTCTCGGAATCAGTTTGAAGTGAAATTTTTGGAGCTTAAGCAAGGAACTATGATGGTGCCAGAATATGCTGTGAAGTTTAACGAGTTGGTAAGGTTTGCCACTTATCAAGTCAATACAGATGAGCGTAAAGCGAGAAGGTTCGAACAAGGATTGAAACCCTGGCTGTATAGCAAGGTTTCAATGTTCCAGTTGAATACATTTGCGACTGTACTGGAAAAGACAATCATCGCAGAAGGTGGAAGCGATGCATTGACCAAGTACAACCAAGAACAGAAGCAGAGGAAGAATGCTAACGAGAATAAGGCTGGTGGGAGTAATGTTGGAAGTAACAATCAGAAGAGGAAGTGGAATGAGAATTCGACTATGATAGGATAGCAAGGAAGTCAGCTGAAGAAAAGGTTTGAAGCATGTGCGACGTGTGGAAAGAATCATACTGGGGTGTGTTTGAAGGGAAAGAGAGTGTGTTTCAACTATGGTCAGGAGGGACACATTGCACCAAACTATTTTAGTCCAAAGAAAGGAGCATGTTTTACCTGCGGTTTGAAGGATCACATAGCTCGTGATTATCCTAAAAAGCCAGCGGGGAGTGCAAGTGGAGGAAAGGGAAATAACAATGGTGGTGGTGCATTGACTATCACTGGACCAGCACAGTCAAGCCGACCTACGGTAAGAACTTTCAATATAGCTATGCAGGATGTTGTTCAGTTGAAGGATGTGGTGTCAGGTATCATTCCGATTAATGGTATTAATGCTTATGTACTGTTTGATTCGGGTGCTACTTGTTCATTTATATCCGATGAATTTGCTCAAAATTTAGATTTGCCTCAGGAAGAATTAGATTATCCCTTGAGCATAGAGATTGCAAATAAGGAAGTGATTCCTATTATATTCATATATAAGAATTGTAGAGTAGTTATAAAGGGTCAAGAGATGAGGGTAGACTTGATACCAATTAGATTGTGGGAGTTTGATGTTATACTAGGAATGGACTGGTTATTCAATCACGAAGTAGTAATTGATTGCCAAAGAAAGTGTGTTAACCTTATGACTCCGTCAAAGGTTATAATCTATGGCAACAAATTACCTCGACAAGCAAGTTGTCTGATGGTAAGGCAAGCCAAGAATTTGTTAAGATAAGGATGTGTAGGATACTTAGTTTATGTTGTTGATACACAGAAGAAAAGTGTGAGGATAGAAGAGATACAGATCATAAGAGATTTTGCAGACAATTTTCCAGGTCTTCCGCCAGATCGACAAATCGAGTTCGTGATTGATTTAGTACCAGGAACAGGTCTGATATCTAAGGCACCATACAGAATGGCCCCGGTAGAGATGAAAGAGTTGATGGTGCAACTGCAAGAATTGCTAGACAAGAAGTATATCCAGTCGAGCGTATCGCCATGAGGAACGCCAGTGTTATTTGTTAAGAAAAAGGATGGATCGATGCGGCTCTACATTTATAACATTCCAGAATTTTAAATTGTAATATTAAATATTTATTGAATTATATAAATATTTAATGGATATGTTTATTGTTGAATAAATAATTGTTTAATTTGAGGAGCTACGTGGAAACTCGAGGATAAAATGATGAAAGATTACCCTGAGTTATTTGTTTAATCTATGTCTTCGATTCTGGGGACAAAATCTTTGTAAGTAGGGAAGAATGTAACGAATGATTTGTTTGAGTTGTGATTCTGAGGACAGAATCCTTGTAAGTAGGGAATGATATAACATTCCAGAATATTAAATTGTAATATTAAATATTTATTGAATTATATAAGTATTTAATGGATATGTTTATTGTTGAATAAATAATTGTTCAATTTGATTTGATTTGATCTAGTTAATTATTTGTTAAGTAAATAATTAAGGAGTTAAGAAAATTAATTGTTATGAGATTTTATACTAATTTAATTTAATAATTAAGTTAGAGAGCTTATAATGATTAAATGAATTATAATATTTTAATTGGAATTTGTAATTAAAATAAGGTGTTAGTTGGTTAAATAAAATTATAATTATAAAGAAAATTATAATTATGTGGTAGTGATTTATGTGTTAAAGTAATTTAATAGATTAGTATTTGCATTGATTAAATTGATTATTTAATTAAATAGAAGTGTGATAAAGAACCTTGCTATAAAGGAGTTATTAAAATAAATTAAAGGAGTTTAATTTAGTTTTGGCCAAACAAGCCTTAATGCATGTTAAGTTTTTAATCTAATAGTATTTTATCAAACAAGGTATAAGGATTAATCCATTTGTTTTAATTAGGTTTACCAAACAAGGTATAAGGTTTAAAGGGTTATTTTATTAGCCTAGCCAAACAAGCCTTATGGCTTTTGAATTTTAAAACTTAGATAACTGATATCAGTTATCTCTATATTAATAGTATATAATTAATATATATTATTACTATATTCGTTATATTTTACTACGTAAGATAGAGTTAGGAGAAGAAAAACTCAGAAGAAGAAAAAGGAAGAGAAGAAGAAAAATTGAGAGAAAATTGAGAGAATCCTAGAAGGTTTTGATAAAGGAATTTGAGGAAAGAGGTATTGTTGATCAAATGAAGAAAAATCTTCATCATCTAACATACAAGGTATCATCCAAACATTTTTCCTTAAAAATTTTGTTGTCTTCTTCTTCTTCCAAAAAGTTCTCTGTAAAATATTTGTAAAAGATGAATTGTTGATGTATATAGCTTTGTATGATAATTGTTTGTTAAAAGGGTGTTTTCATAAGTTATATGTGAGTATAGATAAATTACTTCATGTGTGTATGTATTTTGTGAAAGAAAATATATTACAATGAGTTCATATGATATATATATATATATATATATATATGAATATGGCTTAGTTTAAAGTAAAATTAAGGATTTATTGGTTGTTTAAATTATAATTTGACTATTGAATTTGTAAGAGGATGAATAAACATAAACATGATATGTTGAATTGACTGTTTTGATTGAAAAACAAAGTTACAGTGATGATTTTGATTAAAAATGTCAAAAAAATGGAGTTTTATCAAAAATAGTGAAATTGGGTGTTGTAAATTTGATGTTTATGTTATTTTATGGGTAGAATCATGTTAAGTATCTTTACAATATGTTTACATGAAGTCTCTGTATGAATTACATGTAATTAGTTTGTTAGATTGGAGCTTGTAGGCCATTTTGGCTTTTTGTTCATCTGCTGTTTAGAAGGTCGGTCGCCAAGTCAGGGTTTCAGTCAGCAGCTTTTCAAAGAAAGGTAAGTTTCGTGTCATGATCGTTGCGTATTACGCATGATGCCAACCGTTGGCTCAGTATATCACCGCAAATGTCGTTCCCATAGTGTAAAGCGTATATGGCAATAACGTGAGTTAGCAGAATGGTCTGACAGTTTTATTTAATTACACAAAGTTTGAAAATAAATGATATGTGTTAATAATAGGACTGTTAAATTATGATTTCAGTAGTACTAAACTAAGAATGAGCATGTTATCAAGGGATTAACTAATATTAGTATTTACGTAATTCGATTATGTAAATTGAAAATCAAACCTACATGTTGTATATACTTGTTTATATATATAAAATACAGTTGGTGATCGACTTAGAGATGAAGGAACTGATGGTGCAATTACAAAAGTTGGTAGACAAGAAGTATATTCAACCAAGCGTATCACCGTGGGGAGCGCCAATTTTATTCGTGAAGAAGAAGGATGGGTTGATGCGTCTTTGCATTGATTATAGGGAATTGAACAAAGTCACTATTAAGAATAAATACCCGTTGTCAAGAATAGATGACTTGTTTGATCAGTTGAAGGGTGCTAAATATTTCTCTAAAATAGATTTGAGAAGTGGGTATCACCAATTGAAATTAAGGAAGGAGGATATACCTAGAACGGGATTCAGAACTCGGTATGGACATTACGAGTTTCTGGTGATGTCTTTTGGTTTGACCAATGCCCCTGCTGCATTCATGGATTTGATGAACAGGGTGTTTAAAATATTTTTAGACAAGTTTGTAGTGGTATTTATCGATGACATTCTGGTGTATTCAAAAACTAAAGAAGAACACGTAGAATATTTACGTTTGACATTGGAGACACTAAGAAAGGAAAAATTGTACGCAAAATTCTCTAAGTGCAAATTTTTGCTAGATCGTGTACAATTTCTTGGGCACGTGATTGACAAGGATGGGATTTCAGTGGATCCATCAAAAGTGGAAGCTGTAATCAATTGGGAACAACCAAGAACACCATCAGAAGTGAGGAGTTTCTTGGGACTGGCCGGTTATTATAGAAGATTTATTCAAGATTTTTCTAAGATAGCCACTCCGTTAAAAAATTTGACAAGGAAGGCTGTAAAATTTGTTTGGACGAAAAAGTGTGAAGAAAGTTTTCAAGATTTAAAGAAAAAGTTAAGTATGGCACCTGTGTTGACATTACCAGATAATACAGGAAACTCTGTGGTGTATAGTGATGCCTCACACAAAGGGTTGGGTTGTGTTCTTATGCAGAACGACAAAGTTATTGCATATGCATCAAGGCAACTGAAGGATTATGAGAAAGGATATCCGACTCATGATTTGGAATTGGCTGCAGTTGTATTTGCTCTGAAGATATAGAAACACTATCTCTATGGAGAGAAATGTGAAATCTACATAGATCATAAGAGTCTGAAGTATATTTTCACTCAAAAAGACCTGAACATGCGTCAAAGAAGATGGATGGAATTGATAAAAGATTACGATTGTGAGATCTTTTATCATCCGGGAAAAAGCGAATGTGGTTGCAGATGCTTTAAGCAGGAAAGGTCGGGAAAAGTTGATGCAGATAACAACTCAGGAGAGCTCATTTCAGCAATGACAATGCTGGAGTTGGAAATCAAATTTCCAAAAGAATCTGACGAACAACTATTCCAGATAGAAGCTGGTCCAACTTTAGTGGACAAAGTGAAGAATGCTCAACTACAAGATGAAGAGTGGGAAAATAAAAGATAATCTGGTTGACGGTAGTGATGTAAAATACAAGATCGATACCAAAGGATTACTACGATTCGAGGGAAGAATTTGGGTTCCAGCAGTGCCAGAGCTTAAAGACGAAATTTTGACCGAAGCACACAACACAAGATATTCGATTCATCCAGGAAGTACAAAGATGTATCAAGATTTGCGGCGACATTTTTGGTGGCCAAATATGAAAAGAGATGTTGCCGAATGTGTGGCAAAATGCTTGACATGTCAAAGAGTCAAGGCTGAACATCAAAGACCAAGCGGATTACTTCAACCGTTGGAAATACCAGAATGAAAGTGGGAACACATCACAATGGATTTTGTGGTGGGTCTTCCAACTACTCAGAGAGGATACAATGTGATATGGGTAATAGTGGACAGATTGACAAAATTTTCACACTTTTTGCCAATAAAGATTAGATTTGAACTTAATCAACTAGCGAAGCTGTACGTTAAAGAAGTTGTGTCAAGACATGGAGTTCCAGTGTCAATTATGTCATATAGAGATCCAAGGTTCACATCAAACTTCTGGAAGAGACTACAAGAATGTATGGGAACACAATTGCAAATAAGTACATCATACCATCCGCAAACCGACGGGCAATGCTAACGAACAATCTAAACATTGGAAGATATGCTGAGAAGATGCGTCATGGATTTCAAACGAAACTGGGAAGAACATTTACCATTGGTGGAATTTTCCTACAACAACAGTTACCACGTAAGCATCGGCATGCTGCCTTACGAGGCATTATACGACAGAAAGTGCAGAAGTCCACTATGCTAGAATGAAGTCGGTGAACGCCAGCTGTTAGGACCAGAACTGGTACAACAAACTGTTGAGATTGTCAAACTCATCAGAACAAGACTGGTAGCAGCCCATGACAGACATAAAAAGTTTGTTGATCAACACAGACAAGATCGTGCATTCGATTCGAAACTTTCTTATTTCTAAAAGTTTCTCCTTGGAAGGGGAAAATTCATTTTGGTAAAAAGGGAAAGCTAAGCCCGAGGTTTATTGGACCCTTTGAAGTGCTACGAAGAGTGGGAGAAGTGGCTTATGAGGTAGCTCTACCTCTAGAGTTGGAAAACATTGACAATATTTTTCACATTTCGGTGTTATGACCGTATAAACCCGATTACAAACACGTGATTGAGTACGAACCGTTGCAGTTTGATAAAGACTTGTCTTATGAAGAGATTCCTATCCTGATAGTTCACAAGAAAGCACAGGTGCTCAGGAATAAAGTTATACCTTCTGTGAAGGTAATATGGAGAAACCACAACGCTGAAGAAGCTACGTGGGAACTCGAGGATAAAATGATGAAAGATTACCCTGAGTTATTTGTTTAATATATGTCTTCGATTCTGGGGACAAAATCTTTGTAAGTAGGGAAGAATGTAACGAATGATTTGTTTGAGTTGTGATTCTGAGGACAGAATCCTTGTAAGGAGGGAATGATGTAACATTCCAAAATATTAAATTGTAATATTAAATATTTATTGAATTATATAAGTATTTAATGGATATGTTTATTGTTGAATAAATAATTGTTCAATTTGATTTGATTTGATCTAGTTAATTATTTGTTAAGTAAATAATTAATGAGTTAAGAAAATTAATTGTTATGAGATTATATACTAATTTAATTTAATAATTAAGTTAGAGAGCTTATAATGATTAAATGAATTATAATATTTTAATTGAAAATTATAATTAAAATAAGGTGTTAGTTGGTTAAATAAAATTATAATTATAAAGAAAATTATAATTATGTGGTAGTGATTTATGTGTTAAAGTAATTTAATAGATTAGTATTTGAATTGATTAAATTGATTATTTAATTAAATAGAAGTGTGACAAAGAACCTTGTTATAAAGGAGTTATTAAAATTAATTAAAGGAGTTTAATTTATTTTTGGCCAAACAAGCCTTAATGCATGTTAAGTCTTTAATCTAATAGTATTTTATCAAACAAGGTATAAGGATTCATCCATTTGTTTTAATTAGGTTTACCAAACAAGGTGTAAGGTTTAAAGGGTTATTTTATTAGCCTAGCCAAAAAGTTCTCTGTAAAATATTTGTAAAAGATGAATTGTTGATGTATATAGCTTTGTATGATAATTGTTTGTTAAAAGGTTGTCTTCATAAGTTATATATGAGTATAGATAAATTACTTCATGTGTGTATGTTTTTTGTGAAAGAAAATATATTACGGTGAGTTCATATGAATATATATATATATATATATATATATATATATATATATATATGAATATGGCTTAGTTTAAAGTAAAATTAAGGATTTATTGGTTGTTTAAATTATAATTTGACTATTGAATTTTTAAGAGGATGAATAAACATAAACATGATATGTTGAATTAACTGTTTTGATTGAAAAACAAAGTTACAGTGATGATTTTGATTAAAAATGTCAAAAAATGGAGTTTTTAACAAAAATAGTGAAATTGGGTGTTGTAAATTTGATGTTTATGTTATTTTATGGGTAGAATCATGTTAAGAGTCTTTACAATATGTTTACATGAAGTCTCTATATGTATTACATGTAATTAATTTGTTAGATTGGAGCTTGTAGGCCAATTTGACTTTTTATTCATGATGTTCCGAGGTCGGGTCGTGAAGTTCGAGAGTTTGGCGTCATGTGCCGCAAAGAAGCATATTTTTGCCTTGCAGCATTGACGCTTATACGCCGCAGTCCGCCAACCATTGGCCTATATATTATCACACAGTCACTGGCCCCACTGATGTAAATCGTGAAAATAGTACATGAAAGTTAGCGAAACGGTCCGATAGTTTTATTTAATTACACAAAGTCTGAAAATAAATGATATGTGTTAATAATAGGACTGTTAAATTATGATTTCAGTAGTACTAAACTAAGAACGAGCATGTTATCAAGGGATTAACTAGTATTAGTATTTACGTAATTCGATTATATAAATTGAAAATCAAACCTACATGTTGTATATACTTGTTTATATATATAAAATGTTGGTAGGGACTAATTATGTCATGATGACATATATATAGGGTATTGAGATTCGAGTTGTAAGGTTTAGCTTGTGCTCAAGGCAAGTTCTCTAACCCTAAAACTTCGTTGTGCAAGTTTAATTTCGTTGAGTACGTTATTGCTTTTAAATTCAATTACAATTTCGCAAGTTGCTCTCTCTACACTTTCGTAGAGCTAGATTGTTTATTATTGAGAAAGTTCTTGTATCTATTGTTTATGAGGATGCAAGTATTCTAAATCTTATATTTTAATATCGAGCAAGTTTCTTTAATATGTAACTTGTTATTTAGCATGTGAGTTGCTATATTTTAATATTCTAGTGTTGAACAACTTTATCGTTCAAATTACTATTCATTATGCATGCTTAGCATCCAATTTTCAATAACCTTAACTTAATATTGTTCAAGCAAATTATGTTATGATTATTCAATGTTTATGCTATTAGATTATTCTTAAAGCATTATATTAATTTACAAATATCGATTCAGTTATGATTATTCCATAGCATACAGTTAGTTCTTTTGTATTCAACTAATCCTTAGTTGATGACCGTTGAATTCTAAATTACCTTGTAATGTATCCAAACCAAACCTACTTTGGTGCGGACTTGTATTCTAAATACTGATATGAACAACTCTTTTATTAGAGGTTTACGCTTAGCGTTGAAATGGTTGTGCACAATACATTGTACGAAGGGCTGATCCCCCTAAGTAAGTGGAGTCCTTATAGTCTTATGACTGTTAAAGTTAAAGTTAAAAGATAACTTATAACTATGAACATGATTCGTGGTCATTAGACCCTCAGTGGTATGTTTCAGAATGTAATAGAACCTATCATTCAGCTCTATTGAGCCTATTTCTGGCAAATGATGTAATGTTGTAAAGTTATTCATTCTTATTTTAAGTGAGCTTTGTTTGCTCACTCTTGCATATTTATATACTTATTGCAGCTAAGGTTGACACGGTAAATGAACCTACAACTAGCAAAGGAAAGGGAAAAATGTACAAGTGATGAAGACTTGTAATTTATTTTTATCGTTATGATAATAGACTTTAAAATATGATGTGATGTAATAAATTTTAAATTCCTCATTTAAATGATTCTAATTAAAGGTTAGATAACCTGGGAGATTTTTATCTAAGTATAATCCTGTATGGGCAGGTTTCTATTATTCAATTTTATTATGATTGGGTAGTTAGTAATGAATGTTTGATTAAGTGAACACCAAATATTGAGGAAATGAAGTAGCAGGATTTGGGGGTGTCACATCATTCACTGACGAGAATTGAATAAGGTTACGATTAAAAATAAGTATCTGTTACCATGAATCGACGACCTGTTTGATCAACTTAAGGGTGCGAGATATTTTTCAAAGATAGATTTGAGAAGTGGTTATCATCAGCTGAAGGTGAGGCTAGAAGACGTACAGAAGACGGCATTCAGAACTCGGTATGGTCATTACGAGTTTCTAGTTATGTCATTTGGTTTAACAAATGCACCTGCAGCGTTCATGGATTTGATGAACAGGGTGTTTAAACCATTCTTAAATAAATTTGTGGTGGTGTTTATTGATGATATCCTGCTGTATTCTAAGACCAAGGAAGAACATGTTGAACACTTAAAAGTGACGTTGGAAACATTGAGAAAGGAGAAGTTGTACGTAAAATTTTCAAAATGTGAGTTTTGGTTAGAACGTGTACAGTTTCTCGGGCATGTTATTGATAAAGACAGAATTTTGGTAGATCCATCAAAAGTTGAAGCTGTAATATCAGCCAAAGACACCGTCAGAGATAAAGAATTTCTTGGGGTTGGCAGGTTACTATAGGCATTTTATTCAAGACTTTTCCAAGATCGCGACTCCGTTGACGAATTTAACCCGAAAGGCAATTAAGTTTGTTTGGATGGAGAAGTTTGAGGAAAGTTTTCATGAATTGAAGAAGAGGTTGAGTTCAGCACCTGTGTTGTCATTACCTGATGATACATGGAATTTTGTAGTATATAGTGACGCATCGCATAAAGGACTGGGATGTGTGCTTATGCAAAACGGCAAAGTTATTGCGTATGCATCACGGCAATTAAAAGATTATGAGAAGGGGTATTCGACTCATGACTTAGAGTTGGATGCGGTGGTGTTTGCCCTGAAGATTTGGAGACATTATCTTTTTGGAGAGAGGTGTGAGATATATACCGACCATAAAAGTCTGAAGTATATCTTTACACAAAAAGATTTGAACATGCGACAAAGAAGATGGTTGGAACTGATCAAAGACTATGATTACGAAATTTTCTACCATCCCGGAAAGGCGAATGTTGTTGCTGATGCTTTAAGTAGGAAGGGACGGGAGAAATTAATGTTGTTGACTGCTTAGGAGAAGCTAGTGTCAAAAATGGCTAAGATGGAGTTGGAAATTAGATATCCGACAGAATCCGATGAAAAGTTATTCTAGATGGGAAACAATTCAACATTGGTAGATAAGGTGAAAAATGCACAACTTCAGGATGAAGAATGCAAACAGATAAAACATAAGATATCTGAAGAGGAGGAAAGCAAATTCAAAATCCATTTGGAAGGGTTACTTCAATTCGAAGGGAGAATTTGGGTTCCGCCAGTACCGAAAGTTAAAGAGGGAGTTCTGAGTGAAGCTCACAACTCAAGATATTCGATTCACCCTGGAAATATGAAAATGTACCAGGATCTTAGACATCATTTTTGGTGGCCAAATATGAAGAGGGATGTGGCTGAATGCGTGGCAAAATGTTTAACGTGTCAGAAAGTAAAGTTGAACATCAAAGTCCAAGCGGGTTGTTACAACCGTTGGAGATACCAAAATGGAAAATGGGAGCATATCACAATGGATTTTGTGGTAGGTCTTCCAACGACCCAACAAGGATACGATGTCGTTTGGGTGATTGTCGATCGATTGACGAAGTCAGCACACTTCTTACCAATCAAGATTAGATTTACCCTAGATCGATTGGCAAAACTGTACATGAAGGAAATTGTGTCAAGACACGGTGTACCTGTGTCCATTGTATCAGACAGAGATCCACATTTCACATCTAATTTCTGGAAACGATTACAAGAATGTTTGGGAACATAGTGTACCATCCTCAGACCGACGGAAAAAGTGAGAGAACTATCCAAACACTAATAGATATGCTCAGAGCATGTATAATGGATTTCAAAGGAAATTGGGATGACCATCTGCCATTGGTGGAATTTGCTTATAATAATAGTTATCATGCGAGTATTGGCATGCCGCCACGGTTGCGTTATCGGTGAAAATGCAGAACTCTGTTATGCTGGGATGAGGTAGGTGAACGTCAGCTATTGGGTCCAGAATTGGTACAGCAGACTGTCGAGATCATCAAGGTTATTCGAGCAAGGTTGATAGTTGCACAAGATAGACAGAAGAAATATGCCAATCATCATCGACAAAATCAGGATTTCGATGTCGGTAGTTATGTTTTCCTGAAAGTGTCTCCCTGGAAGAGGAAAATTTGGTTTGGCAAGAAGGGAAAATTGAGCCCTAGATTTATAGGACCTTTTGAAGTCCTTCGTCGAGTTGGTGAAGTGGCGTACGAGGTAGCCTTACCTCCAAAGTTGGAGCATATTCATAATGTTTTCCATATATCGGTATTAAGGCCATATAAACATGATTATAAGCATGTTATAGAATATGAGCCCTTACAGTTTGAGAAAGACTTAACGTATGAAGAAGTCCATGTTCAAATTGTTGATAGAAAAGAGCAAGTACTGAGTAATAAAGTAATACCTTCTGTTATGGTGATCTGGAGGAACCACAATGCTGAAGAAACTACGTGCGAACTTGAAAGCGTTGTGATGAAGAATTATCCTCAGTTGTTTGCTTGATTTTGTATAGCGATTCTGGGGACATAATCTTGTTAAGGAGGAAAGAATGTAACTAATAAAAAAATTTCGAGTTGTGATTCTGAGGACAGAATCCTTTTAAGGAGGGAAGGATGTAACGATCGAGAAATTTGTAATTTAATTTAAATATTTATGGAATTAAATAAATATTTTAAATAATTTATTTATTGAGAAAAATAAATAATTGATAAATTGTAGTGAATTAATTTAGTAACTAAATTGATTATTGATAATTAAATTGAGTGATGATAACTTTATCTGAAGGATTTAATTTAAGGAAATAATTAAATTAAATTAATTGCCTAATATTTAAGAAGATAATTAAATTAAATGAATTGTTTAATTTAAAGGAAATAAATAAATTAAAGAAAGTGATGTGTCCAAGTTATTAATTAAATTAGATATATAATTATTTATTAATTATAAGTATAGTGATAATAAGATTTTTATTATTTCTAGATAAGTTATTTAAATCAATTAAACTAAGTTATTTAAATTAGCTAAACTAAAGTTATTTACATTAACTAAATTAAAAGTGTGACAATTGGAAACTATATGATATAAATTATTTAAATAATCTAGTGTTGGGAATATGTGCTTAACCAAACAAGGCCTTGTGGCCTTTGGCTTATTCCAACTGATGTCTTTCTATTTTTCTAACTGAAAGAGAACGTGTCATATCAGTTTATTATACGAGTCTTATTTTTCCTCCTAAGGCTGTAGTCAGTGAAGAGAGAAACATAGTGAAGAGCAGAGAGTTGGTGAGAAAAAGGGAAAAAATCACAGAGAATTGAGAAAGAAGAATCACAGTGATTTTGAGAGAGGGTCATCATCTTTTGCTAGCATTCAACTATGGTTTTTAAGGTATAATTTATCTTAATTTTCTTTGCAATACCTATTCTCTGTTAATTTAAAATTTCGTTGGATAGGGTTAACATGTTGAATTATATGTATGTATGTTATTGCTAAACTTGTTAGTTATCGTCTATAATCCTTGGTTGATGTTCAAATTCATGAAAATTGAATTGTAAGAAGGAAATATAAATAACAGTGTTATGTTCATATAATATGGCTTTAGAAAGTACAAAAATTGATGTTTTATATGTGTTGTAATTTGAAATTTGTTGTTGGATTGTGTTGCTATGGTAAGAAACAAAAACAATGAAGTTTAAATCATGACAATTGATTAAGAAACGAGTTCATGGCGATCAAATTCGTTAAAAGGGTAAAAATTAAGAAAATTTGGAAGAATTATGGTTTTGATTCTTCAAAATGGTGTATATGTAATGTTGTGTATATAGAATGGTGTTTAGCATGTGTACCTAGGATATTCCAAAGTTTTAGATGTTGAATTTGGGAGATATTCTGTTGAGTTGGGATTTTTGGACTTTAACAGAGTAGTAGTTCGCGTCTGTAAAAAAAACTGAGTATGGTGCATCGCATGCTGGCTTTACTGGCCCGTGAAGGCACGCTTAATATTTATGCGGTAGTGCGTTGTCACATGTGGCATGTGATAGCCAGTGTTTGCTTTCGTCTTGGTGCTTGCGAGTAGTCCGTCATGCACAGTGAAGTCTGCTTAATTACAGGTCATGCGTGTCGGACTTGGGTTAGTTTAGCATGCATGTAAAGGATATTAAAACATAAAGTGGACTACAATAACATATTGTAAGGTGTTGTAATACAAAGTGTAAAAGAGTTTTAGGGGATTGTTAATTGAGTTATATAATGAAACTAAAAGTGATGTTTTCAAAAGTTAGAAATGAATGAGTAAGTTATGTTGGCTCGTAATGCGATTTCAGATTCGTTAAATATGTTAACCTAAATGGTTAGGTGCTAGGTTAGGGTTATGACCTAAATGATGGTTTAATACCCATAGTGTTAATATTCATACAACTAATTCTTGTTGCGATTATAATGATATGTGTAGGGTAATTGGAGATTATTTTACACTTGTGTAGCTTACAAACAAGGCCAGTTCCTAAACCTTAACTCGTTACATTGAGCAAGCTTTCAAACTTCATTCTTTTTATATTGAATGCATTTTCCATTCCTAAATCGTTATTGTTCAAGTTCCTAAAATTCTTAAAAAGTTGAGCAAGCCTAGTTTATCTTGAGAATGTTTGTACAAGCTCTTGTAACCTAATTCGTTACATCGAGCAAACTTTACTTTCTTTATTATCATTCGAAGCATATATTGTTCTAACACATTGATTCACAGAAGATTGTTCTAATTCTTCTGAATATAGCGTTTTGCATGTATATCATGTTTACTCAATTGTATATTGTTGTTATTCAATCTTTGACTTTAATAACCTTGTTCAAAGCTTTATTGCTGTATTAAACCTTCAAGTAGTAAGCAAATCTTTATCGATTGAATTAATCCATAATCAAATAGTTTTCTAAAATTCTAGAAACACTAATAAGTTAGTTCCGAGCTAAACTTTCTTTAGTGCGGAAATTCTAAATTCAAGCTGAGACGAACAACCCTAATATAGGGGATTTTGTACGTGTAACATTTAGATGTTGGTGCACAATACATGGTTCAAAGGGCTGATACCCCTGAGTACGTTAAGAAGAGTCTGTACAGTCTAATAACTGTTAAGGTTAAGGTAATAATACCTAAACCCCGTGAACATAGTTCGTGGTCTTAAGACCCTCAGATAATTAAAGTTTGAACTTGTTTTCTATTTTGATTCGTAGAACAAGTTCTTTATTGTTCAGTATTCGTTGTTCACTCTCATGTTGTTATTATACTATCTTTATGTCAGTGAGCAATTGTTTGCTCACTCTTGCAATTAAAAAATACAGCTAAAGTCGAAAGAGGTGATGAGCCATCTACTAGCAAGGGAAAGGGCAAGATGTCCAAGTGTTGAAGAATTAGTTAAAGTTCAATTAAATGCATGAAGTTATAAGACTTGTTTTATTTTATAATGTATTCCACAAACTGATGTAATAATTTAAGGTTAGATTACCTGGGATTGTTTATGAGGTGATGTAACCCTTTAATGGGAAAGATTATTGTTTTAAGTTATTTAATGTTGTATCCTTTGTTATGGGTAGTTAGATGTAATTATTTTAATAGTGAGCACCAAATCCTGTGGGAATGACGTACCTAGATTTGGGGGTGTCACAGAAATTGCTTTATAAATTTTTATATTTCGTTGTGCGTTTCTGTGCTAAAACCCTACAGTGAGCACCAGCACCTGATGTTAAGGAAGGAGAGCGACTATCAGTCGTATGTTACAATTGCGGAGGGGAGGGACACATCAGTCCAAACTGTACGTAACAGTCCAAGGCATGTTACAATTATGGAAGAGAAGGTCACCTAGCCCGATTTTGTCGTGCACCGAAGTCAAGTCCAGCTGGGATGGAGGCATCAAAGGCCGTCCCAAACAAGACAAAACCGGTAGTTCAAGGGAGAGTGTTTGTCGTAACCTCCCAAAAAGCAAGGAATCCAAACGAGGTGATCACGGGTAAGCTAATCATAAACTCTGGCAAAGTATATACCTTATTTGATACCGGTTCTACCCATTCTTTTATTTCTCCTACTTGCGCTCAACGTTTAAATTTGACTACGGAGAAATTAGACTTTGACTTATCGGTTGAAACTCCGTTGGGAGAAACATTCATTACATCCACTATTTATAAGTCTTGTTTGATCCAAATCGGCACTCGCACATTACCTGTCGACCTTATTTCTATGAAAATACTTGTGTTTGATGTGATTTTAGGGATTGATTGGTTAACTACTCATCATGCAAAAATTGATTATTTTCGTAAGGTTGTTTGCTTTCATATTCCTAACCAACCTATTATGCGAATTCATGCAACCAAACCACTAAAGTCAATCACTGTCATATTAAGCCATAAAGCTATTCGTTTATTGAAAGATTACGATCATACAATTCAATACCATCCTAGAAAAGTGAACGTAATAGTTGACGCATTGAGTAGAAGATCATATGCGGGTACGAGTGCGATATTGTCAACGCAAAGGCCCATTTTGTATGACTTACAAAGGATGGAGATAGAGTTAAAGACTCTAGGGGCTCATGTAATGATGGCAAATATATGATTAGAACCGACTTTAATCGATAAAGTTAAAGCTGTTCACGCTACAGACCTGGAGCTGATGCGTATGAGTAAGAAAGTGCAAGAAGGTGATATTCCAGAAGCAAGAATCGATGGAGAAGGAATACTTCGAGTGAACTCCAGACTTTGTTATCCTAACGATTCTGACTTGAAGTATAAAATCATGATGGAGGCGCACAACACACCGTTTGCAATCCATCCTAGGAGTACCAAAATGTATCATGATCGTCAACATACATTTTGGTGGAGCAATATGAAGAGAGAGATAGCGGGGTTTATCTCAAGGTGTCTAACTTGTCAACGAGTCAAGGCGGAGCATCAAATGCCAAAAAGTCCATTGCAACCACTTGAAATTCCAGAATAGAAGTGGGAGCACATTACCATGGATTTTGTTACTGGTCTTCCCAAGGTATTTCAAGGCATAGATGCGATTTGGGTCATTGTTGATAGATTGACCACGTCTTCTCATTTCTTACCTATGCGAAAAACTTATACACTTGAACGTTTTGCTCATATGTACATGAACGAGATTGTATGATTGCATGGTATGCTAGTATCCATAGTTTCTGATCGAGACCCAAGATTCAGTTCACGATTTTGGGTTAGTTTGCAAAAAGCTATGGGCACGGATTTATGATTTAGTTCTGCATATCATCCTCAAACGGACGGGCAGTCAGAGAGGACTATTCAAACTCTTGAAGATTTATTAAGACTCTGTATCCTTGACTTCAAAGGAATTTGGGAAAAGTTCTTACCATTTGGTGGAGTTTTCCTACAACAACAGTTATCAAGCAAGTATTGGCATGGCTCCATTTGAGGCGTTGTATGGAACAAAGTGTAAGATCCCTAATTTTAGGAAATGAAAGTATTTAATTTTCTTATAATTATTAATTTATTTAGTAAATGGTTAAATTGATAAAGGTTATAGTTAAGGGTGACATTTGAAAATTTTGCAAAGTAAGCAAGTTGATATAAAATATTCGTTGTGTCGGGGAATATTCGTTTTAACAGGGAATATTCGTATGACGGCAGAATCATTGGTGGACCCCACAATGGAGGTACTGTCGTAGTTAGAAAATGACTAAAATATTTTTAAAAATTACGGTGAAAGTTTTACCGTTAAACTATTGAACTACCCAGTAGTAAAAGTACAGTAATACGAGTGGTTGCATAGTAGCACACGGTATTGATTATTGATACTTACATGAGAAGTCACTCATTTATACTCAATTATTGCTACAGTAATTGTTGCATAATATCTCTCATATTATTGATTCAATTATTGTCACAGTATCATCTGCATAATATTTTATATTATCAAATCAATAATTGAGACGACAAAGTTATTCATATTATTATTTGCAATATTAATGATGTCTAGAAAGTTCTATCTATGAGAGGTTTGGTCACCTAATTGCGCACCAATAGGGAGAAATCCTTATCGGAAAGCCCCCTCTTTTCTGGGAAAGATCTGGTTGTTAAATATTCTAAGTTATAATATTAATGATGAATAAGTTATTATTGATTAAAGATGAAATTGATATTTCCATTGTGTTGGGATTATTAGTGTTAGTGGAAATCGACATTTATTCCAATAATAATTGATGTTTGGAGGTTATATTGACCAATCGAGTAATTAATCAGATAAATGAGCAATTAATTGCTACTAATTCACATGCTATAACTATTTATTCACATGTGAGTACTACTGATTCACATGCATGTACTATTAGGGGAGGTTGTGCAGATTGATAATACTTCAATAACTAAATTAAAAATGGAGGTATAGATAAAGGTACTATACTATAATTATTTTTTTCACATGTATAGAAATATTGATTCACATGAATGTACTATTGATTTACATGATGTACTATTAGGGGAGGTGGTGCAAGTTTGATAATACTTACATGACTAAATTAAAAATGGAGGAAAAGATGAAGGTATTATACTGTAATATTTCGAGCCCCAAAACGTGCAATTATCGAAACTATATTTTTCTATAAATAGAAGCTCATTCTTCCTTTATTCTCAAAATTTCACTAAGACTCATAAGAGCAATTATAGAGAGAGAAGATATTGAGAAAAAGAATAATAGAAGTTTGCTACTTCACTATTCCAGTATTCAGTCTTCTTCTGAGGTAAGGGATATTATTTATTTCATATTCAGAAGAGATATTATTTTTCGTATTCGTATAGATATTATCTTCGTTCAATATTCGTAAGAAATAATATTTTCTTCCATACTCTATAGTAGGTAAGTAATATTATTTCGTTTTGTATTCCTACTTCTACACCCATTTTGTTGAAGTATTGCTTCTATACTCCGTGAAATTAGTAGAATATCCTTGATATTTGCAATTCATCCAGTATCTTTTTATGGAAATATTATTCTGATCATTCTTGATAATTATTGATCTTTTCATGCTGGAATACTATTCACGGGGTACTATTCACAAAGTACTATTCACGGGGTACTATTCATGAAGTACTATTTACCCGGTTACTATTCACTCAAATATTATTTACTCAAGTATTTGGGGCACTTTTCATGCCGGGGTACTATTCACGAGGTACTATTTCCGAAGTACTATTCACAAGGTATTATTCACGAGGTACTATTCACCCAAAAAATATATTTCATTTCTGACCAAATTATTTTTAATATATGAATATTATTCTTGAATTTTACTCCACAAATAAGTATCATGTTGATAATTTGGACATTATTGAATTCTAGATAAATTAAATTCTTAATCATTAAAAATTTATCATTTGCTTTCTTTTAATTAAATTCTTATATCATTGTCATCATCTTCATGGTTATATTGTGATGAAAGTCATATTTGGCTTACGTGCATAGATGGACTGTTGATTGGTATGATTATGACCAGGGATCATTCGGTATAATCATGACCCATAATGTTACAAATATTGTGGTAAAAGTCCTCATTGGCCCGTAGTGCATTGATGGACAATTGTTGGTATGATTATGACCATGGATTATTCGGTATAATCATGACCATTGATGATTACATGAATATCCTTGGCCTGTAGTGCGGGGATGATTCGATGATGTGGTTTGTTTATTAAGCTGAGTCTCAGCGATAAAATTAATGATAAACTTTTTACATCATAGAAGATAGTAGATATCATGCTCTACTTGACTCTTTTAATGGATTGCTTGTTCCGCTGCAGTTAAACTTGATGTTTATTGTATTCTATTAGTTTAACACTATTAAAGGCTAATGATAATTTATTCTGCATTATCTTAGTCATAATATTTCTTACTGGGCTAGTTGAGCTCACCCTTTTCTTTCATTATTCTCTTCAGGAAATGAGAATATAGCTGGGACGAGTCGGGGAATGGAGTGATGGTCCAGGATAAGTGGCTTTAGTAGTCCTCACTATTCTATAAAATAGTGTGATAATAATTGTAATGAGGACTCCATTAAGTGTGGATATTGTCTAGAAGATAATATTCGTGTTAAAACTCTCAGCTTATATTTGGTTGTATTGTACCCGACAGTTGTATAAAAGAAGTTTGTATTTGATTTTTGTACCACTTATTTGGCGACTCAGAATGGGTGATGTATACCTATTTTGGGGGCATCACAGAAAATGTCGTTCTCCAGTATGCTGGGATGAGGTGGGTGAAGCAACGTTGTTGGGACCGGAGTTGGTATGTATAACTACAGAAAAGATTCAAACTATCCGACAACGTATAAAAACCTCACAAAATCGACAAAAGTGTTATGCTGATCTTCATTGAAAGGATGTGGAATTCAATATTGGAGATCATGTGTTGTTACGTGTTGCTCCATGGAAATGAGTTACGAGATTTGGAAAGAGGGAAAAGTTCTATCCTCGATTCATTGGCACATTTATAATCCTCGATCGAGTAGGAACGGTGGCCTATAGACTCGCCTTACCACCAAGTATGTCTCGTGTTCATAACGTTTTTCACATATCTATGTTACGTAAATATGTTAAAGACCTGAACCACATTATTGAATTAGAACCGGACGAGATAGCAGAAGATTTAACGTATGAAGAGGTACCTGTTAAAATCTTGGATAAGAAAGATCATATTCTATGCTCCAAGGTTATACCCCAAGTTAAATTTTTGTGGAGAAACCACGATGTTGAGGAAATGACCTGGGAGTTAGAATCTGAAATGAAGTCAAGGTATCCTCACCTCTTCGATATACTAGGTACGCACCCTAATTTCGAGGATGAAATTTCATAAGAAGGGGAGGTTGTAAGACCCCAACTTTTATGAATAAAGATTAATTTTTCTCGAAATATATTTTTGAATATTATGGTGTGGATTTGATATAATGTTATAGTTGTGGGTAATATTTACAAATTTTGCAAAGTAAGCAAGTGGTTATATAATATTCGATTAGTCAGGGAATAATCGTTTTAACAAGGAATATTTGTACGACAGCACAATCATTAGTGGATCCCACAACGAAAGTATTGTCGTAGTTAGAAAATGATGGATTTATCTTTTTATAAAAATAACGGCGAAAGTTTTACCGTTAAACTGCTGAACTACCTGGTGGTAAAAGAACAGTAATACGCGTGGTTGCATAGTAGCACACGGTATTAAATATTGATGTTTACCTGAGAAGTCACTCTGTTATACTCAATTATCGCTACAATAATTGTTGCATAATATCTCTCATATTATTGATTCAATTATTGTCACAGTATCATCTGCATAATATTTATTATTATTAAATCAATAATTGAGACGACAAAGTTATTCATATTATTATTTGCAATATTGACAATGTCTAGAAAGTTCTGTCGAGGAGAGGTTTGGTCACCTAATTGGGAGCTAATAGGGAGAAATCCTTATCGGAAAGCCCCCTCTTTCCTGGGAATGGTCTAGTTGTTAAATATTGTGAGTTATAATATTAATGATGAATAAGTTCATATCTATTAAAGATGAAATTAATATTTTCATTGTGTTGGGATTATTAGTGTTAATGGAAATCGACATCTATTTCGATAATAATTGATGTCTGGAGGTTATATTGACCAATCGGGTAATTAATCAGATAAATGAGCAATTAATTGCTATTAATTCACATGATTATAACTATTTATTCACATGTGTGTACTATTGATTTACATGCATGTACTATTAGGGGAGGTGGTGCAAGATTGATAATACTTTCATGACTAAATTAAAACTGGAGGTATAGATGTAGGTACTATACCGTAACTATTTTTTTCACATGTATAGAACTATTTGTTCACATGTGTGTACTATTGATTCACATGATGTACTATTAGGGGAGGTGGTGCAAGTTTGATAATACTTGCAGGACTAAATTAAAAATGAAGGAAAAGATGAAGGTATTATACTGTAATATTTTGAGCTCCAAAACATGCATTATCGAAATTATATATTCCTATAAATAAAAGCTCATTCCTATTTCATTCTCTCCAATTCACTAAGACTCACAAGAGAAATTATAGAGAGAGAAGCTATAGAGAGAGAAGTTATAGAGAGATAGAAGAAGAGAAGTTTGCTACTTCACTATTCCAGTATCCAGTCTTTTTCTGAGGTAAAGGATATTATTTTTTTCAGTATTCATAAGGAATAATATTTTCTTCCATACTCTGTAGTATGTGAGTAATATTATTTCTTCTCGTATTCCTGATTATACCCTCATTTTGTTAAAGTGTTGCTTCTATACTCCGTGAAATTAGTAGAATATCCTTGAAATTTGTGCTCCATTTAGTATCGTTTCACAAGGATATTTTCTGCACATTCTTGTTAAATTTTAAGTTTTTCATGCCGCAGTACTGTCCATGAGTAGTATTCATTTTTACGGTACTATTCACAAAGTAATATTCACGGGATACTATTCATAAAGTACTATTTATGGGTACTATTCATAAAGTACTATTTACGGGGTACTATTTCCAAAGTACTATTCACGGGGTACTATTCACTCGGGTACTATTCACCCGGAGTACTATTCATGAAAAAAATTGATTTCTTTTCGGTCCAAATCATTTTTGATACAATATTATTCTTGAATTTTACTCCACAAAGCAGTATCATGTTGATAATTTAGACATTATTGAATTCTGGATAAATGAAATTATAAATCTTTAAAAATTTATCCTTTGCTTTCTTTTAATTGAATTCTTATATCATTGTCATCATCCTCAAGCTTATTTTGTAATGAAACTCATCTTTAGCTTACGTGCATAAATGGACTGTAGATTGGTATGATTATGACTAGGGATCATTTGGTATAATCATGACCCGTAATGTTACAAATAATGTGGTAAAAGTCCTCATTGGCCTTCAGTGCATTGATGGACAGTTGTTGGTATGATTATAACCATGGATTATTCAATATAATCATGACCATCGATGATTACATAAATATCCTTGGTCGTGGTGCTGGGATAATTCGATGATGTGGTTTATTTATTAAGTTGATGAAAAACCTTTTTAAATCATAGAAGATAGTAGATATCATGCTCTACTTGACTCTTCTAATGGATTGCTTGTTCCGCTGAATTTAAACTTGATGTTTATTGTATTTTATCAGTTTAACACTGTTGAAGGCTAACGATAATTTATTCTGCATTATCTTAGTCATAATATTTCTTACTGTGTTAGTTGAGCTCACTAATAAGTTGATTTTTTATGCATTTATCCGGTATCTTTTACTTGAATTAGTTGCTTATATTCATGTGTCTTAGTTACTTTTCATGTATTTTGTGTTTATTTTGTAGATTTTATGTTTGGAAGTGGTGTGAACGATTATTGTAAAGAAACGCAAAGAAAATGCAAAGAAAAGGCAATCCGGATATCATTTGGGCTTTCATGTTACTTCATGTTCTTGGTTTAGAACTTAGCTTACTTTGTAGAGCGTCTTCATAGCTCTCCGGAACATCTTGAATCGCTCTAATCGGAGTTCGGATGCAAGAGTTATGATCGTTGTACCGACAGACGTCAAACTACGCTGTTTTGATTCGCCATTTTCATAGCAGTCCCTTCCAGCTCGATTTCAACCTTCATCCGGCTGGAATTTCTCAATCATCAAAGAATGTAAGTTGTAGATCTCGTCGATATCTTCGATTTGATAGGTGGCACGCCCCGTAACTCTTCCCGGATCAAAAGTTATGGCCATTTTACCAGAGCATGCTGTAGCAGAAAATCACCCGCGCGCGGGCGCGCGACTCTCAGCCAAAAAAACGCGATTTTATGCAACTTTCTGCAAGTTGAGCGCCCGTGCACGCGGCCGCGCGACTTTAGGCGAAGACCACAACTGACTTTTCATAAAACAGAGCAATTGAAGCGTGATTAAGAGAGGGGTTCAATTAGGGCTTATATATTAGACATATTATCATTATGTAAGACATATTCCACCCCTTGGGGGCTAAATAGCTACTTCCATCTTCTCTCTTTTCATAGTAGAAACTAGGGTTTACACCTTGGGAGAGAGTCCAACGGAGAACGAAGCCACAACGTCTTATTTTCTTCTTCTTGGAGTTCTTCACCATTGTGGATTTTGATTATTATTAATGGAATTCTTTGGGGTTTTTATAGTTAATCATTGATTACTATTCAGCGTTTGGGTTTGATTTTTTTTTTTCTCTCTTAATCTCATCTGCTTGATTATTGATCATGTTTAGTCTTGATCTCATAATGGTTTTGGTTCGGCATGTGAACTAAACTTCATTATGGGATCCTAAACAGATTTTAATATGTCGTTTGGTTGCACATCTAAATGTTAGATTTGTTTTGCATATCATATGGATTATCTATCATGGTTGGTTTGTATGTGTGAATGGTGATAATCTTCATGTTAGTATTTGTATGGAATTGGAAATGAACATATGAATATGGATGAAATCATGATAGCGTGCTTGAATATGGGGATTGCATATTTTGTGAAACAGAGATAGGAATATCTTTGTTTTCGTAGTATGAGCAAGAATAAGGGTTGTGTTTAAAGTCAATAGGATTGCAATTACGCATAGGAATATGGTAATTGTGATGGTATTGGTGATCACATAGATTCTAACATCTGTAGATGATATGTGAGTTGGTTATAGTGCATTGGAAAATGGTTATAACTCGCTTTTATGCCCTTGGCTATTATCCTGTGATATGTGAACACTTCTTGCATGACATATGGTGATTGAATGAAATATTGAATGAAGTTAGGATCCCATTGTTTCCACATTATATTTAGTTCATTTATATTCTTATTTGTAGTTGGTAATCATAGTTAGTTCAAATCACCCACTAAGTCCATAATCTTACCATATAAGTATAGTGAGTTAATTAATGCATAATAGTATAAGTTAACAACTTTCTCTGTGGGATCGATACTTTACTTACTCTGTATTACTTGTTGACCCGTGTATACTTGAATGAGTTAGAGCTCTTTTATAAGAACTATAAAAGAGGCAACAAGTTTTTGGCACCGTTGCCGGGGAAAGGCGTTAATTTAGATATTTATCATTACTTTAAAGCTATATTGTATGACTTAGACAATTCTGTTCGTTTCTCATTTCTATTTTTATTTTGTTTTAGGTTGCAGGTACCATGGGTGACTTTTCTTATCAAGGGCCTTATGCAAATAGGACTCAACCAAGGACATAAAGCTTCGAGGGACTCAATGTATTTTCTACATTGTCAGGACAAATTGAAAAACTTTCGGAGAGGTTGGATGTTCTTGCAGAGCAACCTACTCGAGAGATAGCAGTTACATGTGAATAATGTGCCGGCGAGCATCCGAGTTATCAGTGCAACATCAAGGTTGGAAAAGTGCAGTTTGGGGGTGATTTCTTCAACAACGATGGTTATCCTGATTATGAACAAGGTTGGGGGTATCACCCAGATTATGAATGGGGTTATAACTATCAAGATCAATATTGCATCTCAAGTCCAACATATCTATCAGATTTCTCATATCCACCTTCAACGCAACAAGAGGAGAATTCAAGGTTGAAGGAATTCATGTCAAAAAGCCTAGCAGACCATGAAGAGATGATGATGAGTCATGAGTTATCAAGCCAAAATCTTAACAGACAGATGGAACAACTCATTAACTCCTCAATGAATGGTCCTCAATACATGGATTTCGAAACTGAAAAAAATAATTCAAGATTGGAGGATTTGAGGTTCAAATTTGTAGCATCAACTGAGGAGATGATGATTGAGCAAGAAAGGTCAATTCAAAAGCTGCAGAATTAGATGGATCAATTGTTCGAAGCATTGATCAATCATCCTCAAAACAATTGGTGCTATGACATGGATGATGAAATCGATGGAGAGCCAGAAGTGCACATACCACTGGATGAACTTAAAGGAGTGGACATTGAGGAGACAACTGGGGGTATGGAAAATGAAGAACATGAGCCAACTTGTATTATACCCCAAGTGCCTTCTCAGTTAGAGTTTAAAAATTCAGTGAAATTTGCACACCCATGTCCCCTAGGTAGTCACATCCAAGACAATGATCAATATGATAAAGAGGCCTCGTACAAACCATGGTGGGCAAAGGAAGAGATAATAGAATAAGAAAATCCCGTTGAATCTTTCATGCCCCAATGCAAAAATCTATTCACAGATACAACGGGAGAAGCACCTGGCATTGCAATGGAACTAGGGACATCATGTACAGGAAATATGCTAGGTGGCTTCAATTCACAAATTCTCATGATGGGGAACCTACCAAAGCACATAGCGGTTCTAATGGATGGAGGGTTCTTAGCTTATCGTAGAGGAATTGGATAGTAGTGTCAAGAAAAGAGTCCAGCTAACGGGCTATAAACCGAGCGCTAGATGGGAGGCACCCCATCCAATCTTTCTCCCTCCTTGTTTAATTCTTATTTACATTTCCATATTTAATAGAGGTTAGATAGTGGTAATTATGAATAATAGTTTGATTGCTTCTCCTTTCAGGTTCATTCCAATTGCTATAAGCATTCAGGATCAAACAGAAGTCAAAACTAAAAGTCGCTAGAAATCTGGGTCGGCCATATGACCACCCCTAAACTAAACTGCATGACATAGTACGATAGCTCGATCATGAAATTTTTTTGCTAAATTCTAAGAATTTCTGACAAAAGCGTTCGGACAGTTAGAAGCCCAAACTCAATTTCCAACTACAGAATATCTCAAACTTAGCCATCGCCTGATATACTAGCGGATCATGAGGAGGCGAACGGAGATGACATTGCCACTTAGGGGAGTATTCTTTCAATTTTAATTACAATGAGGGCATTGTTTATTTTAAGTTTGGGGGTATTGGGTTGTAGTGAGTAGTTGTTGCATATAGTTAGTTGCAAAGATTGCATGTTTAAGTTGCAAAGTCGGGGTATTTTAGTATGAATTTTTTTTATTTTTATCTATTTTTTTTTAGTTTTCTTTTGTCTTGTTTACTTAGTATGTGTTTAGTTGCATAACATTGCATAATCCCAGGTTTTCAGCTAGTTAAATTCTAATTTGGCCAATGATGACATATAAATTTGATAGATTTTTGAATTTGGTTGATATCTTGAGCTTAGTTATAATTTTATACGATATAATTCATGCTTCTTTGTTTAGATGTTACCAGTAGTACGACAATGTTCTATTTGCTTATTGGTTAAGATTTGCATGCTTATGCATTGAGAGGAAAATGTTGTTTTAATGATAGAATTGTGTAGGAAGTGAGACATAGACTATGAAAACACAGATACTCAAACTTTGAGAATACATGGGTATGCTTTGCTATTGGGACGAGATGGGCGTAAAAGCGCACTCGTTTAAATGGAAATGGAAAGCGAGATGGAGCGTAAAACACACTCTTTTAAATGGAAATGGAAAGTGAGATGGAGCGTAAAAGCACTTTTCGCTATAAAAAAATCAATAAACACCGGGAAAGTGCGAGAATCGCCTCTCGTGAGTAAAAGCAAGCGAGAATAAACCCTTTGTTGAACCTTAGTGTGTATTGATGTGTTGGAGTAGTTGATGTCTCATTAGTATATGCACTTCTTGAGTTAACCTTCAATTTTCTGCCTTAAGCAATAAAGCATGTGGTATTTTCACCTTTGTCAAGCTTATCTGTGAACACATCACACACACACAGCATCTTTATAGCAAATTAGGATTATATGATTGTATGTCATTATGCCTTTAGCTTAGTTTGATGCTTTGTTCTTGGATCTTGATATTTCTCTGAGGCATGACTTATTGGAATTCTTAACATGGCTAGAAATCTGGGGATTCATTGTCATAGTAGCGTAGCTTGCATAGCATGTAGATTGCATTAGCATTGTTGTTGCTTGAGGATAAGCAACGGTTTAAGTTTGGGGGTGTGATAAGTGGATTTTTTTATGCATTTATCCGGTATCTTTTACTTGAATTAGTTGCTTATATTCATGTGTCTTAGTTACTTTTCATGCATTTTGTGTTTATTTTGTAGATTTTATGTTTGGAAGTGGTGTGAACGATTATTGTAAAGAAACGCAAAGAAAAGGCAATCCGGATATCATTTGGGCTTTCATGTTACTTCATGTTCTTGGTTTGGAACTTAGCTTACTTTGTAGAGCGTCTTCATAGCTCTCCGGAACATCTTGAATCGCTCTAATCAGAGTTCGGATGCAAGAGTTATGATCGTTGTACCGACGGACGTCAAACTACGCTGTTTTGATTCGCCATTTTCATAGCAGTCCCTTCCAGCTCGATTTCAACCTTCATCCGGCTGGAATTTCTCAATCATCAAAGAATGTAAGTTGTAGATCTCGTCGATATCTTCGATTTGATAGGTGGCACGCCCCGTAACTCTTCCCGGATCAAAAGTTATGGCCATTTTACCAGAGCATGCTGTAGCAGAAAATCACCTGCGCGCGGGCGCGCGAACTAGCGCGCGGCCGCACGACTCTCAGCCAAAAAAACGCGATTTTATGCAACTTTCTGCAAGTTGAGCGCCCGTCTTGTGAGCCGCATGCGACTTTAGGCGAAGACCACAACTGACTTTTCATAAAACAGAGCAATTGAAGCGTGATTAAGAGAAGGGTTCAATTAGGGCTTATATATTAGACATATTATCATTATGTAAGACATATTCCACCCCTTGGGGGCTAAATAGCTACTTCCATCTTCTCTCTTTTCATAGTAGAAACTAGGGTTTACACCTTGAGAGAGAGTCCAACGGAGAACGAAGCCACAACATCTTATTTTCTTCTTCTTGGAGTTCTTCACCATTGTGAATTTTGATTATTATTAATGGAATTCTTTGGGGTTTTTATAGTTAATCATTGATTACTATTCAACGTTTGGGTTTGATTGTTTTTTCTCTCTTAATCTCATTTGCTTGATTATTGATCATGTTTAGTCTTGATCTCATAATGGTTTTTGGTTCCGCCATGAACTAAACTTCATTATGGGATCCTAACGGATTTTAATATGTCGTTTGGTTGCACATCTAAATGTTAGATTTGTTTTGCATATCATATGGATTATCTATCATGGTTGGTTTGTATGTATGAATGACTGATAATCTTCATGTTAGTATTTGTATGGAATTGGAAATGAACATATGAATATGGATGAAATCATGATAGCATGCGAATATGGGGATTGCATATTTTGTGAAATGAGATAGGAATATCTTGTTTTCTTAGTATGAGCAAGAATAAGGGTTGTGTTTAAAGTCGATAGGATTGCAATTACATTTATAGGAATATGGTAATTGTGATGGTATTGGTGATCACATAGATTCTAACATCTGTAGATGATATGTGAGTTGGTTATAGTGCATTGAAAAATGGTTATAACTCGCTTTTATGCCCTTGGCTATTATCCTGTGATATGTGAACACTTCTTGCATGACATATGGCGATTGAATGAAATATTGAATGAAGGTAGGATCCCATTATTTCCACATTATATTTAGTTCATTTATATTCTTATTTGTAGTTGGTAATCATAGTTAGTTCAAACCACCCATTAAGTCCATAGTCTTAGCATATAAGTATAGTGAGTTAATTAATGCATAATAGTCTAAGTTAACAACTTTCTCTATGGGATCGATACTTTACTTACTCTGTATTACTTGTTGACCCGTGTATACTTGAATGAGTTAGAGCTCTTTTATAAGAACTATAAAAGAGGCAACACTCTCCCTTTTGCTTTCATTGTTCTCTTCAGGAAATGAGAACGTAGTCGTGCCCTTGCAGTATCAAGGAAACATCCTCTTCTTTCTTCTTATGGACCCTCCGGGGGTTGTTCCCATAACTTCCAGATTAGATATGCTCAGCCACGACTTTTAAAGCGACGAGGTCTTGAATCTTCTCAAACTTCAATACCATTTCTGCCATTTCTCCGTGCTTAATCATTTCTAAGATTGGTTTTCCTATTCCAGCTAGGACCCTCTCATAAAATGGAGCTTCTTGAATATCTATGAAGGTTATCACCATCTCAGTCTCTATCATGGATGGGATTACTTGAGTAGCCAGACGCCTTCATCTTTGGGCATACTCTCTAAATGACTCATTGACTTGCTTCTTGACTTTGGTAATATGATACCTGTATAGAGCCATCTGAGTTTGAAAGTTGTATTGACTGAGGAAAGCATGGGCTAACTCCTCCCAGCTGTGAATTTTGGAGTTATCCAATCTGGTGTACCATGCTCTAGCTTCTCCAGTCAAAATTTTCTGAAATAGTTGCATTCTCAGCTTTTCATTCTCGGCGTAGGATCTGAGCTCTCTGATGAACACTTTTAAGTGGGTATAAGGATCTCCCAATCCATCATATTTCTCAAAATTGAGAGTTTTGAATTTCTCTGGATAATGAACCCAGGGGAAGATGCAAAGGTCGTAATAGGAAACGCTTCTGTGCGTTCCAATCCCTTTGATGGACTGAATGATCTCTTCTATTTGAAGAACCTTTTTTTGAATATCACCGGTGTCTTAATCTTCTTTAAGATGGGTGATTTAAAGGGTTTTGTTGGACTTCTCATTGTGAGACTCAGGTGCTGGGACTTCTCTATCCGGACCCTAGATTCCTCTATGTGTAGAGGCTTCTGTTTCGATGGGTATTTGCGGACCCTAAGTTTATTTGTTTAGTTCTTTCAGGAGAACAGCCAACTATGTTATTTGATTTCTCAATCCTTCAAACTCCTCACAAAAAATAGAAGTATGATCAGGATGGGCATTTATAGCCATGTATGACTGTGGCCTTAGTGCCTTTTTGGACTTTAAATGGGTAACGGGACCAATCGTTTCCCTGTAAAAAGACTATGTAGTTTAGTCTGGGAAAACGGGGGAAATGTTACATGCTATGTAATGTGTCCGTTTTTTAGGAGTGTTTTAAGGTTTTTCTGCAAAATGGATGTCAATCGTTTTGATGACAGGATAGCATGACAGGTCTTGATATGAAAAAAGGAATGCATGTTCACATACTCCTTTATATTTTCCATTACATTGAGATTGACATAGAAATGAAATTATAAGTAATTGAAATGGGAAGGCATGAAGAGACTTCCCTCTGTGTTTGGTTTATCATAGGCTGACCTATTTTACTCTACTTTCACGGCTATTCGACATGAAGGTCCCCAGATCATCGCAATTTACTTGATGGGAAGTTAATCCGATCTTTCAAATGGAGCGAATCTGGGTGGTGCCTTTCCTGAGCCTCATGGAAATAGTCTTCCGACGAGTCCAGTAATCAAACATCGATGGGTTAGCCTCCTGGTGGAGGAATCACACAACATACATTCACATACATCGCGTCTCACTGTATGGAAATGATGACATGTGCGAAGCACTAATATCACAGGCAGATATGGTGCGAAGCACTAAAGCGTAGTATATAAAGCATTACTATACATCCATTCAATGTAAATACAGTATTCACACATAAGCAGATACAAGTTTTGAAAAGCTTGAATAGTGGCTTAGGCCCTCTTACTAGAGTCCCCAGCAAAGTCTCCACCTGTCGACGTCAGGATTTTTATTTGTCCCTTTTTGTTATTGTCTTTTGGTGTTCTCATTTTAGGTGAGATTTGTTTGAAAAAACAAGTTTGAAAAGGTCCGACATGTATATGTCGACGATTTGATTGTGAGAGTCGCCAATTGGTATTTTTAAATGGTTGCACCAATTCAACCGAGAAAAAGTTTGCACAAAGACCCGTGTATTTAACATTGTTTAACTGGTCTAAGAAACTGAGATTTGGTAGGGTCCGGGGGCTTGATTAAAAGGAGGGAAGGTGTTAGGCACCCCCCGACTTCTGTGATAACACGGTTACCGCCACTTTTTATTAAACTTTTATATGTTTATGTGTGTGTGTAGGGTCTATGTGCAGTTGTTTGGAACTCGTGTTATGCCTCGTTTGTACCTATATACAAAGGGTTTGACTTTTGTATAAAAGTTCAATTTTAACAAGATATAGCAGTGAAGTTTTGTAAAACAAGTTTTTTAAACCCTTGTGCTCGATAGTAATTAAGGCCTTTGATACTTCCATTTTATTATGTGTTCGACTTGGTTGATTTTAATTTCATAATGCGACGCATCTTCGAGAAAATAAGATATATAGCAGTGTTGAACTCTTTGTGGGCATGAGAGCTATCTAAGGAAATTCAGACACCGTAGATAATTTACAAGCTGGCTGCAGCTGGAAATGTCCATCACGGGAACCGAATCTAGATTCAGAGGCTGAATATGTGATCACATGATTCCTAGGCTCACATGAGAAAGAAATATTTATAAAAGCTAGAAAAAGAACTAGATTTGAGTAAATCTAAATCATTCTAGCTTCAACGGTTCCAGTTTAGTCACTTTGAACCGGTTAAAGTTAGAAATAGCCAGATTTAGACAAATTTAGCCCGTAGGCTGAAAGATTAAATATCTACATTATAAAAGAAGTCAAAGCAGATATTTATATAAAAGCGGTAAATATATATATATAAGTAGTTAAAGGTCACGAAGTAAAATCCAGGCCTGACAGAAATGTATATATATATAAGTTGTAAACGCAACGAATATTATATCCAGGATCAATCTAAAAGCAGAGCTCGATAAATATATATATATATATATATATATATATATATATATATATATATATATATAAGCAGTAAACACTTTGGTTGTTCTATCCATGTTAATTCGAGTTCGCGTTTGACAATATATATATATATATATATATAAGCAATAAAAAGCAATGGATCGACGATCCGGGCATACCCACACAACGCGACTTTCAACATTAGTAGATATAAATATATAGAAGTAATAAAAAGCTTAAAAACCTGAAAAATCTTACAATGGGCTGCCAAGAAGACTTCAGATAGCTTTTGACGCTTGAAAACTCAATTTCCACCGGTTAAACTTCGGTATGTTATAAAATACGAGCTTACAAGTGTTTAGAAAGAAGAATCACTCAGTTTAGAGCACTCTAGCAGTGTTTAAAGGCTGAAATGGACAGAGTTTTCTCTCTTTTTCTCATTTTTTTTCAAATGAGATGCCATGAGCTTATATTTAAAGACCATATGGCCGCGGGTCTACCCACAATAGCCGCGGGTCTACAGACTGTTTGCTTGAACCTTAATAACTTTCGATAAAGGAGTGATATACCTTTTCGGAAAACTGTTGTCGAGAGCTACACAATGACATAGGATTAGAGGTTGTACAAAGCCTGAAAGATGGGTTCATGACTAGATCTCCAAGTCTTCAAAGTCTATCCGTTGTGTTGTCTTGTGTAGTTATCACTCGGGATTTAAGCTATGGTTCTTGCGGGACACCTTGGTACACAGTGTGGATTGAAATGTGTTGAGATGATGTGAATGTGGCATTGAGGTGGAAAAATGATGATTTTTCCCCCACCGAGGTTATCTCCGGCTTTTGCGCAGATGTAGCAGTCATTGCTCAGGGTTATCTCTGAGATTGGGCTGCTGTGAATGTTAAATGTCCTCGGGGTTATCTTTGATGTGTGCTTGACCTCCCGGGGTTGTCTTCGAGATTGAACTGACTTTTTCTGGGTTATCTCTGTAACTTGGACTGCATCCCTCGAGGTTATCTCCGAGGTTGAAATTGAATCTCTTGGGGTTATCTCCGGGATTAAAACTGAGTCTTTCGGGGTTATCTCCGAGATTGAGAATTGTACCTCCCGGGGTTGTCTCCGGGGTTGAAACTGAGATGACTTCCCGGGTTATATTCTGCCCTCCTGCAGGGTTAGTAACAGGAACACAAAATTTTGAGTGTCTACAATTGTTAATTAAATTCATCTACAGAATTTTACAATTTCTATTTCACAATATCTAAATCGACTTTTCCTTCGTGAGACTCACGATGATTATTCCGCAATTGCATACGAGTTCTCCTTTCTTCATACTTTATTTTGACTTATTTCGTTATTGAGTGTTGTCGTTCCACTTACTCTTATTAAAGTTATTGCCTCCACTAATACCTCCTTTAGTATCTCCTTCATTCATTTTCTTCTTCTTCTCATGGTTATACTTTGATACTGCTTCACTCCCTCCTTCTGCAATGATTGTCTTCTCCAACAGAGTCGAAAATGAATCAATCAGTAGCATTGCTACCTTGCTAAATATTATATTAGAAGGGTTAACTGATATCTTTATAAGAGGAGTCTTATATCAGATATTAAGATACGTAATTCTAATTATTAGAGTGTACACCTTTTTTCTATTTTCTATGAGAGATAGAAAAAACTAGGGGTTTGCCAAACACCCATCTTCTTGAATCTTTCTTCTTCCTTGGTGGATCACCTCTAGAGGCCAAACACTTGGGTGGCTAACGTTGATCAAAGGAATGAATCAAACATGGCTGATTCAAGTTTAACGCGGTGAAAAGGATTTGGAGGTGAACTTGTACTTGAGGAAGCTCGAATCTTCAAGGGTATAATTCTTGTTCTTCTTCTTTTCGTTTAATTAATAATTGTCGATAAATGACGATTCGGGTATATAGTTTGTAAAATTTTAAAAATCCAATTTTACCACGTTTCTGCTTACTTTGTGCAATTTGATTGTGTTCATGAATCTTACAAACCTAACACCGACGCCTAAGCCGTCAAGCTTTTAGTGTGATTTCGTTTCTGTGCAGGGTTTGACGTGCTTTTGGTGATTGAGGCATGTGGATGGATCTTAGCATTAATATTAGCGCTAGAAGGAGGGCTTTCTAATATTGCTAATTTTCAATCACAACAGGAGTACCGGTTAGAATCATGGTGAATAGTAAAAGGATAGTTTCAGCTCGCGACCAGTCTACAGTGAACCCCCTTCCTCATCAACCAAGGGGTTTTGCCAAGGATCGGTTGGGACCATTAGTTTTGGAGAAATTAGGGTCTTAGGCCAATTCAGTGGCTCCATCAAGGGATAGAGCAGAGGGCCCTTAACGAAGATTGTTCTCAACAGCCAGTAGAGATGCAGATCCTGGGGGGAGTGTCGAGGATGCACCATCCCGAACACGCCCCCAGGACGCTGGACACGACGAAAGGAGATCAATCCTGACAAGAATGGCAAACTAGACTGATGAAGCGCTGAAGGCTTTATTATTGCAAAGAAAGGAAATTGACCAGCAGATGGTGCTCTTAATTAGTGGAAACGAAGATGGTGCCTCCAGCCACAGCCGAAGGCGGGGATAGTCGCAAGAGGTTCGGTTCAAGACACATTGTCCAGACGAGTCTCGGCGGACCGAGAGCAGGCTTCAGAGTCTCTCTCGGGACATGAGCATATCCGGAGATCGTTCACCCGAGAACCAGTCTAGGACACATCATTTGTACAGCTCTTGGCACACTAAGAGTAGGCATAAGAGTCCCTCCAGAGTAGCCAGCTCGGAAGATAGTAGGAGATCAGACAGAAGGGAACCAGATCACTCTCCTGATCGGGAAAGACAGAACAGGCAGGACATAAATCCTAGGGTTAAAGGGGTAGATGCGCTAGCCCAAAAACTTGAGAAATTACAGAAGCAGTTAGCCGAGGTCAGACAAGATAAAGAGAGTCTGGCCAGAAAATCATCCATGTTCTCACCAGAAATCATTTGAGAAAAGCTGATCCGGGCAAAAAGCTCCCTCACATGGAAAGTTATGATGGTTCGAGAGACCCTTATAAGAACAGCCAGGCTTATAACCGGATGATGGATTAATATAACTACTCGAACATGGCCAAGTGTCAAATGTTCATGACCACCTTGAGGAAATACACCAGACAGTGAATGAGGACATTAGCCCTTAACTTAGTCTCGTCGTAGATAGAGCTCTGCGACAAATTTGATGCTCGATTCGGTAGTAACAAGAGAATGGGAAAGCCAACCGGATCACTGTCTCAGATCCGACAATACTCCAATGAGACCTTAGGCCAGTATGTGAAATAGTTTCGGGAAGCCATGGGTTAGGTTGCAGATTTGAATGACCTTCAGGCTGTGGGTCTCTTTCAGAATGGTTTGGATCTAGTAAAGTTAAAAAAGTTGGTTAAGGAGCTGATGTTCAACCATATGAAGAGTCTAGATGAAACATTTGATAAGGTAGAAGGTTAAATAGTGCTGGAAGAGGCGATGAGCAGCCTGAAACAGAGTACGTCAGAAAAGCCGAAAGATAAGGAGAAGAATAATAACAACAATAAATCGGATGACTATCAGAAGAAGTACAACAACAATGGTGGTTCAGGAGGAGGACGCCCACCTTTCCTGAATCAGAGGGTTAACAAAGTTTATACCAAGCTCAATGCAGATCGGTCTACTATTCTGGAGCATATGATGGACAAGCCTTTTTTTCAAGCCAGCCAAAGACAACATAAAGGCGAACATGGGGAATATAAATAAATTCTATGATTACCATGGGTCAGATGGACATTCTACCAAGACTTATTGGGGACTGATGGATTTGATCGAGAAGAATGTACATAATGGAGCCTTGGTTTAGTATGTTGCAAGTCTGGAAGGTTACGTGGAAGAAGCGACGGGTGGTGGATGTGATAACTGGTGGGTCAGTCGAGGATTCTTGGATGTTGTGATATCTGTGTCTAATCAGCCTGTGACGCGTGAAAGACCATACTCGGGCTCGGTTATTACCTTTATAGATTAAGATTTCCCTTTGGAACCGATCGAACCCCACAAATGAACTTTGGTGATAACTGTATAAGTAGGTTCGATGGACATGAAGTGGGTGATGATTGATAATGGCTCGTCAGTGGAAATACTATATGATCATGCCTACCAAAAGATGGACTTGGAAGGAAAAAAGATGGAGATCGATCAGGAGCCTCCCCTGTATAGTTTTATCAACGATCCGGTTAAAGTTGCTGGAACGATCGAGTTACCAGTGGTCTTCGGGACAACTCCTCGGCAGATAGAAATAATTTATGGATTTTTTGTAGTTTTAACTTATGTCATACTCCATCCCTAATGTTTTAATGATGATTTTATCGTATCTCTAAACATGTGTTATGCAATTTCAGGATGGTTGATGTTATGATAGTTTCCTTAAGGGTGAAATCATAAAGATTTGATGTTCTTGAAGGATGGAAGACTATTTGAGTTCTAGGAGATGAATGTAAGATCTCTGCATTATTTACTTTTCAATACAAGGATTTAGGTCATTTGTACTGTATAAATGTTTTAAAAATAGAAGTGCTTAAAATATTCTAAATAATCAATCCGGGTGTTAAAAGTTTTAAAATCTTGAATTAATTGATGATTTGAAATTGTTAGGAGAGTTGTTATACTGCTAGCAGATTCATTGCTCTAATAAATTTATTATGATGATATACTAAATCCGGGACTCAGAGAAATGATTTCATAATTTAAGGGTCAATTAAAGATTTAACAAGATATGCCTTAAAATAAATCACTACCTTAATTAACGCTCAATCATCTTTAAATAGGTATTCATATAGAAACCATCCTTAGCAAGATACTGCATCACAACTGTCAATTTTCTAAAGCTTGCATGACGTTATGGGAATCTTATTAAATTGATTAAAATTGAATCAAAACATGAAATGTTGTATTCCCATAAATTAAGTTGCTTAGTCACTGCTACATACTATAATAAATCTAGCCAATCCATTAATTCGGTATCTTGCATATGTCAGCGTCTTATCAAAATTATACGGTTGGGTGTTTTTAGTGGATCTGGACATATCACGTGATGGCCACTTAAATAGGGATATCAAATCAGAAACCTCGATTAGTTGCATTGATTATGCACTTTGTCTAGATAAAACATATCAAACGATTCAAGAATAATTTAAGCAAACAAACATGATTTGATCAAATTAGCAATGGTCATATACTCATTACATCTATAAAAGGGAATGGGCTAGTAATGAGCAAAAACACAGAAGCAATAGAACATTAATCACATATAAATTATACTTGCAATCTTAGTGATTTTCAACCGAGTCTTCTTCATACAAGCTTCAAATTGTTACGAACTATTTTGAAGAAGTAAGCTGATTAGGTAAAAGGAATTTATGTGTTTAGTCCTTGGAGCTTTTTATTGGTAATATCTTTCTTTTCATTTGATCATTACATATTAGAGTCTTGAATTGTTAAGTGATTAACTGCTTTGATCATAGACCTCTATTTGTAATTTGATTTTTTACATAGACATGATATTATCTAAAAGTTCTTGTTAATTCGGTTTGGATTAAGGGTTTTTGCAAATAAGTTCAAGGAAGCATAGGTGCGTAAGAGTGCATAGGTGCACAAGGAGCAAAAGTGCTCAAGTATTTGGAACTTGTGTTTTAATTGAAGTAAAGTAATAAAAGTGAGTCTCCAATACTAGTTGGTATTGGACGTGGATTAGGCTACTATTATAGAAGGTAGTAGTTGAACCACGTAAAAAATCCTTGTGTTTGTGTGATTGCCTATTGTGTTATTCAGTATCACTAAGTTAATTGAGCTTAACTAGATTTAAGTAAACTTATAATCCTGTTAGCTTAACAAATTCAATCCAGCATCCTGCATTCTACACTGATCATTCTACAAGCATAGATATTTAATCCAGCATCTTGTATTGATAATCCGGTAAGCATAAATATTATATTCAGCATCCTGCATATTAAAAGAAAGTAATTTAAGTTGCAAAAGTTTTACATCATTTGTTCCCACACTTATTCAACCCCCCCTCCTCTAAGTGTGCCTCCTTGAATTTTAGTAGTGCATGTGGATTCAACGTATAATGTTATTTTTGGGAGGTCAGCCTTAACAGCTCTTCAAGCGGTTACTTTGATTCCTCACTTCAAAATCAAGTTTCCTACGTCGAGCGGAGTTAGTGAAGTGGCTGGGGATCTTTACTTAGCGAGAAGGTGTTATAAGAATTCACTGATCTCTTCAGGCGTGGGGGTCAGCAAGTAGAAACAGATAATGGCGATAGAGATCGAGCCATTTACCGAGGGTAGTACAAAACTTCTTGGCATGCCTGATGAAGAGACAGAAGAAGTTGAGTTGATTCCGGGAAATAAGGATAATACCGTTAGGATCGAGTCGGGACTGAAGGAACCTTTTTGGGCAAGCCCGGTGGAATTACTTCAGTGTTATGCATATATTTTTTCATGGGTCCCCAGTGACATGCTTGTTGTTGATCAAAAGGTGGATGTGCACAGGCTACACGTCTAGCAAAGAAGCCAATTAGGCAGAAGAGAAGGATCTTCACCTCGAAAAGATAGAAGATAATAGACGAGGAGATAGCAAAGCTTTTGGCAGCGGACTTCATCTTCGAGATTGACTACCTAGAGTGGATGGAAAATGTAGTGTTGGTTCAGAAGCAGAGTGGAAAGTGACAGGTTTGCATCGACTACAAAGATTTGAATAAAGCTTGTTCGCAGGACTTTTATCCACTTCCGCACATTGACCAACTGATTAACGCTGCTTCGGGGTATGCCACACTCAGTTTTATGGATGTTTTTTTAGGGCACCGTCAGATTTAGATGCATAAGGAGGATATTTCGAAGACAACATTCATCACTCATCGGTCGGTTTATGCTTACAAAAAGATGACATTTGGATTACTGAATGCGAGAGCCACGTATCAGAGGATGATAAATTATGTGTTCTAAAAATAGTTGGGTCAGAGCATGGAGGTTTACGTCGATGATATGATAGTTAAGATCATGTCAGTTTGGGGACATATAGATGATTTGGAGGATTACTTCCAGACCATTAGGCATTACAAGCAAAGGTTGAATCTGACGAAGTGTATCTTCGGCTTGGGAGTAGGGAAATTTTTGGGTTATCTAATCAGCAAGAGGAGAATAAAGAGGAATAGAAGGGAATAGAGGTGAACCCAGAGAAGATAAAGGCTATTTTGGATATGAAGTCTGTGAGATCCCAAAATTATGAAATGAAAGTATTCAATTTTCTTATAATTATTATTTTATTTATTAAATGGTTAAATTTAGAAAGGGTTAAAGTTAAGGGTGATATGTGAAAATTTTGCAAAGTATACAAGTTGTTATAAAATATTTGTTTGGTCGGGGAATATCCGTACGACGGCACAATCATTGGTGGACCCCATAATGGAAGTATTGTCGTAGTAAGAAAATGACAGAATTATCTTTTTATAAAAATAACTGGTTGAAAGTATTACCATTAAAAGCTGTTGAACTACACGGTAGTAAAAAAATGCGATGTCTGGCGTGATTGCATAGTAGCACACGGTATTAATTATTGATGCTTAGGTAAGAGGTCACTCACTTATACTCAATTATTGCTCCAATAATTGTTGCATCATATCTCTCATATTATTGATTCAATTATTATCGCAGTATCATCTGCATAATATGTTATATTATTAAATCAATAATTGAGACGAAAAAGTTATTCATATTATTATTTACAATATTGACAATGTCTAGATGTTCTGTCAAGGAGAGGTTTGGTCACCTAATTGCATGCCAATAACGAGAAATACTTATTGGAAAGCCCCCTCTTTCCTAGGAACGACCTGGTTGTTAAATATTGTGAGTTATAATAATAATGATGAATAAGTTCGTGTTGATTAAAGATGAAATTGATAGTTCCATTGTGTTAGGATTATTAGTGTTAGTGGAAATCGACATTTGTTTCGATAGTAATTGATGTCTGGAAGTTATATTGACCAATCGGGTAAATGAGCAATTAATTGCTATTAATTCATATGCTTAAAACTATGTATTCACATGTGTGTACTATTAATTCACATGATTTATTATTAGGGGAGTTGGTGCAAGATTGATAATACTTGCATGACAAAATTAAAAATGGAGGTATAGTTGAAGGTAATATACTGTAATTAGTTTTTTCACATGATTATACTATTGAGTCACATTAATGAACTATTAATTCACATGATTTACTATTAGGGGAGGTGGTGCAAGTTTGATAATACTTGCAGGACTAAATTAAAAATAAAGGAAAAGAGAAAGGTATTATACTGTAATATTTCGAGCCCCAAAATGTGCAATTATTGAAATTATATTTTCCTATAAATAGAATCTCATTCCTTCATTATTTTTCACCAATTCACTAAAGCTATAGAGAAATTATTATAGAGAGAAATTATAGAGAGAAATGAGAAGAGAAGTCTGCTACCTCACAATTCCAGTTTTCTTCTAAGGTAAGGGGTGAAGATGGGTGATAAAAATTATCTTCGTCCTGGGTGCGAAGAGGAATTTAGAATCACAATTATGATTACGAGTTATTCATATGATTGTGGACAGGAATTGTTAATTGATGTTACAGGGATAAAACATTATTGGTGGACTTTTAACATGGAGAAGATAATAGACCTGATGGTCTATTTGACTTTTCTAATGGATTGCTCGTTCCGCTGCAACTATGGTTGAAAAGTTTTATCATCGACCATATGTTCTAAATCTCTGATTTATTATTGATGAAGGATATTGATGATGTAAATTATCTTTAGTCATGATATTCTTTATTGGGCTAGTTGTGATCACCCTTTTTGCTTCACAATTCCTTTCAGGTAATAAGAGTGTTGCCTGGTCGAGCAGGGATAACAGGGGAATAGAACGATGGTCTATAGCTATTGAGGTTCTCCTTAAATAGTATGAAAATAATTTTGTTGAGAACTTTAGATAAGTGTGTCGTATTGTATACGTCATTTAATATTTAATTTTGGTGAACCAAATAGGGTGAGGTGAACCCAACTTTAGAAGGGTGTTTTGCCACTATCAGACAAGATGTCTAATGACATACAACCTCATGTTATCATAAGACAGGGTTGTGCACATCCACTTACTGAGTATATGTACAAGCACTACCTATATGATCTTTGGAGTTTATTTGAAATATAATTTTCTCTTAGAGACAACGGAGATAGTTATATGTCAAGAGAAGACTCACCATTGGAAAGAAGATGATAGTAATCTTCTTGTTTTTCTTTGGGGACTTTTGGGTCAAACAAGGATAATTTCGTGGACATATGATATCTATCATAACCTGAGCCGCGTATAGCCCCATGTCACGAAGGTTTCCTTGAGTATTTTCCAAAGATTTTAATTTCTAAAACAATTATTGACTGTACCTTTATGTAAGGTACCATTGTAAGGTCTTGTGGTCAAGGCACCACAAGAGTTATATATATTTATATTAAAACTCACAGTTTATCTATTGTCGTACTCTGCACGATAGTTCAACAGTTGTATAAACGAAGTTAATATTTGATTTTTATAGTGCGGTATCTGGCGACTCAAAATGGGTCGTGTGCACCTATTTTGGGGGCGTCACAAAGTCTCCCTAGTCGTATAAAGACGTTCAGTGTCTGACGGGTCGGATGGCAGCTTTGAGGAGGTTTATGTCCAAGTCAGCAGAGAGGTACTTGCCGTTCTTTGATACTTTGGAAGGTCCGAAGAATGAGAAGACCTTCTAGTAGAACTCAAAATATAAGGATGTTTTCCAGGGAATCAAGAGGTATTTGTCTTTGGCTCCTTTGTTCGTAAAACCAGTTCCTTCTAAACCACTATACCTTGTACTTGGAAGCTAGTTCATTAGCGGTTGGGGTGATTTTGCTTCGAGAGATTGGGGTATCCAACACCCCATTTATTATGTGAATTATGCCCTACGAGATGCAGAAACTTGGTATCCGAACCTTGAGAAGTTTGCCTATACATTGATAATAGCTAGTCGAAAGCTTCGGCAGTACTTCCAGGGTCAGTTAATAGTAGTATACACGGATCAACCCTTGAAGAAAGTGTTAGCCAAGCCAGACGTCTCGGGTCGGCTTACTGCATGGGCTATGGAGTTGACACAGTTTATTTTAGAGTATCATCCTCATATAGCAATAAAAGGTCAGGCCTTGGTTGACTTTCTAGTAGAATGTTCATTTTTTAATTTGGATGAAGGTGATGGTCAGTTGGTAGGAGTAGTTTAGACAATCCTGGATGTTCCGCCAGCTCAGATTTCTTGGACGTTATACACGGATGGATCCTCTACTTCGGATGTCACTGGTTCGCGGGTTATTTTGATAAGTCCCAAATGTTTTAAGGTACAACAGGCAATTCATTTTGGCTTCAACAAAACAAAAAATGAGTTGGAATATGAGGCTATTTTGGCAGGGCTTTGGCTGGTGAAGAGTCTTGAAGTGCAGAGATTGGTAATCTTTAGTGACTCGCAGTTGGTCGTCAAACAGATTTTGGGGGAGTACGAGGCCCGAGGGGCAAGGATAGTTAAGTATTTGGCCTAGGTGAAGGATTGACTCTAGTACTTTAGTTCATTTACCTTTCAAGGTGTTGAAAAATCTAACAATACCATAGTCGATGCTCTAGTGAGGCTGGCTACATTAGATGTGAATACATTCAGTGGATCAGTTTAATTAGAAATTTTGAATCAGCCAAGTGTACAGTATGCTAAATTTATGTTCGTAGAGTGGTCGAACTGTTGGATGACTCTCTACTTGGATTATTTAGCTAATGGCGTTTTACAAAAGGATCGAATGTTGGTGAAAAAGATAAAGTATATGAGTTCAAATTTTGTGTTCATCGATGGGGATTTGTATTGAATGGCCTATTACTCTCCTTTGTTGATGTGTTTGGTTCTATCCGAAGTTGAATATGTTCTTCTAGAGACCCACAAGGGGATTTGTGGCAATCACATTACTGCCAAGGGTATTATTGGCCTACAATTTTCAAAGAATGGATGGACTATGTGAAAAAAATGCCCCAAGTGTCAACTTAGCAGCCCTATCACCCATCAGCCACCGGAGGAGTTGTATTCGATTCTGTCTCTGATTCCTTTTGCGGTATGGGGAATTGATATTTTGAGTCCATTGCCGAAGGCGAAGGGCCAGGTCAATTTTGTGATAGTAGCTATTGATTACATGACCAAGTGGGTAGAGCGAAACCCCTTCGGCAGATCACGGATCGAGCAGGAATGTTTAAAAATTTTGAAGGAGTTTGTGGTCTTTTAGTTCAACATTCCTTTGGTTGTGATTTCGGATAATGGCCGACAATTTGTGGGTTCAAAGTTTGAAGCATTTTTAAGGAGTTTGGAATTCAGCATCTGAAGACTTCAATGGCTCATCCTCAATCAAATGGCCAAGTGGAGGTTACTAACAGAACTTTGTTGAACGGGATTACAGGAAGACTCGATGTGGCGAAGGGAAAATGGCCCGAAGAGTTACTTAGTGCGTTATGGGCTTATCGGACTACTCCGAGGACAACAACGGGTGATTCACAGTTTCGGTTGGATTATGGAACTGATGCTCTAGTCCCGATTGAGATTGGTTCTACTTCACTTCGGGTCAGTCAGTTTAAAGAGCTATACAAGGACAATGGTCTTTATATCAACCTGGATTTATTAGATGAGGTTAGGGAATCGGCCCTGGTAAAGCTTGTAGCCTACCAAAAGAGAGTGGCCAGACATTACAATAAGTGGGTAAAGCTTAGGAGATTTGAGGTTGGGGATCTGGTTCTTTGGGAAGTGGAGGCTTTTATGCCCAAAATATCTGGTAGCTAATGTCAAACTAGGAAGGGCCTTATGAGGTGATTGAGGTGTCGAAGTCAGGTACTTATCGACTTCGGGGCTATGAATGGACAGAGGTTAAGAATACCTGGCATGCAATCAGGCTTCAAAAATATTATCAGTAGGGCATGGCTGGGTGATTCAACTTTGTAATTTTTTCAAAATTATTAATAAAATGAGTATTCCATTTTTTAACGAATATTGTCATTGGTGTTTAATTTATTGTATAGTTCCTGGGAACGAACATTTTTAATGGTGTTTGGAGGAGTATTCAGTTCCTTAGAATGAATATTGCCTGTGAGGTTGTTCAGTTCATTGAATGAACGCCTTCTTGTGTGCATCCAGTTCTGCTGAACGGGTGTTCTTTCTATTTAAGGACGTTCAGTTCCTCAAAACGAACGGCTCTTATACTTGTACTCAGTTCCCTAGAATGAATACTTCTTATAAGGTTATTCAGTTTATTTAAACGAATGCCTTCTTATTGTTGGGATATTCAGTTCATCCAAACAAATATCCTATTTTTCAAAAGGAATGTTCAGTTCCTGGGAATGAACGTTGCCTTAGAGGTTATTCAGTTTTCTAACAAATAACTTATTTTAATTTCTCTAGGACGAGAGTCCCATCGTTACTTATTCAGTTCTTCTAAAAGAAAATAACTTCTTAATTAATTTAGTACTTAGTTTTTTAACATGTTTTTAATATTGTTTGATAGTGTTCAGTTCTTCGAAGGAACCCTTTAATTATTTGGCATACTAGTTTGATCTTTAAATGGATGCTTTGTCAATTATTGTTTGTAAGAAGCTATATATGAGGTTCTTCGAAAAGGGTAGATATTTTCATTAATTAAAATAAAAAGTAGATAGAGATAATTATGTTACAAGATTCAAAAGAAAAAATTATTGAAGCGGGTCATCTTTATCTTCGGATTTGTCTTACGAAGAATCAAGGATTGAGGTGTTCAATTCAGTGGTAGTGAGTTAAGCTTTGTCTTTGCTTTGGGTAACTTCATATCCGTCAGCATACATTTGTATTATTTCAGCCTCGGATTTTTGGTAGTCTTCTAATTTGGTTTCGTAGTTCTTCAGTTAAAGGAGGTTGATGAGTGAGTTTTATACTCATAATTGAGTGCGTTTGAACTTAATCTTTTGGATGTTTTTAAGTTTTTATGTCTATTCATGCATGTTTTATGTTGTTTTGTAGGAATTGAGACAAAGTTTACTTGGATCGACGTTTGGGGTGGCTAGATGCGCGTTTTTGGCTTGCCATTTACATAGCAGTCACTTCAGAACCAATTTGAGTATTGCTCGGGACCTTATTTCGAAAAACCTAAAGAACTACAGTTGTATATCTACGTCTCCTCTTTCTGGAACATCTTGAATCATCAAAATCGAAGTTCGAACGAAGAAGTTATGGCCATTTTCCCAAAGGATGTCGAAAGCGAAAAATTTCGAAAATGTTCCGGCGCTGTGGCGCCCATTTGGAATTCATTTCAGTATAGAAAGGACTGGAAAGCGATGTCTTAATACCGTGAGCAGCTCTGGGGCGCTGGGGAAGAGGTTGGGCAAGCTTGGACGCGTTTTGGGGCGAATTTTGACACTTTTTTGACTCCAAATAGGATTGGATTTGTTCCTAAGCTAAAAATTGGACTTGTAACCTATAAATACATGATGTAAGACATAAAATAAAGGGAGATTACATAGATTAGATTATAGATACACTCCATTAGATTAGAATATAAACCCTAGTTCTTAATTAGCCATTGGAGATTGAAGCAAATTGAAGAACACTTTGAAGATCAAGAAGCGAAGCAAGAAGCAAGAGGGAGCATCAGATTTCTTCGACAATGATTCTATTCTCTTCATTATCATACTTTTATCTTTTAATGTCTATTCAGGTTGTGGATTCTTGGTTTCAATTCATTAATTATGAACTAACTCTTTTATTAAGATTTCAATTGAACCTTTTATATACATAAATTAGTTATTTGATTTATTCCAATTATTTATGTCAAAGTGAATTGTTTATCTTGTCTTGAGCTTATTGATTAATTATCTGATCAGTAATTACCTTGTTACTCTAGAAGGAATTGAAAGAGGAATTTTAGGGTTAGAACTGGGCATGATAACATGTGACTTAGTTATTTGAATGGTGAATAATTAGGTTTGTGAATTGAATGGAAATATCTGTTCACCGCATGTAACACATAAGGAATTGGAATTGAAGGAGTTTAATTCAATTATTTTGCATAGGAATATAGCAAGATTAATCTGGATTAAATAGAAGTCAATTGATCATTTGGAAAAGGACTTTTGACATTTGAGAATTCCTGTTAACAATTCAGTAGGCATAATAATTGGGATAATTGGATAATTGATTTATAGTTCATAATTGGGGATATTGAAGTCTTAATCTTTATTTATCTGAATTCAGTCATAAAGAAATTCAGTTTAATTAGTTAATTTAGTTTTCTTAATTAGAAAAATCATGATTTGAAATTGTTTAAATAAAATTAGTTTGATTAAGAATTAGTACTTGGTGATTTTTATTAAATAATTCCTCGTGGGAACGATACTCTACTTTCACTTTATTACTTGTTGACCGTGTATACTTGCACGTATTCATTGATTGCGAAATCGATCAACAAGTTTTTGGCGCCGCTGCCGGGGAATTAGTTTAATAATTTTGTCAATATTAATTTTTATCAAATTAGTTTTAATTTAAACATTTTTTTCTTTCTATAATTCTCTTTCAATTCTTTTTTTTCTTTCTCTCTTTTCAGGTACCATGGATGACTTTGCGTATCAATGGCCATACACGAACATGACTCGACCAATGGAAACATGGAGTCCACCATCCACACAACAAGTAGCAATGGTTTATGAGTTATGTGCTGGGAGTCATGCTACAGATCAATGTGCCATCAATTCGGAATCAGCTCAGTTCATAGGGAGCTATTATCGATCTACCCAACCGTATCCGAATCAAAATGCATATAATCCAGGTTGGAGAAATCATACGGGGTTTTCATGGAGTAACAACCAGACTCAACAACAACCAGAAAGGAAACCAGGTTGGGAGGAAGCCTTGGAAAATTTCATTAGAGCTACTGACAAAAAGATCGAGGAACAAGACAAGATATTGAATCAAGTAGATATGAATGTGAAAAGTCAAGGTGCGTCGATAAAGAATCTGGAAAATCAATTGGGGCAGATAGCACATGTGTTGAATATCCGTCCACATGGAACACTCTCTAGTGATATAGAGATAAATTCGGGCAGAGATGAGCATTGCAAGACTGTGGCTTTACGTAGTGGAAAGGATTTGCAAGAGACAACTAAAGATGCTGAAAGAGAGGAAACAACTGGGAACCAAGAAAAGGAGATCGACGAAGATTTAACTGTAAGATTTAACGAAGATGAGGCGATTTCATTAATATCCCATGTGCCTCCTCCACCAAAGTTCAAGAATTCAGACAGTTTTGCAAAACCATGCCCAATTGGCAGTCATATCATCGGTAAAGCTCTTTGTGACATAAGAGCAAGTACAGTTGTGGAGTCATGGTGGGATGAAAAGGAGAAGATAGAGGAAGATCCCATTATGTTTATTAAGCTTCAATGCCCTAATCTGATCATTGACATAATGGAGAAAACATCTAGTTTTTGGACGTTCTTAATGGGGAACATATCTAAAAAGGTCATGCTAGGTGACTTAAACTCAATGGCCATTACAATTGGGAACCTCCCAAAAGAGACATTGCTTCTGATGGATGGAGGGTTCCTCAACTTTCGTAGGGGAATTGGATAAAAAATTGAAGAAGTCAGGCTGAGACTATAAAACAAGCGCTTATTGGGAGGCAACCCAAGTTTAATTTTTATTTTTAGTTTTTATTAGATTTTATATTAGTAGTTTTGAATTTGCATTTATTTAGAATTTAATAAAATTATTTCTATCATGGTTTACAGGTTATTCAAGTCAAATTCAAGTGTGTGCCCAATTTGTTCCATGTGCCTAGCCTATTCTCCAAACTTAGCGGACAAGGAGGAAGATTGTTATATTTTCAAGGAAGTCCTTTGCTTTAATTTTTTCTATTTTAGTCATTGAGGACAATGTCTTGTTTAAGTTTGGGGGCATTTTAGGGTCGTATTGCATATAGTTAGTTATCTTCTTGGTAGTTCGTTTTTTTTGTGTTAGCGTTCTGTTTTTTTTAGGTTGCATATAATACATGGTAGTTATTTGCACATTCATATATGTGTTGCATTAGTATGTGTTCATGTAGTATAATTGTAAAAAAAAAAATTGCATGAATCTGTGTGATCGGTTGGTGTGGTCTTAGCTCGGCCTATGATAAGATTGGTTTTGCATGTTAACTTGAACAGTGTTGATAATTTATGATGAGTTCTAATTTTAATCATGATGATAATATGAGTCTGTCTTAAACTTATGTAACCGGTTAGCACTTAAAGTTTAACTGTTTTAATCCACTTGGTTCAAGGGTTTCATAATTTATTTCTGAGGGAAAATCTTGGTTAAAATTTAAGGAAATTAGTGAACTGGCGGTAAAGGTTGGAATGACGTAAAAGCTTGAGTTTGGGGGAATCAATGGGGTATATATATACAAAATGAAAATAAGAAAAAAAAAGTGAATAAACTCCGTGACATGCTTGTCTAGTTTTGTGGCCTTTGCTACTTGAGTAAGTAAGCCCGAGGGGATTGTCTTTACACCTAGCGCCCTAAGGTCTTAATGGCTTGGGAGTCGTTGGTCGAAAGCTCATTAAGGTAGCACTGAAAAGCCTAAAGAAATAAGACATTTCACAGCCATGAGAAAAATAAAAAAAAATAAAAAAAACACGAGAAAGAGCAAAAATGCCCTCGTGGTTGAATAAAAGTATAAATAAATCCTGTATTTACCCTTAGACTTGGTAATTGCTTAATTTTAACTAGAATTGTCATGTTCACAAAAGTAATTGAATTGGAACTGAAATTTTCCTTCTAAAAAGTTTGTTATGTGATTATCTTGAACTATGGTTGGTTAGAATGGTTAACAAGCACACACGCACAACATGGGTGATGAAAGGTTTGGATTGACTAACTAGTTAGAGTTATGGACTTTGATTTGATCGGATAAATTGTTTGAGTATCATTGGTATCTTTGAGGCCTGTTGCTATATATCATATTGATTTATTACTGGGTTCGTAGGTATATTAGGAAGTAGATCATGCATATGCATTCATGTAGTTAATTTACGTTGTTTATTTTTAGGTCTTTTATGTTTTTGCTTGAGGACAAGCAAATGTTTAAGTTTGGGGGTATTTGATGGGTGAGTTTTATGCTCATAATTGAGTGCGTTTGAACTTAATCTTTTGGATTTTTTTAAGTGTTTATGTCTATTCATGCATGTTTTATGTTGTTTTGTAAGAATTGAGATAAAATTTACTTTGATCGACGTTTGGGGTGGCTAGATGCGCGTTTTTGGCTTGCCATTTATATAGCAGTCACTTCAGAGCCAATTTGAGTATTGCTCGGTACCTTATTTCAAAAAACTTAAAGAACTAAAGTTGTATATATACGTCTCCTCTTTCCGGAACATCTTGAATCATCAAAATTGGAGTTCAGACGAAGAAGTTATGGCCATTTTCCCAAAGGACGTCAGAGCAGAAAATTTCAGAAAATGTTCCGCCACGGGCGCTCATTTAGAAGTTCATTTCAGTGGCAAAGGCGCTAGAAAAAGCGATGTCCTTGATCTTAGTGAGCAATGGGGGGCGAGGGGAAGAGGTTGGGCAAGCTTGGACACGTTTTGGGGCGAATTTTGACATTTTTTTGACTCCAAATAGGATTGGGTTTGTTCCTATGCTAAAAATTGGACTTATAACCTATAAATACATGATGTAAGACATAAAATAAAGGGAGATTACATAGATTAGATTAGAGATACACTCCATTAGATTAGAATATAAATCCTAGTTCTTAATTAGCCATTGGAGATTGAAGCAAATTGAAGAACACTGAAGATCAAGAGCAAGAGCAAGAGGGGAGCATCAGATTTGCTGACAACAGATTCTATTTTCTTCTCTTATAATACTTTTATCTTTTAATGTCTATTCAGTTGTGGATTCTTGGTTTCAATTCATTAATTATGAACTAACTCTTTTATTAAGATTTCAATTGAACCTTTTATGTCTATAAATTAGTTATTTGATTTATTCCAATTATTTATGTCAAAGTGAATTGTTTATCTTGTCTTGAGCTTATTGATTAATTATCTGATCAGTAATTACCTTGTTACTCTAGAAGGAATTGAAAGAGGAATTCTAGGGTTAGAACTGGGCATGATAACATGTGACTTAGTTATTTGCATGGTGAATAATTAGGTTTGTGAATTGAATGAAAATATTTGTTCACCGCATGTAACACATAAGGAATTGGAATTGAAGGAGTTTAATTCAATTATTTTGTATAGGAATATAGCAAGATTAATCTGGATTAAATAGAAGTCAATTGATCACTTGGAAATGAACTTTTGGCATTTAAGAATTCATGTTAACAATTCAGTAGGCATAATAATTGGGATAATTGGATAATTGATTTATAGTTCACAATTGGGGATATTGAAGTCTTAATCTTTATTTATCTGAATTCAGTCATAAAGCAATTCAGTTTAATTAGTTAATTTAGTTTTCTTAATTAGAAAAATCACGATTTGAGATTGTTTAAATAAAATTAGTTTGATTAAGAATTTGTACTTGGTGATTTTTATTAAATAATTCCTTGTGGGAACGATACTTTACTTTCACTTTATTACTTGTTGACCGTGTATACTTGCACGTATTCATTGATTGCGAAATCGATCAACAGAGGTCCAGTGCCTTGTATTCTATGATTTTTTTTCCAAGGCGATGCACATTTGGTGGGACTTTTCCTCTTTTTTCTTCAGATCGTGGTTCTGGTGTGTCAGGAATAAGCATGTGAATGATATTCCTGTTTATATATGATTTGATTATGATATATATGAATGAATATGTAAGTATGCGTGCATCAAGAAAAAATATAAAGTCCTTTGATAGATAATAGGAAAATATGTACAAGGGCTTAGAATGAATTGATCAAATGTGTTAGGTTGATCCTATATAAGCAAAAATAGCTTTATAAAGTCCTTAAAAGAAATGATGTAGAAGGACTATAAATATAGAAAGATCAAGCTTGTTAGGTTGATCTTATATTGTAATAGATAGAAGCTTGTTCGATCGTCGAAAGCACCGCACTGTAAATCGTGAATGCGTCGGAGAGTCAAGGAAAACTCAAGAGCTATCAAGACAGAATCGTAGTCTGCAAGATAGTAGATCTCGGAGTTCGTAGACTGCCAGGAGAGACGAGGAAGGATCGTAGTGTGTCGAGAAGAACTACCTCAGAGCCGTAGTCTGCTGAGGAAGTCATGTTCAGAATCGTAGAGATAGCCTGTCTACGAGCTGACCGAGCATCTGTGATGCCCCCAAATCTAGGTTCTCTAACCTCAGATTTGGTGCTCACGATCTATCATCATCATAAGCATTCTATAACTATTACAGAATAATAAACATACATTGTTCATTATAATAAAGTTCCATAACATGGTCCCAAGGTCCTCTTAACCTTAACTTAAACACACCATTCATATTACAAAAGGTTTACATAAGAAATCCCATCAGATAATAATAATTAACGTTCATTCTAAACTATTCATGGATCTTACCCTTGCCTTTGTCTTTCGTGTTGGATCCTTCGGGCTTAGCTAAAATAAATGTCATGATATAGTAAGGGTAAGCAACTAATTTGCTTAGCAAGTTTATATACAAGGGAGATATATCATGACTAGAAAGAAGTTTGGCTTTAAATGTTCAACAATAGTATAAGATTGTGGAGGAACATGAATTAATAATCAACAATTGAATATTTGAATAATTGAATAACGTGTACTGAGTGGTTTTGAAATGACCATGAACATTTGCCAAGGTTCTCAGTCATTTAAACTGGACCTCTTAATAAGTTTTGGTATTCAAGGGGATCAGCCTTTCATACCCCATGATTTATGCATAAACACTTAATATTCCGGCATCGATATCATGCCTTAATCAAATTCGTCATTTTCTCAGTCAAGAGTTCTTATCATATCAATTTAATAAGAACAGCTTTTTAAAACACATTTGATTTAACAAATTTAAACATGCCTGATCTAGCTGATACAATTAGCATAGATCTATCTCATAAACAGTTCATAAATGAAAGAACTTTAATTTAATTCACAGTTCAATAATAATAGAACAGGAATTCAATTGCACAAAGTGTAAATTTAAATAATCAATATAGATGTGAATAATCATCAATAATTATTCACTAACATGCTTTGAAAATAATAACTCGAGTTTGAGTTAGAAAACTTGCCTCGTTTGTAGATTACGGCTACGCAATTAAATCCTATCCACTATGCAGTTAAGTTATCTTCCTTTGAGAGACCTATAGCTAGTCTTTCAATTAGTCATAGTATAATATTAGATTATGTAATCACATAGATATTATACATTACATTTAGTTCTTATAAACATTATCCTGCCTAGATAATGTTACTATTAATTAACAACTACCTTTAATTCACTTAATATTATTAACCTTGATAATATTTAATTCACCTCCTAGTATTATTAGTTCTCTAATAATACTTTCATTCACTTACTAATATTATTAACATCTTAATAATATTTCAATACCTTACTAATATTATTAATCCTCTTAATAATATTTTAATCATGCATTAATATTATTACCGTAATAATATCTTATTTATGCTTTAGTATCATTAATAAATTAATAATACTTTTAATTATTTACTAATATTTTATTCAGATTACTAATATTATTAATCATTTAATAATATTTTATTCATTTACTAATATTATTAATATCTTATTCCATTACTAATATTATTAATCATTTAATAATACTTTAATCATTTATTAATGCTTAAATTAAATATTATTTACCATTTAATAATATTTTAAAGAAGTTTTAATCTTAAGATTTTTATTTACTTAACAATATCATATATTAATATCATAATAATATTTATAACAATTTATTGGATTAATAAACAATTTATTCTAATTGCTCACCATTTATTAAACCTCTTATTTAATATCCATAAAAGGTCATAAATAATAATTCTTATTTTAAATTACCAAAATACCCTAAGATAGTCATGATATAATATATTATGAGTATTCAAGCATAAAAATCACATTTTTCTTATTAAAGACATCATTTAACTATTTATTTCCTTTTATTCATAACTTAATCACTTTTAGGAAAAATAGTTAACTGATTCCAAAAATTCTCATTTTCTGGATTTGGACAGTATATGTACCAACAATGATCCCCAAATTTTTCTGGAATTTTAGAAAATGATTTACTAATTTTAAAGTGCTCAAAACACTCGGATCTTGCTTCATTTTTCATAAATTGAGTTCTGCTCAGACAAATCTGAAATTTTCAAGGTATACTTTCATAACATATATGAACCTACTGTACAAATTTTGAAAGTTTCCAGTGTATACACAGTGCGATATTCGAAGGTTAATATTTCGGAGTCCTTGACGGAAATAGCCATTACGCACAACCTATAAATTGAAACGCGTCCGTTCTTTTTCCTACATGTAGATAACTTCTCAAGGTACCTCTGTGATTTTTCCCAGAGTTTTAAAAGACATGCAACTGTCCGAAATAGTCCCAAGAAAAACGGGAATAGTAACTATTTTAGGGTTTTGAACCCTTAACATTCAAAGTGGACTGTTTTGGGAAAAATAGCCCCAAAGGTTTCAAAACTTGCTAGATTTGTGTTCTACCACTTGGGTTTACTAGATAACTCATGTATCTAGCACCCCCCTTCGACGGATCACAAATCCAAGTTGGAAAACTTGAGTTACACAAGATTTAGTGGAAGAAAGATAAGAGTTTCACCCTTGGAGAACATATGCTCATTTTCTTCCTCTAAGCCTTTGATCTAACACTCAAGATACTTAGTTCCATACATGATGATATGTAGAACTAGGGTATCTTGAGTATTTGATCATAACCCCAACAAAACTCAAGCTATAAAACAAAGTAGAAGAAGAAGGTGAAGGTTAGGTTATACCTTGATTTAGTGGCAACCTTCCTTGATTTACCAAAGTAAGTAACGAACTTAGGATGCATGAACAAACTAGCACACCTCTCCCTCTCTTTCTATAACCTAACCCTCTCTCTCTTTTCTCTCTCTCGAAGTTTGCTAGCTTGGGAGAAAAAAAGATAGAAGAAGAAGATTGAGATAAAATGAATGTCTAGCCAAATGAATGAGTGATATAACTATTATCCCCCATATTTTTAATGTCCCAAGGATAAAAGACTACACATTATCTCTTCAATTAGCCTAATCATGTGATTAAAGGTGCTTAATAGATTTGCAACCAATGATAGCTTGACAAACATGTACTTGTGTGTAAGAGTTACTAATTATGGACATTGTTTAGCTTAATTAGTTGCCTTAAAAGGCCTCAAGTGACCGGTCCCTCTAGCCCATTATATCTCCCAATTTGCTTTTATTTTAATACACAAATTTAATTAACCAAAAGTCTAATATACCCTTAATCAAGTGGGCTAAGTATTGGTTTGCATTTTATTTCCTTTGGGCTCCCTCCTTAATTGTTTTGGGCTATGTAATAAACATAGTCTAGCAATTTTAATATATGATATCCAAATTGATTATTTAGGGTTTCTATTTCCAATCATATGAAATTTAATTACTTATACATGTGACTTTAGATCATATCCTAATTAGGTTTACTAGAATTAGGTGTAAAATTATTAGTCACTTGAAATAACAAGATTATTCACTTAAGTTAGTACACATATTAAATACTAACCTTTCCTTATTACCATAACCCTTAGGTTATTTAATTGTCTCACCTAATGTATAATTTGGTTACCAAGCTTTCATTTTTAATGAAATCTATAAATGTATATATCCATAACTATAGTATATATGTTAATTGACCCATGCACCACTTTACATATGTTGTCACATATTAAATCACTATATAACACAAAGTTTTAAAATATCAATAATGTACATACATATATAGTGACTTAAAATTCACGGTTATTACAGCATCTACCGAAGCCAAATCAAAGATCGTAGACTACACTCGGAGTCGTAGAGTCTACTGATTATATCAGAGGCAGATATCGTAGTCGAGCAAGATCGAATGAAGACAACAAGCACAACGACAGAAATCGTAGAGTGTCAAGATCTGATCTCAGAGTCATAGTGTCTGCACAGCCGAAGCTGAATCTTAGAGTGCAGAACTAAGACCTCAACAGATGTGCTCACAACGCCAAGACAGAATCGTAGAGCAAACACGATTCTCAACAAATGAGCACTCCTAGAATATCCAAAGTATGAAGCCTCTGGTCTAAGCTGCAAAGTTTCATCTAACTTGAAAGAAACCAGAGAGCAATTAACGAATGACATGCAAGCTAACAGAAGATCTAAGCACCAACCCAACTAGGATCCAGATTGAGTTGTAAAGTCATTCAAGTTGAAGTCTTCCTCAAGTTGATCAGAAGAAGACTTCAATCAAAGTAACTGACTAAGGAAAGTCAGAAAGAGCAGTAGTTGTCAAGTGAACAGAAGACAACGATCTTGGGATTAACCAGGATCGTAGTGTTTGCCAAACAAAGAAGAAACTGATGGAGTGTACACAAAGATACTGGTCAGCCTATAAAGAACAAGGCTAAAGTAATTAAGCATTGGGTCAGTCCATTAATGATAAGTGAACGGGAGATCACAAGGAGAAAGCGAGCTGGACACGCCACAAATCTGACGTGTCTTGCTCTTCAGAAGGGACCAAAAAAAGGAGTCAAGCCATCAGTACCTGAGAGCAGTCAAAGCAAACAGAATTGTTGAAGCACTGCACAAAAGAAGGAAGAGGTGTTCTACATTAAAGATCCAACCAACACTCTTCAGGATGGTAGTGTTGTCTCTACTTGTCAATGAGAAAACATTCAACAAGACACTACGATCAGGTCCAAGAAGATATGCATCAGAATCGTAGAGTTTGGTCAATTGAAGATTGAAGCATTGGCAATGGTTCAATCTAAAGATTGATATTCGAACAGAGCTTATTGAGAGCATCGATGCAAAAGGACAACCTCTGATCGAGAAATCAGAAGGAGGAAATAAAGTCGACTACCTGCCCGAGACATCAAAGTGACATCTCTGACAGGGTAAGGTGAAATAGTAGACTGCAGTGTCAGAAAGTCATGTCATGTCACATATGCAGTCTACCTCAAACAACTCGAGATCTGTAAAACAATTCAAATAGCTCCTAATGGCTACATTCCAACGGGAAGCTTGTGAAGGAGTATAAATCAACAAGAGCTTCAAAGATTAGAGGTTGCTGGAGTTGCTGAGGTTAGAGAGATGGTGGACTGATCAAAATAACGTAAAATAGTGAGTGACCAATGAAGGTCTGAAATCTCACTCTACGATCCACCAAGAACACTTGGAGATAAACAGAGTAAGAAGTAGAAGTGAGAGTTCTACTACAAGAAGAGTGTTCTGAACTGCCAAGAGAAATAAAAACATCAATGTCATCTTGATGTCTATCATGGGAAGACTCTAAGTACCAGAGAGAAGAGCTTACAGTCATCTTAGTAAGTCCATCATGAGAAGGCATCAAGTATTAAGGAAAAAGATCACCAACGTCATCATGATGTCAAGCATGAGAAAGTTTCTAAGTACCTAATAGGAGAGCCTACAATTATCTTAGAAACTCATCATGTGCAGTCATCAAGTATCAAGGAGAATGATCTTCACTGCAGTTAAACAAGGGATCATCAGAAGTGGTTGAGTATCTGAAGAAGCTGAGCACCATGCAACACTCAACTGCACCTCAAGGATGATCACGTCAAGCTGCTAAGCATTCAGAGATGAAGAGCTTAAAAGACATCTTAGCAGCTAAGCACCACCACCACCACCAACAACAACATCATCAACAACAAGAAGCCAAGGCCTAAGGGGTTCTTATCTGGAGGGACTAAATGAAGTTCCAAGCCTGCTGGTCTTGAAGGGTTCCTAGGAAACTAGAGAAGTTCCAAGGTTGATGGCCTTGAAGAGTTCTTAATGAACTGAAGTTCCAAGGTTGCCGATCTTGAAGGAATCTTAGTGATTCAGGGTGATGCCCTTCCTTAGTGGAAATCCTGCTAGTTGAAAGCAGAAGAGTGGATTAGGAGCTTGAGTCTCTGAACCACTTAAAATCCCTAGTGTATTTTACTTAATATCATTTACATTATGTACTTAATTGCTATAACTGCTTACCACTGAACTAACTCTAAGAACAATGTATGTATAATTATGAATATATCAATGAAAGGGATCTTTTACTTATTCCGCTGTGCTTGAAAAGATTCTTATGTTTTTCATATGCTAAATCATTAGCAATACAAAATAAACGAGAAAAGTATTGGAAATTAAAAGGATCTATTCAACCCCCCCCCCCCTCTAGATCAATTATGTGCCTACTGGGAACTAACAATTGGTATCGGAGCAGGTTCTCATGCTATATTCTAAAGCTAATTGCTTTCAGTCTGATCCTAGGCACAAACATTGTTCTAAACTTAGTTTAGTAGTAAGTCACTTGTTAATGCAGATGAGCTCACATGTTAGAAATATTGTGTACAGGTAAATGTGTATAAACACCTGAAGCTGCTCAGATTGGTCCATGTTCTTAAATGTCATGACAACAAGACCAATCCTTGGTCGTCGTCAATCTTGTAGTCTGAAGACCAGGCGAGGAAGCACAAGAGACATCAACAGCAAAGAGTCAAACATCCACCAGCCTGAAAGATGAAAAGGCTATACATGATAAGAAAGGCTTATCCAGAGAAGAAAGAAGAACTTCTCAAATAAGTATTTGGCCAACTAACAGTTGGATGTAAACTTTGTGGACTCAAGGATGTCAAAGAACTAAAGATGCCAAGATTCTCTTAGCCTGCATCTTCAAGATCATGACTGATTGATTAAAGGACACCTAGAGCAATAAGCTGTTAGGAGCACATAGAAATCTATGCACATTAATGCCTAACCTCAGTATATCTAAGTTAAATGACTGTTAAGAAACTTACAGTAGAAAGGTACGGTTCCTCAATAATATAAATATGTACATCATGTTGCACCACCTTATGCACTATAACAGTATTCTATCAAGAGACCATATTCTACCTAAAAAGGGGAAGAGCGAAAGTACAATGAGGTTGGAATCTCAAATTCTAACAAACTTTCTCTCCATCCAAGCTTTAGGTTGAAGATAACATCTTGAAAGAAGTCTGAAATAGGTCATAAGCATATCAAGGTTTAACTAATCTTTAGTGGAGTAATCTTTGCTGATGAGTTAGTATGTATGCTCAAACATATGTTCTAAGTTTTTGATAACACATAGAGAATGATCCATTCTACAAGAATATCTTGAAGATTCGTAGAAACTGATCACCTCCATGAATCAACCAGATGCAGATAAGTGATAGAGTTGATTATCACTCTGTGAATATTTAAACTATGTGAACATAACCAAGAAAATGATGAAACCATCAAAGAAAAAGAGTGTTTTATTAAAATGGCTAATCTTACACACATTCATCATCATGCATCTTATAATGTAATATCTAAATTAGTTACATACATGAATATGATTGTTGGTGATCAATATGATGATAATTTTAATATATGAAGAATAGGGATTTTGAAGGCTAACCTAGCAGGACCCATTCAACTATGGGTACCAAAAATAGAAATATATCTAACCTGCAGGCACTTGGTCTATCTGACCACACTAAGGAATGATGAAGCAAAAAACATCAGTCAAGAAGATTCAACCAGCAGAAGGCTTAAGACTGTTCAGAAATGATTTTGATAAAATTCCTATATGTTAAAGCCTGTCCTTGAAGACCTGCTGAGCTAATCTAAATGAAGCTCACATGGCTGCTGATCTTTATATGGAAGCAGGTCATTCAACCTAAGATGAAAAGGGTCTTATATGCTCAATCATGCAAAGCATCTCATATGAGAAGAATCCTTAAGGAAGCTCACATCAGAGGATTATCTAGCATCAACCATGAGGAACTCATTACAGGAGCAGAACTCCACAAGTACATACTGACAAGGAAGACTACGTTCGTAGTGCTGTCAAAGGATCATAGAATGATCACCCTAAAAGATATCCATTTCTACGATACAAGAAGATTTAATTACTTCAGCCATAATGAGATATGCAAGACTGTTTTCTAATACACATAAAGAAGAAGGACTCATACCTCTTTGAGAAGACAGTATCAACTATGGGGGAGCAGTGAACTGTTAACAAAGCAGAAGCACTAAAATATCAGAAATACATTATAATGCAATATACCAGTTACAGAGTCCCAAAACTTTGTGACAGACGAACCAAATGAAGATCCATAGTCAGTAGGAACGTCTCAAAATGTACTACTGATAACCTTATCAACCACCCAATTCAAGATCGTGGAGCGCCTACGATCAAACATCTAATCGTAGTGCAAGAGCAGGAGGACACCACGATTATACCTAATGAAAATATCTAAAGTTGGTAGAGGAACTCCCTAGTAAAAAAGGTTAAATGAGATATCAGTGCAAATCACTTCTAAAGTTTTGTTTTTGGAAAGCGCCTCAGGGATAAACCTGACCCTTAGTTCACTCTAAGAGATTGGCCCTTCTTGAGCTACCATAACCTAGAAAGATTGCTTAGTTAAGTTCATCTCAAGGACCAGAACAGTCAACGATCGTAGAATAGAGTCTGAAGAGAACTCAACGATTGTAGTGCAACCTTAACGATCGTAGAAGTAGACTCGACGATCTCAGTCTACCCAGAGGATACACCAGCTCATAAAGAGCTCGAAAGAATTGGATACTTGCTCAACTACTTAGATCATGTGGAGATAAATACGAATACAGGTTGAAAAGACATCTTGCAAACTCACCTCAGAACTTCAGTGCCCAAACTGTCTTGGGGTACATAAGTGGTTAAGCCATGCAACTTCAAGATAAGGATTAGTATCAAATCATCTACTAAAGCTTCTAATGGGGCTTCAGCAACAACCAATTTTTGTTGCTAAAGGTGCCAAATTTCGTTGCAAAAGGGTTTTGGCAACTACTTTACTATCGGTACGTCTTTCATTGCGCAATGAGCGTTGCTAATTGTTCCGTAACGAACGTATTTTTTTTTGTTGCCAAAAGTAATACTTTTTGCAACGAAATTTGGCTTTCGTATAGAGACATCGATCCTTTAGAAACAAAATGTATTGTTGCAGAATAATTAAAATTTCATTCCTAAAAACCCCATTTCGTTGCAAAAACCTGCTAATTGGCAACGAAATGAACTCTTTTTTTGTTGCAACGACCATGCATTTTCGTTGCAATTGACACCATTTTGCAACGACATTTTTTGTTGCATTAAATTATGAAACTTGTTACCTAAGCTTGCTTTCGTTGCGGAATGTAAACTTTTTAGCAATGATTTTCATTGCTGATTATATTATTTGGCAACGACATTATCTTCAATCAAAGAACGAAAATGTTTATTCTTTGGTTATTTTTCAATAAGAACGAAAGTAAATCGATTAGCAACGACATTATATGTTGTCGTTTCTTTATATGTGCAACGAAAGTTGATATGATTTGCAACGATAAAAAATGTTGCATTTTATTTTAGTATTAGCAACAATATCCTCTCCGTTGTAATTAGGTTAATTTTTCGTTGCCAAATATTATTTTTTTTAATGCCATTAGCAACGAAAATTTGTTGCTAAATGTATAAAAAATTGTTGCTATATTTAAACTTGTTCAATGCTTTAGTAACGAATTATATTGTTGCCAAATCAAAATTTGACATTCTTTTTATGTACCTGGCTAGCTCAATGTCTCCATAGCAAATAATGGCAAAAATACAAAAAACTAAAATATTATTAACTTAATAAAATCATCAACTACATAATCATTCTTTATCTTTACAATTAACAATCAAAAGCTACCACACTTCTTTAATCAAGTTATATATCTACATATATAGAGAGAGAGTACACTTCATAATTTCGTCCCTTGTCTTCCGTAAACGTAGCACAGAAATTTGATACCCAGTATTGTAAGGCAGGTCGTAGAAATAGTCTTCTTGCACATTTAAAATTAATAGCAAGTCAGGAAAATGAAGTAAATAGGTCACCAGAGGCACTTAGTGCCAAAATCAATACACAAAGACAATAGAGTTGCTACATGGTACTAATGTACACCGTATTGCTCATAAATAGAAAAAGACAAATAGACAATCACAATATCATTTTGTGACGCCCCTAAAATAGGTATACATCACCCATCTTGGGTCGCCAAATACATGGTACAGAATATAAATCCAAACTTAATTATACAACCAGAGTTGAGAGTTTTTACACGAATATTGTCTCATAGACAGTATCCAAATTCAATCCTCATTACATTTATTATCACACTAAATAGTGAGGATTACTAAAACAGCCATCTCGGACCATCACTCTGTTCCCCGACTAGTTCTGGCTACGTTCTCATTTCCTGAAGACAACAATAGAAGTAAAAGGGTGAGCTCAACTAGCCTAGTAAGTAATATTATGACTAAGATAATGGAGAATAAGTTATAATTAGCCTTCAACAATGTTAAACTGATAGAATATAATCGACAACAAGTTTAACTGCAACGGAATAATCAATCCATTAGAAGAGTCAAGTAGATTATGATATCTACTATCTTCTATGATTTAAAAAGGTATTCATCAACTTTATCGTTGAGACTCAGCTTAATAAATAAACCACATCATCGAATCATCCCTGCACTACGGGGCAAGGATATTCATGTAATCATCAATGATCATGATTATACCGAATAATCCCTAGTCATAATCATATCAATCAACAGTCCATCTATGCACGTAAGCCAACGATAACTTTCATCACAATATAAGCATGAGGATGATGACAATAATATAAGTATTTAATTAAATGAAAGCAAAGGATAAATTTTAAAGATTCATAATTTAATTTATCCAGTACTCAATAATGTCCAAATTGTCAACATGATACTGCTTTGTGGAGTAAAATTCAAGAATAATATCCATATATCAAAAATATTTTGGACAGAAAAGAAATCAATTTTTCGGGTGAATAGTAACCGGTTGAATAATATCCCGTGAATAGTACTTCGTGAATAGTAACTCGACATGAAAAGTACCCTAAATACCCGAGTGATGATTATATAGTGAATAGTAATCGAGTGAATAGTAACTCATAAATAGTATCCCAGCATGAAAAGTGTCCCGAATACCCGAGTGAATAATATTATAGTGAATAGTAACCGGGTGAATAGTAACTCGTGAATAGTACCCTGGGTGAAAAAATTGATATTTAATAAGAAACTTCAGATCAATATTCCAATGAAACGATACTGGATGAAGCGTAAAATTTCAAGGATATCCCACTAATTTCAGGGATTATAGAAGCAATACTTACCATAGTAAGTTTAGATTTAAGAATATGAAAAGAAATAACATACGAAACTGCAAATGGATTTTCACCCGTCATACGGTACGTAATCCGCGTAGATAGGTTATTCTGACATATTAAAGGATGAATACGAAAAGTAGTATTCCTTATAAATACGAAAGAAATAATACCCTTACCTTAGTAGAAAGTTGGATACTGCAAAAGTGAAGTAGTAGAATACTCTTTTTCTTGCTCTCTATAGTTTCTCTCTATAGCGTCTCTTGTGAATCTCATTGAATTAGTGAGAATGAAAGAAGAATTAATCTTCTATTTATAAGAGAATGGACTAAATAGTAACTAATTCATGAACGGTCCAGATTGATTTACTATTAGAACAGATGGTCTAGATTGATTACTATTAAAACCACAACCGACGGTCCATATTTATTTACTTTTAAAACAACCACCAACGGTCCATATTGATTACTTTTAAAACCACCACCGACGGTCCAGATTGATTACTATTAAAACCACCATCCATGGTCCAGATTGAATAACTATTAAAACCACCATCAATGGTCCAGATTGGTTTACTATTAAAACCACCACCAATGGTCCAGATTGATTTAACTTATTACACTTTAATACCCCTAAATCTTTCCAAGTTTGCATTATTCCCCTCTAACTTTTGTAATTCACTTATCTTCAATAAACACATTCTTAATACTTCAATAATTACTCATCAGTAAAATTATAACTCACAATATTTAACAACCCGTCGCTCGTTCAAGGAAGAGGGGCTTTCCGATAAGGATTTCTCCTTATTGGGGCCGCAATTAGGTGACCAAACCTCTCCTCGATGTAACTTCTAGACATTGTCAATATTACAAATAATAATATGAATAACTTTGTTGTCTCAATTATTGATTTAATAATATAAAATATTATGCAGATGATACTGTGACAATAATTGAATCAAATAACGTTAGATACTATGCAACAATTATTGTAGCAATAATTGAATAAACTGAGTGGCTTCTTACGTAAGAATCAATAATCAATACCATGTGATACTATGCAACCACGCGTATTACTGTACTTTTACCACCGAGTAGTTCAACAGTTAACGGTAAAACTTTCGCTGTTATTTTTATTAAAAGATATTTCTTTCATTTTCTAACTATGACAATACTTCCGCTGTGGGGTCCACCAATGATTGTACCGTCGTACGAATATTCCCTATTAAAATTTATATTCCTCGACCAATCGAATATTCCCCGACGCAACGAATATTTTATATCAACTTGCTTACTTTGCAAAATTTTCCAAATATTACCCACAACTATAACATTATATCATATCCACACCATAATATTCAAAAATATATTTCGAGAAAAATTATTATTTATTTAAAAAAAATTGGGGTCTTATAACCTCCCCTTCTTATGAAATTTCGTCCTCGAAATTAGGTTACGTACCTGATATATATGTCGAAGAGGTGAGGATACCTTGATTTCATTTCAGATTCTAACTCCCAGGTCATTTCCTCCACATCGTGGTTTCTCCACAAAACTTTGACTTGAGGTATAACCTTGGAGCGTAGAATATGATCCTTTTTATCCAAGATTTTAACAGCTACCTCTTCATACGTTAAATCTTCCTCTATCTCGTCTAATTCTAATTCAATAATGTGGTTCGGGTCTTTCACATATTTACGTAACATAGATATGTGAAAAACATTATGAACATGAGACATACTTGGCGATAAGGCGAGTCTATAGGCCACAGTTCCTACTCGATCAATGATTACAAATGGGCCAATGAATCGAGGATTGAGCTTTCCTCTTTTTCCAAATCTCGTAACTCCTTTCCATGGAGCAACACGTAACAACACATGATCTCCAATATTGAATTCCACGTCTTTTTGATGATGATCAGCATAACTCTTTTGTCGATCTTGTGAGGTTTTTATACGTTGTCGGATCATTTGAATATTTTCCGTAGTCATACGTACCAACTCCGATCCCAACAACGTTGCTTCACCTACCTCATCCCAGCATACCGGAGAACGACACTTTCTTCCATACAATGCCTCAAATGGAGCCATGCTAATACTTGCTTGATAACTGTTATTGTAGGAAAACTCTACCAATGGTAAGAACTTGTCCCAACTTCCTTTGAAGTCAAGGACACAAAGTCTTAATAAATTCTCAAGAGTTTGAATAGTCCTCTCTGATTGTCCGTCCATTTGAGGATGATAAGCCGAACTAATTCGTAAATCTGTGCCCATAGCTTTTTGCAAACTAACCCAAAATCTTGAAGTGAATCTTGGGTCTCGATCAGAAACTATGGATATTGGCCTGCCATGCAGTCTTACAATCTCATTTATGTACATACGAGCAAGACGTTCAAGTGTATAAGTTTCTCGTATCAGTAAGAAATGAGTAGACTTGGTCAATCTATCAACAATGACCCAAATTGCATCTATGCCTTGAGAAACCTTGGGAAGACCAATAACGAAATCCATGGTAATGTGCTCCCACTTCCATTCTAGAATTTCAAGTGGTTGAAATGGACCTTTTGGCACTAGATGCTGCGCTTTGACTCGTTGACAAGTTAGACACCTTGAGATAAACCCCGTTATCTCTCTCTTCATATTTCTCCACCAAAATGTATGTCGAAGATCACGATACATTTTGGTACTCCTAAGATGGATTGCAAACGATATGTTGTGCGCCTCTATCATGATCTTATACTTTAAATCAGGGTCATTTGGAACACAAAGTCTGGAGTTAACTCAAAGTATTCCTTCCTCATCAATTCTTGCTTCCAAAATAGCATCTTCTTATACTTTTTTCTTCATACGCATCAGCTTCAGGTCCGTAGCTTGAGCAACTTTAACTTTATCAATTAAAGTCGGTTCTACTCGTATATTCGCCATCATCACATGGGTCCCTGGAGTCTTTAACTCTATCTCCATCCTTTATAAATCATACAAAATGGGCCTTTGCATTGACAATATCGCACTCATACCCGCATATGATCTTTTACTCAATGCATCAGCTACTACGTTTTCTTTTCCAGGATGGTATTGGATGGTATGATCATAATCTTTCAACAGCTCAAGCCATCATCTTTGCCGCATGTTGAGTTCCTTTTAAGTGAAGAAATATTTGAGGCTTTTATGATCCGTATAGATCTCCACCTTCTCTCCATACAGGTTATGCCTCCAAATCTTAAACGCAAAAACAACAGCTGCCAACTCTAGATCATGAGTAGGATAATTTCTCTCATATTCTTTGAGTTGTCGTGATGCATAGGCTATAACTTTCCCTTGTTGCATGAGAACACATCCTAAACCTTTGCCTGAAGCATCACTGTAGATGACAAATCCCTCTGAACCAGATGGTATTGTCAGAACAGGTGCTGAAATGAGTCTCCTCTTGAGTTCTTTAAAACTCTTCTCACATTCTTCGCTCCAACTAAATCTTGTATCTTTTCGAGTCAGCTGAGTTAATGGAATAGCGATTTGAGAAAAGCCTTCTACTAATCTCCGATTATAACCAGCTAAGCCGAGAAAGCTACGTACTTCGGTCACTGACTTGGGTTGCTCCCAACTTTTAATTGCTTCAATCTTTGTTGGGTCAACAGATATTCCATGATTTGATATCACATGCCCAAGGAATGCTACTTCCTCAAGCCAAAACTCGAACTTCTTCAACTTGGCATAAAACTTATTTTCACGAAGCTTTTGGAGTATCAGCCTCAAGTGTTGCTCATGATCTTCACGGCTTTTGGAATATATGAGGATTTCATCAATAAAGACGACTACAAAATAATCCAAATATTCCTTGAATACTCGGTTCATCATATCCATGAAGGCAGCAGGAGTATTAGTCAATCCAAAAGACATGACTAGGAATTCATAATGCCTGTACTGAGTTCTGAAAGTAGTCTTTGGGATATCATCGGTTTTAATCTTTAACTGATGATATCCGGAACGAAGATCGATCTTTGAAAAGAATTTGGCGCCTTGTAACCGGTCAAACAGGTCATCAATGCGTGGCAACGGATACCTATTTTTGATGGTGACAAGATTCAACTCCCGATAATCAATACAAAGTCGCATACTTCCATCTTTCTTCTTTACGAAGAGAACAGGAGCACCCCAAGGAGATGTTGTGACGCCCCCAAAATAGGTATACATCACCTATTCTGAGTTGTCAATACATGGTACAGAAACAACTACAACTTTATTATTACAACAGTAAAACTGTGAGTTTGAATACAAATATTATCTTCTAGACAATATCTATACTCAAATAAATCCTCATCACCTTTATTGATACATTATTTTACAAAAATGGTGAGGACTACTAAGCAATCCTTTCTAAAACCTTCATTCCATACCCCGACTCGTACTCGCTATATTCTCGCCTCCTGAGAAAAATGGAACAAAAAGGAAAAGGGTGAGCTCAACTAGCTCAAGAAGAATATTATGACTAAGATAATATACAACAAATTATCGTTAGTCTTCAACAGGAAAAATCTAATAGAATACAATAGACAACAAAATTTTAAATCAATATACTGCAATGAAATAATAATTCATTAGAAGAGTTAAGTAGAGAATGCAAACTACTATCTTCTATGTATGAATTTAAAAGTTCATCGTCTATCTTTTATCCCTCGTAACATCAATCAATATATATCCGAATCAAATATTCATCTTTGCACTACTACAGCCAAAGATATTCATCGATTGGTCATGTTCATTTAAACACTGCTCATCTTTGCACTACAAAGCCAAAGATATTCTTGAAATCATTCATCTTTGCACTACAAAGCCAAAGATATTCTTAAGAAATCATTCATCTTTTTGCACTACTGAAGCCAAAGATATTCCATAATATCATCATTTAAGACCGAGGATGATGAAAATATTTTTAAAGAAACGAATCCGGTGAAACAAAATGACAAGGATTAAGGATTAAGGATTCGTACTTGGTTTTATCCACGCCCAAAAATACCTCAAAAATAATCATAGTGGTGTAAAATTCAAGAATGATCAAAACATGGATACAATCGAGCTAGTATCCGTAATAGATATTTTGGACAAAAAGAAGAAATTTTATTTTTCTATTGAATAGTGTAGATATCGTGAATAGTGCCAGATATCGTGAATAGTAACTCCGACACCAAAAGATAGAAATTCCACAAAAACATCTTCACGCTTCATGAATAGTACTCGTGAATAAGAACTCGTGAATAAGTAACTCATGAATAGTAACTTCGTGAATAGTAACTTATGAATAGTAACCCATGAATAGTAACCCCGACATGAAAAAGTTCCAAATTTGATAAAAACTTCAGATCAACATTTCAGCATAATGATATTGAAGAAATAATATCATTACAAAAAAAATAATATCCCTTACCTCGAAAAGATTAGTACTTCTAAATTGGAATACGGTATATAGGTCAAGGAACTTGCACCGCCTAACAATACTCAAAGTATACTCACAAGAATACGCTCAATATATCGAGAAAGAAATAGAGAGAAACTTAGGTTTCGGTGTATTTTTCAATTCTAACCTAAGCACCCTATTTATAGGAAAATGCTTAGAACACCAAAGCAGAAAATTGAATATAATATTAATATATTTTTCACATTTTCTTTAGCCCACCTTAGACAACTGATCTCAGCCCATTTGAATCACATGTGAGGCCAACTTAGTTGCAAAAAACGTTTTTCTCAAAATAATTAACTAAAACTCCCAAAAATTAATTATTTCGGAACTTCGAAACTTCAATAATTCATAATAAATAGCCCTTTCATCAGAAAATTCGAATCTCGCGAGTTTTTATAGGAAATTCAATTCTCTACAACTTTGCAGAAGAAAGTTTTTCCAAATTCCAAATAAAAATTGACCGAAATCCACAAACGGGTGATTTTACAAGCTATAATCAAATTTCGGTCAATAATTGTGTCCACCAACACACAAAACATGTGTTAAACATTTAATGCCACAAAATACTCTTCCTCCTCATATACTCATATATCCCACATTCATTGTAAAAATATCACCGTTAATATATTATTAAAATAATATATTTAAATGAATTATTTTATCAGAAAAAGATAAAATATTAATTTTCAACAATTGTCATTTTAAAAATTTTCTCCATCTATATCCACATAAAATCAATATTTTCCTCATCATATAAATCAATAATTAATTATTCACAAATAATATTACAGAATCACAATATTGACAACCGTGCGGTTCAGAAATAGGGGCTTTCCAATAAGAATTTCTTCTTACTGGCGCGCAATTAGATGACCAAACCTCTCCTTAGATAGAACTTTCTAGACATTGCCAATAATGTTATCTAATAATATTATTCAGATAATATGAATTATTGCTTCGATAATGAAAATAACGTGTAATGACAATTATTGAAACAACAAAATATAAAAAATATCAACGCAAACAATTATTAACTCAATAAAATATTGAGCAGTAATTATCGTAACCATTATTGAGTAGTGCCTTCACGTAAGAATCAATAATTGGTGCAATACTGGTGTACATCGTTCAACAACGCATATTAGTGTGTTTTAACCACCGAGTATTCCAACAAAGATAATCTCAGAATAACTACGCTGTTATTTAAAAACAACTTATATTTGTCATTTTCTTCATCCAATCACTTTTCAGTTATGGGGCTCACACATGGTCGCTACAAGGTCAGCATTTAATATTCCCGAAAAGATTTAATATTCCACGACCAAATGAATATTCCCCGAACGATAATGAATATTTTATAACCACTTGCTTATTTTGAAATATTTGCGTATTTAACCCTTAACTATCCACATTAATCAAATCAACCCTTACTATTTCAAAATAATAAATAAAGGAAATTCCTTTTATTTAAAAAATTTTGGTCTTACAACCTCCCTCCTTATGAAATTTCGTCCTCGAAATTGATGTACGTACACGGTGTTTTGAAAAGGTGAGGATACCTCGCTTTCATTTCGCATTTCCAACTCCTGTGTCATTTCCTCTATAGCATGATTCCTCCACAAAACTTTAACTTGTGGTATGACCTTTCTTGGCGTGGGACATGCTCCTTCCTATCCAAGATCTTGACAGTACCTCCTCATATGTTAAGTCATTTATCTCGTCCGGTTCTAACTCAATAATGTGGTTCGGGTCTTTCACATATTTACTGAAGTATGAGATATGTGAAACACATTATGAACACGAGACATACTGGAGGTAACGCAAGTCTATAGGCTACATTTCCTACTCGGTCAAGAATTTGAAATGGACCAATAAATCGTGGATTGAGCTTTCCTCTCTTCCCAAATCTTGTAACTCCCTTCCATGGAGCAACTCGCAACAATACATGATCCCTACATTAAATTCCACGTCCTTTCGATGAAGATCCGCATAACTCTTTTGTCGATCTTGTGCCGTTTGTATACGTTGTCGAATCATTTGGATCTTTTCGGTAGTCATACGTACTAACTCGGGTCCCAACAATGTTGCTTCACCCACCTCATCCCAACATATTGGAGAACGACATTTTCGTCCATATAATGCTTCAAATGGAGCCACACCTATACTTGCCTGATAATTGTTGTTGTAGGACAATTCCACCAATGGTAAATACTTATCCCAACTACCTTTGAAGTCTAGGACATAGAGTCTTAATAGATCTTCAAGAGTTTGAATAGTCCTCTCTGATTGTCCGTCCGTTTGGGGATGGTATGCCGAACTAAATCGCAAATCCGTGCCCATAGCTTTTTGCAAGCTAACCCAAAATCTTGAAGTGAATCTTGGGTCACGATCCGAAACTATGGATACAGGCATGCCATGCAACCTCACAATCTCATTCACGTACATACTAGCAAGACGTTCAAGGGAATAAGTCTCCAGTATCGGCAAGAAATGAGCAGACTTGGTTAATCTATCAACAATAACCCAAATAGCATTGATGCCTTGAGAAACCGTAGGAAGGACCAGAACGAAATCCATAGTAATGTGTTCCCACTTCCATTCCGGAATCTCAAGTGGTTGCAACGGACCCTTAGGTACAAGATGCTCCGCCTTTACACGTTTGCAAGTTAAACACATCGAGATAAACTTTGCAATCTCTCTCTTCATATTGTTCCACCAAAATGTATGTCGAAGATCACGATACATTTTAGTACTTCCAGGATGGATTGCAAATGGCGTATTGTGTGCCTCCATCATAATCTTGTACTTCAAATCGTAGTCGTTAGGAACACAAAGTCTAGAGTGGACTCAAGTATTCCTTCTTCATCAATTCTCGCCCTAATAGCTCCTTCTTGTACTTTCTTCTTCATACGATCATTTCCCGGGTGGGTGGCTCGAGCAACCTTAACTTTTTCTATTAAAGTTGGCTCTGTCGTATACTTGACATCATCGCTTTTCGTTCGCATATGATCTTCTACTCAATGCGTCGGCTACCACGTTATTTATACCGTGATGGTATTGAATAGTGTGGTCGTAGTCTTTCAATAGTTCGAGCCAACGTCGCCGCCGCATGTTGAGTTCTTTTTGAGTGAAGAAATATTTAAGGCTTTTATGGTGCGAATATATCTCCACTTTCTCCCCATATAGATAGTGCCTCCATATCTTTAGCTGAAAACGATGCCGCTAACTCTAGATCATGAGTAGGATAATTCCTCTCATACTCTTTAAGTTGTCGCGAGGCATAGGCTATGACTTTCCCACGTTGCATGAGAACACACGCCTAACCCTTTGCCTCAAGCATTCTTTGTGAGATAACAAATCCATCCGAACCAGATGGTATTGTTAGAACAGTGCGAAATAAGTCTCCTCTTAAGCTCTTGGAAACTCTTCTCGATTCTTCACTCCAAACGAATTTTGTATCCTTCCGAGTTAGTTGGGTTAATGAAGTAGCGATTCGAGAAAACCCTTCCACAATCTCGATAATAACCAACTAAGCCCAAAAACTACGATTTCTTGATCCACCGACTTCGGTTGCTCCCAACTTTGTATTGCTTCAATCTTCGCCGAATCAACAGATACTCCATATTTCGACACCACGTGCCCAAGGAATGCTACTTCCTCAAGCCAGAACTCACATTTCTTCAATTTGGCATATAGTTGGTTTTCACGAAGCCTTTGGAGTACCAGCTTCAAATGGTGCTCATGATCTTCATAGCTTTTGGAATATATGAGGATGTCATCAATAAAGACAACAACGAATTGATCCAAATATTCCTTGAATACTCGGTTCATCATATCCATGAAAGCCGCAGGAGCATTAGTTAGTTCGAAAGACATGACTAAGAATTCATAATGCCCATACCGGAGTTCTCAAGGCGTCTTTGGAATATCCTCGCTTTTAATCTTGGTGATGATATCCGTAAGCGAAGATCGATTTTTGAAAAGAATTGTGCCCCTTGCAATTGGTCAAACAAGTCATCAATACGAGGTAGAGGATACCTATTCTTGATGGTGACATGGTTCAATTCCCGATAGTCAATCTAAAGTCGCATACTCCCGTCTTTCTTCTTTACGAATAAAACAGAGCACCCCAAGGAGATGTACTAGGCCGAATGAAACCGATGTCCAACAATTCTCGTAGTTGGACCTTTAACTCCTCAAGTTCAATAGGAGCCATTCGATATGGGGTTTTAGAAATGGGCTTTGTACCAAAGTTCAAGATCAATAAAGAATTCAACTTCACGCCGGGGGGACCGAAGAAGTTCTTGAAATACGTCAGAAAGTCAATAACAACAGAATATTATTCAAATTTGACGTGTCTTTATTCAAATCCATAACATGGGCTAAGAAAGCTTGACATCCGCTTTTTAATAAACGAATAGCTTTATGATTAGATATGATAGTGATCGATTTTAATGGTTTAGTTGCTTGAATTGCATAACAATAGGTTGGTTAGAATATGAAAACTAACAACCCTTACGAAAACAATCAATTTTGGCATGATGAGTAGTTAACCAATCAATCCCTAAAATCACATCAAAAGCAAGTATCTTTAAAGAGATAAGGTCAACAAGTAAGGTAATGGTGCCAACTTGAATCAAACAAGATTTATAAGCAAAGTGGATGTGATGAAAGTTTCTCTAAACGGAGTTTCCACAGATAGGTCAAAGTCTAATTTCTCCTGAGTCAAGTTTAAAAGTTGAGCACATGCAGAGAGATAAATGAATGGGTAGCAAATTATCAAGTAAGGTATAAACTTCGCAAGAATTTATAAATAGCTTACCCGTGATCACCTCGTTTGGGTTCCTCGCATTATGACCAAATCACAACAAACGCTCTTCCGGAATCGTTGACTTTGACTTTTTTCGGGACGATCTTTTGAGTCACCGTCCCATTGAACTAGGTTTCGCACATCGCATAATCTCGAAAGCGATATGTCCTTCCTTTCCACAACTATAGCATACCTTGAGAATTGTGGGGCGCTTGACCGATATGTCCTCTTTTACGCATTTTAGAAGATATGACCGGTGGTCGTTCTCCTCCCTTAGAACCCGCTTGTTCTTAAGACTGTCGCCTTCATATGGTCGTTGTTAAATCTCCTCTCTTTAAAAATCTCCTCCGACTCGCTTCTTCGCATTTTCATGGCCATGATTACCACCAGAGTGGTTACCATTTCGTCCGTCTGTTTCTTTTCTCATGCAGTTATCATTATTCTCATTGATCGCTATCTCTCGTCACGATCCTGGTTGTGGTCCCTCGGTTGACCGTACTCGTTATCTCGCTCTAATAATTGAGCCCATTTACAACATCCGAATAGAGAGAAAGTTTATGAGAAATGAGATATCGACGTATCGCCGGGTTTCAAACCTCTAAGAAACATCCGCGTCATCGTTCCTCATTCTCCACCAAATGAGGTGCAAAACCGGATAACTCGCAAACTTTACCTAAGATCGAGACACCGTCATGTTATTTTATTCCAATCGATGAACTCCACTTCCTTCATACGACGAACACTTTCGTGAAAGTATTTGTCATTAAATAATTGAAATGTCTCCCACGACATGCCGAAAAGTATTTGGATGGTACGCTTCACGAGACTCCCACCGGTGATCCGCCTTCGCCACGGAACATAAAGGTGGCGAATGGAACCTTCTGTTCTCCGTGCATCCCAAGACATCGAATATCTTGGTAATTTGCTTGACCCGTGTTTCCGCCATGATCGGATCCGCTTTCCTTGAATTCGGTGGTCCCAACTCTTTGAAGCTTGGTTGTGACAACCCGTGAATTGCTATCATTTCCTCCTGTATTTTGAACACGAGTCTCCTCATTCGATTTTGCATGAATCGCAAAAAACTTCTAAACATCCCTCGCTCATCATCTCGCTTTCAATGGTGTTGTTCACGGGAGGTACATTGCCGACTGTTGCAGACGCTCTCCTCGTTGGGCTGAGGCATCTCCACGGCCTCATTTACTCCATCGTTAATATTCTCATTCGACATTCTCAAATCATCGCCATAAAACAAGGGTTAATTAAGGAAATCAATATATCACATAATATCCCTATATCTTGACCAACTAACAAATAAGCTTAGGTAGGACACACTAGCGAAGGATTTACTCTGCGTCTCTCCCTCCTAGTTCTATTCCCGATCTCCGCCAGAGATCATATCCCTAAGCTCGATACCAACCGTGACGCCCCCAAAATAGGTATACATCACCTATTACGAGTTGTCAATACATGGTACGTAAACAACTACAACTTTATTATTACAACAAGAAAGCGTGAGTTTGAATACAAATATTATCTTCTAGACAATATCTATACTCAAATAAATCCTCATCACCTTTATTGATACATTATTTTACAAAATGGTGAGGACTACTAAGCAATCCTTTCTAAAACCTTCATTCCATACCCCACTGCTGACTCGCTTATATTCTCGCCTCCCGAGAAAAATGGAACAAAAGGAAAAGGGTGAGCTCAACTAGCTCAAGTAAAGAATATTATGACTAAGATAATATACAACAAATTATCGTTAGTCTTCAACAGGAAAAATCTAATAGAATACAATAGACAACAAATTTTAAATCAATACTGCAAATGAAATAATAATTCATTAGAAGAGTTAAGTAGAGAATGCAAACTACTATCTTCTATGTATGAATTTAAAAGTTCATCGCTCATCTTTTATCCCCGTAACATCAATCAATATACATCCGAATCAAATATTCATCTTTGCACTACAGCCAAAAGATATTCATCGATTTGGTCATGTTCATTTAAACACTTGTTCATCTTTGCACTACGTGCCAAAGATATTCTTCAGAAATCATTCATCTTTGCACTACATGTGCCAAAGATATTCTTAAGAAATCATTCATCTTTGCACTACAGCCAAAGATATTCCATAATATCATCATTTAAGCATCGAGGATGATGAAAATATTTTTAAAGAAACGAATCCAAAGTGAAACAAAATGACAAGGATTAAGGATTAAGGATTCGTACTTGGTTTTATCCACGTCCAAAAATACCTCAAAAATAATCATAGTGGTGTAAAATTCAAGAATGATCAAAACATGGATACAATCGTGAGCTAGTATCCGAATAGATATTTTGGACAAAAAGAAGAAATTTTATTTTTCTATTGAATAGTGTAGATATCGTGAATAGTGCCATAATACGTGAATAGTAACTCTCACACCAAAAGATAGAAATTCCACAAAAACATCTTCACGCTTTCATGAATAGTACTTCGTGAATAAGAACTTCGTGAATAGTAACTCGTGAATAGTAACTCATGAATAGTAACCCATGAATAGTAACCCCGACATGAAAAAGTTCCAAATTTGATAAAACTTCAGATCAACATTTCAAAGATAATGATATTGAAGAAATAATATCATTACAAAAAATAATATCCCTTACCTCGAAAGATTAGTACTTCTATTTGGAATAAGGGTATAGTCTTTGTCAAGGGAACTTGCACCGCCTAACAATACTCAAAGTATACTCACAAGAATACGCTCAATATATCGAGAGAGAAATAGAGAGAAACTTCAGTTTACGGTGTATTTTTCAATTCTAACCCAAGACCCTATTTATAGAAAATGCTTAGAAACACCAAAGCGTAAAATTGAATATAATATTAATATATTTTTCACATTTTCTTTAGCCCACCTTAGACAACTGATCTCAGCCCATTTGAATCATATGTGAGGCCAACTTAGTTGCAAAAAACGTTTTTCTCAAAATAATTAACTAAAACTCCCAAAATTAATTATTTGAACTTGAACTTCAATAATTCATAATAAATAGCCCTTTCATCAGAAAATTCGAATCTCATGAGTTTTTATAGGAAATTCAATTCTCTACAACTTTGCAGAAGAAAGTTTTTCCAAATTCCAAATAGAAATTGACCGAAATCCACAAACGGGTGATTTTACATGTTTATAATCAAATTTTGGATTCAATAATTGTGTCCACCAACACACAAAACATGTGTTAAACATTTAATGCCACAAAAATACTCTTCCTCCTCATATACTCATATATCCCACATTCATTGTAAAATATCACCGTTAATATATTATTAAAATAATATATTTAAATGAATTATTTTATCGAAAAAGATAAAATATTAATTTTCAACAATTGTCATTTAAAAATTTTCTCCATCTATATCCACATAAAATCAATATTTTCCTCATCATATAAATCAATAATTAATTATTCACAAATAATATTACGTAATCACAATATTGACAACCGTGCAGCTTCTCAGAAATGGGGCTTTCCAATAAGAATTTCTTCTTCTTGGCGCCGCAATTAGATGACCAAACCTCTCCTTAGATGTAACTTTCTAGACATTGCCAATAATGTTATCTAATAATATTATTCAGATAATATGAATTATTGCTTCGATAATGAAAAATACTTGTGTAATGACAATTATTGAAACAACAAAGAATATAAAATATCAACGCAAAGAATTATTAACTCAATAAAATAATCGAGCAAGAATTATCGTAACCATTATTGAGTAGTGTCTTCTCACATAAGAATCAATAATTGGTGCAATACAGGTGCTTCTTGTTCAACAACAGCGTATTAGTGTGTTTTAACCACCGGGTATTCCAACAAGATAATCTAAATAACTACGTAGATTATTTAAAAACAACTTATATTTGTCGCTTTCTTCATCCAATCACTTTCCGTTATGGGGCCCACACATGGCTACGCTACTCGTCGCATTTAATATTCCCCGACAAAGATTTAATATTCCACGACCAAACGAATATTCCCAAACGATAATGAATATTTTATAACCACTTGCTTATTTTGAAATATTTGCGTATTTAACCCTTAACTATCCACATTAATCAAATCAACCCTTACTATTTCAAAATAATAAATAAAGGAAATTCCTTTTATTTAAAAAATTTTGGTCTTCTGAGGATGTACTAGGACGAATGAAACCGATGTCTAACAATTCTAGCAGTTGATTCTTCAACTTCTGAAGTTGAATAGGAGCCATTCGATATGGGGCTTTGGAAATGGGTTTTGTACCGGGTTCAAGGTCGATACAAAATTTAATTTCACGCTATGGGGATAGGCTAGGAAGTTCTTCAGGGAATACGTCAGAAAATTTATTAATAATGGAAATATCATTCAAGACTGACGTATTTTTGTTTAAATCTGTGACATGAGCTAAGAAAGCTTGACATCCATTTTTCAATAAACGAATAGCTTTATGGCTTGAGATGACCATGATTGATTTTAATGGTTTGGTCGCTTGAATTCGCATAATAGGTTGATTATGAATATGAAAGCTAACAACTTTACAAAAACAATCAATTTTAGCATGATGAGTAGTTAACCAATCAATCCCTAGAATCACGTCAAATGCAAGTATTTTTAAGGAGATATGATCGACAGGTAACGTGCGGTTACCGATTTGAATCAAACAAGACTTATAAATAGTGGTTGTAATAAAGGTTTCCCCCAATGGAGTTTCAACCGATAAGTCAAAGTCTAATTTCTTCGGAGTCAAATTTAAACGTTGAGCGTAAGTAGGAGAAATAAAAGAATGGGTAGAACCGGTATCAAATAAGGTATAAGCTTCGCAATAGTTTATGATTAGCTTACCCGTGATCACCTCATTTGGATTCCTCACTTTTTGGAAAGTTACGACAAACGCTCTCCCTTGAACTACCGGTTTTGTCGTGTCTGGGATGGCCTTTGATGCCTCCATCCCAGCTGGACTTGACTTTGGTGCCCGACAAAATCGGGTTAGGTGACCTTCTCTTCCATAATTGTAACATGTTTTGGACTGTTGCGTACAGTTTGGACTGATGTGTCCCTCCCCTCCGCATTTGTTACATACGACCGGCGGTCATTCTCCTTCCTTAACAACAGGTACTGGTGTTGATGTCTTTCCATCATTATTGAATCTCCTATTCTTGAAATTTACACTTCTATTATCTTGGCCATGATTACCACCGGAGTGGTTACCATTTCTGGCATGTTGATTCCCTCCACGTTTATTGTCACTGCTTCTATAACTGCTACCATTGGTATTATAGACTTGTCGGCTGCTCTCTCTAGGTTGTGTTGACTCATTATCGCGCTCCAATAACTGAGCTCTATTTACAACATCTGAATACAAACACAGTTTGTGAGAAATTAAGTATTGACGTATCTCGAGTTTCAAACCACTTAGAAACATCCGCGTCATTCTCTCCTCATTATCAACCAAGTGGGGCGCAAACCGAGACAACTCAGCAAACTTAGCTTCATACTGTGACACGGTCATATTGTTTTGCTCTAACTTAATAATCTCCACCACCTTTATGTGACGAATACTTTTGGAAAAGTACTTGTCGTTGAACAGCTCTTGGAACTTTTCCCAAGACATTTTTAGTGCGGCAGGTTGAGTACGCTTTACAGATTCCCACCAGTAATCTGCCTCTCCTCGCAACATGAAGGTGGCAAAGGGAACCTTTTACTCCTCGGAGTAGCCCAAGACATCAAATATCTTGGTGATCTGCTTTATCCACGTCTCCGCCTTAAGTGATTTTGGCTCTCCAATAAACTCTGGTGGTCCCAGCTCCTTGAACTGCTTGGCGGTGACCATCCGAGAGTTGCCAGTGTTTCCACCTGTATTTTGGACACGAGCCGCTCTCGCCTGATGTTGCATGAATTGCATAAAGCTTCTGAACATCCCATCATTCATCATTTGATCGATGTTGTTGTTTGCTTGAGGATTATTGTCTTCCTGTGGCACATTATCTTGGGTATTGATCGTTAGTGACTTAACGATCTCATGTGCTTCATTGTTGATCTCAACATTTTCAGTTGTCATTTTCAAACACTGCCACAAAACAAGGGTTATTGACATATCATATATTATGCCTATACTCTGACCGACCAATTAAATACCAAATAATCTTAGGTAGGTCATACTAGCGAAGGAATTCCCTGTCTCTCCCCTCCTAGTTCTCTTCTCAAATCTCAGCTAGGGATCATATCCCTAAGCTTTGATACCAACTGTGACGCCCCCAAAATAGGTATACAGCACCCATCTTGGGTCGCCAAATACATGGTACAGAATACAAATCTAAACTTAATTATACAACCAGAGCTGAGAGTTTTTACATGAATATTGTCTCATAGACAGTATCCAAACTCAAATTCAATCCTCATTACATTTATTATCACACTAAATAGTGAGGATTACTAAAACAGCCATCTCGGACCATCACGAATATTGTCTTCTAGACAATATCCACACTCAAATGGAGTCCTCATTACATTTATTGTCACACTATTTTATAAAATAGTGAGGACTACTATAACACCATCTCGGGCCATCACTCCGTTCCCCAACTAGTTCCGGCTATGTTCTCATTTCCTGAAGAGAATAATGGAAGTAAAAGGGTGAGCTCAACTAGCCCAGTAAGAAATATTATGACTAAGATAATGCAGAATAAGTTATCATTAGACTTCAATAATGTTAAATTGATAGAATATAATCGACAACAAGTTTAAGTGCAGCGGAATAAGCAATCCATTAGAAGAGTCAAGTAGAGCATGATATCTACTATCTTCTATGATTTAAAAAGATTTTCATCAACTTAATCACTGAGACTCAGCTTAATAAATAAACCACATCATCGAATCATCCCTGCACTACGGAGCAAGGATATTCATATAATCATCAATGATCATGATTTTATCGAATAATCCCTGGTCATAATCATATCAATCAACAGTCCATCTATGCACGTAAGCCAAAGATGACTTTCATCACAATTTAAGCATGAGGATGATGACAATGATATAAGCATTTAATTAAATGAAAGCAAATGATAAATTTTAAAGATTCATAATTTAATTTATCCAGTACTCAATAATGTCCAAATTGTCAACATGATACTGCTTTGTGGAGTAAAATTCAAGAATAATATCCATGTATCAAAAATATTTTGGACAGAAAAGAAATCAATTTTTTGGGTGAATAGTAACTGGTTGAATAGTACCCCGTGAATAGTACTTCGTGAATAGTAACCCGACATGAAAAGTACCCCAAATACCCGAGTGAATAATATTATAGTGAATAGTAATCGGGTGAATAGTAACCCGTGAATAGTAACTCATGAATAGTATCCCGGCATGAAAAGTGTTCTGAATACCCGTGTGAATAATATTATAGTGAATAGTAATCGGGTGAATAGTAACTCATGAATTGTACCCCGGGTTAAAAAATTGATATGTAATAAGAAAGTTCAGATCAATATTCCAATGAAACGATACTGGATGAAGAGTAAAACTTCAAGGATATCCCACTAATTTCAGGGATTATAGAAGCAATACTTACCATAGTAAGTTTAGATTTAAGAATATGAAAAGAAATAACATACGAAACTGCAAATGGATTTTCACCCGTCATATGGTACGTAATCCGCGTAAATAGGTTATTCTGACATATTAATGGATGAATACGAAAAGTAGTATTCCTTATAAATACGAAAGAAATAATACTCCTTACCTTAGTAGAAAGTTGGATACTACAAAAGTGAAGTAGCGGAGTACTCTTCTTTTTTCTCTCTATAGTTTCTCTCTATAGTGTCTCTTGTGAATCTCAATGAATTGGTGAGAATGAAAGAAGAATTAAGCTTCTATTTATAGGAGAATGGACTAAATAGTAACTAATTCATGAACGGACCAGATTGATTACTATTAAAACCACAACCGACGGTCCAGATTGATTTACTTTTAAAACCACCACCAACGGTCCAGATTGATTACTTTTAAAACCACCACCGACGGTCCAGATTGATTACTATTAAAACCACCATCAATGGTCCAAATTGATTAACTATTAAAACCACCATCAATGGTCCGGATTGGTTTACTATTAAAACCACCACCAATGGTCCAGATTGATTTAACTTATTACACTTTAGTACCCCTAAAGCTTTCCAAGTTTGTATTATTCCCCTCGAACTTTTGTAATTCACTTATCTTCAATAAACACATTCTTAATACTTCAACAATTACTCATCACTAATATTATAACTCACAATATTTAACAACCAGGTCGTTCCCAGGAAAGAGGAGGCTTTCCGATAAGGATTTCTCCTTATTGGCGCACAATTAGGTGACCAAACCTCTCCTTACTAGAACTTCTAGACATTATCAATATTGCAAATAATAATATGAATAACTTTGTTGTCTCAATTGTTGATTTAATAATATAAAATATTATGCAGATGATACTGTGAAAATAATTGAATCAAATAACGTGAGATACTATGCAACAATTACTGTAGCAATAATTGAGTAAACTGAGTGGCTTCTTACGTAAGCATCAATAATCAATACCGTGTGCTACTATGCAACCACGCGTATTATTGTACTTTTACCACCGGGTAGTTCAACAGTTAACAGTAAAACTTTCGCCGTTATTTTTATAAAAAGATATTTCTGTCGTTTTCTAACTACGACAATACTTCCGTTGTGGGGTCCACCAATGATTGTTCTGTCGTACGAATATTCCCTGTTAAATCGAATATTTTATATCAACTTGCTTACTTTGCAAAAATTTTCAAATATTATCCACAACTGTAACATTATATCATATCCACACCATAATATTCCAAAATATATTTCGAGAAAAATTATTCTTTATTTAAAAAAAAATTGGGGTCTTACACATTTGCTACAAATCCAAATAGAAAAAGAACATTCAGTGAGACTATATGATTGCTCTGTTATAAGAAAAAATTGGAATCTTAATCGGCCATTTCATGAATTAATTTCAGTAAGCATAGTTGTAAACATATTTTCTGTTACAAGACTTGTAGATTATTATTATATGTTGACCTCAAGTCAGAATTCAGTCACATTCAACAACCACAAGCATCACATAATCTTAAATAACAATATTTAGATTTCTATATAGAAAGGACAACAATTATGGAAAAGTTGAGGCTATTAATCAATGTGGAAAAACTTTTCTTGAGACGACAAATTTCCATACAGTATATGCCCCAAAGATGCTAGCTATAATCACAAACATCATAGATTTATTTACCAAGAATTCAACATGTTGCAGCAGACATTGGAAAGACACATTTATTGATAACTTGAGATTTTTTAAGTGGTAAGGGCAAGTTGTTTTTTGCTTTTGAAGCACATTATCAGGAACTATAACTGTATCTCCTTTTTGTAAAAATAACTAAGCAACACCATCTCATAAAAATTAAAGTAGAAACACGATACATATAAGTGCACACCTCACAGTACAGCTCAACAGCTTCACGGGTGTAAGCATTTTCTTTATCCCATGGCAGTGGAGGACTACCTTCAGAAAACATGTACACAGCCGAAGCACAATGACAGAAATCGTAGAGTGTCAGGATCTGATCTCGGAGTTGTAGTGTCTGCACAACCGAAGCTGAATCATAGAGTGCATTACTAAGACCTCAACATATGTGCTCACAACGCCAAGATAGAATCATAGAGCAAACATGATTCTAAACAAATGAGCACTCCCAGAATATCCAAAGTATGAAGCCTCTGGTCTAAGCTGCAAAGTTTCATCCAACTTGAAGGAAACCAGAGAGAACTCAACGAATAGCATGCAAGCTAACAGAAGATCTAAGCACCAACCCAATCAGGATCTAGATTGAGTTATGAAGCCATTCAAGTTGAAGTCTTCCCCAAGTTGATTAGAAGAAGACTTCAATCAAAGTAACTGACTAAGGAAAGTCAGCAAGAGCAATAGATGTCAAGTGAACAGAAGACAACGATCTTTGGATTAACCAGGATCGTAGTGTTTGCCAAACAAAGAAGAAACTGATGGAGTGTACACAAAGATACTGGTCAGCCTATGAAGAACAAGGCTAAAGTGATTAATCATTGGGTCAGACCATTGATGATAAGTGAACGGGAGATCACAATGAGAAAGCGAGCTAGACACGCCACAAATCTGAAGTGTCTTACTCTTCATACTACAAGAAAAAGGTTTATTAGCAAGCGCCTACATCGAAAGAGCCGTGACTGGTGATCGCCGATAGTCATCAGACAAAATCTGGTCATTTGGGATGCACATCAGCAACCACTACTAGCGACCAATCTATCTGCGACCAATATGAGTGACCGAAATAACAAATTCGGTCGCTAAGCTGAGTCAGCATGGTCCAGAACCAAAGCTGACGTGGTCCATGTGGCAGCAACTGCATGCGGTCGCTGATAGTCTCAAATGTTTAGCCGTCAGTAATAACTATCAGCGACCGCATGCGGTCGCTGATCTGAAAAAACTAAGAATCAGATTTTTGCTATTTTGCAGAATTCCCAAAAAACTTGTACCTGTTTTGTACCTGCTTTATCCCAACACACATACACAACAATATAAACAGCATGCACAACAATATAAACATCCATCATCCACCGACACATACACCAAACTAGTATATAAACTATATAAACCTTTAAAAACCAATATGAATTGAATAAATATAAACAAAACTAATATTTTTTAAGTAACATACAGACATCCAAAGAATTAATATACAAGTACAAGCTTATCAAATAACTACAAAACAACACTAAAGCAGGTACGTAAAGCATCATCGCCTCCTTGATCACCCTGTAATTAACAAAATAATAAAAACAAGTTACAAATACAGTAACTATGTTGATACTGGTATATATTACGACAATATATACAACAAATTGATTTTATACCTCGTCGTCACCCCCATGTTGTCCTGCTACTGCTACCGCTACAGCTTCAGCTAACTCCTTAGGACTCAGAGCCCCCAGATGCCCGCCCAGTATCTTCAGAAGATCTCGATCTTGACATATAGCTCTCACACAGTCAGCCGGAGTATGAACAGCTTGATGACTCAATAACTGTGAAGACTGGGTAGCAGAGCTGCCTGAGCCACTAAAGGATGGGCATTGTCGTTGTCCTTGACCTTTAATGTAGTTCTTCTTCACAACAGACGCCCTCTCCCACAACTCTTGATCAATAGGCGGACGTGGAGTGCCTTCAGGATAACGCTCATTCAATAAACGCTTATAAGTATCATGTCATCATGTTAACAATTAAATAGTTAAAAAAATTATGTAAGCATTGATAAACAAGATCAAGTTGTTAAAACTTATTACCGCTATCTGGATAGCATCGAGGCGGAATCATCACGGTGGTACGTACACATCCAAAGAAATGGATAGGTGACCTTGAGATCGAGACTCTATACAAAAAATAACACAATATTACTAAGTAAAATGTGATATATTTTCTATAATTCATGATTGTAAACATATTAAAACTTGTAAATACGCACCACGGCGTTGATATCTCAAGAGCGTGAAATATCGCCAGCCCTTGTATGGATGGCATACTTGAACAAAATCAGACACAACATTGTAATGCACTAAATATGTATTTCATACTTTCTTTTCACTTTGCAGGACATTAGAAATATTAAAGGAGCTCAAACTATTGTTTGGATCAGTTACTGCCATTCCTATTCAAGTTTTCCTAACAGGGTATGCGATTGATCTTGCACATGTTACTGCCCATATCAATTTAGTAGCAGAAAATACATAACCTATTATTGTGCTTCTAAATGTAGTAGTAACATTTTACAGATGAAACACCCAATAAATGGATCAATATTGCATAAACAGATAATAGGGTAAATTTATGCTACCCTTCAATTAAACAGACCACAAACACAATATAAATGTTGTAGAAGAACACTTAAATTACTCAAATTAAATGATATCTTCAATAGTATGATATTACCGGTGGCAGCGGCGAAGGAAGAGGCAGCGGCGGCGATGGAAGCGTCCCTCTTCTCCTTCTTCTCTTCTCCCCCTTCTCCCTCTTATCTCTATTACGCCCTTTTTTTTTCCTTCAGTCTACTGTGTCGAGCGAATGACTGAAATTGTTAACATTAAGTTTGATCAGCGACCGATATCAGTGACCGCATGCGGTCGCTAATTTTTAATGACGTTGACTTATCAGCAACCGCATGCGGTCGCTGATATTAAGTGGTCGCACAAAACCTTGGCGCCAATATTTCGTGCCAAATTTTACGAGGCAAATTTGTCCTAGCGACCTCTCAATGATCGTATGCGGTCACTGAAGTTAAATAGCGACTAGATTAATGTACGTTTGCAGATGACGGTCGCTATTATTATTATCAGCGACCGGATATGCGGTCGCTGATTGTAATGGTCGCTGTTAGGCCTTTTTCTTGTAGTGTCAGAAGGGCCAGAACAAGGAGTTAAGCCATCAGTATCTGAGAGCAGTCGAAGCAAACAGAAGTTTTGAAGCACTGCACAAAATAAGGAAGAGGTGTTCTACATTGAAGATCCAACCAACACTCTTCAGGATCGTAGTGTTGTCTTTACTTGTCAATGAGAAAAATTTCAACAAGGCACTACGATCAGGTCCAAGAAGATATGCATCAGAATTATAGAGTTTGATCAACCGAAGATTGAAGCATTGACAACGGTTCAATCTGAAGATTGATATTCGAACAGAGCTTATTGAGAGCATCGATGCAAAAGGACAACCTCTGATCGAGAAATCAGAAGGAGGAAATAAAGTAAACTACCTGCCCAAGACATCAAAATGACATCTCTGACAGGGTAGGTGAAACAGTTAACTGTAGTGTCAAAAAGTCATGTCATGTAATATCTGCAGTCTACCTCAAACAACTTGAGATCAGTGAAGCAATTCAAATAGCTACCAACGGCTACATTCCAATGGGAAGATTGCGAAGGAGTATAAATCAACAAGAGCTTCAAAGATCAGAGGTTGTTGGAGTTGCTGAGGTTGGAAAGATGGTGGACTGATCAAAATAACGTAAAATAGTGAGTGATCAATGAAGGGCTGAAAGCTCACTCTACGATCCACCAAGAACACTTAGAGATAAACAGATTAAGAAGTAGAAGTGAGAGTTCTACTACAAGAAGAGTGTTATGAACTGCCAAGAGAAAGAAGAGCATCAATGTCATCTTGATGTCTATCATAGGAAGACTCTAAGTACTAAAGAGAATAGCTTACAAACAACTTAGTTAGTCCATCATGAGAAGGCATCAAGTATTAAGGAAGAAGATCACCAACGTCATCATGATGTCAAGCATGAGAAAGTTTCTAAGTACCTAACAGGAGAGCCTACAGTCATCTTAGAAACTCATCATGTGCAGCCATCAAGTATCAAGGAGGATGATCTTCACTGTAGTTCAACAATGGATCATCAGAAGTGGTTGAGTATCTAAAGAAGCTGAGCATCATGCAGCACTCAACTGCACCTCAAGGATGATCACGTCAAGCTGCTATGCATTCAGAGATGAAGAGCTTAAAAGACATCTTAGCAGCTCAGCACAACCACCAACAATAATAACAACAACATCAACAACAACAAGCCAGGGCCTGAGGGGTCCTTGTTCAGAGGGACTAAATGAAGTTCCAAGCCTGCTGGGCTTGAAGAGTTCCTAGGGAACTAGAGAAGTTCCAAGGTTGCTGGCCTTGAAGAGTTCTTAGTGAACTAAAGTTTCAAGGTTGCTGGTCTTGAAGGAATCTTAGTGATTCAAGGTGCTGCCTTTCCTTAGTGGAAATCCTACTAGTTGAAAGCAGAAGAGTGGATTAGGAGCTTGAGTCTCTGAACCACTTAAAATCCCTTGTGCATTTTACTTAATGTCATTTACATTATGTACTTAACTGCTATAACTGCTATGTATGTATTAACTTTTTACCACTGAACTAACTCTAAGAACAATGTATGTATGATTATGAATATATCAATGAAGGGGATCTTTTACTTATTCCATTGTGCTTGAAAAGATTCTTATGTTTGTCATATGCTAAATCATTAGCAATACAAAATAAATGAGAAAAGTATTTGAAATTAAAAGGATCTATTCAAACCCCGCCCCCCTTCTAGATCTAGTATGTGCCTACTTGGAACTAATATGGTGGTTGAGGGTTTGGATTGTTTACTTCAACTCTACATTCTCATTTATCACTTCGTCACATTTCGTGTATGCGGTCTTTTGGCGTGCCTCAAATGCCGCCAGATCTTCTTTCAGTTTAGTGATACCGGCTTGGAGGCCTTCACAGTAGAAGAAAGTATTGCCGTGATGGCTTTTTTCTTTGGCTAAGGCAACCTTTAATACCTCGTTTTATCATCGGGTAGCCTTTTCTTCGTCTTCAATTTCTTTATATCGTTGGATAAGGTACCCGGATATAGCAGCAGCCTGCGGATGTTAATTCGAGGTTAGGCACAAGTATGGTTGGAAAAAGTGCCCCAAATACCCGAATGAATAATATTCGAGTGAATAGTAATCGGGTGAATAGTAACCCATAAATAGTAACTCGTGAATAGTACTCCTGCACGAAAAGTGCCCCGAATACCCAAGTGAATAATTTTTGAGCGAATAGTAACCGGGTGAATAGTAACTCGTAAATAGTAACTCATGAATAGTACTCCGACATTAAAAAGATCAATAATTATCAAGAAAGCTCAGAATAATATTTCTATGAAAAGATACTGGATGAAGCGCAAATATCAAGGATATTCTACTAATTTCACGGAGTATATATGCAATACTTCAACAAAATGAGTGTAGAACTAGGGATACAAAACGAAATAATATTACTTACATACTACAGAGTATGGAAGAAAATAATATTTCATACGAATATTGAACAAAAATAATATCCCTTACGAATACAAAAGAAATAATACCCCTTACGACTGTTGAACGAAAATAATATTCCAACGAATATTGAACGAAGATAATATTCCTTACGAATATTGAACGAAAATAATATTCATACGAATACGAAAAATAATATCTCTTCAAATTATGAAATAAATAATACCCGTTACGAATACAACAAATAATATCCCTTACCTCAGAAGAAGACTAGATACTGGAATAGTGAAGTAGCAGACTTCTCTACTTCTATCTCTCTATAGCTTCTCTCTCTATAATTTCTCTTGTGAGTCTTAGTGAATTGGTGAGAATGAAGGAAGAATGAATTTCTATTTATAGGAAAATATAGTTTCGATAATTGCACGTTTTGGGTCTCGAAATATTATAGTATAATACCTTCATCTTTTCCTTAATTTTTAATTTAGTCCTGCAAGTATTATTAAACTTTCACCACCTCCCCTAATAGAATATCATGTGAATTAATAGTACAATCATGTGACTCAATAGTTCTATACATGTGAAAAAAATTATTACAGTATAGTACATTCATCTATACCTCCATTTTTAATTTAGTCATGCAAGTATTATCAACCTTGCACCACCTCCCCAAATAGTACATGCATGTGAATCAATAGTACACACATGTGAACAAATAGTTATACGCATGTGAATTAATAGCAATTAATTGCTTATTTATCCGATTAATTACCCGATTGGTCAATATAACCTCCAAACATCCATTATTATCAAAATAGATGTCGATTTCTACTAACACTAATAATCCCAACACAATGGAAATATCAATTTCATCTTTAATCAACGCGAACTTATTCATCATTAATATTATAACTCACAATATTTAACAACCAGATCATTCCCAGGAAAGAGGGGGCTTTTCGATAAGGATTTCTCCCTATTGGTGCGCAATTAGGTGACCAAACCTCTCCTTGACAGAATTTTCTAGACATTGTCAATATTGCAAATAATAATATGAATAACTTTGTCGTCTCAATTATTGATTTAAAAATATAAAATATTATGCAGATGATAATGTGACAATAATTGAATCAATAATATGAGAGATATTATGCAACAATTACTGTAGTAATAATTGAGTATAACTGAGTGACTTCTCACGTAAGCATCAATAATCAATATCGTGTGCTACTATGCAACCACGCGTATTACTTTACTTTTACTACCGAGTAGTTCAACAGTTTAACGGTAAAACTTTCGCCGTTATTTTTAAAAATATTTCAATCATTTTCTAACTACGATAGTACCTCCGTTGTGGGGTCCACCAATGATTGTGCCTTCGTACGAATATTCCCTGTTAAAATGAATATTCCCCGACACAACGAATATTTTATAACTTGTTTACTTTGCAAAATTTTCAAATATCATCCTTAACTTTAAAATTTTATCAATTTAACTATTTACCAAAATAGAAAAATTGAATACTTTTATTTCATAAAATTCGGGGTCGTACAATCTTCCCTCCTTATGAAATTTTGCCCTCGAAATTTACATACCTGGTAGTTCGAAGAGATTAAAATACCTTGCTTTCTTTTTGGATTGTACCTTTCCGATTATTTCCTATGTATCATATTGCTCATCTCCTGTATTTCAGATATCATTCTAGAATATAGTTTCAAAACAAGGGTTAATTGACATGCCAAATATTATCCCTATACTCTAACCGACCAACTAAATAACAAATAAACTTAGGTAGGTCATACTAGCGAACGAATTACCCGTCCCTCCCCTCCTAGTTCTAGTCTCACACCTCAGCCAGGGATCATATCCCTAAGCTTTGATACCAACTATGATGCCCCCAAAATAGGTATACATCACCCATTCTGAGTCGCCAAATACACGGTACATAAATCAAAAACAAACTTCTTTTATACAATACGACAACAACATAGCTTAGAGTTTTTACATGAATATTGTCTCATAGACAGTATTCAAACTCAAATGAAGTTCTCATTACATTTATTATCACACTGTTTTATAGAATAGTGAGGACTACTAAAACAACCATATAGACCGTCACTCCATTCCCTGACTAGTCACAGCTATATTCTCATTTCCTGAAGAGAACAGTGAAAGAAAAGGGTGAGCTCAACTAGCCCAGTAATAAATATTATGACTAAGATAATGTAGAATAAATTATCGTTAGCCTTCAACAATATAACAACTGATATAATACAATAGACAACAAGTTTTAGATCAATAACTGCAGTGGAACGAGAAATCCATTAGAAGAGTCAAGTAGAGCATGATATCTACTATCTTCTATGATTTAAAAAATTTATCATAAATATTATCGTTGTAATACCCATTAACAGTTCTTTATTATACCCAAGATAAAGAGAACTTTCATCACATGTCTTCACCTAAACCACCAAAGATTTTAGTTAAATTCACAATTTATGTTTATAACAATGGGAATCAACAGTAATTCCTTGTCACAAAGGCTTAATAGAACGTTCACTCAATATCCTTACCCCAAAGGCTAAAGATATTCAAATGTAATAACAATGATCATACCAATCAATTGTCTATCTTTGCACTACGGGCCAAAGATGTTCAACTATTAAACCAATGGTCATGATCATACCAATCAATTGCATGTCAGTGCACTACGGCCAAAGACATTCAACTATTAACTAATGGTCATGATCCTGCCAATCTCATCATCATATTATCCATGCACTACGGCCAAGGATATTCGTTAGTATCACCAGTGGTCATGATCATGTCATACACATGTCCATCTTTGCACTATAGGCCAAAGAAATCAATCAACAGTTCATCTTTGCACTACGATCAAAGATATCAATCAACTGTTCTTCTTTGCACTACGGGCCAAAGACATACAACTGTAAAACCAATAACTAACTGTTCGTCTATGCACGTAAGCCAAAGATGACTTTCATCACAATATAAGCAAGAGGATGATGACAATGATATAAACATTAATCAAACGAAATCAAGGATAAATATTAAAGACTTTAAATTTATCTAGAGTTTAAAAATATCCAAATTGTCAACATGATACTTCTTTGTGAAGTAAAATTCAAGAATAATATTCAGGTATCAAAAATAATTTGGACAAAAAAGAAATATATCTTCCGGGTGAATAGTACCCCAGCATGAAAAGTGCCCCAAATACCCGAATGAATAATATTCGAGTAAATAGTAACCGGGTGAATAGTAACTTGTGAATAGTACTCTGGCACGAAAAGTGCCCCGAATACCCGAGTGAATAATATTTGAGTGAATAGTAACTTGTAAATAGTAACTCATAAATAGTATTCCGACATGAAAAGATCAATAATTATCAAGAAAGCTCAGAATAATATTTCTATGAAAAGATACTGGATGAAGCACAAATATCAAGGATATTCTACTAATTTCACGTAGTATATAAGCAATACTTCAACAAAATGAGTGTAGAACTAGGGATACAAAACGAAATAATATTACTTACATACTACATAGTATGGAAGAAAATAATATTTCATACGAATATTGAACAAAAATAATATCCCTTACGAATACAAAAGAAATAATAGCCCTTACGACTGTTGAACGAAAATAATATTCCAACGAATATTGAACGAAGATAATATTCCTTACGAATATTAAATGAAAATAATATTCATACGAATACGAAAAATAATATCTCTTCAAATTATGAAATAAATAATACCCGTTACGAATACAACAAATAATATCCCTTACCTCAGAAGAAGACTGGATACTGGAATTGTGAAGTAGCAGACTTCTCTACTTCTATCTCTCTATAGCTTCTCTCTCTATAATTTCTCTTGTGAGTCTTAGTGAATTGGTGAGAATGAAGGAAGAATGAATTTCTATTTATAGGAAAATATAGTTTCGATAATTGCACGTTTTGGGGCTCGAAATATTACAGTATAATACCTTCATCTTTTCCTTAATTTTTAATTTAGTCCTGCAAGTATTATCAAACTTGCACCACCTCCCCTAATAGTATATCATGTGAATCAATAGTACAATCATGTGACTCAATAGTTCAATAAATGTGAAAAAAATAATTACAGTATAGTATATTCATCTATACCTCCATTTTTAAATTAGTCATGCAAGTATTATCAACCTTGCACCACCTCCCCAAATAGTACATGCATGTGAATCAATAGTACATACATGTGAACAAATAGTTATACGCATGTGAATTAATAGCAATTAATTGCTTATTTATCCGATTAATTACCCGATTGGTCAATATAACCTCTAAACATCCATTATTATCAAAATAGATGTCGATTTCTACTAACACTAATAATCCTAACACAATGGAAATATCAATTTCATCTTTAATCAACGCGAACTTATTCATCATTAATATTATAACTCACAATATTTAACAACTAGATCATTCCCAGGAAAGAGGGGGCTTTTCGATAAGGATTTCTCCCTATTGGCGCGAAATTAGGTGACCAAACCTCTCCTTGACAGAATTTTCTAGACATTGTCAATATTGCAAATAATAATATGAATAACTTTGTTGTCTCAATTATGGATTTAAAAATATAAAATATTATGCAGATGATAATGTGACAATAATTGAATCAATAATATGAGAGATATTATGCAGCAATTACTGTAGTAATAATTGAGTATAACTGAGTGACTTCTCACGTAAGCATCAATAATCAATATCGTGTACTACTATGCAACCACGCGTATTACTTTACTTTTACTACCGGGTAGTTCAACAGTTTAACGGTAAAACTTTCGCCGTTATTTTTAAAAATATTTCAGTCTTTTTCTAACTACGATAGTACCTCCGTTGTGGGATCAACCAATGATTGTGCCTTCGTACGAATATTCCCTGTTAAAATGAATATTCCCCGACACAACGAATATTTTATAACTTGCTTACTTTGTAAAATTTTCAAATATCATCCTTAACTTTAAAATTTTATCAATTTAACTATTTACCAAAATAGAAAAATTGAATACTTTTATTTCATAAAATTCGGGGTCGTACAATCTTCCCTCCTTATGAAATTTTGCCCTCGAAATTTACGTACCTGGTAGTTCGAAGAGATTAGAATACCTTACTTTCTTTTTGGATTGTACCTTCCCGATTATTTCCTATGTATCATATTGCTCATCTTCTGTATTTCAGATATCATTCTAGAATATAGTTTCAAAACAAGGGTTAATTTACATGCCAAATATTAACCATATACTCTAACCGACCAACTAAATAACAAATAAACTTAGGTAGGTCATACTAGCGAAGGAATTACCCGTCACTCCCCTCCTAGTTCTAGTCTCACACCTCAGCCAGGGATCATATCCCTAAGCTTTGATACCAACTGTGATGCCCCCAAAATAGGTATACATCACCCATTCTGAGTCGCCAAATACACGGCACATAAATCAAAAACAAACTTCTTTTATACAATACGACAACAACATAGCTTAGAGTTTTTACATGAATATTGTCTCATAGACAGTATTCAAACTCAAATGAAGTCCTCATTACATTTATTATCACACTGTTTCATAGAATAGTGAGGACTACTAAAACAACCATATGGACCGTCACTCCATTCCCTGACTAGTCACACCTATATTCTCATTTCCTGAAGAGAACAGTGAAAGAAAAGGGTAAGCTCATCTAGCCCAGTAAGAAATATTATGACTAAGATAATGTAGAATAAATTATGGTTAGCCTTCAACAGTATAACAACTGATATAATACAATAGACAGCAAGTTTTAGATCAATAACTGCAGCGGAACGAGAAATCCATTAGAAGAGTCAAGTAGAGCATGATATCTACTATCTTCTATGATTTAAAAAATTTATCATAAATATTATCGTTGTAATACCCATTAACAGTTCTTTATTATACCCAAGATAAAGAGAACTTTCATCACCTGTCTTCACCTGAACCACCAAAGATTTTAGTTAAATTCACAATTCATGTTTATAACAATGGGAATCAACAGTAATTCCTGGCCACAAAGGCTTAATAGAACGTTCACTCAATATCCTTACCTGGGCTAAAGATTTTTAAATGTAATAACAATGATCATACCAATCAGTTGTCTATCTTTGCACTATGGGCCAACGATGTTCAACTATTAAACCAATGGTCATGATCATAACAATCAATTGCATGTCAGTGCACTACGGCCAAAGACATTCAACTGTTAACTAATGGTCATAATCCTGCCAATCTCATCATCAAATTATCCATGCACTACGGCCAAGGATATTCGTTAGTATCACCAGTGGTCATGATCATGTCATACACATGTCCATCTTTGCACTATAGGCCAAAGCTATCAATCAACAGTTCATCTTTGCACTACGACCAAAGATATCAATCAACATTCTTCTTCTTCAGATCAATGCCAAAGACATACAACTGTAAAACCAATAACTAATTGTTCGTCTATGCACGTAAGCCAAAGATGACTTTCATCACAATATAAGCATGAGGATGATGACAATGATATAAACATTAATCAAACGAAATCAAGGATAAATATTAAAGACTTTAAATTTATCCAGAGTTTAAAAATATCCAAATTGTCAACATGATACTTCTTTGTGGAGTAAAATTCAAGAATAATATTCAAGTATCAAAAATAATTTGGACAGAAAAGAAATATATCTTTCGGGTGAATAGTACCCCGGCATGAAAAGTGCCCCAAATACCCGAATGAATAATATTCGAGTGAATAGTAACGGGGTGAATAGTAACTCGTGAATAGTTCTCCGACACGAAAAGTATCCCGAATACCCGAGTGAATAATATTTGAGTGAATAGAAACTCGTAAATAGTAACTCATAAATAGTATTCCGCCATGAAAAGATCAATAATTATCAATAAAGCTCAGAATAATATTTCTATGAAAAGATACTGGATGAAGCGCAAATATCAAGGATATTCTACTAATTTCACGGAGTATATAAGCAATACTTCAACAAAATGAGTGTAGAACTAGGGATACAAAATGAAATAAAATTACTTACATACTACAGAGTATGGAAGACAATAATATTTCATATGAATATTGAACAAAAATAATATCCCTTACGAATACAAAAGAAATAATACCCCTTACGACTGTTGAACGAAAATAATATTCCAACGAATATTGAACGAAGATAATATTCCTTACGAATATTGAACGAAAATAATATTCATACGAATACGAAAAATAATATCTCTTCAAATTATGAAATAAATAATACCGAATTCTGAATACAACAAATAATATCCCTTACCTCGAGAAAAAATGGATCTTTGGAATAGTGAAGTAGCGAGATTTCTACTTCTATCTCTCTATATAGCTCTCTCTATAATTTCTTTTGTGAGTATTAGTGAATTGGTGAGAATGAAGGAAGAATGAATTTCTATTTATAGGAAAATATAATTTCGATAATTGCACGTTTTGGGGCTCGAAATATTACAGTATAATACCTTCATCTTTTCCTTAATTTTTAATTTAGTCCTGCAAGTATTATCAAACTTGCACCACCTCCCCTAATAATATATCATGTGAATCAATAGTACAATCATGTGACTTAATAGTTCTATACATGTGAAAAAAATAATTACAGTATAGTACCTTCATCTATACCTCTATTTTTAATTTAGTCATGCAAGTATTATCAACCTTGCACCACCTCCCCAAATAGTACATGCATGTGAATCAATAGTACACACATGTGAACAAATAGTTATACGCATGTGAATTAATAGCAATTAATTGCTTATTTATCCGATTAATTACCCGATTGGTCAATATAACCTCCAAACATCCATTATTATCAAAATATATATTAATTTCTACTAACACTAATAATCCCAACACAATAGAAATATCAATTTTATCTTTAATCAACGCGAACTTATTCATCATTAATATTATAACTCACAATATTTAACAACTAGATCATTCCCAGGAAAGAGGGGGCTTTTCGATAAGGATTTCTTTCTATTGGCGCGCAATTAGGTGACCAAACCTCTCCTTGACAGAATTTTCTAGACATTGTCAATATTGCAAATAATAATATGAATAACTTTGTTGTCTCAATTATTGATTTAAAAATATAAAATATTATACAGATGATAATGTGACAATAATTGAATCAATAATATGAGAGATATTATGCAGCAATTACTGTAGTAATAATTGAGTATAACTGATTGACTTCTCACGTAAGCATCAATAATCAATATCGTGTGCTACTATGCAACCACGCGTATTACTTTACTTTTACTACCGGGTAGTTCAACAGTTTAACGGTAAAACATTCACTGTTATTTTTAAAAATATTTGATCAGTTTTCTAACTACTGACAATTACTTCGTTAATGGGGTCCACCAATGATTGTGCCTTCGTACGAATATTCCCTGTTAAAATGAATATTCCTCGACACAACGAATATTTTATAACTTGCTTACTTTGCAAAATTTTCAAAAATCATCCTTAACTTTAAACTTTTATCAATTTAACTATTTACCAAAATAGAAATATTGAATACTTTTATTTCATAAAATTCGGGGTCTTACAATCTTCCCTCCTTATGAAATTTTGCCCTCGAAATTTACGTACCTGGTAGTTCGAAGAGATTAGAAAACCTTGCTTTCTTTTTGGATTGTACCTTCCCAATTATTTCCTATGTATCATATTGCTCATCTCCTGTATTTCAGATATCATTCTAGAATATAGTTTCAAAACAAGGGTTAATTGACATGCCAAATATTATCCCTATACTCTAACCGACCAATTAAATAACAAATAAACTTAGGTAGGTCATACTAGCGAACGAATTACCCGTCACTCCCCTCCTAGTTCTAGTCTCACACCTCATCCAGGGATCATATCCCTAAGCTTTGATACCAACTGTGATGCCCCCAAAATAGGTATACATCACCCATTCTGAGTCGCCAAATACACGGTACATAAATCAAAAACAAACTTCTTTTATACAATACGACAACAACATAGCTTAGAGTTTTTACACGAATATTGTCTCATAGACAATATTCAAACTCAAATGAAGTCCTCATTACATTTATTATCACACTGTTTCATAAAATATTGAGGACTACTAAAATAACCATATGGACCGTCACTCCATTCCCTGACTAGTCACAACTATATTCTCATTTCCTGAAGAGAACAGTGAAAGAAAAGGGTGAGCTCAACTAGCCCAGTAAGAAATATTATGACTAAGATAATGTAGAATAAATTATCGTTAGCCTTCAACAGTATAACAACTGATATAATACAATAGACAACAAGTTTTAGATCAATAATTGCAGCGGAACGAGAAATCCATTAGAAGAGTCAAGTAGAGCATGATATCTAATATCTTCTATGATTTAAAAAAATAATAAATATTATCGTTGTAATACCCATTAACAGTTCTTTATTATACCCAAGATAAAGAGAACTTTCATCACATGTCTTCACCTAAACCCCCAAAGATTTTAGTTAAATTCACAATTTATGTTTATAACAATGTGAATCAACAGTAATTCCTTGCCACAAAGGCTTAATAAAACGTTCACTCAATATCATTACCCCAAAGGCTAAAGATATTAAAATGTAATAACAATGATCATACCAATCAGTTGTCTATCTTTGCACTACGGGCCAAAAATGTTCAATTATAAAACCAATGGTCATGATCATACCAATCAATTGCATGTAGTGCACTACGGCCAAAGACATTCAATTGTTAACTAATGGTCATGATCCTGCCAATCTCATCATCAAATTATCCATGCACTATGGCCAAGGATATTCATTAGTATCACCAGTGGTCATGATCATGTCATACACATGTCCATCTTTACACTTCAGGCAAAAGCTATCAATCAACAGTTCATCTTTGCAACGCGACCAAAGATATCAATCAACTATTCTTCTTTGCACTACGGACCAAAGACATACAATTGTAAAACCAATAATCAATCGTTCGTCTATACACATAAGCTAAAGATAACTTTCATCACAATATAGGCATGAGGATGATGACAATGATATAAGCATTAATCAAACGAAATCAAGGATAAATATTAAAGACTTTAAATTTATCCAGAGTTTAAAAATATCCAAATTGTCAACATGATACTGCTTTGTGGAGTAAAATTCAAGAATAATATTCATGTCTCAAAAATAATTTGGACAGAAAAGAAATATATCTTCCGAGTGAATAGTACCCCGTGAATAGTACCATGTAAATAGTACTTCAGGAATAGTACCTCGTGAATAGTACCCCGGCATGAAAAGTACCCCAAATACCCGAATGAATAATATTCGAGTAAATAGTAACTGGGTGAATAGTAACTCGTGAATAGTACTCCGGCACTAAAAGTGCCCCGAATACCCGAGTGAATAATATTTGAGTGAATAGTAATCGGGTGAATAATAACTCATAAATAGTAACTCGTGAATAGTAACTCGTGAATAGTATTCCGACATGAAAAGATCAATAATTATCAAGAAAACTCAGAATAATATTTCTATGAAAAGATACTAGATGAAGCGCAAATATCAAGGATATTCCAACAAAATGAGTGTAGAACTAGTGATACAAAACGAAATAATATTACTTACATACTACAGAATATAGAAGAAAATAATATTTCATACGAATATTGAACAAAAATAACATCCCTTACGAATACGAAATAAATAATACCCCTTACGACTGTTGAACGAAAATAATATTCCAACGAATATTGAACGAAGATAATATTCCTTATGAATATTGAACGAAAATAATATTCATACGAATACAAAAAATAATATCTCTTTAGAATATGAAATAAATAATACCCCTTACGAATACAACAAATAATATCCGTTACCTCAGCAGAAGACTGGATACTGGAATAGTGAAGTAGCAGACTTCTCTTCTTCTATCTCTCTATAGCTTCTCTCTCTATAATTGCTCTTGTGAGTCTTAGTGAATTGGTGAAAATGAAGGAAGAATGAACTTCTATTTATAGGAAAATATAGTTTTGATAATTTCACGTTTTGGGGTTCAAAATATTATAGTATAATACCTTCATCTTTTCCTTCTTTTTTAATTTAATCCTGCAAGTATTATCAAACTTGCACCACCTCCCCTAATAGTATATCATGTGAATCAATAGTACAATCATGTGACTCAATAGTTCTATACATGTGAAAAAAAAATTACAGTATAGTACCTTCATCTATACCTCCATTTTTAATTTAGTCATGCAAGTATTATCAACCTTGCACCACCTCCCCAAATAGTACATGCATGTGAACAAATAGTTATACACATGTGAATGAATAGCAATTAATTGCTTATTTATCCGATTAATTACCCGATTGGTCAATATAACCTCCAAAAATCCATTATTATCAAAATAGATGTTGATTTCTACTAACACTAAAAATCCCAACATAATGGAAATATTAATTTCATCTTTAATCAACACGAAATTATACATCATTAATATTATAACTCACAATATTTAACAACCAGATCATTCCCAAGAAAGAGGGGGCTTTTCGATAAGGATTTCTCCCTATCATGCGCAATTAGGTGACCAAACCTCTCCTCGATGTAATTTTCTAGACATTGTCAATATTGCAAATAATAATATGAATAACTTTTGTCGTCTCAATTATTGATTTAAAAATATAAAATATTATGCAGATGATAATGTAACAATAATTGAATCAATAATATGAGAGATATTATGCAGCAATTATTGTAGTAATAATTGAGTATAACTGAGTGACTTCTCACGTAAGCATCAATAATCAATATCGTGTGCTACTATGCAACCACGCGTATTACTTTACTTTTACTACCGGGTAGTTCAACAGTTTAACAATAAAACTTTCGCCGTTATTTTTAAAAATATTTGATCGTTTTTCTAACTACTGTGCATATTACCTCATTAATAGGGGTCCACCAATGATTGTGCCTTCGTACGAATATTCCCTGTTAAAACGAATATTCCCCGACACAACGAATATTTTATAACAACTTGCTTACTTTGCAAAATTTTAAAATATCATCCTTAACTTTAATCTTTTATCAATTTAACTATTTATCAAAATAGAAAAATTGAATACTTTTATTTCATAAAATTCGGGGTCTTACAATCTTCCCTCCTTATGAAATTTTGCCCTCGAAATTTACATTCCTGGTAGTTCGAAGAGATTAGAATAGCTTGCTTTCTTTTCGGATTGTACCTTCCCGATTATTTCCTACGTATCATATTGCTCATCTCCTATATTTTAGATATCATTCTAAAATATAGTTTCAAAACAAGGGTTAATTAACATGCCAAATATTATCCATATACTCTAACCGACCAATTAAATAACAAATAAACTTAGGTAGGTCATACTAGCGAAGGAATTACCCGTCACTCCCCTCCTAGTTCTAGTCTCACATCTCAGCCAGGGATCATATCTCTAAGCTTTGATACCAACTGTGATGCCCCCAAAATAGGTATACATCACCCATTCTGAGTCGCCAAATACACGGTACATAAATCAAAAACAAACTTCTTTTATACAATACGACAACAACATAGCTTAGAGTTTTTACACGAATATTGTCTCATAGACAATATTCAAACTCAAATGAAGTCCTCATTACATTTATTATCACACTGTTTCATAGAATAATGAGGACTACTAAAACAACCATCTGGACCATCACTCCATTCCCTGACTAGTCACAGCTATATTCTCATTTCTTGAAGAGAACAGTAAAAGAAAAGGGTGAGCTCAACTAGCCCAGTAAGTAATATTATGACTAAGATAATATAAAATAAATTATCGTTAGCCTTCAAGAGTATAACAACTGATATAATACAATAGACAACAAGTTTTAGATCAATAACTGCAGCGGAACGACAAATCCATTAGAAGAGTCAAGTAGAGCATGATATCTACTATCTTCTATGATTTAAAATATTTATCATAAATATTATCGCTGTAATACCCATTAACAGTTCTTTATTATACCCAAGATAAAGAGAACTTTCATCACATGTCTTCACCTGAACCACCAAAGATTTTAGTTAAATTCAGAATTCATGTTTATAACAATGGGAATCAACAGTAATTCCTTGTCACAAAGGCTTAATAGAACGTTCACTCAATATCATTACCCTAAAGGCTAAAGATATTCAAATGTAATAACAATGATCATACCAATCAGTTGTCTATCTTTGCACTACGGGCCAAAGATGTTCAACTATTAAACCAATGGTCATGATCATACCAATCAATTGTATGTCAGTGCACTACGGCCAAAGACATTCAACTGTTAACTAATGGTCATAATCCTGCCAATCTCATCATCAAATTATCCATGCACTACGGCCAAGGATATTCGTTAGTATCACCAGTGGTCATGATCATGTCATACACATGTCCATCTTTGCACTATAGGCCAAAGCTATCAATCAACAGTTCATCTTTGCACTACGACCAAAGATATCAATCAACTGTTCTTCTTTGCACTACGGGCCAAAGACATACAACTGTAAAACCAATAACTAATTGTTCGTCTATGCACGTTAGCCAAAGATGACTTTCATCACAATATAAGCATGAGGATGATGACAATGATATAAACATTAATCAAACGAAATCAAGGATAAATATTAAAGACTTTAAATTTATCCAGAGTTTAAAAATATCCAAATTGTCAACATGATACTGCTTTGTGGAGTAAAATTCAAGAATAATATTCATGTATCAAAAATAATTTGGATAGAAAAGAAATATATCTTCCGGGTGAATAGTACCCCGTGAATAGTACCATATGAATAGTACTTCAGGAATAGTACCTCGTGAATAGTACCCTGGCATGAAAAGTGCCCCAAATACCTGAATGAATAATATTCGAGTGAATAGTAACCGAGTGAATAGTAACCCATAAATAGTACTCAGGCACAAAAAGTACCCCGAATACCCGAGTGAATAATATTTGAGTGAATAGTAACTCATAAATAATAACTCGTGAATAGTAACTCATGAATAGTATTCCAGCATGAAAAGATCAATAATTATCAAGAAAGCTCAGAATAATATTTCTATGAAAAGATATTGGATGAAGCGCAAATATCAAGGATATTCTACTAATTTCACGGAGTATATAAGCAATACTTCAACAAAATGAGTGTAGAACTAGGGATACAAAACGAAATAATAATAATTACATACTACAGAGTATGGAAGAAAATAATATTTCATACGAATATTGAACAAAAATAATATCCCTTACGAATACAAAATAAATAATACCCCTTACGACTGTTGAACGAAAATAATATTCCAACGAATATTGAACGAAAATAATATTCCTTACGAATATTGAACGAAAATATTATTCATACGAATACAAAAAATAATATCTCTTTAGAATATGAAATAAATAATACCCCTTACGAATACAACAAATAATATCCCTTTCCTCAGAAGAAGACTGGATACTGGAATAGTGAAGTAGCAGACTTCTCTTCTTCTATCTCTCTATAGCTTCTCTCTCTATAATTGCTCTTGTGAGTCTTAGTGAATTGGTGAAAATGAAGGAAGAATGAACTTCTATTTATAGAAAAATATAATTTCGATAATTTCACGTTTTGGGGTTCGAAATATTACAGTATAATACCTTCATCTTTTCCTTCATTTTTAATTTAATCCTGCAAGTATTATCAAACTTGTACTACCTCCCCTAATAGTATATCACGTGAATCAATAATACAATCATGTGACTCAATAGTTCTATACATGTGAAAAAAATAATTACAGTATAGTACATTCATCTATACCTCCATTTTTAATTTAGTCATGCAAGTATTATCAATCTTGCACCACCTCCCCTATTAGTACATGCATGTGAATCAATTGTACACACATGTGAACAAATAGTTATAAGCATGTGAATTAATAGCAATTAATTGCTCATTTATCTGATTAATTACATGATTTGTCAATATAACCTCCAGACATCCATTATTATCGAAATAGATGTCGATTTCCACTAACACTAATAATCCCGACACAATGAAAATATCAATTTCATCTTTAATCAACACGAACTTATTCATCATTAATATTATAACTCACAATATTTAACAACCAAATCATTCCCAGGAAAGAGGGGGCTTTTCCATAAGGATTTATCCCTATTGACGCGTAATTAGGTGACCAAACCTTTTCTTAACAGAACTTTCTAGACATTGTCAATATTGCAAATAATAATATGAATAACTTTGTCGTCTCAAATATTGATTTAAAAATATAAAATATTATGCAAATGATACTGTGACAATAATTGAATCAATAATATGAGAGATATTATGCAGCAATTAATATAGCAATAATTGAGTATAAGCGAGTGACTTCTCACGTAAGCATCAATAATTAATGTCGTGTGTCTTACTATGCAACCATGCCAGACAGCGTATTCTTTCTTTTACTATAGGGTAGTTCAACAGTTTAACGGTAAAACTTTTGTCATTATTTTTAAAAATATTTTAGTCATTTTCTAACTACAACAGTACCTCCGTTGTGGGGTCCACCAATGTTTGTGCCTTCGTACGAATATTCCCTATTAAAACGAATATTCCCTGACCAATCGAATATTCCCCGACACAACAAATATTTTATAACAACTTGCTTACTTTGCAACGTTTTCAAATATCATCCTTAACTTTAAACTTTTATCAATTTAACTATTTACCAAAATAGAAAAATTGAATACTTTTATTTCATAAAATTCGGGGTCTTACATTCTTTCCTTTTCTGGCTTTGGTTTGGGTTCGGTTCGAATGTTTTGGTTGGGATGACTTCGATGGTTAGAGTATTTTCATTTTTACTGATAGGAACTTTGGACGAAGGGACTTTTAGCGCTTCAGAAATAAGGGGGATTATTTTGGCACCTCTCTTCTTGACTCAAAGGATTTTGGTCCTTTCAGATTGTGGGATATCAAAAAGGCTTTCTTTAAAGAGGGGAGTTGGGATTATTCTTGGCCTCGATGCTTTTTTAATGGCTCTTTTTTTGGTTTTGGAGGATGATGGCTCTTCAGATATAACTTCTAGTGGTGTTGTTTCAGTAATTGTTGGGATGTCGAATGTTTGAGGGTTCTCTTCGGTGGTTGTTGGGGTCTCAGGTTTTTCGGAGGTTGGGTCGGTGAGGAAGGCTTCGAGATCTTATCTTTCGGCTGGATGTTAGTCTGATGAGAGATACTGTATTCAGAGAAACCAGTCATTATACTTGATTATTAAAGGATATGACTAGAATGAAGGGTTTCAGAACTTACATTTATGGTCGAAGAGCCAGGCTTGTTTGGTCAGAAGAGTGTAGATCCATTCCCTCATTGACAGCTTCTCTATCAATTTTGTTAGTTCCCGAACTCGTTGTGTAGGGGTCTCCTCGATGGAGACGTTCGGACGTCCGTAAAAAGCCCAATTAAGGATTTTATGGGTTTCTGGGCCTTTGACGAAGAACTAGTCTTTGTGCCACCCTTTGTTGCTTGAAGAGATGTTCATTATGGATCATTTCTCAATTTTTTGGATGGGTTTTAGTGGTAAACGAGTTTTGAAGCCAGGTTCTCGTGATCTGGTCAGTTGGAACAGGGGTAAGGAGGAAGTCGATCTCATGACAGAGAGATATGAAAGCGATTATGTTGATGTAGGAAATCGGCACCAGCAGGGTGAAGTCGATGTCGATAAACTCTAAGAGAGTGATGATGAAGGTATGAAGAGGTATCCAAACTCCTTTTTCTAAGAGAATGATGGGCATGGCGGTCCAACCATCGAGGCGCTGATACATCCGATCATAGGTGATGGGGCTTTTAGTTGGTGGGTGGATGGAATGTGGTAGTGCTCTCTGATGATGGCGAGATCGGTCTTAGTAATTTGAAATGGAGTGTTGGCATGGGGGAATTTGGATTAGTTGGAATATTCATGGAGCATTTTTTGAAAATCTGAATCTGCCTAGGTGGCTATGGGGGCAGAACAAGGGGTGCTGGTGATGGCGGTGGTAGCTGGCAGTAGTAGTGGTGTTGGGATTACCGGTAGGAGTGGTGGAATTGAAGAAAGAAGGGTGATTTGCATTGGTATAGTGGAGGAGATGGGGGTGTTTGATGAAGTCATTGGGGTTTCTCGGTGGTTAGAGGATTCTTTGTCGGAAATTGGATTTTGCAGGTGAAGGGAAAGGTTCTGAGATTTTAAGAGAATAGAGTAATTTTGTTTTACTTGAGAAAGTAGATTTTTTTAATGGATTGTCTTTTTGAATTAGCACGAGTATCGAGGAACAGCTCATTAATGGGCCATCATGATAATAAGTGTACGAAGGGGTTGATGGGTCAGTACATTGTGTGTTGTGCGATATCCTAAGGATGTTGGGCTTGATGACATTTATTGTTAATTATTGGGCTTTATTTTGGTATACTATTCAATTAAATGTTTCATTCAATCAAAGATTGTGAGGTAATGTTACGGCATGATTATTAGGGCCCAAATTATATGGTGAGCCAAAGTCCATATGAAGTTATTTTAACATATGTAGGAACCTTTTTGGTAGTTGAGTAATTTAAGAAATTAAAGATTTCCAATTATATTTAGTTACTAATCCCTAAGGAAAGTGTCAGGTTACGAAGCGACTTCCTTTCCTTAAGGGAAGTATATTTGATCCCATTAAAGAATTATATCTAATGAGGATTTCTAATTTTATACGGGCGAAAGACTCTATGGAGGTGGTAAAAACACCATAAATACAAGATTAATTTTACTATAATTCTAAGGTAAATACACACTTATTATTATTTTAAGCACTAGAGCATTAAGCCTCTATTGTTAAATATTATTCAATCTGCACTTATTCTCACACTCGAACTATCTTCCGGCGTACCAAGCCGTCTAGTTTTTGGTGTGATTTCGTTTCTGTGCGGGTTTGACACGCTTTTGGTGATTAAGGCGCGTGGACAGATCTTGATGTTAACATATAATATTAAATATAATATCAATTGTCTATAATATCTTTAAATTTTCATAATTACCATACTTATCCCATACTCTATCTCTTCTGTAACATTTTTTCATGACGCATAATTTTGAAAAGAATGTAGTTAATTCTTCTAAATTATATAAAACAATAAATAATTAGAAAAAATAAAATTATCTAAAACGACATATATTAAGGGAGGGATGAAACATATATTAAGGGAGGGATGAAGTATATTGAAGCTACCAAGAATTTCATCTAAAATATGAACATTAATGTTTTCTTTATCATCTCAATTGACCATAGGCTAGTATAGTACAACCTTTCCTAAAGAAAAATCAATGTTCAATCCTAAACTGGCGTGATATATGTGATATTTCTGAACGAACCTTACAACCATAACAATTAATTAAACGAGAGCAATAATATCCCATTACAATGTCAAAGAACCCTTGGCAAGCGTAGCAGTATATATGGCCATTATAAGATATAGTTAATGCTGAGTCAAGAAGTAGTAATGAATCAGAAAAGTATATATTTAACCAAATCTCCATCCGATTTTATTAATTCAACGATTTTTGAAAAGAACACAAAAATTAAAAAAATATAATTAATATTTTGTCTAACTGATAAAATTGGATATAAATTCTTAAAACTATCCTCCAAAAATCTATTAGAAAGATGAAACAGAAATAAGGTAGTATTTGATAATCACTCTGTTCCAAAATTAGAAATACAAATTGATTTTTGAGGTCAAACAACAACATATTAAACTTCAAAATTTGTGTATCAATTTAAAGTTTAATATGTCTTTGTTTGACCTCAAAAGTTAAATTGTATCTCTAATTTTGGAACGGATAGAATATTTAAGGATAATAAGGAAATTGAGTGATTAAATTTTTTTGAATATATCTATGTACATACTCAAATAGTATTTTAAAGACACATTCGAGTGAAATGATAATAAAATATTTGTCTCCTCTTTTTACAATAATTTCTTTCTCTTCATTTACTATTATTTTAGGATTATGTGTCTTTAGATGTACACTTTAAATGTGTACATAGATATATTCTTCTTTTTTCTAAAATGTACAAGCTACAAATAAAAATGAACATAATCTTATTTTTTTATTAAAAAAACAAATAAAAAGAACGGAAAGAGTATTTGATATTAGTGTGATGGATATATGAAGAACGGATTTAAATGCTATGTGTGAGTTTTGGATTTTGAGCAAGCATTAAATTGATCTCTACTTGCCACCTTTAATGCTTTGGCCTGCCTTCTCGATCATTAATGGTGTTTGATGAAGGCAATTTAAGTACCCTTCTTAAGTAGACACACCTTCTTGCATGACTCTGCAAATCTACAAAAATAATAAGAATATATATTGATTATTTGTCCTTCTTCGTTATATCTCTCTTTTTCTGTTTTATCAATTAGGTTTTTCTATATCTTATTCTTCTACTGTAAGTTAATGCTTTAGTAAAGAGAAGAGAGATGAAAAAGTTTATGCAAGAAGGAATTGATCTTCCTGAGCTTTCTTTGGCTCCTAAGAGCATGAGTAATAATTATTCTTCATCATCTCTTGAGGCTGAAATCAATCTCCCTATGAAGAGGAAGTTCTATTCAGATAATCAAACAAGTGTTGATCTTCACCTCAAAGACCCCCTTCCTTTGGATTGGGAGCAATGTCTTGATCTTGAAGTATATATCCCTCTCTCAATTTCTCAATAAAAATTATATATTTTTTCCCTTATGAAGTCTTTTATTACTACTCTTTTATTGGGTAAATATATGACACTATCTCTAGTCATGCAATTATTAAATAGTATTTTCCCATAAATGTGATAACAGAACAATCTAAATGATTGTGTTTTTTTTTCTTCTCAAAATCATTGTATTTAGTTTGTTATTTTGAACTAGAAATACAATCAATTAGAATTCCTCTTGCGTACCCCTAAAAGTAAATTATTGGTAACTGTTGGGTCATGATATTTCCTCTATTGGGCCGGACAGATTGGGCCTATCCATTTAATTAACCTATTGGATCTTTGTTATTGAGTTTTATAGTCATTGGGCTTAATATTTATGTTACCTTTATCATATCCTCATAATGATGGGCTGGGTCTAAGAATTGATCCATTAAAGCTTTTTATATCTAAGCCTTTGACTTGTAATGATGAAAAAAAAGAGCAGTTGACCAAAAGTCTGCAGATCATTAATGTGGATGAGATTTTATCCGGTACGTGGCGAGTACAAGAGAAAAAGGTGACAACCTGCATGCATCCGGCTGAGACCATAGAGGAGTGGGGAGCTGTGTCAGATTAGGGTTGGTGGCACAAAAAACCGAGCATGAGAGTATAACCTAGCAAGGGAGTCTTCTAACAAAAGGTACGCATACATTTTTATCTCTCTCTAGACGCTAGACATTTTCATCCTCCATTGTTAACCCTTGTGACCGCCTGTACTTACTCTCACGCCGGAGCTATCCCCCGACGGTCCAGCCGTCAAGCTTTGTGTGTTGATCGTGTTTACTGTGCAGGATCGGGACGTCTTACGTGATTGGGACGTAGCAGAAGATCTTGGCGTTAACATTGGCGCTATAAGGAGGGTTGAGTTCTAGTGTCCTGAGTATTTTTTCAATCACACATTCCGGTCGTTCTACGTCAGTGATCATGGGGAAGAGTAGAACACTACACACATAGGACGGTGATAATCGCGGTGAGGCGGCACCAAGAGTGTCTCAGAAGGATCGTTTGGGACCTACATTAAGTGTTCATGCCAAAGACAAACGCCCAAACGTCATCAAGAAGATTCTCGACAGAAGGTTGTGAGCAAAGCTAAGAGGAAGCTAATTTTCACGATGGAGAAAGGATCTAGTCATGGTCGAAAACGAGTAGAAGGCACCTCGCCTAGAACTCAATACCGAGACGACCAAGATGAAAAGGCCTCCCGACTGGTTAAGATGGCAGAAGAAACAGATAGGGCCATGGAGGCACTTACGAAGCAAAGGCAGGATATAGCTGAGCAGATGTCTCGGATGGAAGAGTTGAGAGATGAAGCGTCCAGTTACGTTCGATCCGAAGAGCGTGGGCATCGAAGTGGGAAGGAACCCGCTCATTCAGGACGTGAAACTCAAGGCCAACATCGAGAAAGAAGAAGATCGAGAAGCCCTACTCCTCAAAAATCAAAGGGAGCGCACCATCATGTCGGTTCTAGGGAGCAGGGCCGAGGTGAACAAAGAGGCCGATCCAGAGAACATACTCCCGAGAATACAAAGAGGGCGCTCGTTATTGCACATTCTCACCATAGTCACCGGACTCAGAGACGAAGCAGATCTAGGGGCCATACACCAGAAAGTCCATCTAAGGCACTCCGCTCTGGAGACCGTCATCATAAAAGTCCTTTCCTTCGAAAATTGGGGGTATTGTAGTTAAAGACCGATCTACTCAAAAGAGGAAGGAGTCATCAGAGAAAGAAGTGTCATCACAACCAGAAGGAGTGGAGTATCTGGTAAAAGAATTGAAGGAGCTCCGGAAACAGTTAGCTGAGGTCCAACAGGTGAAGGATACTCCGGGAAAGAAAGCATCCCCATTTTCTTCGGATATTCTTAAGGAGAAGGCAGACACCACCAAGAAGTTGCCTCACATGGAAAGTTATGATGGATCGGGGGATCCTTATGACCATAGCCAAGCATTTGACCGGCTGATGGATTACTACGATTTTACTGATGCTGCTAAATGTCACACGTTTGTTACGACGTTAAGAAAGGATGCGAGGCAGTGGATGGGGACTCTGCCTGCAGATTCAATCTCATCATGGTCCGAGCTCTGCGACAAGTTCCACGCTCGCTTTGGGAGTAACCGAAGAAGAGGGAAGCCCATGGGATCTCTGGCACAGGTCAGACAATACACCAATGAGTCGTTGGGTCAGTATGTAAAGAGGTTCCGAGAAGCCGTTGGTCAGGTATCCGATTTGAATGATCTCCAAGCTGTGGGGTTGTTTCAGAATGGTTTGGACCTAGTAAAGTCTGAGAAGTTGGTGAAGAAGCTGATGTTTCATCATCCGAAGAGTTTTGCAGAAGCCTTTGATAAAGCGGAAGCTTATATCGTAGTGGAGGAGGCTATGAACAGTCTAAAACGATCTTCCTCGGACCGAAATAAGGAGGTGGATGCTCCTAAAGCCGATGTCGAGCAGAAGAAAGGGGGGGGGGGGTACAACGATCGATCGGAAGGCAGCTCTAAAAAATTCAGTAACACTTGGCGACAAGGAGGTAATCGCCCATCCGCCCAGAAGGTGAATAAGGTGTATACCAAGCTGAACATAGATAGATCAGTAATTCTAGATCAGATCAGGGGCCAACCGTTCTTCGAGCCGCCTCGTGATAACTTCAAGCCAAGGCAAGGCAACACTCGGAAGTATTGTGGCTATCATTAAGCTACGGGTCATGATACCAATAAATGCTGCAATTTGAAAGATTTTGTGGAGAGGAAGGTTCAAAGTGGTTTGCTGATTCAATATGTGGCCGGGAGAGATCAACCAGAGCAACAGAATGCTGACCGCACAGTTCAGACGGTTCAAACAAATCCTCCCGTACAGCCTGCCCCGAATCAGCCACCAAGACATGTCATCGACGTAATAACAGGGGGGACATCGGGAAAGTTGGTAGGAAAGAAGAGGAGGGGATATCTGGATTCGGTCATGTCCGTGTATGTGTGCTCCCAAGATTGATAGACCTTTTTGGGGCTGTTATATCCTTTACCGATCTGATTATCCTTCGAAGCCCATCGAACCCCATGAAGGAGCACTGGTGATCACTGCGCAAGTGGGTTCAGTAGACGTGAAGCGTATGATGATAGACAACGGGTCTTTGGTGGATATTCTATATGCCCATGCTTACCAAAGGATGCATCTTGATGGGCAGAAGATGGAGGTTGGACAGGATGCTCCTCTGTATGGCTTCAAAGAATGATGACTTCGGCGAGAGTGGTAGGAACTATTGAGCTGCCAGTCATCTTTGGTACCGCTCCACAGCAGGTAGAAATAACATGCAAGTTCTAGGTTGTGCATGTAGATTCGGCCTACAATGCCATTTTAGGAAGACCTACTTTGGCTGCTCTCCAAGCAGTGACTTCCATTCCTCATTTTAAGATCAAGTTCCCTACGGCACATGGAGTAGGACAGGTGGCGGGGGATTTAGATCTGGCCCAATGCTGTTATCGGAACGCTGTCATTTCCTCGGGAGTTGGGGTTAGCAAGCATAAGCAAACTATGGCAATCGAGATCGAGCCCTTCACAGAAAGCAGTTCGGAGCCATCAGTTATTCCCGCGGGGGAGACAGAGGAGATTAAGTTGGTCCTAGGAAAGAAGGATAAGACAGAGAAGATTGGTTTGGGTTTGCCAGAACCTCTCCGGACAAATCTCATGGAACTTCTTCGATGCTATGCAGACATCTTTGCATGGGAACCACAAGATATGCCTGGGATCAGCAGAAGAATCGCCGAGCATCGTTTAGACGTAGATCCATCGAAGAAGCCAGTTCGGCAGAAAAGGCGGATCTTTGCACCCGAACGTCAAAAGATCATCGATGAGGAAATTGCAAAGCTGATAGCCGCCGACTTCATTTTCGAAATCGACTATCCAGAGTGGATGGCAAATGTAGTGTTGGTGCAGAAGTAGAACAGGAAATGGCGAGTCTGCATCGACTACACCGACCTGAACAAAGCATGCCCGAAAGACTTCTATCCTTTACCCCATATTGATCAACTTATTGATGCAACTTCGGGATATGCACTACTAAGCTTTATGGATGCTTTTTCAGGTTATCATCAAATATCTATGTGCAAGGAAGATATTCCAAAGACAGCATTCATCACACACCATTCGGTGTACGCCTATAAGAAGATGACCTTCGGCCTGATAAATGCTGGGGCCACTTACCAGAGAATGATGAACTTTATCTTCCACAAGCAGCTGGGAAAGAATATGGAAGTATATGTAGATGACATGATTGTGAAAAGCATGATTGTTCAGAAGCATCTGGATGACTTAGAGGAATGCTTTCAAACAGTCCGTCATCACAAATTGAGGCTCAACCCCACCAAATGTACCTTCGGACTCGGTGCCGGGAAGTTCTTGGGTTATCTAGTCAGTCAAAGGGGCATTGAAGCCAGTCCAGAAAAAATACAGGCCATCCTAGACATGAAGACTCCTCAGTCTTTCAAAGACGTTCAACGTCTGACTGGTAGGATTGCAGCGTTGAGGAGGTTTATGTCCAAATCAGCAGAGAGGTGCCTGCCTTTCTTCGACACGTTGAAAGGACCAAAAAATGCGAAGACCTTTCAGTGGACTTCGGAGTGTGAAGATGCTTTCCAAGGCATAAAGACATATCTTTCTTCGCCTCCTTTATTGATGAAACCTGTTCCGGCTGAGACCTTATACTTATATCTGGCGGCCAGTTCGTTGGCAGTCGGAGCGGTGTTGGTTCGGGAGGTCAGTGGAAAGCAGCGTCCGGTCTATTATGTCAGCCATGTCCTAAGAGATGCTGAAACCAGGTACCCCAATATAGAAAAATTTTCCTTTGCTTTAATAATTGCTACTCGAAAGCTTCGACAATATTTTCAAGGTCGGCTCCTGGTGGTCTACACGGATCAGCCATTGAAGAAGGTGATGAGCAAGCCAGAAGTCTCGGGAAGATTAGCAGCATGGACCATGGAATTATCCCAATTCTTCATCGAATATCATCCCAGAACTGCTATTAAAGGTCAAGCCTTGGCCAATTTTGTGGTGGAGTGTTCGTTCTCCGAAGCAGATGCTGAGCCGTTGGAAGCCGAGACGTCCAGTCGAGCAGTTGCAGTTCTTCAGCATGGTCAGAATTCGTGGACACTGTATGCTGATGGATCCTCTACCGCGGATGTTAGTGGCACAGGGATTATCTTGACAAGCCCGGAGGGGTTCAAGGTTCAGCAAGCTATCATATTTGGATTCAAAGCAACTAATAACGATGAATATGAAGCAATGCTAGCGGGGGTTCGGCTGGCGAAGAGTCTAGAGGTGCAGAAGCTGATTATTTACAGTGATTCTCAGCTGGTCGTCAAGCAGTTATCAGGAGATTATGAAGCTCGGGGGGGGCGAGAATGGTCAAGTATTTAGCAGAGTTGAAAGATCGAATTCAGTACTTTACTTCCTATGAGTTTCAAGGCGTAGAACGCAACAACAATTCTATCGCCGATGCATTGTCAAAGTTAGCCACTATGGATGTTGTTGTTTTTAATAGGTTCATTTATTTGGAGGTTTTGCAGCAGCCGAGTATCCAGCATGAAGCGATGATGTGTATCGAATGATCTAACTACTGGATGACTCCCTACATCGAATATTTGGCAGATGGCGTCCTTTCTTCGGACCAGATGCTAGCAAAGAAGATCAAGTACAAGAGTGCCAACTTCGTTCTTATTGATGGGGATCTTTATCGAAGGGCATTTTTGTCACCATTATTAAAGTGTTTGGTTCCGTCTGAAGCTGAGTATGCTCTTCGGGAAGTCCACGAGGGTATTTGTAGTGATCACATGGCTGCTAAGTCACTGGCATACAAAGTTCTTCAGCAGGGATATTACTGGCCAACGATCTTTAAGGAAGCTACGGAGTATGTAAAGAAGTGTGAGAAATGCCAGCTCAACAGTCCAATCCCACATCAGCCACTAGAAGAGCTATACTCGATTCTATCTCCTATACCATTTGCTGTCTGGGGGGTTGATATACTAGGTCCGTTTCCAAAAGCTAAAGGACAGGTCAGTTTTGTCATAGTTGCTATTGATTACATAACCAAATGGGTAGAGGCGAAGCCACTTCGGTTGATAACAGAACAAGAATGTTTGAAGTTCATAAAAGAATCCGTAGTGTTCCGCTTCGGAATTCCTAAAGCGGTGATATCAGACAACGGACGCCAGTTCGTGGGATCAAAATTCGAAGGATTTTTGAAAGAATTGGGGATCCAACACAGGAAGACTTCGGTGGCTCATCCACAGTCAAATGGACAGGTTGAGGTGACTAACAGAACGCTGCTGAACGGGATCAAGCGCAGATTGGACGAAGCAAAAGGAAGATGGCCGGAAGAGCTGCTCAGTGTATTGTGGGCTTACCGAACTACACCGAGGACTACGACAGGAGATTCACCTTCGGGATCAGTTGACTATGGTATCATCGATGCCTTGGTCCCAGTCGAGATTGGATCTTCAAGTCTTCGCGTCAGTCAGTTCAGAGAGATCTATAATAACGAAGGACTAAAGGCCAACTTGGATCTGTTAGAAGAAGTCAGAGAAGTGGCTTTGATCAAGTTAGCAGCCTACCAGAGGAGAGTTGCCAAGCATTACAACAAAGGGGTAAAGCTCCGTAGATTCGAAGTGGGGGACTTCGTCCTCAGAGAAGCTGAAGCATCTACGCCGCAGAACGTGGGGAAGCTGATGCCGAATTGGGAAGGACCTTATGAAGTAATCGAAGTACCAAAGTCAAGAACTTACCGATTGAAGGCATTGGATGGATCCGAGATTAAGAACACTTGGCACGCCGACAGACTCCGAAAATACTTTCAGTAGAGATCGAGTCAGTTTACCGAAAGTCTGTACATGATTGCTCACCATCAATAAAAAGTCACTTTTTCACAACTGATCTTCTTCCTATTTGTCCTAAGTTCACAATGGTGTAAGGAGGTATGGTAGGACTCGCTGGCCATTCGATGGCAGCCCATTTATTTGTTACCCCGTGTGGTAGTCAAATCCTATGATCCTTTTAATATTGTTTTTACCAAGGGTGGTAAATCAATGGGCACCGAAGTAAGGAGGACGGGGTGGACTCCCTGACCATTCGATGGTAGCCTCTTCGGTAGGAGTGTCCTTATGGTTTTGTTATACCCTGCGTGGTAGACAAATTCCATGGTCCTTTTTAATTTTGATTTACCCCGAGTGGTAAATGGGCACCGAAGAAAGGAAGTATGGTAGGACTCGCTGGTCATTCGATGGCATCCTTATTGTCAGAAGTGCCCTTATGAATTTGTTACCCCGTGTGGTAGACAAATTTCATGGCCCTTATAAAATTGTTCTACCCCGAGTGGTAAACAAATGTCCATATATACTTGTTCTACCCTGAATGGTAAACAAGATCTTGATGGTACAAAGAGGATCAGCCGAATTCACCTCACACATGATCTGTCTCACACTTCGAAAACGATAAGTATACATTACTTTATTTTATGCAAGTGTTAAGTTCGGTTCAGTTCATTCAGTGCATTTCATTTCTTAACTTAACTGCTATACGCCTTATCTGATTTATAGTTAAGCTAAGTTCATTCAAGATCATTAATGCTGAATTATTGACAAGAAACGAAGTAAACAAAAGTCATAGTAAAGAAAATTAAAATTTCATTAAACACTTAAACAAGTCCACTTAAATTTCTTTACAAAATTTTTGCACAAAATTCTAAAGATCGGAAGCAATAAGATCCTATTTATACATCATTTTCAAAATTGAGCAAGGCCGGATCTAATTGGGCTACCACCAGCTTTTCCTTGCATTGACCTCGGCAGTCTTCGAATCCTTCGTAGTATACTTTCATAATCTCTGCACCGAGTTCATCAGAAGTCCGATAGTCCTGCTGAATCTGCTTGAGCAATTCTTCGGTCATGGGGGGATCCTATTCCCGAAGTACCTTAATCTTAATACGAAGTTTATGGCGCTTAGCCCTGTGGGCCTTCTTATCATCCCGAGCCTTTGTTTGAACTTCGCTAACTTGTGCTGCCAGGTCTCGATGTGCTGTAACGATCTCTTCATTCTTATTCTTTAGAGCTTCAGTCTCTACAACGAAGTGGACATTCATGTTGGGAAATTTATGCTCACTGGCTTTTGTTGTCTTCAGTTCTTCCCTGACCGAGACCAACACTTCGTGAGTTTCCCTCAGATCATCTCTATTTTGGGCCAATTCCCTCTGGAGACCTTCATTGGCATGAAAAGTGGATTCGCGTTCCTCTCTTTCCCGAGCCAATGTGGCCTTCAACATGTTGATCTCCCTTTTCATGGTCTCTTCATCGGACTTCAAGCATTTATGTGTCTGGGACGAACGCTCAAGACGTGCATTTGCACCGCACATATTCAAAAGTATCCAAATCAATTTCAGATATTTAAACAAGAAAGGAAATATTTAACCAAGAAAAGTGTCACTTACTTTTGCCAAATAACTCATGCCTTCGTCAAGAAAATTCCCGTTCGTATGATCATTAAATCGATGATCGTCATTTTCCCGAACGAAGGCGTCAAAGAGGTGGAAGGGAAAATTGGCGTTATACCGAGGCCACAAGGTCGGCATTCCAGTAGCCTCGTCATGGAATTTTTGTGATGAAGGCCTTGGGGGGGAAGGCCTTGATTGGTCGCGAATAGGAGAAGGATCCATATATACGTTTTCTGTGGAAGATGATTGAGCTGGAACAGGATCGGGAACTGAGGAATGTACAGGTGTTGAACTTGGATGACTGTCAGATGGCCGTTTCCTCTTCCGAGATGGAGTCGCAGCGGGTTCAGTTCGCTCTTCTTCATTAGTAGTTCGAGTCTCCATTGGGATCATTGGGGAGAGAACACTCGAAGAAGGCACCCTCAGGTCTTCGGCAGTCAAAGGAGTAACTTGGGTCTTTAGCTTCTTGATTCGAAGGGCCTGTCTGCGATCGCTTGCAGGAAGATCAAGTAGGCTCCTTCGAACTGTTGTAGATTTGGCAACTGGTGGCGCTGGGTTAACAGCTGGTGGCGTTGGGTCAGCAGCTGGTGGTGTTGGGTCAGCGACTGGCGGTGTTTGGTCAGTGATTGGTGGTGGTAAGTCAGCAGTTGGCGGTACCGATTCGGCGATAGGTGGGGGTATCGGATTGACATTTGATTCAGATTCAGAAAAACCTTCGGAATCTAATGGTATAGAAATTCGTTTGGGCTTTCGAGCAACACTCTTTCTTCGACGTTGTTTGAGTTGTATTTCTGGTAAAATGGGCTCTTCAGTTTCGGGCTCAATGGTTCGAGATTCGACATTGATTTGAGGTGCTTCGGTAGGAGGTGTCTCAGTAGGTGGTTGGAATTTAGAAGAAGCTTCCGATTGTGAAGGTTCAGCACCAACCTTTGTAGACTTTCCGACTACATTATCTTCTTGACGGATTTCTCTTTGGGAGGATTCTAAGAAATGACTTCTATGGACTTTCCAGCTAGGAAATCCTCCAACTCCTTCACCTCCGAAGACGATGGTTTGATCAAAGTTACTGCAGAAGATTTAACAGTTCTACATCAAAATTCATACTACAGCAATTTTCAAAATATTGATAAAGTAAATCCATACTTACATTTGTGGTCGTATAACCACGCTTGTTTAGATAGAAGTCCTTGTTTCCACTCTTCCTTCGGGAAATTGTCAAATAGACCTATCATTTCGACCTCGCGTTCTTCAGAAATGTCTCCAAAATCAGCAAAAGTCTTCTCATCGGTGGCCCAGTTCGGTAAGGAAGAAATTTCAGGTCCCTTGACGTAAAACCATTTTTCATGCCACCCCATATTGCTCGAAGGAGTGTTCACCAGCGAACGTCTTTCAAATTTTTCTCGTGTTCTCGATGCCTGCTTACTTATGACTTTGAACCCTCTTTCGCGAGATTGACCGATTTTATAAACAGTAAAAAAGAAGTTAAGAGGGGGTTCGATTCCGGCTTCATGACAAAATGCAATGAAGGCCAGAATATGAATATAAGAATTTGGCGTTAATTGGGCGAATCCAACGCCAACAAACCCTAGAATGGTCACCAGAAACGGGTGTAGAGGGAACCTAACTCCTTTCTCGAGAATTGTCACTTGGATGGTACCTGGCCCACCCTTGAGCCTTTGATACATTTTTTCCTCAGACCTAGGAACTCTTACCAGATGAGTGTCCAAAATATGACACCGATCTCGAATCTTCCATAATTCCTTTTCAACGACCGTTGACGGAGTATTGGCATGGGGAAAAAATTCTTTACTCCTGAAGAATTCAGAAGGAGCAAGTCGAGGTTTAGGAAGCATTTTCTTTTTATCTGGAATGACAGATTGGGGGTTGGACCTCAAAGTTTCTTTACGGGGACTGGGGTTAGTTGGAACTGTAGTGAGGGGGGTTGCTCGTATGGGAGAATTTTGACTGGTGTTTGGGGTTGTCATCGATCGTATTTTGCAGAGACGGTGAGGGAAGCTATGGAAGGAAGAAGGGAGTTTGAGAGTCCGGAAATTCAAATTGGCAGGTAAAACTGTCATATTTGGTAAAGTTTATCTTTTATCTTACCGATTTACACGATGAGTCGAGGGTGGCACATTAAATTAATGATCATGATTACTTAATTTGAAAGGGTTCGTCCGGATTGAGCTTTAGATATTTAATGATTGGGCCTCCCTTAGATTTTTTGGCCTTGATCCATCTTTCCAAAGATCCTTGTTGTTCCCATCCTTCATCAGTTAGACCTTGGTAAGTCATACTTTGGGCCCATTTCAATCCTGTTGGATCTCATAATATCGTGGACCGCTTATAGTTTTCTATTAAATATCCTATTTAATAAAAAACTAGAAGCAATGTTGGGTCATGATAATTCCTCTATTGGGCCGGACGGATTGGGCCTATCCATTTAATTAACCTATTGGATCTTTGTTATTGAGTTTTATAGTCATTGGGCTTAATATTTATGTTACCTTTATCATATCCTCATAATGATGAAATTTGGGTCTAAGAATTGATCCATTAAAGCTTTTTATATCTAAGCCTTTGACAGTAATGATGAAAAAAGAGCGATTCACCAAAAGTCTGCAGATCATTAATGTGGATGAGATTTTATCCAGCCGGCGGCAGGTACAGTAGGAAAAAGGTGACAACCCGCATGCATCCGGCTGAGACCATAGAGGAGTGGGGAGCTGTGTCAGATTAGGGTTGGTGGTACAAAAAACCGAGCATGAGAGTATAACCTAGCAGAGGAGTCTTCTAACAAAAGGTACGTATACATTTTATCTCTCTCTAGACGCTAGACATTTTCATCCTCCATTGTTAACCCTTGTGACCTTTGTCATTTTACTTTCTCACGCCGGAATTTATCCCCGACGGTCCGGTAGCCCCATCAAGCTTTGTGTGTTGATCGTGTTTACTGTGCAGGATCGGGACGTCTTACGTGATTGGGACGTAGTAGAAGATCTTGGCGTTAACAGTAACAATCGGAGGGAGTAGTATTAAAAATTTATTTCCAACAGTGATACCTATATATCAATATTCTTAATTTCCAAAATGTGCAGAAATAACTTAGTCTCATTTTTTATTTTTATTTTCGGGTAAATGATGATAATTTAATACCACAAAATAATCACGTTTATAACTGTACAAGGGGCATCCCTCAGGTAATACAAGTGTAGATAACCAGCATTAATCCTAATAAACCAACTTCATACCAATAATAGTACAATAAATCTAGCTCTTGAAGTCATGTTCGTTTGTAGGTAATGTTTTTACTTTGTTTGTTTTTGAAGTCAGGGAAAATGTATTATCTCAACAGAAAAACATTGAGAAAGAGTTGGAACTGGCCAAAGGATCAAAAGCTAGACCTTGAGCTCAACATCTCAGCAACCGGCTCATCGACAGAAATGCAGCTACAAGAATCTTACAAGAAGCAACAATTATCAAGCAGCAGCAGCACAAACATGGTTGCTTTGGCTTGTTTGAATTGTCATCTACTTGTAATACTCTCTAAATCATCCCCCTCTTGTCCCAATTGCAAGTTTGTTCACTCTCTCCCAAACCCTCAACAAGTCCCCTCGGACACGATCAAATCCTTAAAGACTCTTAGCCTCTTGAACTAGAATTCTATCCTTTTTACTTTTCATCAAAATAAATGAAGGGGAAAGAATATGAAGGCTACAATTAGAAGAAATTAACCTTCCTTTTGGTAGTCCTATGCTAATAATCTTGATGTATAAAAATGGGTATATAAATTAAATTATGAATATTTTTTCCCATTAATTAGAATTTTACATTATTAGTCTGTATGTGTTTGGATTGATATGTAGATAGTTTGTCTGTTTGGTGAAGAGATAGAGCGAGGTTGGACATGCGAGACTGCATGCTCTAGCCAACAGATGTTAGTGAGTATTCCCTCGATCCCTTAGTATAAGTTATTTTTAAAAAAATATTTATGTCTCTTAATATATTAAGATGTGAGTAAAATACACTCACATCTCCTATAAATAAACATAATAACGCTCAGTACCCCTCTAGTTTTTGAAGTAACAATCAATACCACTCTAGTCTATAATATGTAATATTCACTACGTACCCCTAGTGTGGTTGACCAACTAATATCTAATTTTTTTTTAATATAATGTTTAATACACCCTTCAAGTTATAATATTTAATTTATCTACTAAATATAAATTTGTATATTATAATTTTTACTTTACTTAATCTAATTAATTAAATTATGAACTTGTGCAATAAATAATATAAATGTCAAAAATAATAAATATTCATTTTATCGAGGAAAATAAAATCATACAATTTTGCTAATTAAATTTCTCAAATATTAAAATTTACGTGATATATATTAAAATATATATATTTTTTTGTAATTAAAAGTAAACTTTTAATACCCATACAAATTATAAATTAATGCAATAAAATTATAAATATTTTTTCAAATATTAAAATTTACATAAAACAAACTTATTATTACAAAGCGAATCTTATTATTCATATAAAAATGTATTAAAATTATATTAATTATTTTTCTCATATATTAAACTAAACATAAGTCGTACTTAAGCATAATTATTTACGAAGAAAATGACAAATGTTGTTACTCAAAAAAATAAAAAATATATTAAAAGAAACATCTTTTTACAAGATAGGGGTAGTAATAAATATTATTATATTTTATTTTATTTAACATTGGACAAAAATAACGCCAATTGTATACTAAAAAAATGTAATCAAAATTGTAACGCTCGAGAATTTCGGATTTTGAAGGAATTAAATTTTTATTTGATTATGTGGATTAAATGGATTTAATTGATTAATTATGTGAATAAGACATTTGAAGGTAGTTCTGTGACCTAGAATATGTGGATGTGGTTAGTATTCTGGTTATGTGCTATGATTAATTGTTTTGAATTATCAAGACAAAAATGAATGTTTTTCGAGAATTTTTCTGTAAAAACACTATTCATCCAATTTCGCTCGAAGATTAGGTTTGAAATTCCAAGAAATGCGTAATGATAGAATATGATGATATAATAGAATATTCAATAATATTTCAGTTATGGCAAACGAAGTTTTCGCTTGCGGACTTAAAACCTAAGGGTTGGTGAAAATGATTTCCGAAAGGGAAGTTTAAGGTGTATAACCATTTCGGTTATTATACGTATGATGTACGAGTATAGTATGAATAATGGTACGACGTATAATACGAATATCGTATGAATACTAAACGAAGAGAATATGTGAGTTATACGCGTAGAATACGAGAAGTTATTATAGGATTTTGAGTTAAGGATTTTGTATAATCCAATGGTACTTGGATTAATAACAAGCACAATAAAGTATGGAATCAAGCCAAGTTAAGGCCCAATGTTAAGATATGCCAAGCCCAATCCAAGAAGTCAAACCGCGGATCGAACCGGCGGGTCACGGGATGGGTAAAACCGTGGGGGCAACCCATGGGAAGACCTATGGGCATGTGGGCCGGCCACTTGGCCACCAAGTAAAGTGATTACTTGGTGGCTAAGTTGTTGAGGAGGTGGAATAGTAAGGAGGTGGCCTTTTTGACCATTTTGCCCTCCATTTGATTTCCTATAAATACAAAGCTAGGGTTGGTCATTTGGTCTTTTGAAAAGATTGTCCAATACATATTGAGAGAGTGAAAAGCTAGAAACAAGTAATCAACTTACTTCCAAGCAAAACATAAGACGTTTACCAAAAACGCAAAGAACGACAAAGGTAATAGTTCATAAAACCTTAATCTTCATCTTTTTCGATTTCTTTCTCGTAGAAGAATCTTAGATTAGTGGAGCATGTTTAGTGAGGAGGAATAAGGATGACTATTAATAATAAAAACATTGATAAGTCATGATTGAGTAGAAATCGTAAGTGTTTACGTACGTTAAAACCGTACAAAGTGATGAACGTTAACTTTGTTATGATTGGACGATTTGAAAACCATCATGGCTAGGGTAGGTGCATATTGTTTGATTAGGATGTAGATGATGAATCAATGGAGTGTTCCATTTGATTTGGCTTATAGAACACGAATAACGAAGTTATGGTGGATTTTGCGAAAATAGACGTTAAACGTCGAAATCGTAGAAATCTCGGATTAATGGTCAAAAGTTGATGTGTGACTTGAAAACATTGGTTTTCAATGCCAACATGTGAGATAAGGTATTTAAGAGTCGTGGACGTAAGAATCGTTGAATTCCGACTTATAACGAAGAAAACGAGTATTGAATGCTCGAAAACGATAAACGAACGCTCAAAATGAACCAAAAGGTGAATTTCGAGTTAACGGATTCGAAAATGTAAAATTCTTATATGAACACCTAAAGTATGTAATTTGTGAGTTGTGGGCTTTCGAATGAGCCAATTCGGATGTAAAACGAATAAGTTATGAAGACGGGAAGTTCGTTGGAAAAACTAATTGTCAAAACTATCTAGTGCTGGGGGGGCACACAGCGCCAACCCAAAGGTGTTTTTATCGCGTCATGGCGCCAAGTATGGTAGAGAAACCAGAAATGTCACGGAGACTCACGCCACAATAGCGAGAATTAGTCTGAGGACTCATGCCATGGCAAAGCCAAGTCCGGTAAAACCCACGAGAGTGTGATCACATGGCACTAATTATACAAAGGAAATGTCATGTCAAATGCCGACGATTGGTAGAAAAGTTGACCAAGTTAGGTTTTGATTCTAAATTAAATGTAAACCAATAGTAAGACATGAAGGTACCTAATGTACATAATAAGGTTAACTTTAAATCACTTATAAGTGATAATGTTAGAAGATTTAGTATGGTTTAACCAAGAATTAAACGAAGAACACAAGAGTATAAGTAAGTAAACCGTGAATGAGGTTCAAAGTTGTTACGTCACCAATAATGATCGAATGTCGGTTAATAACGTAAGAACGTTAACGAGCCGTAACGAAGCATAGTAAGTCAAATTGACTTTATCAATGAAATAAATTCAAGTAAGACATAGAAGAGAAAGAAGTTGGTTAAAATAAATAAAGTAAGTTTGTTTGGTAGCTAATTACAGTGTGCTATGTGAATATATCATGTAGATCCTGTAAAGATTGAGAATTGTTGAATAGTATATTCGAGGACGCTTGAAGGCAAGTTTTCTTAACGCTTGTCTATCCTCTGTGTTAGCCAAGTTTTCTATGATTCATGTTTTGAAATGCATGAATGGTTTTAAAGAAAGAGTCGATGTCTGTTTTAACTCAGCTAGACTAGTCTTAAAGAATCGATTGATTTGTTTACAAGTCTTTCGATATAGAACTGTTAACGCTATCCTATGCTAAGTATTTGGTACGGATGTAAAGGTAAGTTTTTCTATGAATAAACAAAAGTATTTTTATCGATTATTCGATGGGCACGCGAGGTTGCCAAATCTTAAACGTAAATACGTTTAACGGAAGAGTGTTGATCAACATAGAGTACTATAAATTTGATCACCTAGAAGTGTTCGTAAGTAATCTTGGGATGGATGGCCTTAGTGCCGGATGTCCTTTTCAAGAATGAAAACGAAAAGAGTATGTTCATGGTCTTTTGACCGATTCAGAATTCCTAAGTTATTATATATATACTTTGGAATTGTTGTTATGAGAAGTACTAGTCAATGCTTCATGGTGATTCATAGCAATTTGTTCAGTTATGGAAGATAATCATATAATTCTCGATGTGATATTCATATGATCCTTTGTTAGACTTGCTGAGCTAGTTATGCTCACTTCTTGCTTGAATTATATGATTACAGTTAAAGCCGAACGAACTGAGAGTTCTAAGAGAGATAAAGGCAAGACTAAGATGGATATTTATTATCCTGTAATAGACTAGAGTATTTGTATGTAATATACTTATAAATAACAAAGAATGTATTCGGTTTATGAACCTGGGAAAAAATTTATTACTATTGTAATAAGAACATAGTAAGTACATTCATTTTGTTGTTATCTCAATGGAAATGACTGTATGCATTGTAGTATCGTGTAGCACCATCTGTCGGGTTGAGAGATACCCGAATTTGGGGGCGTCACAAAAATCATAAACATCCCAATTTTTTACATATACTCAAGAAAATTTAACATATAAAAATCATAATATGAAACTAAGAATTCAAATAATATTTTTTATTGATAAACACTAAAAACTAAACTATCAACATACTCAATCACTCTAATTGGAATAGCTCCATTAATATATTAATTTAAAAAATTTAATATTTGTATCACTTGTCCAAAAATACGTATAATTAAACCAAATTAGTTTTTTTGATAAGTTACGAACAATTTAAATGAGAGTCTTAATTACAAATAACATTTTAATAAAAATGTATTGTATTAAAGAGAGTATATGACACAAGTTTTAATATAATTAGTAATTAATTAAGATATTGCAACATGTCTACCTACTACATAGCACTGACAATGAGACCCAAAAATATTAGTCTTTTTCTATTAGTAGTTTTTAAAAAATGACATCCATTTCCATTTGTGGGGAAAAACCAGAAAAAGGAAAAGATAATCCATGTGTGATATGCGAGAAAGGGATTTTATTTTCAGGGAGTTTAATATCAGCAGTTGATGGACACTCTACAAAATTAAGTTTTACTTTATACAAAAAATATATATTGTATTTTAAATAATATTCATACAATTATTATATTATTACAATTCTTTATTATATAAAATATAGTATAACTTATGTTTACATAATCTTCATTTTGAAATGCTTGCAATGAAGATCAGCCAAAATATAAGAAATCAAGCTGACATACGAAGGGGAGAGAGATCTGTCCAGTTTCCAAAGCAGAATTCTTTACTATAGCCTTTTTCTTCACTGCAGTGATGATTTCAAGGAGGAACTAGTAGTAGACTAGTAGTAGTAGTTCCTCAATACCTAGGTGTGCTTTATGGATCCGGTTAGCATGAAGATATTTTTTTGATAAGTTGGTCAATTGGTAGATAGAATCTTGACACATAAAATTTCGGCATGCGTGTCAAGATCTTTCTATTAGTCGATTAATGAAACTTATCTTAAAATAAACTTCATACTAATCACTTCCGGACTTTATACATGCAATAATATTAGATCCAAGAATAGTTAGATATAATTGGGGTATATATACACTAGTACTCTAGTTATGGATCTCGTGCTGCTAGCTTTACAAGTCAGCATTGTGGCTACTGCCAACTTGCTAAGATAATTTATTGCTCCCATCAAACTACGACTTCTACAAGCATTGTGGATCCTAGCTTAATTAAAGACCTATTCTTTCAAGTTGGTGGCAAGTTTTAAAATAGACTTTTAATTATCAAAGTGAAATATTTTTTTAATAGTTGGTATATAGTTTCAATTATTTTTAAATTGACGTTTGTCTAATTTTTTGTTAAGATATTTTGCCTCTTTTTATCCTTTTTTTTTTGATCGGCAAAAGTAAATTTTATTAAAACACGAGTAATATAGAAGTGGCAAATCCAAAAGATTTGGATGGAGCCATAAAAAATTGCATTCCAATAAAAATAAATAGAAACTTTTTGAAAAAACCTTAACAAATACAACATACTACCCATAGTCTTTCAATTAAACTACCATATATTTATACTTGTTCTTTTACTTTGAGCATTACTTTGCTATCAAAACCATTGAAAACAAAAGCATCCCGTAATTTGTTACTCCCTCCATTATTAAGTAACGTTTTTAGGAGTTTAAAATTTTCTAATATACTTAACGTGAACAAATATTTAGGAAGTATTAATTATAATTTTTTTAATATTGTCCTCAAGTATTTTTCTATCTCATTTATCTAGGTAACTTTATACATATTTTCTTAATTAATGCAAGAATAATTATGGTAATATATATCAATTTTAATGAAAGAATTGGAGTAATTAATGACTTTCTTAATAAGTATGAAACCCTCTAAAACGTCACTTATTTAGGAATGGAGGGAGTATTAATATCCAAATCATTGCAAAACTTAAATCTTTTCTTTGAGTTGATACTCTTTGTTGTTCAATATAATACTTTAGGTATTGGTAAGATCGAATCAGGCCCCTCCTTGGATCATGATATTTTATGTATTGGGCCAACTCAGTGGATTACATTGAATGGATCTTGTAAGATTTGGGTTAAATTGCTGGACCGACCCATTACATATTTAAATATCTACATCTTTGACCGGTAATGATGAAAGAATATGACAATTGACTGTTATCTCTATCAAACATTAATGTGGATGGGATTCATAGTCGGCCGGCGGTGGCAAACAATGACAAGATGTAGTGGGTGAGCTGCATGCATTCGGCTGAGATGACCATAAGTGGGGGACTGTGTTAGACGATAGTGGGTGGCACGGGAAACCGGACTTTGGAGTATATGTTAGCAAATGCATCACATAGGAAAAAGGTAACTGAATTCATTTTTTCTCTCAAGCACTAGATATTATTTCCTTCATTGTTAACCTTGTGATTGCCTGTACAGACTCTCACGCCGGAGCTATCCCCCGACGGTCAAGCCGTCAAGCTTTTGGTGATTGTCGTGTTTACTGTGCAGGATTTGGACGCATCTTACGTGATTGGGACGTGAGGAAAGATTTTGACGTTAACATTGGCGCTAGAAGGAGGGATGTGTTCTAGTGTCCTTGATATTTTTCAATCACAAACCTTAGTTGTTCTACGTCAGTATCCATGGTGAAGAGTAGAACACCAACGTCCGAAGGACAATCGATGGCTGTAAGTTCATCTACACCGCGAGTATCTGCTAAGGACCGGTTGGGTCCTGCTAACAGTGCTCATGCCAGTACGGCTTCCAAACGTGCGTCTGAAGGTTCTCGTTCGAGGGCCGTCGGTAATGTTAAGAGAAGAATGGTTTTCACTACAGAGAAAGAACTTGATCAGGGTCGGAAACGGGTAAAAGGCACACCGCCTAGAACCCAACACCGAGATGATCAGGACGATAAAGCCTCCAAGTTAGCCAAGATGGCAGACGAAGCAGACAAGGCCATGGAGGTACTTTTGAAACAAAGACAAGACATAGCCGAGCAGATGCTTCGGATGGCGGAGTTGAAGGATGCATCATCTAGCTATGTTCAGTCCGAAGGGCATGGGCACAAGAGGGGGAAAGAACCTGCCCATTCGGGTCGTGAATCTCGAGGCCAACCTCGGGAACGGAAAAGATCAAGAAGCCCTACTCCTCCTAGATCGAAGAGGGCACTCCACCCTATCGACTCTAAGGAGCAGGGTCGAAGCAGACACAGAGGTAGGTCTAGAGAATACACACCAGAGAATACCAAGAAGGCACTTTGCCTTGAATATCCTCATCACACCGACAGAGCCCCACGATGAAGCAGATCCAGAGGTTATACACTAGAGAGTCCACTAAGGGTACACCACCCCGTGGACACTCGACGACAAAAAAGTCCCTCGAAAGTTGGGGGTTCAAATAATAAAGGCCAGTCCACTCAGAAGAAGAGAGAGTCACCTGAAAAAGAAGTCTCATCTTAGCCAGAAGGAGTGGAGTTTTTGGTCAAAGAGCTAAAAGAGCTTCGGAAACAGCTTCTCGAAGTCCAACAAGTAAAGGATACTTCGGGAAAGAAGGCATCTCCTTTATCCGTGGAGATTCTTAAAGAAAAAGCTGACCCCACCAAGAAGTTGCCCCATATGGAAAGCTATGATGGATCTAGAGATCCTTATAACCATAATCAGGCATTCGACAGACTGATGGATTATTATGACTTTAGCGATGTTGCTAAGTGTCATACCTTTGTTACAATGCTCCGTAAAGACGTCAGGCAGTGGATGGGGACTTTGCCTTCGGATTCAGTCTCATCGTGGACAGATTTGTGCAGTAAGTTCCATGCTTGTTTCGGGAGCAACAAGAGGAGGGGGAAACCAATCGGCTCATTGGCTCAGGTTCGACAATATTCGAATGAGTCTTTGAGCCAATATGTGAAACAATTCCGGGAAGCAGTCAGCCAAGTGACCAACCTGAATGATCTTTAAGCCGTTGGACTGTTCCAGAACGGTTTGGACTTGGTGAAGTCAGAGAAATTGGTGAAGAAGCTAATGTTTCACCACCCGAAGAGTCTTGCAGAAGCCTTCGATAAGGCAGAGGGTTATATAGTGGTAGAAGAGGCTATGAATAGCATGAAATGTCTTTCTTCGGACAGGCTAAATGAGACATATCGGGACAGAACTGACGGGGGTTAGAAGACAAATGAAGGGAATAACGACCGATATGATGGAGGGTCGAAGAAGTATAACAACAAATGGAGACAGGGAGGAGGTCGTTTGTCCGCTCCGACCCAAAAAATTGAATAGGATGTACACTCAACTGAATACTGATAGGGCTGTCATCTTAGACCAAATCAAGAATCAACCTATCTACGAACCACCTAGAGACAACCTTAAGCTCGGAGCAGGTAATTCTCACAAATACTGTGACTATCATCAGGCTTCGGGGCACGATACAAATGACTGTGCTAGTCTGAAGGACTTCATCGAGAGGAAGGTTCAAGGGGGTGCCCTGGTTCAGTATGTTGCTGTGAGAATGACTCAACAAGCTCAACAAAGAGATAGAGAACCTATTCAGGTTGCTCAGCCAGCTCAGCCTGCATTGACAACTCCTGGACAGCCTGCGAGGCATGTGGTAGATGTCATTACTGGGGGAACTTCTGGCAAACTTGTTGGAAAAAAATGCCAAGGATATCTGGATTCGGTCATGTCAGTGGCGGGTACACTCCCGAGGACTGATAGGCCTTATCCAGGAACGGTAATCTCCTTTACTGATGAGGATTACCCTTCGGAAACCATCAAACCACATGAGGGATCATTGGTAATAACACCACAGGTGGGTTCGGTGGATATGAAGAGAATGATGATAGACAATGGGTCTTCTGTGGATATTCTGTATGCCCATGCTTATCAAAGGATGCATCTAGATAGGCAGAAGATGGAGATCGGGCAAGTGACTCCCTTATGCGGCTTCCGCAATGATCCAGTCAAGGTGGCTGAGACTATTGAGCTGCCGGTTATCTTTGGTACGGCTCCCCAACAGGTAGAAATTACTTGTAAATTTTATATTGTGCATGTAGATTCTGCCTACAATGCTATTCTGAGGAGGCCCACTTTGACTGCTTTACAAGCTGTGACCTCAATTCCACATTTTAAAATCAAATTTCCAATGGCTCATGGAGTTGGGCAGGTGGCTGGAGATTTGGATTTGGCTAGGCGATGCTACAGGAATGCAGTAATTGCTTCGGGGGTGGGGGTGTCGAAGCAAAAACAGACTATGGCGATAGAGATCGAGCCCTTCACCAAGAGCAGTTCAGAACCAATGGTCATGCCAGCTAGGGAGATAGAAGAGTTCGAGATTATTCCTGGCAAGAAAGACAAGACCGTAAAGATAGGTTCGGGTTTGCCGGAACCTCTTCGGACGAACCTTATGGAGCTTCTACGCTGTTATGCAGATATCTTTGCGTGGGAACCTCAGCATATGCCAGGGATGAATAGAAAGATTGCTGAGCACCGGCTGGAGGTAGACCCATCTAAGAAGTCAGTTCAATAGAAGAGACGGATTTTTGCACCGGAACGCCAGCGGATCATTGATGAGGAGATTGCAAATCTATTGGCTGCGGACTTCATCTTTGAGATCGACTACCCAGAGTGGATAGCAAATGTGGTGCTGGTCCAGAAGAAGAATGGGAAGTGGCGAGTCTGCATCGACCTCACGGATTTAAACAAAGCCTGCCCAAAGGACTTCTATCGTCTACCCCATATTGACCAGCTCATCGATGCGACTTCGGGGTATTCTTTATTGAGCTTTATGGATGCTTTCTCTGGTTACCATCAAATTTCCATCTGTAAAGAGGATATATCGAAGATGGCATTCATTACATATCGTTCGGTATATGCCTACAAGAAGATGACCTTTGGCCTAATCAATGCGGGAGCCACGTACCAGAGAATGATGAACTTCGTCTTCAGATGCCAATTGGGCAGAAACATGGAGGAGTACGTCGATGACATGATTTTCAAGAGCATGCTTGTGCAGAAACACTTGGATGATTTAGAAGAATGCTTTTAGACGGTCTGTCATCACAACTTGAGGCTAAATTCGACCAAGTGCACCTTCGATCTTGGTGCTGGCAAGTTTCTGGGTTATCTTGTCAGTCAGAGAGGTATCGAAGCCAACCCGGAGAAGATCCAGGCAATCTTGAATATGAAGACTCCTTAGTCATTTAAAGATGTCCAACGTCTGACTAGAAGGATTGCAGCTTTGAGGAGGTTCATGTCCAAGTCGGCAGAAAGGTGTTTGCCATTTTTTGACACATTGAAAGGGTCGAAGAATGTGAAGACATTCCAGTGGACTTTGGAATGCGAAGACGCCTTCCAGAGTATAAAGACCTATTTATCTTTGGCGCCTTTGTTGGTGAAGCCCGCTCCTGCTGAGCCTCTGTATTTATACTTAGCAGCTAGTTCGTTGGCAGTGGGAGCAGTTTTGGTGCGTGAAGTAGGGGGTAAGCAGCACCCGATTTACTATGTAAGCCATGTCCTTAGGGATGCTGAAACAAGGTACCCAAATATTGAAAAATTTGCCTTTGCTTTGATGATAGCTAGTCGGAAGCTTAGGCAATATTTCCAGGGTCGGTTATTGGTGGTATATACAGATCAGCCTCTGAAAAAGGTCCTGGGCAAACCTGAAGTTTCGGGAAGATTAGCTGCTTGGACAATGGAGTTGTCCCAATTTTTCATTGAATATCATCCCCGAACAGCTATCAAAGGGCAGGCCTTGGCTGATTTTGTGGTTGAATGTTCATTTTTTGAAGCGGACGATGCTGTGATTGAAGCCGAAGAGACCGACAGAGCGGTTGCAGTTCTTCAATAGAAGCAAAGCTCATGGATGTTGTATGCAGATGGATCTTCTACTTCGGACATCGAGAGAAGCAGGATCATCTTGACCACGGTCGGAGGATTCAAAGTGCAAGTGAGCCATCGATTCGGATTCGTGGCAACGAACAACGAGGCGTAAGTATGAGGCGATCTTTGGCGAGGTTTATGACTAGCTAAGAGTCTCAAAGTGCAGAGGATAATTATTTTCAGTGACTCTCAGTTGGTTGTCAAACAAGTCTCAAGGGAGTATGAAGCCCGAGGGGCAAGAATGGTCAAGTACTTGGCATAATTGAAAGATCGGCTTCAGTATTTCCAGTCGTATGAATTCCAAGGGGTTGAGCGTAATGACAATTTCATTGCCGATGCACTGTCAAAACTGGCCACTACAGATGCTAATATCTTCGATGGGTCCGTTTACTTAAAAATTTTGTAACATCCTAGTATTCAACATGAATTGGTAATGTGCATTGACCGATCCAACTGCTGGTTGACTCCATATCTGGAGTGTCTGGTAGATGGCGTCCTTCCTTTGGATCAGATGCTGGCCAAGAAAGTCAAGTACAAAAGTGCTAACTTTGTTTTGATAGATGGGGATCTGTATCGAAGGGCTTTTTCATCTCCATTGCTAAAGTGTTTAACTCCGTCCGAAGCTGAATATGCTCTTCGAGAGGTTCATGAAGGCATCTGTGGTGACCATATGGCTGCTAAGTCATTAGCCTACAAAATACTTCGTCAGGGATACTACTGGCCTACAATCTTCAAGGAAGCTACGGAGTACATCAAGAAGTGGGAGAAGTGTCAACTCAATAGTTCGATCCCACATCAGCCACCAAAAGAGCTATACTCGATGTTATCTCCTATACCCTTTGCTGTCTGGGGGGTTGATATATTGGGTCCATTGCCGAAAGCTAAAGGTCAGGTCAGTTTTGTTATAGTCGCCATTGATTATATGACCAAATGGGTTGAAGCGAAGCCACTTAGGTTGATAATGGAACAAGAATGTTTGAAGTTTATGAAGGAGTTAGTTGTATTTTGTTTTGAAATTTCTAAGGTGTTGATATCGGACAATGGACGCCAGTTTGTGGGATCAAAATTTGAAGCATTTTGAAAAGGCTGGGGGTTCAAAGATGAAGGACTTGATAGCTCATCCACAATCGAATGGACAGGTAGAGGTGACCAACAGAACGCTGCTAAATGGGATCAAGCGTAGATTGGATAAAGCTAAGGAAATATGGCCAGAAGAGCTGCTCAACGTGTTATGGGCATATAGGACTACACCGAGGATTACAACAGGGGATTCACCTTTCAGGCTAGCCTATGGTATTGATGCCTTAGTCCCAGTTGAAATCGGATCTCCAAGTCTTCGGGTCAGTCAATTCAAAGAGATTTACAATGAAGAAGGGCTGAAGGTCAATCTGGATTTGCTCGAAGAAGTCAGGGAAAAAGCTTTGATCAGATTGGTGGCCTATCAGTGAAGAGTGGCTAAGCACTACAATAAAGGGGTAAAGCTTCATAGATTTGAAGTGGGTGATTTCATCCTTAGGGAAGTCGAAGCATCTACGCCTCAGAACTTGGGAAAGCTAATGCCGAACTGGGAAGGACCGTATGAAGTTGTTGAAGTACCGAAGCCAGGGACTTATCGGTTGAGGGCATTGAACAGATCAGAGATCAAGAATACTTGGCATGCTGGCAAACTTCGGAAGTATTTTCAGTAGATACAATGTCAGTATACCAGAAGTCTGTAAATTTTTGAATCATCATCAATAAAAGATTCTTTTTCTCAATGGGTCTTCAGTTCATTGTTGTTCAGTTCATCGGTGTAAGGAGGTTCGGGTGGACTCACTGACCATTTAATGGTAGCCTTATCGGCAGGTGATCCTTATGAATTTGTCAGGCCCTTCGTGGTAGGCAAACTTCATCGGTGTAAGGAGGTTCGGGTGGACTCGTTGACCATTCGACGGTAGCCTTATCGGCAAGTGGTCCTTATGAATTTGTCAGGCCCTTCGTGGTAGGCAAAATTCATCGGTGTAAGGAGGTTCGGGTGGACTCGCTGACCATTCGATGTTAGCCTTATCGACAGGTGATCCTTATGAATTTGTCAGGCCCTTCGTGGTAGGCAAACTTCATCGGTGTAAGGAGGTTCGGTTGGACTCGCTGACCATTCAATGGTAGCCTTATCGGCAAGTGGTCCTTATGAATTTGTCAGGCCCTTCGTGGTAGGTAAACTTCATCGGTGTAAGGAGGTTCGGGTAGACTCGCTGACCATTCGATGGTAGCCTTATCGGCAGATGGTCCTTATGAATTTGTCAGGCCCTTCGTGGTAGGCAAACTTCATCGGTGTAAGGAGGGTTGGGTGGACTCGATGACCATTCGATGGTAGCCTTATTGGTAGGTGATCCTTATGAATTTGTCAGGCCCTTCGTGGTAGGTAAAATTCATCGGTGTAAGGAGGTTCAGGTGGACTCACTGACCATTCGATGGTACCCTCACTGGTCAGTGGAATCCTATGGGTTTGTTAGGCCCTTCGTGGTAAACAAATTCCCTGTGATGCAGATCAACCTCACACTTCGGTAACGAATAAGTATTGCATTACTTTATTACCTGATTCCACTTAAGTGTTGAGTTCATATTCGATTTGCATTATTACTTTACTTAATCTTACCTGTTATATGACTTGCCTAATTGTTGTCTAACGGTTTAAGTTAAGTTCAAAAAGAAACTTATACATTTTTCAAGATAATTGATACAGAATTATTGACAAGAAAGGAGTAATACTGAAGTCATAAGGAACAAAGTTAACTATTCATTAATATTTAACTGTTTACATAGAAAGATGGAAATTTTTACAAAAAACTTAAGTCTAGGAAGAAGTGATAAATTGTTTTAGGCATTGTCTTCGCCATCTGAAGAGTCTAGAAGAGTTGGATCTACCTTGGCCTCTATTAGCTTTTCTTTGCCACGGCTTCGGTAGACCTCATAACCTTCAGAGTACATCCGAACAATTTCGCATTCAAATTTCATTGATTTTCGGTGAGTACGCTGAATTTGTTGATGAAGCTCTTCGGTAAGGGGAGGACCTAGATCTTCCAAGGCTTGCAGCTTACTTTGAAGCTTGCGATGTCTGACCAAATGTTTTTCTTTGTCAATTCGGGCCTTAACCTGGACTTCATCAATTTGCCTTGCCAAACTTGAATTGGCAGTGGCCAGATCTTCATTCTTAGTCCTCAGAATCTCATTCTTATGGACCAAGTCTGCATTCATGTTGATGATGTCGTGAAGTTTAACCTTGGTCGCCTGCATCTCTTCTTTGGTAGTCTTCACTCATCCTTGGTCTGATTCAAATCTTTTTGAAGACATTCATTGTTGAAAAGCGTAATATCACGTTCACTTCTTTCTTTCGCCAAAGCCGACTTCAGTATGGCATTTTTTTTCATGCAGCCTCCTCTTCGACTTCGGCTTCTTTATATTTTGGACGTAAACGTCCGAATACGGCGTTCATCTGCATATGTTCAATGTTAGCTAAACAAGTTTATATCTGAACATAAGACTACCTAAACAAGATTTGTGACACCCCCAAATCCCTGTACTTTATTACCTCAAGATTTGGTGTTCACGTAATCAAAACATTCATATCTAACTACCCAATTATAATAAATTGAATAATAAAAACACCTTATACGGATTACTTAAATAAAAACATTATCTCCCAGGTTCTCTAACCTTTAATACAATCATTCAAGTGCGAAAATAAAATTATTACATCACATCATTATTAAAAGTCTATCATCAATGATAAAACCAAAATTATAAGTCTTCACCACTTGTACATTTTTCCATTTACTTTGCTAGTTGTAGGTTTATCTACCTTCTCATTCATAGCTGCAATAAATGTATAAATATGCAAGAGTGAGCAAACAAAGCTCACTTGAGATAAGAATAAATATCTTTACAACATTTACCAAATAATAGGCTCAATAGAACTGAATAATATGTTCTATTATTTACCAAATAATAGGCTCAATAGAACAGAATGATATGTTCTATTAACATTTCAACATTTGCCAACTCATAGGCTCAATAGAACTGAATAATTTGTTCTATTAACATTCTTAAATAAACTACTGAGGGTCAAATGACCATGAACCATGTCCACAGTTATAAGTAATCTTTCAACTTTAACTTTTTAATAAATATATGACTATAAGGACTCCACGTCTTAAGGGATCAATCCTTCAGTACAATGTATTGTGCACAACCATTTCAACGCTAAGCGTAAACCCCTAAACACAGGGTTGTTCATCTCAGTATTTAGAGTACAAGTCCGCACCAAATAAAGTTTAGTTTGGATAAGCTTTCAAGGGAAATTAAAGTTTAAAGCTCATCAACTAGGGAACTAGTTGAATCCACAATGCTTGATAATACAACAGTTGTTTAATAACAACATAACTTAGAATATTTGAGAATCATAAATGAACTGATTCTATATATCTAACTCATGCTTGAAATAACTATAGAGCATAAGTATTCAATAGAATGAATAAAATGGTTAACCTTTGCTTGAACAGTAAAATAAGCTAAGGTTCAAGTTTTATAACATTAGAAATGAATTTCTGAACTTTAAGAAACTTGTTTAACTGTAAAAAAGGTAGAATGAATCAATAAATTGAGAATTTCCAATAATACTAGAGTTAGAGTTTGCTCAAATGAATTTTGGAAACAATTTACTTTTTCAATAACATTTAATATAACAAGCTTGCTCAATCAAAAGCATGAAGTAATAATAAATGAACTAACTCAATGAAAATGTAGAGTTAAAACTTGCACAATGTGATAAACGAACAAGCTCAACGAAAGTGTAGAGTTAGAAAACTTACATCAACATAACAAACTAACTCAATAAAAGTATGGAGTTGGAAGACTTGCCTCGAGCGTAAGCTATAATATCAAACTCACGTTCACCTACACATACGTTTGAACCATAATCTATTAGATATACTAACATTCACATTCCATCATAACACGCATTTCTAATTAGGCTCGTTAATTTAACACAAGTCTTTTATTACCAAATACGTTTCATAATTTTCCAAGCGTTAACCTCACAACGCTTAACTAACGTTCATTGTATAACTAACTTATAACATAACACGTTTATCACTTACAATCACGTTTACAAAGTTAAAATCATAAATAACACGACACATTACTGATTTAACCTCCTTGTTACTTGTTTAACTCCTTAACACAACTTTAAATCAAGCTATAGTGGTGTTACAAAGTCTCTGCAGAACAATAAGACCTTGTTGTCTCAGGGATGTGGTATGCGGCATTATGCCATACACAAGCTTTGGGACCCAAACAAGCATCTGCGCCATTTTTTTTATACATAAGCAGCAAATTGTGGCAATGCAGAGATAGAGATAGCAGTAGTCGGCTATGAACAATAGCCGACTTTAGCCCAACAAACATGAATTTCACCCACCAAACAGTGAAATTAATACGTAAAATAAATATAACAATATCATAAACATGATTGCTAACACTTACAACCAATTAGCACAATTTAACACTAACTACAACTATTTTAATTTCTTCAAATTCAAGTTTTCAAACAAAACTCCATTTTCGAGTTCCTTCACAGAATTGAACACTATGATTTCAATTCTTGTCCAATTTACCTCATTCCAATTACGTTATACTCATATCTCATTGAACTAACAAATACAAGCCTCAATTTACAGTTTAATATAAGAATTGACCATCTAAAATGGTATTTTTCATGAACACATGAAAATATATATAAACATACACTGTCAAAACTTTTTCTTCCACTGTCAAATGAATTTAGCATGCGATTTCTTGTTTAAACATAATCTCTATCATCATAAATATATCTAACCACAAGCAATCCATTGTAAAGCAACAATTCAATAAATTTGTAATTCACAGAATTTACAATTAGTTGCCGTGGAACATATATATGTATATATAATATAGAGTTAACATACCTTCAAATTGCTTATACACAATCGTTGTTAAACACAGAAATCATTGTGGAAATCCTAAGCTTCTTTCAAATTCTCTCTCAAGTTCTTCTCTGAACTTCTTAGCTTTCTTCTCTTAGGTTTAGACTAGACAACTAACTAGAATGCATAAAAATAAAACTGATATAATACTAATACGTATACTTATTAGGATATCGGTTATATAAAAATAACGTATAAGTTATAATTATATTATATTTATTATTTTAATTATATTACTTATTTTATTTTATTTAAATAAACTAGAAATCTCAAAAGCCATAAGACTTGTTTGACAAAAACCCTTTAAATATTAAAGAATTAATATATTAAGTCTTGTTTGGTAAAAACTAAATTAAACTACTTTAATTTATTTTAATAACTCCTTATAATATAGTTATTTGTCACACTATATTTAATCAAACTTTCATATTTATTTTAATTAGTGCAAATCATAATAAATTAAATAAATCCTTTAATCACATAACACAATACAAATAATTAATTATTTAAATTGAAATATCAATATAATAATCATTTCCTTAATTCATCAATTATTTATTTAACAAATAATTCTCCAAATAATATTAAATCAATTAAACAAATATTCATTTACCGATAATCACATCCATTAAATATTTATATAACTCAATAAATATTTAAAATTCTGGAATGTTACATCATTCCCTCCTTAAAAGGATTATGTCCTCAGAATCATAATTCAAACAATCAAATCGTCACATTCTTCCCTACTTACAAAGATTCTGTCCCCAGAATCGAAGACATAGATTAAACAAATAACTCAGGGTAACTTTTCATCATTTCAGTTTCGAGTTCCCACGTTGCCTCTTCGACATTGTGGTTTCTCCATATCACCTTCACGAAAGGTATCACTTTATTTCTGAGCACTTGTTCTTTCCTGTCGACTATCTGGATAGGAACTTCTTCATATGAAGAATCTTTATCGAATTACAATGGTTCGTACTCGATCACGTGCTTGTAATCGGGTTTATACGGTCGTAATACCGAAATGTGAAAAACATTATGAATGTTTTCTAATTCTGGAGGTAGAGCTACCTCATAAGCCACTTCCCCCACTCTTCGTAGTATCTCAAACGGTCCAATAAATCTTGGGCTGAGCTTTCCTTTCTTGCTAAAACGAATTTTTCCTTTCCAAGGAGAAACTTTTAGGAAAACAAAATTTCTTACTTCAAATTCGCGATACTGCCTATGTTGATCGTCATACTTTTTCTGTCGGTCTTGGGCTGCTACCAATCTTGTCCTGATGAGTTTGACAATTTCAGCAGTTTATTGTACCAGTTTTGGTCCTAACAATTGACGTTCACCGACTTCATCCCAGCACAGTGGAGTTTTGCATTTTCTGCCGTACAATGCCTCGTAAGGTGGCATGCCGATGCTCGCGTGGTAACTGTTGTTGTAAGCAAATTCTACCAACGGTAAATGTTCATCTTAGCTTCCTTTGAAATCCATGATGCATGCTCTCAACATATCTTCCAACGTTTGGATTGTTCGTTCACTTTGCCCGTCGGTTTGCGGGTGGTATGCTGTACTCATTCGCAACTGTGTTCCCATACATTCTTGTAGTCTCTTCCAGAAGTTTGATGTGAACCTTGGATCTCTATCTGACATAATTGACACTAGAACTCCATGTCTTGACACGATCTCTTTAACGTACTATTTTGCTAGCTGATCAAGATTAAATCTAATCTTTATTGGCAAAAAGTTTGCAGATTTTGTCAATCTGTCCACTATTACCCATATCGCATCGTATCCTTTATGAGTCGTTGGAAGTCCTACCACAAAATCTATTGTGATATGCTCCCATTTCCATTCCGGTATTTCTAACGGTTGAAGTAACCCGCTTGGTCGTTGATGTTCAACTTTCACTTTCTGACACGTCAAACATTTTGCAACACATTCTGCAACGTCCCTTTTCATATTTGGCCACCAAAAATGTCACTGCAAATCTTGATACATCTTTGTACTTCCTGGATGAATAGAATATCTTGTGTTGTGTGCTTCGGTCAAGATTTCTTCTTTAAGCTCTGGTACTACTTGAACCCAAATTCTTTCTTCGAATCGTAGTAGTCCTTCGGTGTTGATCTTGTATTTTACATCGATACCGTCAACCACTTTCTCTTTGATCGTTTCACATTCTTTATCTTGCAGTTGAGCACTCTTCACTTTGTCCACCAAAGTTGGACTGGTATCTATCTGGAATAGTCGTTCATCGGATTCCTTTGGAAATTTGATTACCAACTCTAGCTTCGTCATTACTGAAATAAGCTCCTCCTGAGTAGTTATCAGCATCAACTTCTCCCGACCTTTCCTGCTTAAAGCATCCGCAACCACATTCGCTTTGCCCGGGTAATAAAAGATCTCACAATCGTAATCCTTTATCAATTCCATCCATCTCCATTGTCGCATATTCTGGTCCTTCTGTGTGAAAATATACTTCAGACTTTTATGATCTGTGTAGATTTCACATTTCTCTCCATAGAGATAGTGTCTCCATATCTTGAGAGCAAACACTCATCGCAGCCTAATTCCAAATCATGAGTCGGATAACCTTTCTCATAATCCTTGATTGTCTTGATGCATACTGTGCAATAACTTTGTCATTCTCGCATAAGAACGCATCCAAACCCTTTATGTGAGGCATAACTATACGCCACAAAGTTACATATTTATCTGGTAATGACAACACATGTGCCATGCTTAATTTCTTCTTCAAATCTCGGAAACTTTCTTCACATTTCTCATTCAAACAAATTTCACATGGCTTTCTGGTCAAATTTGTTAATGGAGTAGCTATCTTAGAAAAATCTTGAATAAATCATCCGTAATAATAAGCCGGTCCCAAGAAACTCCTCACTTAGGACGGTGTTCTTGGTTGTTCCCAATTTATTACAGCTTCCACTTTTGATGGATCCACGAAAATCCCATCTTTGTCAATCACATGCCCAAGAAATTGCATACGATCTATCCAAAATTCGCACTTAGAGAATTTCGCGTACAACTTTTCCTTTCTTAGTGTTTCCAATGTCAAACATAAGTGTTCCACGTGTTCTTTCTGAGTTTTGGAATACACTAGAATGTTGTCGATGAATACCACTACAAACTTGTCTAAGAATGGTTTAAACACCCTATTCATCAAATCCATGAATGCAGCAGGTGCATTGGTTAAACCAAAAGACATCACCAGAAACTCGTAATGTCCATACCGAGTTCTGAATGCCATTCGTGGTATATCCTCCTTCCTCACTTTAAACTGGTGATACCCAGTTCTCAAATCTATTTTCGAGAAGTATTTTGCACCCTTCAACTGATCAAACAAGTCATCTATTCTTGGTAATAGATATTTATTTTTAATAGTGACTTTGTTTAATTCTCTATAATCAATGCAAAGACATATTGACCCATCCTTCTTCTTAACGAATAATACTGGAACTCCCCACGGTGATACGCTTGGTTGAATATACTTCTTGTCTAACAGTTCTTGCAACTGTACCATCAGTTCCTTCATTTCCACTGAAGCCATTCTGTACGGGGGCCTTCGATATCGGTGATGTTCCCGGCTCTAAGTCGATCACGAACTCAATTTCTCTGTCAGGCAGAAGTCCTGGAAAATCCTCTGGAAACACATCCTCAAATTCCCTCACCACGGGTATCTCTTCCAGTTTCACATTCTTTTTCTGAGTATCGATTATGTAAGCTAAATAGCCCACGCATCCTTGACTCAACAATTTCTTGGCCTACATAATCGTCAGACATTTCATTTGTCTAGGCGATTTGCTACCATAGAATACTACCTTTGACGGAGTCATAAGGTTTACACATTTCTTTTGGCAATCAATTACCGCTCCATATTTGAACAACTAATCCATTCCCAAAATTACATTAAACTCTCCAAGTCTAATCGAAATCAAATCCACCATTAAGATATTCTCCTTAATGTTCACCCTACAGTTCTTGTGTACGAATCTAACAGGGATTATTTCTTTATTCGCAATTTCTATGTTCAAAGGGAAATTCAGTTCTTCTCTAGGCAATCCTAACCTCTTAGCAATTTCATCAGAGATAAACGAGCAAGTAGCACCCGAATCAAATAATACATAAACATCAATATCATTAATTGGGATAATACTTAACACGACATCTTTTGATTGCATAGCATCTTGCACAGTCATGTTGAAAGTTCTAGCTGTGGGTTTGTTTGATGTTGTACCTCTATTGTTACCCCTATTGCTTCTAGTTGTCACTCCTTCCTTCTTCTTAGGGCATTCACGAGAAAAGTGATCCTTGGATCCGCACGTGAAGCACACATTCTTCTTAGGTTGTGTGCAATTTGGGACGATGTGACCCTCCTGGCCACAATTGAAGCATACTCGTTTCCCCATCAAGCACGCACCCTTGTGAAACTTACCGCATGTAGCACATGCTTCAAACTTCTTGATCTGCTGGTTACCCTGCTGGTTTCCAGCACCCATGTTTCCATTCCACTTCCTCTTCAAGTTGTTTTTATTGTTGTTATTGTTGTTGTTTCCACCACTACCACCTCCATTCTTGATTTCCACCTCGTTCTTCTTCTTCTTCTTCTGTTCCTTATTGAACTTTGTCCACGCCGCCTCCCTCCACCTTGGTAGTATTGCTTTCTCCATTTATGCTGCGAAAGTCTTCAATTGAAATAGGGAACCCTCTTTTGCATACAACAGGATTCAGATCCTTATTCAAACCTCTTCGCCTTTGCGTTAAATGCTGTCTTGACTTGATAAAGTGCAAACCTTGCCAACTCGTTGAATTTAGCGGCATACTCAGATACCGTCATCGTTCCTACCTCAGTTCCAGAAATTGTACTTCCAGCTGACCCTTCGAACTCTCGGGAAAATAGGTCTCGAAGAATATCTCCTTAAACCTATCCCAGGTCATCATCCCTGGTCCTTCTTGAGTTTTATTGGCCTGCCACCAATAACTAGCTTCTGCTTTCAATATGAATGTTGCGAAAGCAGTCTTCTGATCATCTCCTACCCTAGCAACATCGAACACCTTTTCTATCTCCATAATCCAAGTCTGTGCCTCTACTAGATTCACTGACCCACAAAATTCAGGTGGTCCAACCGCCTTGAACTCCTTAAACGTTGTTCCTTGGTTCTGTGGTTGGTTCTGCAACGCTCCTGTCAGTAACGTCACTAATTATTGAACTGGGTTAGCATCCACATTGTCATTATTGTTGGTTCCTTCGTTGGTTCTCTATCGTGGTGGTTGACGTCTGGGAGGCATTTTCTGTTTAAAAATACACCCATTAGATTATTACTCAACTCTTTTAAGTAATTTCTACTTAACTTGCTTCCACAAAAGAAATAACCACAAATCACATAACACTTTGAATAAAATATCAACTTTTATTTATTCATAACCTTTTTGAAAACATAAAATAATAGCATTACTGCCATTTACATTACTTCCTGAACTACAAAAGTGTCAGGACAACATCATCCTCATATCCCATCGGTTTCATAACACTTAGGATTTACAATTTATTTAACATTTTATTCATCGTACAACAACTACGATGTTCTACTAAGATACTGCTTAGCCTTACTACGTTCTTCCTCCATGACTCGGAACATTGTTCTGCGATCTAATACATACAATGGTAGCGTCTCGAACTGAATAGGATATGTGACGCCCCCAAATCCAGACACTCGTATCTCAAATTTGGTTCGCCACGTGCTAATTCAAACATCACACTAAAATCATCAACAACGGAAATAATAGAATAATTTACATTGATATCATATAAATATTCACGTCCCAAGGTTCTATAACCATTACTACAACAATCCAGTGATTTAACTTAAACATAATTAATCATCCTTAATACATCATAATACGCATAGAAATAATAATACTACTTCTCTTAAAGAACTAAGCTACTCTGTAGCCTTGCCCTTCCCCTTGTCCTTTCCCGAGGTACCGCCTTGCCCTGCCTTAACTGTAATGTTTTTAGGGAAGCAAGAATGAGCAACAAGTTTGCCCAACAAGTGATATAGCAAAAAGAATGAACAGTTATAGCATTTGAATCTTCCAGGATATAACAGTAAGTGATAGTTCAAGGATATCAAGAAATATAAAAAATGATTGATAAATGTCACTAAAGACTAAAGGATATCAGTAATATTTCAAGGTTTAATTATTTCGAGGTTTAATAAGAATGAACACTGAGCAGTCGTTAAAGACTAAGAACTCTTACTAGAATTAACAGTATTATACTGTATTCCAAGATAAATGAGTACAACAGGTGATCAGCCTAAGGTACCCTACGTTATGCATAACATTTAATCATACTTGTGTATGCATCGCTTGGTTCCCGATAATATAGAATTTCCCTTTTAAGAGGGTTGTTCATCTCAAGAGATTTTCAAGAGTCCGCACCAAGTCAATTGGTTTGGATAGCTTTCAAACTTATGATAACAGTCTAACCGAATCAAAGGTTTAGACAACTTTTATAATGTACTTTAAGAACAATAAGTCTAATGCTCGCAATATGTCAAAGTAATTGATTTTCGAATAGTAATAGATATTTGCTCAATATAAGTATGATAATAAATTCGAATATATACAATGTACCATGTAAAGAATTTAGATAACTTGTATTCAATATGTGAATCAATGAAAGTTAGAGAGCTCGCACAAAATCTAAAGTTGTGAGAGTTAGGAGACTTGCCTTTAGCGTTGATTACCACTTATAGCGTAATATCACCTCAATGAACTACGTTATCCTATTTATGTATGTATATGTATTCATTAGTCATATATACTTGATATACATTTTCACATACTTCCATCACACATATCTAAATTCATGTAGGCTACACACATTCAAACTCACATATGCGTAACTCATATTGATTTTACCTTTAAAGTCTTTTGTACCATACGCTTATCTTTTGTATTTGCAAAATATCTCTTACTTTACGCATGTTTAAGTTGTTTCACATATTAGAGAACCTTTAAGCTAGTTTTGACCCTTTATTAAAGTTACTCATACATTTCCATCTTTCAAAGTTAAAAGAGTTCATTACACCAATCAACTAGCCATAGTATTCATTATACCACATAATATTGCCAAACAACCTCTTTCTACACATGCTTGCATAATTTATAAAAATGTCTAACTAGATGTGTGAACATGTCGATTATCTCTAGAGGCATACGCATCCTATCCTAATTGTTCCAAAGTTTCATAATATAAATCATAGAGTTTTCAACTCAATTGGTTTTCAAATGTTGAGATGTCATGTCTAACAATCTATACATGCAAGGTATGTTGAGTTCACATTTTATATGTATTTACGAGACTAACTAAGCTATAAACATATGCTCAATGGGTTCGATTCAAAAAGGTGTAAGGTTTTATAAACATGGTTTTTATCTTTTAACTTTTCTTTAAAAAGTTATGATTTAACTTCAAACCTACTAAGCAACTTGTAACATACATTGAATACATGTTTAAGGAGTATGTATATTCTTGAATTTAAGTGAAGTTAAGATTTCTTGCATCAAACAACAAAACAAATTTCTTTGGTTATTACTAGCACTTTCACGGAAATGCATTTGTGCTTGAGGACCCCCTCACGTAGGTAGCAGTGTCCCTCGCTAAAACACGCAGCAGTATCCCTGTCAGCCTGCTCTCACTGCTCGGATTTTTATGAAATTTTCCACCCAATTCTCATCCAAGCAACAATGTAATAATGTATAATTGCTATAAACTTGCTATATAACACTCCTAGCATGCTTCTAACATTCCTTCATATACAAACAATTAATTTCAAGGATCAATTCAAGATTTTTGCCATTTTTCCAATGTATAACACATTTAGCAATTCTCTTCCCTATGAATTCGTTACTTGACCATTTTACTTCATTTAACTCTCATTGATTTTGTTTTTGACCATATTAACAATATCTAACATTAATTTACAGATTCTAACATGTTTCAACCACAACCATTTCAACTTAAACAAGTGTTTTCATACTCATGAACTTTGGAAAGCTTTAGTGTATGAACATCTAGAGGAAAGGTTACCTTTTTCAAGTTGAATTGCTACTCCTAGGTTTAATTTATGATTTGTATAAGCTCCACAACACTCTCACTCACTGAAATATTCTCAGAGAAATCAACAACTTATATTTGAGAGAGGAACTTCTATTTATAGAGAGAGGATTACCCATTGGAGAATTTGCCCTAAGGTTTGTCTCCATGGAAGATTGAAGGATCCTTTGTGCAACAAGAAGTGGGTGGAAAGCATCACCAACTCCATCTCCTCCCTTCCCCGTAGCCATCATTCCTCTCTTGGTTTTTCAAGCATATAGTTCTAGGCTCTTTGTAAAACACGGCTGAGCCTTTTTCTTGGAATGGGACTATGGTTTTGGGACACTCTAATACTCATCATTTTCTTTGCACACTTAGGGTTATTCTACACTTGTTCTTAATTGAACATACATATACACTCACTCATATATTACACATAAAAAAACATTTAATCCATGTACAATGATTTATTTCAAATAATATTTATCCTAGACTAGGATATAATTTAATTGGATACCAATGTTACTTATTATTAATTTATTTAATCAAAGTTACTCTCTTTCATAGGTTTAAAATACCCATTTAATTATTCCCACACACATCAAAATGTCACATAAGACTTTTCACATAACTTGGTCGATTACCTAAGTCAAGCTTACTTTTATCTCATAGTGTTATATAATAATTATTTTCATTTCAATGTCACACCTCACTTTATATTAAATGAAAAACCTTATTATATATGATTTCTCTTCACACACTATTATTCATGATAATTAACGAATAACAAATAAATCAACCTCATTATGAAATTATTTACTTATTAGTAATACTAATTAATTCCATCATTAGTTAAATTAGTATTTTCTCAATTCATCATCTTGCTACACTAGGCATAACTCCACAAGTTTAAACTAAGCTTCTCATTACTTTTGCTTCATTTTTTAATTATCACCGGCTTAATCAATTAAAATGCCCATCACAACACATGTCGATGCTATATATATATATATATACATATATATATATATATATATTCAAATAAATATGCAAACAAATCTTTATTCTCAATATTATAATTTATTAAAATTCGCGGGTATTACATCCCCCCCCCCCTTATAAAAATTCCGTCCTCGGAATTGTACAAGGTTACTCAACTAAATGGGGATAATCCCTACGCATCTTATCCTCTAATTCCCACGTGGTTTCTTCAGTATCGTGGTTTCGCCAAACCACCTTTTAAGTAAGATATAATTTTATTCTCGACGTTTGCTCCTTTCTATCTAGTATTTGAATAGGAGTTTCCTCATACGTTAAATTTTCTCTACTTGAATAGGCTCATAGAAGATCACGTGTCCGTAGTCGGGCTTGTAAGGGACGTAATAATCTAAATGTGAAACACGTTGTGGATGTGTCCCAATTCGGTGGTAATGCAACTTTGATGCCACTTCGCCCACTCGCTTCAAAATTTTGAACGGTCCTATGAATCTCGGACTCAATTTCCTTTCTTTCGAATCGATCTTTCCCTTCCGGGGAGACCTTCAAAAACACAAAACTTTCGACTTCAAAAAATCTCGGCTCGACGATGCAAATCACAGATTTTGGCGATCTTGAGTCGCTACTAATCTGGCCCTTATTGTTGTTACCACGTCAGCCGTTTGTTGAACTAATTTAGGTCCCAAAAGTCGTCGTTCTCCGACTTCGTCCCAACATAATGGTGTTCTACACTTTCTCCCGTAAAGAGCTTCATATGGCGGCATACCGATACTCGCATGATAGCTATTATTGTAAGAAAATTCTACTAATGATAAATGGTCATCCCAATTCCCTTTGAAGTCCATTACGTAAGCTCTAAGCATGTCCTCCAACGTTTGTATGGTTCGTTCACTTTGTCCGTCGGTTTAAGGGTGATAAGCAGTACTTAATCTCAACTGAGTTCCCATTCGCTCTTGCAAACTTTTCCAAAATTTTGACGTGAAACGAGAATCTCGAACGGAGACAATCGACACTGGCACTCCATGTCGTGACACGATTTCCTTTACATATAAATTTGCTAATTGGTTCAAATTGAATCGAATCTTGATAGGTAGAAAATGAGTTGTCTTTGTCAGTCGGTCCACGATAACCCAAATGGCATCATAACCCTTCTGTGTGATCGGAAGTCCAACCACGAAGTCCATGGTAATATGCTCCCATTTCAATTCTGTTATTTCCAGCGGTTGCAGTAGTCCACTAGGCCTTTGATGTTCTGCTTTAACCCTTTGACAAGTAAGACATCTACTAACGCATTCTGCAACTTCTCTTTTCAAATTAGGCCACCAAAAGTGATGTTGAAGATCCTGGTACATCTTTGTTCCTCCTGGATGAACAGAGTACGTGGTATTATGTGCTTCGTGCAAGATTTCCTCTCTTAGTTTGGTTATAGTTGGCACCCATACTCGACCCTCAAATCTTCATATTTCATCTTTATCTATTTTGAACTTTTCTTCCTCATTTTCTACTATTCTCTTCCTTATCTTCTCACATTCTTCATCTTTCTCATGTGCTTCTTTTACTCTATCCAGTAACGTCGGGTGAGCTTCCATCACGAATAATTTTCCTCCTGCTTCTTTTGGTCCTTCCACCTCTATTTCCAACTTCTCCATTTCTCTTATTAATTCTTCTTGAGTTGTCAGATTGAATAACTTCTCCCTTCCTTTTCTACTTAAAGAGTCGGCTACTACGTTTGTTTTTCCCGGGAGATAAAGAATTTTGCAGTCGTAATCCTTGATTAATTCCAACCACCTTCTTTGTCGCATATTCAACTCCCTCTGTGTGAAGATATATTTCAGACTCTTGTGGTCTGTGTATATCTCACATTTTTCTCCATATAAATAATGCCTCCAAATCTTTAAAACAAATACTACTGATGCTAATTCCAAGTCATGGGTAGGGTATCGCTTTTCAAAATCCTTCAACTGTCGTGACGCATACACAATGACTTTGCCATGTTGCATTAGCACACAACCAAGTCCTCTATGCGACGAATCACTATATACTACAAATCCTCATGTATCATCTTGTAATGATAATACAGGCGCTTCACTCAACCTCCTCTTCAATTCTTGAAAACTCTCCTCGCATTTGTCCGTCCACACGAACTTAACCGTCTTCCTTGTTAGATTGGTCAGCGGGGTTGCTATCTTAGAAAAACTTACGGCCTCCACTTTTGCAGGATCCATGGAAATTCCATTTTGATTTATCACGTGTCCTAAAAACTGAACCTTCTTTATCCAAAATTCACATTTCGAAAATTTAGCGTACGTCTTTTCCCTTTCCAAGGCTTCCAATACCATCTTCAGGTGTTCGGTGTGCTCTTCCCTAGTTTTTGAATAAATCAAAATGTTGTCAATAAACACTACTACGAACTTATCTAAGTATGGCTTGAAAACTCGGCTCATCAAGTCCATGAATACTGCCGGAGCATTAGTTAACCCAAATGACATCACCAGAAATTCGTAATGTCCATAACGTGTTCGAAACGCAGTCTTTGGTATGTCCTCCTCTCGCACTTTCAACTGATGATAACCCGTTCGTAAGTCTACCTTGGAAAAACACTTCGTTCCCTTCAATTGATCGAAAAGGTTGTCTATCCTTGGCAATGGATATCTATTCTTAATCGTTACTCGATGCAACTCCCGATAGTCGATACATAGCCTCATCGATCCATCCTTTTTCTTTACAAATAACACCGGTGCTCCCCAAGGAGACACACTTGATTGAATGTAACCCTTATCTAGCAATTCTTGCAGTTGTATCATCAATTCCTTCATTTCTACCGGCGCCATACGGTATGGGGCTTTTGAAATCGATGCCGTTCCTGGTGCTAAGTCTATTATAAATTCAATTTCTCTGTCTGGCGGAAGACCAGGCAGATCGTCTGGAAACACGTCTTGAAAATCTTTAACTATCGATATATTCTTCATTTCTACTCCCTTTTTCTAAGTATCTACTATATAGGCCAAATAACCTACACATCCTTTCTTTATCAATTTCTTGGCCTGCATCATCGTAAGGCAACACGATTGCTTGAAAGATGAGCTACCATAAAACACTACCTTAGACTGATTATAAGCCTGAAGGTTCACACTCTTCTCTTGACAATTGATTATCACAGCGCGGCTGGATAACCAGTCCATTCCTAATATTACATCAAACTCTCCCAGTGTAATCGGAATTAAGTCTACCTTTAGTTCGTGCCCTTTAATGTTCGCAAAACAGTTTCGGTAAACAATCTCTACAGGGATTATTTCCTTATTTTTAACCTCTATGTTCAATGAATTTTCTAAGCGTTCATGGGTTATGTTTAGTTGCCTAGCAAATTCTTCAGACACAAAGGAATAAGTAACGCCCGAATCAAATAATACATATGCATTTATATTATTGATTGGGAGAATACCTGACACCACATCCCTTGCAATCACTGCGTCCTGGACAGTCATGTTAAAGGTTAGGGAAGTCGGTCGGTTGGATTGTATTGGTCCGCCGATCATCAGCTTGCTGCTCCCTCCCTGTTGGCCGCTTCCTCCGCTGCTCCCCTTCTTTGGGCAATCCTTGATTTGATGCTCAATTGAGCCACACGCGAAACATCCCTTGATCTTTTTCGGTTTTGGGTAGTTGGGTGAAATGTGCCCTTCCTGGCCGCAGTTGTAGCAGACGCTGCGTCCCTTCCAACACTCCCCTTGATGGTTCCTTCCACATTTCAAAAAAGCTTCAGTTCTTTTCTTAAACCCTTCTTGATAACCCTCTAACTGACTGATGGTTCGATTGTTGGTATTGTTGTTGTTATTGCTGTTACAGTTATCCTATTTCCACTTTCCCAGATGGCTTCCACCACTACTACTCCCTCTACGAGTTTCTCCCACAACATTTTTGTTTTTCTTCTCCTTGTTGTATTGGCTCAATGCCTCGCTACCTCCCTCAGCAATTATCGCCTTCTCTAAAAATGTGACGAACGAGTCAATTTGAAGGATCGACACCTTGTTGAACAACCAAGGTTTTAGTCCTAGTTCGAAGCGTCGAGCTTTCCTTTCTTCGGTGTCGACTTGATGTGTTGCAAATCGTGCAAGTTCATTGAATTTGTCCGCGTACTGCGCCACCGTCATCTCTCCTTGTTTCAGTTCCAGAAATTTTACCTCCATCCTATTCTTTATGCTCTTCGAAAAGTAATTCTCGAAGAACAACGTCTTAAACCTTTCCCAAGGTATAGTTCCTTCTCCTGCCCTCTGTTGATTTGCTTCCCACCAGTAGTTTGCTTCACCCCTCATCATGTATGTAGCGAACACGATTTTCTGGTCTTCACCCAAACGAGCAATGGTGAAGGCTTTCTCCATTTCCTTGATCCATGTTTGCGCTACGATAGGATCGGTAGTACCCAAGAATTCTGGAGGTCCTACGCCCTTAAATTCCTTGAAGTTTGTGATCGGAACTACTTGGGGATTGGGTGGTACTGGTTCATTTCTTTCCCTAAGAGCTTCTCCTAACAAGTCAACAAGCCTCTGTATCGGGTCCACTGGTCCTCTATCATCATTATCCGATTCTTCTGGTGCAGTTACTCTACGTCTGGGAGGCATGTTTCTGCATCATAAAATTTTTCCATTTTATCATTTAGTTATATTACTTGGACATTTCCTAAAAAAAAAAATTTATAACACGTTTCGGAATTAAGATCATTTATATTCTTATGCCAACTCGTTACATCATATGGTTATCTCTAGCATACTTCTATAAATGACAACACTTATCCCCTAATATCACAAAAGACGGGGACGACACTAGCTTACTACCCCTCTAACATTTTTTAAAAGTTGGGGTCACCATCATTTTACGGCTTACACAAAGACTAAGATTACCACAACATATTCACAACACATAAATAAACTACTACACTACTGAGATTTTCCCTCTAGACTCAATCTAACATCCCACGCTCCACTGCGCTCTGATACTCCTTCTGTGTAATGCGCGCCACCATATCCCGACTTATGGTATGTCGGGTCTGTCCTTGCTCAGTTGGGTAGTGATTTACCCCATCGACCAACCTCTCCATAGTCGTGCGTAGAGCATTGCCCATCTTGTTCATCTTCCTCCTCTTGCACCGCACCTCATCCTCTAGATCATCTACCCTGTCATTGGAATCCTCCCACCTCTCCTCGAAGTGAATTCTATCCATCACCTCTATGTCTAACTGAGTACGAAGAGCTTCCTTCTTAGTCTTCTCACTAAGTTCCCTCTGCTCAGACTCTTCTAGTTTCCCTGCCAGCTCCACATTCCTAGCCACCGACCTATGAAACAAGGTTCCCAACTAGATCCCTACCTCCCTGCGTTGAGCAATTTCCACCTCCATCTCTTGTATAGCTAACTTCCTCTGTTGGTCCTCGTCCCTCAATTTTTGGAACTCAGACTCCCTCTCCCTAGCCTCAGTCTCTAGCTCTTCCACCCTACTTCTTAACTCCAGAATCTGCTTCTCATATTCTCCCAACATTCGATCCTCGAAAGTAGTCCCGTCGGAGTCCTCCATAGGCTCATCCCCCATAGCCTCCTCCTCCATAGGATCCTCCTCTGGATCAGACTCCTCGGGTAGAGGCTCCATCTCATCCTCTTCGTCATCATCATCGATAGGGGCCACTGCTGATACGGGCTTTGCTATCAATGGTGATTCAAATACCACGTGTATATCACGCGACTCCTCTTCTATTACTCGGCTAGGTCCTCCCATGTCAGTCATTCTACAATCACCAACATAAGACAAAATAAACAACAACTCCATTAGAATGTTAAATAACATAAGTTCATTGTATATAATGAAGTTATATTCTATAACACACTAAGTCACTCTCTATGAAAACTCTATATGAGTTTCATCCCTCTCTATCTTCTAAGTTCTCTTAAGTTGTAATCTAAGGACTCTCGCTCCTAAGGTTTATAACTAACGCTTTGATACCAACCTGTGACGCCCCCAAATCCAGACACTCGTATCTCAAATTTGGTTCGCCACGTGCTAATTCTAACATCACACTAAAATCATCAACAACAGAAATAATAGAATAATTTACATTGATATCATATAAATATTCGCGTCCCAAGGTTCCGTAACCATTACTACAACAATCCAGTGATTAAACTTAAACATAATTAATCATCCTTAATACATCATAATACGCATAGAAATAATAATACTACTACTCTTAAAGAACTAAGCTACTCGTAGCCTTCGCTTCTTCCCTTGTCCTTTCTCGAGGTACCGCTTTTGCTCTACCTTAACTGTAATGTTTTTAGGGAAGCAATAATGAACAACAAGTTTGCCCAGCAAGTGATATAGCAAAAAGAATGAACAGTTATAGCATTTGAATCTTCCAGGATATAACAGTAAGTGATAGTTCAAGGATATCAAGAAAAATAAAAAATGTTTGATGAATGCCATTAAAGACTAAAGGATATCAGTAATATTTCAAGGTTTAATTATTTCGAGGTTCAATAAGAATGAACACTGAGCAGTCGTTAAAGACTAAGAACTCTTACTAGAATTAACAATATTATACTGCAATCCAAGATAAACGAGTACAACAGGTGATCAGCCTAAGGTACCCTACGTTATGCATAACATTTAATCATACTTGTGTGTGCACGTCGGTTCCCCGACAATATAGAATTTCCCCTTTTTCAGAGGGTTGTTCATCTCAGTAGATTTTCAAGAGTCCGCACCAAGTCAATTGGTTTGGATAGCTTTTTAACGTATGATAACAGTCTAACCGAATCAAAGGTTTAGACAACTTTTATAATGTACTTTAAGAACAATAAGTCTAATGCTCGCAATAATGTCAAAGTAATTGATTTTCGAATAGTAATAGACATTTGCTCAATATAAGTATGATAATAAATTCGAATATATACAATGTACCATGTAAAGAATTTAGATAACTTGTATTCAATATGTGAATCAATGAAAGTTAGAGAGCTCGCACAAAATCCAAAGTTGTGAGAGTTAGGAGACTTGCCTTTATCGTTGATTACCACTTATAGCATAATATCACCTCAATGAACTACGTTATCCTATTTATGTATGTATATGTATTCATTAGTCATATATACTTGATATACATTTTCACATACTTCCATCACACATATCTAAATTCATGTAGGCTACACACATTCAAACTCATAGATGCGTAACTCACATTGATTTTACCTTTAAAGTCTTTTGTACCATACGCTTATCTTTTGTATTTGCAAAATATCTCTTACTTTACGCATGTTTAAGTTGTTTCACATATTAGAGAACATTTAAGCTAGTTTTGATCCTTTATTAAAGTTACTCATACATTTCCATCTTTCAAAGTTAAAAGAGTTCATTACACCAATCAACTAGCCATAGTATTCATTATACCACATAATATTGCCAAACAACCTCTTTCTACACATGCTTACATAATTTATAAAAATGTCTAACTAGATGCGTGAACATGTCGATTATCTCTAGAGGCATACGCATCCTATCCTAATTGTTCCAAAGTTTCATAATATAAATCATAGAGTTTTCAACTCAATTGGTTTTCAAATGTTGAGATGTCATGTCTAACAATCTATACATGCAAGGTATGTTGAGTTCACATTTCATATGTATTTACGAGACTAACTAAGCTATAAACATATGCTCAATGGGTTCGATTCAAAAAGGTGTAAGGTTTTATAAACATGGTTTTCATCTTTTAACTTTTCTTTAAAAAGTTATGATTCAACTTCAAACCTACTAAACAACTTGTAACATACATTGAATACATGGTTAAGGAGTATGTATGTTCATGAATTTAAGTGAAGTTAAGATTTCTTGCATCAAACAACAAAATAAATTTCTTTGGTTGTTACATCACTTCACCGGAAATGGGCATTTTGGTTTTCAGACCTTCACGGGTAAGGTGCAGTCCCTACTAAAACACGAGCAGGTACCCCCTGTTCGCCCCTGTTCGAATTTTTATGAAATTGTCCACCCAATTCTCATCCAAGCAACAATGTAATAATGTATAATTGTTATAAACTTGCTATATAACACTCCTAGCATGCTTCTAACATTCCTTCATATACAAACAATTAATTTCAAGGATCAATTCAAGATTTTTGCCATTTTTCAAATGTTTAACACATTTAGCAATTCTCTTCCCTACGAATTCGTTACTTGACCATTTTACTTCGTTTAACTCTCATTGATTTCGTTTTTGACCATATTAACAATATCTAACATTAATTTACAGATTCTAGCATGTTTCAACCACAACCATTTCAACTTAAACAAGTGTTTTCATACTCATGAACTTTGGAAAGCTTGAGTGTATGAACATCTAGAGGAAAGGTTACCTTTTCTGAAGTTGAATTGCTACTCTAGCTTTAATTTGCAGATTTGTATAAGCTCCACAACACTCTCACTCACTTGAAATATTCTTAGAGAAATCAACAACTTATATTTGAGAGAGGAACTTCTATTTATAGAGGGAGGATTACCCATTGGAGAATTTGCCCTAAGGTTTGTCTCCATGGAAGATTGAAGGATCCTTTGTGCAACAAGAAGTGGGTGGAAAGCATCACATACTCCATCTCCTCCCTTCCCCATAGCCATCATTCCTCTCTTAGTTTTTCAAGCATAGAGTCCTAGGCTTTTTGTAAAACACGGCTAAGCCTTTTTCTTGGAATGGGACTATGATTTTGGGACACTCTAATACTCAGCATTTTCTTTGCACACTTAGGGTTATTCTACACTTATTCTCAATTGAACATACATATACACTCACTCATATATTACACATAAAAAAACATATAATCCATGTACAATGATTTATTTCAAATAATATTTATCCTACACTAGGATATAATTTAATTGGATACCAATGTTACTTATTATTAATTTATTTAATCAAAGTTACTCTATTTCATAGGTTTAAAATACCCATTTAATTATTCCCACACACATCAAAATGTCACATAAGACTTTTCACACAACTTGGTCAATTACCAAAGTCGAGCTTACTTTTATCACATAGTGTTATATAATAATTATTTTCATTTCAATGTCACACCTCACTTTATATTAAATGAAAAACCTTATTATATATGATTTCTCTTCACACACTATTATTCATGATAATTAACGAATAACAAATAAATCAACCTCATTATGAAATTATTTACTTATTAGTAATACCAATTAATTCCATCATTAGTTAAATTAGTATTTTCTCAATTCATCATCTTGCCACACTAGGCATAACTCCACAAGTTTAAACTAAGCTTCTCATTACTTTTGCTTCATTGTTTAATTATCACCGGCTTAATCAATTAAAATGCCCATCACAACACATGTCGATGCTATATATATATATATATATATATATATATATATATATATATATATTCAAATAAATATGCAAACAAATATTTATTCTCAATATTATAATTTATTAAAATTCGCGGGTATTACAGGATATCCTATGACCTGATCCTGAGCTCGATTAACCATGGTGTTGAATACTCTATTCATCTCTTCCATCTTCATTCTCTTTGCCTGTGCATCTTTTACTGCTATTCCAGCTCATTGAAACATTACCTCATATGTGTTCTCGGCTCTTGTCCTCTTCGTAGCTTCTTCCCTTAGCTTATTCTTCAGTTCAGCGACCTCCTCAATTAGTTGGTCTTTCTCTCCATCAGTCTGTTCTAGCTTTTCCTCGACATTAGTCAGTCGATCCTCACGATCTTGGATCTCATCGTCTTTCTGTGTCATTGCAGTCTGTTGTTCAGCTACTATCTCTTGAAATTCCTCGACTGTAGCCTAAAGTTCCACGTTATGGTCGTAGACTTCATCGTACATTCGAGCAGTTATCGAGGTTAGTGGAGTCTCCTCCTCCTCGTCCTTGTCATCCTCATCCTCCTGTGGCAACTCAACGGGATCCTCCTCATCCGTCTCCACATCATCATCCTCATCTTCAACCATCGCGTGACCAACGGGTTGACTTCGTGGCAAGTGATGGTTTCCTAACTAACATGAATGTCTCGAGGCTCCTCCTCTATAGGCATCTGAGGTCAACCCTCCCTAGCCTGACTGGATTCTCCAACATTAGTCATCCTGACAACAAAATTTATGTTTTAATCATTAATCATTACTATTCGACACTCACGAGCACATAAGTATAAACACATAATCACATAAGCGTTTTATTATTTCTTCCTTAAAACTCGGTAAGAATTAATCACCACTATCTTTTCAAAGGTTACTTCCTAAGGCTTTTCCCCAGCTAAGGTTCATAACCTGGCTTTGATACCAACTTTGTGACACCCCCAAATCCCTGTACTTCATTACCTCAAGATTTGGTGTTCACGTAATCAAAACATTCATATCTAACTAACCAATTATAATAAATTGAATAATAAAAACCTACCCATGCATGATTACTTAAATAAAAACATTATCTCCCAGGTTCTCTAGCCTTTAATACAATCATTCAAGTGCGGAAATACAATTATTACATCACATTATTATTAAAAGTCTATCATCAATGATAAAACCAAAATTACAAGTCTTCATCACTTGTACATTTTTCCCTTTTCCTTTGCTAGTTGTAGGTTTATCTACCTTCTCATTCATAGTTGCAATAAATGTATAAATATGCAAGAGTGAGCAAACAAAGCTCACTTGAGATAAGAATAAATATCTTTACAACATTTGCCAAATAATAGGCTCAATAGAACTGAATAATATGTTCTATTAACATTACAACATTTGACAAATAATAGGCTCAATAGAACTGAATGATATGTTCTATTAACATTTCAACATTTGCCAACTCATAGGCTCAATAGAACTGAATAATTTATTCTATTAACATTATTAAATAAACTACTGAGGGTCAAATGACCATGAACCATGTCCACAGTTATAAGTAATCTTTCAACTTTAACTTTAACAATCATATGACTATAAGGACTCCACGTACTTAGGGGGATCAATCATTTGTACAATGTATTGTGCATAATCATTTCAACGCTAAGCGTAAACCCCTAAAAATAGGGTTGTTCATCTCAGTATTTAGAGTACAAGTCTCACCAAAGAAAGTTTGGTTTGGATAAGCTTTCAAGGGTAATTGAAGTTTAATGTTCATCAACTAGGGAACTAGTTGAATCCACAATGCTTGATAATACAACAGTTGTTTAATAACAACATAACTTAGAACATTTGAGAATCATAAATGAACTGATTCTATATATCTAACTCATGCTTGAAATAACTATAGAGCATAAGTGTGACGCCCCCAAAATTAGGTATACATCACCCATTCTAAGTCGCTAGATACATGATATAAAATTCAAATACAACTTCATTTATACAACTGTTAAGCTGTCGTATAGAATACGACCACAGTTAACTATGAGTTTTAATACAAATGTATGTAACTCTCATGGTACCTCGACCACAACCTTACAATGATACTTTACATAAAAGTATAGTTAAAAAATATTTTAGAAATTAAAATCTTTGGGAAGTGCTAAAGGAAACCTTCGTACATGGGAGGCCATGCTACAGGTTATGATAGATATCATATGTCCACGTAATTATCCTTGGTCAATCTAAAAGTCCCCAAAGAAAACAAGAAGATTACTATCATCTTCTTTCCAATGATGAGTCTTCTCTCGACATATAAATATCTCCGTTGTCTCCAAGTGAAAATTATGTTTCAAATAAACTCCAAGATCATACAGTAGTGCTCAGAGATATATTCAGCAAGTGGATGTGCACAACCATGTCTTATGTGAACACGAGGTTGTATGTCATTTGAGATCTTGTATGATAGTGGCAAAACACCCTTCCAAAGTTGGGTTCACCTCACCTTATTTGATTTACCAAATATAACTAGTAAATGATGTATAGAATACAACACACTTTTCTATACTGTTTAGGGAGCACCTCCACAGCTAGAGACCACCGTTCTAATCCTCTTAATACCCCCGCTCGACCTAGTTACACTCTTATTACCTGAAAGGAATTGTGAAGCAGAAGGGTGAGCACAACTAGCCCAGTAAAGAATATCATGACTAAAGATAATTAAATTATCAATAGCTTTCGTCAATAATAAATTAGAGATTTAGAATATATGACAGATAATAAAACTTTTCAACCATAGTTGCAGCGGAACGAGCAATCCATTAGAAAAGTCAAATAGACCATAAGGTCTATTATCTTCTCTATGTTAAAAGTCCACCAATAAGGTTTTATCCGTGTAACATCAATCAACAATTCCCGTCCACGATAATGTGAATAACTCATAATCACAATTGTGATTCTAAATTCCTCTTCGCACCCAGGACGAAGATAATTTTCATCACCTGAAACATCAAAAATCATGGTTATACCAAATCACAATTCCTGCTTGTAATCATTAAATCATCTTTGCACTACGGCCAAGGATATTCTTTAGTATCACGACCACGAATTATCCATGCACTACGGCCAATGATAATCGTGTTTTCATCAACGGTCCTGATCATGCTATAAAACAATTCATCTTTGCTCTACGGCCAAAGAGAATCCATAGCCATAATCATACCAAAAACTGTCCATCAATGCACTACGGGCCAATGAGGACTTTTTCATTAGTATCACAACCACAAATTATCCATGCACTACGGGTCAAAGATAATCGTGTTTTTATCAACGGTCCTGATCATGCTATAAAATAATTCCTCTTGCACCCTTGGTCAAGAGAATCCATAGCCATAATCATACCAAAATTGTCCATCAATGCACCACGGCCAATGAGGACTTTTTTTTCCACATCATTTGTAACATTACTGGCCATGATTTATACCGAATAATCCCTAGTCATAATCATACCAAGTCCATCTATGCACCACAAAAGCCACAGATGACTTTCAACATAATATAAATATGAGGATGATGACAATATTATAAGCATTAATCAACTAAATCAAGGATAAATATTAAAGACTTTAAATTTATCCGCACATTATCAATCACTTAATAAAATCATAATCTAATCATCGCTAATACTATAACAATATTTTAATCACTTCTTAAACTTATAAACAATTACATTTAATTGTTTACACATTTCCAAATAATGCATTTAATCATTCAAAATGTCATACTCATAATATTTCATCACCAATAATCAAATTACTCATCAAAAAATCAAGATATACCTTATATAGGATTTCCAAGCCATAAAATCCTATTTACCAATTCTTCAACTCCACATAACATATTTAACTCATATGTTCGTAGCTTAACTATTTTCATGAAAAATACCAAATCAGTCCCAAAAATTATTCTTTTCTGGGATTTAGCATAATATAGTCCCATATTGAACATATATTTTTCTTGACATTTTTAAAATTCATATACTATTTTTCAAAAATAAATTTCTAATTAATTCCTTAAGAAATTAGTTACCTCACGGTTAACTCCAGAAATTCCCAAATCTTGGCAGGATCTTACACATGTTAACGTGAGCTTCCATTTAAAATTTCATGGTCATCGGAGTTATAGAACTCCAGTTATAGCATTTTTCGTCGGAAAAATCTAAATATTGAAATGGTCATAACTTGTTCATTTTAAGTCGGAATGAGCTCATTTTTGGACAGGAGGTACTTTATACCATATACTTTAATGTCCCAAAAGGCCAGATTTTTTCTCATAAATTAAGTGGCCAAAACAACCCTTTTAAAATCGTGGCAGCAACCTTTTTAATAATTTGCAGTTTTTCGTACTATTAGCCTAATAAAACGAATAACTTTATAAAAGTATTACATTTTATATAAAAAGCTTTTCTGCTTTTATTACATTAATAATATACCAATAAAAAACCGAGTGACTTATCACATAAGCATCAATAATCAATACCGTGTGCTACTACGCAACCACGCCAGATACTCGCATTTTTTTACTACCGAGTAATTCAACAAGATTAATGGTAAAACTTCCGCCGTTATTTTTAATAAAATATTTTTGTCGTTTTTCAATCCGATAATAATTACATTTGTAGGGGTCCACTAATGATTGTAAATCGCCGCATTTAATATTCTCCGACAAAAAGAATATTCCCCGACTAATCGAATATTTTATATCAACTTGCTTACTTTGCAAAAAAAAAAAAAATCACATATTACCCTTAACTTTAAACTTTTATCAATTTAACTATTTACCAAAATAGAAAAATTGAATACTTTTATTTCATAAAATTCGGGGTCTCACAATAAGTATTCAATAGAATGAATAAAATGGTTAACCTTTGCTTGAACAGTAAAATAAGCTAAGGTTCAAGTTTTATAACATTAGAAATGAATTTCTGAACATTAAGAAACTTGCTTAACTGTAAACAAGTTAGAATGAATCAATAAATTGAGAATTTCCAATAATACTAGAGTTAGAGTTTGCTCAAATGAATTTTGGAAACAATTTACTTATTCAATAACATTTAATATAACAAGATTGCTCAATCAAAAGCATGAGGTAATAATAAATGAACTAACTCAACAAAAATGTAGAGTTAAAACTTGCACAATGTGATAAACGAACTAGCTCAACGAAAGTGTAGAGTTAGAAAACTTGCATCAACATAACAAACTAACTCAATGAAAGTATGGAGTTAGAAGACTTGCCTCAAGCGTAAGCTATAATATCAAACTCATGTTCACCTACACACAGGTTTAGAACCATAATCTATTAGATATACTAACATTCACCTTCCATCATAACACATATTTCTAATTAGGCTTGTCAATTTAACACAAGTCTTTTATTACCAATCGTTTGAATTTTCAAGCTGCTAACCTCACAACGCTTAACTAACGCTCATTGTATAACTAACTTATAACATAACACGCTCATCACTTCCAATCACGCTTACAAAGTTGAAATCATAAATGACAATCATATCGCCATCGATTTAACCTCCTTGTTATTTGTTTAACTCCTTAACACAACTTTAAATCAAGCTATAGTGGTGTTACAAAGTCTGCAGCAGCAGTAGACCGTACTGTCTCAGGACAGGTGATCGAGTTGTTGCAAAATCGATGGTCGTCAGTGTCCCGGACAAAGGCATCAAAAAGTTTGAAGGGAAAATTGGCATTGAATTGAGGCCATAGGGTCGGAGATGCCATGGACTCATTTTGAAACTCTGATGAAGATGGCTTCGAGGGAGAAGGTATAGATCGTTCAAGACTTGGAAATGGTTCGGTGTAGACATTTTCAGGTGATGGGGATCGGGCAGGAGCCGTTTCACGTGGTGGTGATTGGACAAGTGTTGGACCCGGTTGATTATCAGAAGGTTGTTTTCTCTTACGAGAACGTGAAGGGATGGGATCGGTTTGCTCGTTATCATCAGAAATTTAAATTTCCACTAGAATTATGGAGGAAGGCACCCGAAGAGCATCGGCGGAGAGGGGATTATCTTTGGCTCTTAATTTCTTAACACGAATGACCCAGCTCCGTTCGTCCATAGGTAGATCGAGCAAACTTCCTCTGGCGGGAACATAATCGGAGGGTGTGAGGTTTTGCTCAGGTGAAGGATTTATTTCTATGCGGGCAGATCTGGGTTGTCTTATGGCTCTCTTCTTCCGGCGAGGTTGAGTAGATTCTTCGACAAATTGAGGTTCGGCGGCAGATGTTTCTGTGACTGGAGGCTCGACCAGTGGAGATTCAGCTGTAGGTTCTTCGGCATTTGTTTCTGAAGGCTTTCCGGCTAAAAAATCTTCCAACTCTCTTACATCTGAAGAGGTCGGTTTAATCAAAGACACTGCAAGGAGTATATAACAATTATTCAGAATCAATACTATCCAGAATTTCAAGAATTTATACAAAAAATAGCTCGAGACTTACAATTATGGTTGTACAACCATGCTTGTTTAGTAAGGAGTCTGTAATTCCATTCTTCCTTTGGGAAGTTATCAAAGAGCTCTATCATTTCATTTATTCATTCTTCGAGAATATCGCCAAAGTCTGCAGAGACCTTTTCTTGAACATACCAGATCGGCAAAGAGGCAATTTCTGGTCCCTTGATGAAGAACCACCCTTTGTGCCATCCTTTGTTGCTGGAGGGAGTATAGACCAGAGAGCGCCTCTCAAACTCTTCGCCTGCCTTCGGAGCTTGTTTACTCAGAGCCTTGAACCCTTTTTCTCGAGTTTGACCAATTTTATAGATGGTGAAGAAGAAGTCAAGAGTAGGTTCAACGCCCACTTCGTGACAGAAAGCAATGAAGGCGAGGATGTGAATATATGAGTTCGGCACCAATTGGATGAACCCAACGTCGATAAACCCAAGTAGGGTAATCAAAAAAGTGTGTAGAGGGAATCTAACCCCCTTCTCTAGAAGGGTCACCGGTATCGCCATCCAACCTGTCGGATGTTGATACATTCTCTCGTTAGATCTCGGAGCCCTTACCTAATGAGTATCAGGAATCTAGTAACGAATCTGAATCCTGCGTAGTTCGATCTCGGTGACAGTAGAAGGAGTGTTGGCATGGGGGTACTATTCTTTGCTCTCGAAGAATTCGGAGGGACTAGGAAGTGGTTTCGGAGGTGGAGTCTGCTTACTCGGGGTATCAGTTTGGGGATTGGAACTTGAAGCCTCTTTACTAGGGCTTGGGTTAGGTGGAATAGTGGTAATAGGAGATACTCGAAGGGGAGAACCTTGGTCAGAACTCTGGGAGGCCATTGTTGATTAATTGCAGAGAGAAAGAAAGAAATCTGGAAGAAGGAGAAGGCAATAAGCTTCTGTAAATTCGAAATGGCAGGGAACCGTCTAAAGTGAGTGGGTAGTACCTTTTATAGTAGGCGTTCTTTTCAATTTTTTATGAAAACTGAGGGCAGCACATTTATTGCTGGTAATAATGAGAATTTAAAGAGTTAGCGTCAGTTTTAGTCTTAAGATATTTACCGGATTGGGCTTTTCGTTTGGGCTTTTGGTTTTTATCTATGTGCCTATTTGAAATCTGTTCGTTGGGCCTCGGTAAGTCATATTTTGGGCCTTCATTAATATTATCATAATTCCTTTTGATCCAGACCTGTAGCCTTTATACTCTTTCATTAAACATCCTGTTTAATAAAAGAATGGGGGGCAATGTTGGGCCATAATACTTTAGGTATTGAGCCGGACCGAATGGGCCCCTCCCTTGGATCACGGTATTTTATGTATTGGGCCAACTTAGTGGATTACGTTGAATGGATCTTGTAAGATTTGGGCTGAATTGCTAGACCGACCCATTACATATTTAAATATCTACATCTTTGACCGGTAATGATGAAAGAATATGACAGTTGACTGTTATCTCTGTCAAACATTAATGTTGAAGGGATTCATAGTCGGACGGCGGTGGCAAACAGTGACAAGATGTAGTGGGTGAGTCTGATGCATTAATTTGAGATGACCATGAGTGGGGATCGTGTCAAACGACAAGGTGGTACTTGGAACCTGAACTTTGGAGTATATGTTAGCAAAGGCATCACATAGGAAAAAGGTAACTGAATTCATTTTCTCTCTCAAGCACTAGATATTATTTCCTCCATTGTTAACCTTGTGATTGCCTGTACTGACTCTCACGCCGGAGCTATCCCCCGACGATCAAGCCGTCAAGCTTTTGGTGATTGTCGTGTTTACTGTGCAGGATTTGGACGCGTTTTACGTGATTGGGACGTGAGGAAAGATCTTGGCGTTAGCACTCACAGAGCCCAGAAGTTTCAAGTTGATTCACTAAATAAAGAACCACCAAATAGCTAAAATGCTTGCAATCAAGCTATAATAATTAAAATGCATCACATACACAACATAACCACGTACTGACCTGCAAACATACCACAAAAAATAGCTCTGAAACAATACTCAACTCCAAATTAAGTCCCAACAAAACTAACCCCCCACCCCCCCCCAAAAAAAAACAAATTCACATTTGTCCCGCATAAATTGCCTCTAGGAAAAATCACCCATAATACTTCTGCACTAAGATAACTCAACTAACAATTTTGGAGGATTTTCAAAAATTATTAAAATAAAATTTTAACTATAAGACTCCGAATTTTATAAAATGAAAGTATTCAATTTTCTTATAATTATTATTCTATTTAGTAATTGGTTAAATCGATAAAGGGTTAAAGTTAAGGGTGATATGTGAAAATTTTACAAAGTAGGCAAGTTATCATAAAATATTCGTTTGGTCGGGGAATATTCTTTTTGTCGGGGAGTATTCAGACAACGATTAATAATCATCTGTGGACCCTATATAACGGAATATCCGGCTTGATTTAGAAAGTTTATGTAAATAACTTTTTATAAAAATAACGACAAAAGTTTTACCGTTAACTGTTGAAATACCTGGTGATAAAAGTACAGTAATACGCGTGGTTGCATAGTAACATACGGTATTGTATAATATCTTTGATTATTGATGCTTACGTGAGAAATCACTCAGTTTTACTCAATTATTACAACAGTATAGTATCACATATTATTGATTCAATTATTATCACAGTATCATCTGCACAATATTTTATATTATTAAATCAATAATTGAGACGACAAATTTATTCATATTATTATTTGCATTATTGACAATGTCTAGAAAGTTTTGTCGAGGAAAGGGATTTGGTCACCTAATTGCGCGCCAATAAGGAGAAGTCCTTATCGGAAAGCATCCTCTTTTCTGGGAATGATCTGGTTGTTAATATTGTGAATTATAATATTAATGATGAATAAATGTTATTAAAATTGTGTTTTGAGAAGCCAAGTGATTTGAGATAAATAGATGGGAATTTTATGAAGTATTTGTTGTAAATTTGACTTATTGCATGGACCCCCACTTACCCATTTTTCAAAATTGTCGGTCGAAAGTTATGTCTCAATCAGAAACTATGGATACTGGCATACCATGCAGTCTTACAATCTCATTTATGTATATACGAGCAAGACGTTCAAGTGAATATGTTTCTCGTATATGTAAGAAATGAGCAGACTTGGTTAATCTATCAACAATGACCCAAATTGCATCTATGCCTTGATAAACCTTGGGAAGACCAGTAACGAAATCCATGGTAATGTGCTCCCACTTCCATTCTGGAATTTTAAGTGGTTGCAATGCTCCTTTTAGTACTTGATGCTCCGCATTGACAAGATAAACACCTTTAGATAAACTCTGCGATCTCTCTTTTCATATTGCTCCACCAAAATGTATGTCAAAGATCACGATACATTTTGGTACTCCCAAGATGGATTGCAAACGGTGTGTTATGTGCCTCCATCATGATTTTATACTTCAAATCACAGTCGTTAGGAACATAAAGTCTGGAGTTGACTCGAAGTATTTGATAAGTGGATTTTATATCCACGAATCGGTTCCTAATCCAAGCTTAATCAGTATGAATTTCTCGTGTTTATGTTCGATTTTACTTGTTTATTGTTGGTTGATGTGTAGGTGTGGTGGTGTGGTGCTTGAGCATAAAAGGAGTGATATTGTGGCCATAAAGTAGCAATATGATAGCTAGAAAGGAGAAAACAAAGTTTAGTCAAAATGCCCTACCCTTGCCGGGGCGGGCCTGTTTTAACTTTGTACCCACGCAAGGCGAAAAAGTCAAGTCGACAATCAATCTGAATGACTTGAACTCACTGGGACTTGGAAATTAGAACTTGAATGGCTTATGGACGCAAAAGTACATGGGATTTCGACCAAGACTTGTGTGTTGGATATATATTGTTGAACAAACACGAAATAAGCATCATGCAAAGCAATTAACGAAGATTAATTACAGAAATTCAGATTGAGCAACATAGTGAATATTTTGAAGAACGATCATATCGAGTGCGGGTTAAGGCTAAAGTGAAGGGTGTTCTGCGTTATTCTTCTCCTTTAGTTTTATTTCTGTAATTGAGAAGATGTTATCTTTAATTTATTCAGTTATTATTTCATTTATTATGAACTAATTGTTAAGTTTGTAATATTCAAGAACGCAATCAAATTGCATAAAAGTGCGGAAACGTGGAAAAATCAGAGTTTAATTTTTTTTTACAAACCATATACCCGGATCACCCTTTATTCACAATTATTAATTAAACGAAAAGATAAAGAATAAAATCATACCCTTGAAGATCGAGCTTCCTCAGGTACAAGTTCACCTCCAATCCTTTTCGCGTTCAACTTGAATCCACCGGGTTTGGTTCCTTCCTTTGATCAACGTTAGCCACCCAAGTGTTTGGCCTCTAGAGGTGATCCACCAAGGAAGAATAAGAATTCAAGAAGATGGGGTGTTTGGCTAAACCCTAGTTTTTCTATCTCTATAGAAAAGGCGTACTCTCCCAACCATTGGAATTACGTATGTTGTAAAAATCAACAACTACCTCACCCATAATAAGACTCCTCTTATTAATAGATGTGGGCAACCCACCTTAACAATTAAGGAATTGGGTTTTATTTAATTAATTAAATTCTTTTAATTAATTAAGCTCCCTAATCTTATTAGGGATAATTAATTAAACTCCTTTAACTAATTTTCCTTCCTAATCCAATTAGGAATAAATGAGAGTATTTTATATTAAATTAATTCCTAAACTCTTTTAGAAATTAAAATAATAATAATAATTGTAATAATATTAATAAGACTCCTCTTATTAATTTATATTTAATATTTTAAAATATTAAATAATAATATTAAGCTATTTAATTTATTCTATCACCATAGATTAAATTAAATATACATAACATATTATTACGATTATGCCATTAACTTCTTAAATAATTATTCTTCCTTTTATGGTGTGACCCTTTAGGTTCTCCATATTAAACCGGGTTGTGAATAAATCAATTAGAACAATTCTAATCTTATTTAAATAAATAAATTAAACAATTAATTTATTTAAATAAATAATATTTATTCTACAATAGGGATAAGCCTCCCTAATGATCAACGACTTTCCAGATAATATAGATTTCAACATTAATCATTAAAGAACCTTTGAGTAAATAATTACTGCATAATTCAATCCTTCCACCATACAATGTCCCAATTAAATATAAGACATGGAATTATCACAAGTCTTATTTTATTTAATTATATGTATTTCGATCCTTAAATGCACAACTCCAAATAATGCAAATTAGAAACTCCTTTCTAATTTCATTACGCTTTGGCCAAGGACACTGGGTTGTCATTTATCGAATCACATAGACATTTCTCTTCTTTTAATAGAAGTGGTAGATTCTTTATCGATCACACATTATCTCCATGTACAACTTATTATACCCAAGCATACCCTTTGATATACCCTAAGGGTCTTAAGGAATAAGTCAAAGTATAACTCATCATACACAAGATACTATGATGATCTCAAGTCCAAGGATCACTCAGACTACTATCACTACAGAATTCTATCGACAGCAAGTAAAACTCCATTAGGTATTCCTTAGCGAGCCAACGCTCAAATGAACTTATTCTCTAATAAGCACCTACATACTTGCTTTAGTGTCTCCACACAAATGATCATGAGATCAATCATCCTCATCCAATGAGCAAGTTAACGATGTACCAATCTATCCGGATTCACTAATCCCCAATTTAGTAATCCAATGATTGGGAACTATTTTAGTTTTAAGCTTTCTAAGAATTTAGATCTCATTAGAATGATCATCATCATTATTCTAAAAGCATTGCTTAAAACTATGGGTTTATCACATATTATAAAACAGCATCATGTAGATAATTAAAAGCCTTTAATAAATTAATACTTTTTATTAATAAATGAATAAGATTGTTACAAAGTATATGCTTTATCATCAAACATGATTGGCTTGTGTGCATATTACTTTCAATCTCCCACTTGCACTAAAGCCAATCGCCATTGTATCTTATACTCTTCTTCTCTAAGTGACGATTATTCTGCTGTTGGATAAGATTTAGTTAATGGATATGTAATCTTGTTCATGAGAGTCCACTATCTCTATAGTGATTTCCCATCTTTCAATGATTCTAATAATCAAATGAAAGTGCCACAACACATGTTTAGATCCAAGATGAGACTTAGGAACTATTCCTAGTTCTGTAATGAACTTTTAATCCAAATAATCAATTTGCAGCTTCATTTATAGTTATATACTTTGTCTTTATCACTAAACCAGCAACTCTTTGCTGTTTGGAACCTTTCCAATTCACTACACCGCCGTTCAAGGTAACGCTTTACCTTAAAGTGGATTTTTCTGTCATCTTGGTCTGTCTGAAAAACTTGAGTCTGTTAAGCCCTCTAGTTTTATTTAGACCCACCATGAATATGATCACATCCTTAGTGCCGGTTAAGCACTTTAAGATGTTTTTCACTGACTCATAGTGAACTTCTCCATATTATGACTGATCAACATCAAGTCTCGTACATTTCATTGCATACATGATTGTCACTCATGCGACCTCTCTTTTCAGGAGTCTGTGGGGACTATTAAGAGAGATACACTCCATAGCTCATCGACATGAGACATCTCTTGGAGTTTGTCATGCTAAACGACTTTAGCATCAAATGAATATACATTCCTTGGGTTAAGTCGAGTATCCTCTTAAATCTATCTATATAGATTTATATCCCCAATTAAGATACTCTTCCCAAATCATTCGTGGAGGAATGTTTAGACAACTTTATCTTTACTGATTGTAGCATTGGTATGTTATTCCTCATGCGTAGTATATCAACATATAATACCAGAAATTTCACGATGCTCCCACTGACCCTTTTGTACACACTAGAAGTCTTACATCATCGCATGTAATTCTGGATCATCATCTTCTATGATGTGTACCTCATCATCATCATCCATGATGAATCCATACCTCCTAGGTATCTTTGGTACTATTCGCATTTACAATTCAATTTGTGGTATATTAGGTTCATCTCTGTGTTCCTCTTATTTGACTTATAGTATTTTGTGGTTCTTGAACTCTTCAAGATCTATTATCCTCCCACTAGCCCCTTCAATAATAAACACATTTATCTTAGAAAAAGCGTGTTTCGCAAAAAAACACCTTTTGCTAAGTAGGATTATAGAACATATACCCTAAACTTACTTTTTAGGATGTCCCACAAGTTGTACTTGTCAAATCTTGTCCCAAGCTTATCCTTCAAACCTTTTCACATAAGTTGGACAACCCTTATCTTAACATACTTAAGATTAGGAATTCTCCCCATCCATAACTTTTATGGAGTCCTCAATGGATTTTGAGGTTACCTCTTCAGTAGATATGCGTACCATTTCTAGGACATGATCCTGAAGGATACCGGAATGTCGATAAAATCATTATGGATAAAGCACCATGTCCAACAAGGTACGATTTTTCCTTTCGGATACATCAATCAATTATTATGTATCGAGGAGGTGTCCATTATGAGAAAACCATTTGAGATGATCCGAAACTTATTGCACAAGTATTTATTCCTTAATCTAATCAAAGAATCTTAATACTTTGTCAATTTGTTTCATTTCTGAATTCTTTGAACCTTTCAAATAATTCACGCTTGTATTTCAACAAATACATACATTCAACTCTTTGAATGATCATCTCCTTTTCTTATACTAATTTGTTCAATATGTAAAATTATTTTCATGTAAGTCAAGTATACAAAATTTATTAAGTAATATTCCGATTCTATACAAAACATTATTATTATAAATAGAACAACAATTGTTCTTAATTATAATACCAAAGATTTCATTGTCCAACAATAAAATGGAAATAATATTTTAACAAGAACCGGAATACAATAACAACTTATCGACTTAATAGATTTGCCGTAGTAGCATTGTTAAATTATAAGTTTCTATGGCTAATGCAAAGAACCTTTGCTTCATTTCCCCACACATATGATTTCTTATCTTGTTTAACTTTCTACTTCTCGCTTGGTCCCTTCATAAATCTATATTTATGATAACCAAAATCCAGTATCCAATACCCAAGTAGAACCTCGACTTAAAGAAAATTTATTTAAATCATGAACAAAATCAGTATTGTAACCAAAACTTCACTAAGCTTCTTTGGTTAGCCTCGCAAGATGCTTCTCTGCAGTTTCTTTCCAGTGTCCAGGCTTATAGCCAGTGGAAGCAAACTCCTTTGCTATCCATATCGCTTTTGTTCTTATTATCCTTTGTTTATGCCTTTCTATTTATTTTCTTTGAATCGTTCTTCTTTTCAGAAGATCCTTTGGCCCCTACCAGTAAGACTTGATCTCTCTTGGTTGGAAAGTGACTCTCAACATTTTTCAATATGTTAAGCAAATCAGCGAGGTCGATATCTAGCTTGTTCATATGAAAATTCACAACAATTGTGAAAGGAGTAGGGAGTGAGTGCAAGATCAAATCTTGGCTCAACTCTCCATCCATGACAAAACTCGTTGTCCTAATTGATCAATCATATTGACAATGTTAAGGACTTTTATCATCATCAGTAGTGTCATCCGGTCATTCTAGATCGGAAGAGCTCCTTAGATATCTCGATATCTATCACCCCACTTTCCTCACCATCAACTACTTGATGTGCGGGAATATAGTAGGAGCATCCATAGTTTCATGCCGACGTCAAGCTCGTTACATTTCATGGATGCGAGCATGATGCATCGAGCTAATCTGTGCATCATCTTGCCACTTTCTAAAAGTAGCAATCTCTTCCTCAGAGGCATTGTTCGCAACCATTGCAGGATAGGCGACAGGACATAAGATAGCTTTTCATTTATGAGAACTATTCTCAAATTCCTTCACCAATCCGTTTAATTCGATCTGGTTAATTTAACATCTAATATGTTTCGCAGTTGATAGTAATTTAGACATTGTAAAATTCTGTAAATGAATTTGTAATTAACAACATTTTAACATATATTTTTATTAATTACCAAAATAATTTAGGTCTTGTTTTAAATTGGTATCTCCCACTATTTTCTTCAAACTATATTACCTCACTTTATATAGTTCAGTAAAATCTAATTAAAGATTTGCTAGTGAGAATAAGGATCCCATTTCAAATGTATATAGCCTTGTGGTGACACAACAAACTATATATAAATAAATAGGTAGACAACTTTTTGTCAATTACATCAACTATGCAACTCCTTTTCTTTTTGCCTCTTAGATTATTTTGATCAAGTGGTGGCACATCCGAATCAAAATTATCCAAGTTAAGTCCGACCTAGCACTCCATATATTCAAAAAAGAAAAATATCATCCTTGTGGTGACACAACAAAACAATATTGTTCAATTTTCTTTATAAGCATCAAATGTGATAAATTAACATCTTAAATACTTAATACTTGCATTGTGGTGACACAACAAACTCATATTAAATATTTAATACTCTATTAATTTTATCATGCTGTAAGGCTTAACGCTCGATATTCCAAATATCTTTGAACGCTTAGGACTTAATATAAAAAATTGAGGGTTTATTATTAATTTGTCTCATCTTGTTTAATGCATGCACACATATATATATAAAATACGCGTATTATATTAATGAACATGCAAAGCATGTTTGCATAATATATAATATATATAGTATAAGCATGGACATATAGAATACTATATTCTACCCGAATTGATTATGGACTTTTATTCTAGTTTGGTTCACTAGAGCCACCAAGTGAACCAAAAGGTCAAACCCTAGGGTGCAAGAAATAATATTTAAATATAACTATTACATTTAAACTAGGGCTCCATTACAAACGGGTCTTCAAGCGCTCCTTTTCCTTGATCTCTAATTCTTCAAAAAATTAATTCTAACTATTCCTATTACAAAATTATTTAAAATAAATAGAAACCTTGATTAGCAAATCAAGGGAAGTACATAGGAGGAGATAGAATTTACATTAAGAAAAATTAGAGAAGATTTAGGTACGCAATTCCCATTTAATAAAACCCATACATTCACGCATCCAACTAAAATAAAATCCAATCACATGGTCAATAGTCCATAATCAATCCCATTTATTATCATACACATCATCATATGCATCAATAAATAACATTCATCTTATGAATAATAAACATTTAATATATATATTGATATCATTTAATGGGCAAATTTAGTTAGTATAAAATCTATTTTGAATCAAAATAAATTCCTTTATTTTAATCCAAATTTAAATCAAAATAAAACTAATTTATTTTAATTTATCTAATTTTGAATAAAATAAACTATTTTATTTTAATCAAAATTTTAATCAAAATAAACTCCTTTATTTTAATTAATTATGGAATCCAATTCCATATATAAAAAATCTTTTATTAAAGGAAACACGGATTATCTTTCCTATTCACAAATAAACTCCTTTATTTTGAATAATATGAAATCTTATTCCATATCTAAATAAATTCCTTTATTTAAGGAAATTATGATTCTCTTTCCTATTCACAAATAAACTCCTTTATTTTGAATAATATGAAATCTTATTTCGTATTTAAATAAACTCCTTTATTTAAGGAAATATGGAATCCAATTTCAATCTGTAATTAGTTATCATGGAATCTAATTCCAACTCTAATTAGTTAGCATGAAATTTAATTTTAAAATTAAAATAAACATTTTATTTTAATTATAAAATAATTAAAATAATATATATATATATATATATATATATATTAACTGTTATATATATATATATATATATATATATATATATAATTACTTAATCCTTTGAAAAAAAAAAGAAATCCTGCAGGATCACTTTTGAAAAACCGTGGATCACCTTTTTTTTTTTAATTCGCATGACCTGCTAAGTAAAAGTTGCCTAGTTGGGCCACGTATATATATATATATATAAAAACCGTGCAACAATTTACATGGTTGCCCTTGATATATGCGCAGTAGCTTTTTTAAAAATAAAAAATTCTCGTTAAACGACAAATCTTGGATGAATCATTTAACTCTTTTTAAAAACCGCAAACCGATTTCACTGCTTTTTTTTTATAAATTTTATATAATAAAATTATGCCCAATTAAATTGTTCTAAACACATATCAAATTAAAACAATTAATAATTCGCATAAAGGTTTGGCTCTGGATGCCATCGTTAGGTTTTGTAATATTCAAGAACGCAATCAAATTGCATAAAAGTGCAGAAACGTGGAAAAATCAGAGTTTAAAATTTTTTTACAAACCATATACCCGGATCACCCTTTATGCACAATTATTAATTAAACGAAAAGATAAAGAATAAAATCATACCCTTGAAGATCGAGCTTCCTCGTACAAGTTCACCTCCAATCCTTTTCGCTCAACTTGAATCCACCGGGTTTGGTTCCTTCCTTTGATCAACGTTAGCCACCCAAGTGTTTGGCCTCTAGAGGTGATCAACCAAGGAAGAATAAGAATTCAAGAAGATGGGGTGTTTGGCTAAACCCTAATTTTTCTATCTCTATAGAAAAGGCGTACTCTCCCAACTATTGGAATTACGTATGTTGTAAAAATCAACAACTACCTCACCCATAATAAGACTCCTCTTATTAATAGATGTGGACAACCCACCTTAACAATTAAGGAATTGGGTTTTATTTAATTAATTAAATTCTTTTAATTAATTAAGCTCCCTAATCTTATTAGGGATAATTAATTAAACTCCTTTAACTAATTTTCCTTCCTAATCTAATTAGGAATAAATGAGAGTACTTATATTAAATTAATTCCTAAACTCTTTTAGAAATTAAAATAATAATAATAATTGTAATAATATTAATAAGACTCTCTTATTAATTTATATTTAATATTTCAAAATATTAAATAATAATATTAAGCTATTTAATTTATTCTATCACCATAGATTAAATTAAATATACATAACATATTATTACGATTATGCCATTAACTTCTTAAATAATTATTCTTCCTTTTATGGTGTGACCCTTTAGGTTCTCCATATTAAACCTAGGTTGTGAATAAATCAATTAGAACAATTCTAATCTTATTTAAATAAATAAATTAAACAATTAATTTATTTAAATAAATAATATTTATTCTACAATAGGGATAAGCCTCCCTAGCGATCAACGCACTTTCCGGATAATATAGATTTCAACATTAATCATTAAAGAACCTTTGAGTAAATAGTTACCGTACAATACAATCCTTCCACCATACAATGTCCCCAATTAAATATAAGACATGGAATTCATCACAAGTCTTATTTTATTTAATTATATGTATTTCGATCCTTAAATGCACAACTCAAATAATGCAAATTAGAAACTCCTTTCTAATTTCATTCTGCTCGCCAAGGACTACTTTGGGTTGTCATTTATCGAATCACATAGGACATTTCTTCTTTTATTAGAAGTGGTAGATTCTTTATTGATTATATATTATCTCCATGTACAACTTATTATACCCCAAGCATACCCTTTGATATACCCTAAGGGTCTTAAGGAATAAGTCAAAGTATAACTCATCATACACAAGATACTATGATGATCTCAAGTCCAAGGATCACTTGTACTACTATCACTACAGAATTCCTATTGACAGCAAGTAAAACTCCATTAGGTATTCCTTAGCGAGTTAACGCTCAAATTGAACTTATTCTCTAATAAGCACCTACATACTTGCTTTAGTGTCTCCACACAAATAATCATGAGATCAATCATCCTCATCCAATGAGTAAGCAACGATGTACCAATCTATCCGGATTCACTAATCCCCAATTTAGTAATCCAATGATTGGGAACTATTTTAGTTTTAAGCTTTCTAAGAATTTAGATCTCATTAGAATGACCATCATCATTATTCTAAAAGCATTGCTTAAAACTATGGGTTTATCACATATTATAAAACAGCATCATGTAGATAATTAAAAGCCTTTAATAAATTAATACTTTTTATTAATAAATGAATAAGATTGTTACAAAGTATATGCTTTATCATCAAACATGATTGGCTTGTGTGCATATTACTTTCACTAATTACTTTTTAGGCTTAAGACAGATCTTTAAGTGGAACGACGATTATGTAATCTTTGATTTCAGTTTAATAAGCTATTATTCGGTTTATCTATATTAATTTGAGCGTGAATTTATGAATTGCTTGATCAACGATTATTTGTGGACTTGTATGAACTCGAGAGATGAAATACGAGTCTAAACTTAGTTAATATAGCATGTGTTCTTGATTTATGTGATTGAACAGAATCTTGATGAATGTTAGGGTAGAGATATGCTTGACATCGCATGTAATCAGATAAAGAACTTGAACTTCAACCTTCTTTAATTGTAATTCACATAGAGATATAGTGAGTTAGTTAATTAAGGTGTTTAACTTAATTCTATCTTAATTGTAGATTTGGGTTAATACGGTATTAGTACATCGAGAGGTGGCTAGTTCTACATACGTGTTCTTGATTAATAAACTGGGATAGTGAGTTAAACTAGAATAAAGGTGTAATAATCTAAGTGATGCTTAGAATGAAGTCGAAAGCCTAATTCTCTATTATTTGTTTGAAAATTTAGTTTTTAGCGTTTATTGATTGTGTGGTGATTTTAAGATTTTTAATACTTTTAAGTTATAAACTGGAAATTGATTAGTTTAATAAAATTAGGATTAATAGAAAATTGGTAATTATGAAGTTAATTTCTTATTAGGTCTCTGAGGGAACGATACTCTACTTACTATTATATTACTTGTTGACCACGTATACTTGCGTGCTGTGCGTAATTAGATTTTACCCAACAAGTTTTTGGCGCCGTTGCCGGGGACTTTAGTATAGATTTTATTATTTTGCAATATCAGTTTAATTAGTTCAATTTTACTTAAACACTTTTTGTTTTTATTTTGTTCATCTTATTTCAGGTTTTTGAAGTTAGTTTATGCAAACTCGGTCCAAAAATCCAAACTTGCTTCCTTTTGAGGACGACATTGAAAGAAGGTTTTAGAGGTTAAGTAAGTGGATCAAGGAAACAAGGGACGACTTCGAAAATTCTGATAAAGAAGAAGCAATGGCTGCCGAAGATCAGAAATCATTGAGGGATTTTGCTACACCCAAGGTGACTGAGTTGCAGTCGAGTATCACCAGGCCTGCAATAGCTGCAAATACATTCGAGATTAAGCCTGGGACGATTTAGATGATCCAAAACTCGGTTCAGTTTGGGGGACTTGCAAATGACGATCCTAACGAGCATTTAATCAGTTTTCTGGAAATATGCGACACTTTCAAGTATAATGGGGTGTCGGATGAAGCAGTTAGACTTCGCTTGTTTCCATTCACTCTGCGGGACAAGGCAAAGAGTTGGTTACACTCTCTACCAGCGAGATCGATAACGACATGGGATGACCTGGCTTAGAAATTTCTAGCAAAATTCTTCCCGCCATCAAAAACTACAAAGATGAGGAATGAGATTATCATGTTTGATCAGCAACATGGGGAGTCATTGTACGAGGTATGGGAGGGATACAAAGAATTGCTTAGAAAATGCCCACATCACGGATTGCCTAAATGGTTGTAGATGAATACATTTTACAACGGACTACATGGGAATCTCAGGACCAGTATTGATGCAGCGTCAGGGGGAGCTTTTATGGCAAAGAATTATGAGGAGGCATATCAGTTGATAGAGACAATGGCTGCTAACAACTATCAGTGGCCCATGACAAGAGTGACACAACTTACAGTCGCTGGAGTGTTAGAGGTAGATGGAGTGACGGCAATAACAGTGCAGATTTCAACACTCTCTAAGAAGTTTGACGTTTGGTCAGGGGGATAGACACAACAAGTTGCAGTTATTTATGAATTGTGCGCGGGTGAACATCCGACGGATCAATGTACAATCAACCCAAAGTCAGTACAATTTATGGGTAGCTACAACAGAATTCTTCAGAATACATACCATAATGCATATAATCAAGGGAATAGGAATCATCCGAATTTGTCGTGGAATAATAATCAGAATCAACAAGCTCCACGACCATTGTATCCCCCTGGATTTCAGAATCAACAACAACCAGTTCAATGTCAAGAGAGGACATTAGATTTAGAGGAGTTACTATCAAAGTTGTTAGTTCCTAATAGGCACAATAGTTATCTAGAAGGGGGGGGGGGGGGTTGAATAGATATTTAAAAAATCTTTTCGTTTTAAACTTGTTAGTTGATGATGATTAAAACTTAGCGGAATTAATGTTTGTTTTAATCTCCTTTACGAAGTAGTGGAGTTATGAGAGTGAGGCAGTTATAGCAATTATGACAGATATAACAGTTATAGTAAGAGAGTAAAAGACACAGTCGTTTTAAGTGGTTCGGAGCACTTAAAGCTCCTAGTCCACTCTTCTACTCCTCGAGTAGGAAATCCACTAAGGATGTCTTTTACAACTTCGGAATCACACAGATTCCTTCTAGACCAGCAGTCTAGGAACTTCTTAGTTCACTCTTGAACTCTTCAAGTCCAGCAGACTTGTGCCTCTTACAGTTCACTTAAAACTCTTTATGTCCAGCAGACTTGGTACTTTTCTTCAGTTGATTGGTAGATGTTGAGTTCTTGATGGTTCCTACTCAGTTGTTGTTTAAGCACTTGTTCGAAAGAACTGAGTAGCTAAACAAGCTTTTCTATTTCTCAGATCATAGAGTTGAGCTTTGAGAGTTCTTCACGTTTTGTTCAATGCTTGCATACCTCTCTCATCTACTTAATTTGCATATATGTGATCTTGAAAACTATCCGTTGGATCCATCCGTTGAAGCATTAAATGCGTTTGACCTTTCTATCCTTTGATGAAGACTTTTCTGCACATCTTCTGAATTGCATTCTGGCCCACTGACACAACAGACTGCTTTCTCACCTAACACCTGAAAAGGTGTTTTCCCCCTTACCAATGGTACTTTCCTTTGCTTCTTCAATACGCTTCTTTATTGCATACTAAGGATATTTCTTATAACATTGGGACTGGTGAGTATTGCAATGTTTAGAATCCATTCCTCATATGTTGAAGTCTGTCTCCACACAAATCATGAGGCTTGATGTACGACGACACAAGCGGATGATACTCTACGATACAGATCGTGGTACTCTACGATTCAGATCGTGGTGACTTGTCGCCTTGGTGCCTGGTCTGATGCTATCAGTTGAGAGCACTACGATTTCTCTTAAATCTTTGCACACTACGATCTCTGAGTTGGCTCGGCAAACGTTGGGACCACTCTACGATTTCTGAAAAGGCCCTTCAAGGCAGGCACACTACGATCTTTGAAGCTCAACGTTTTTTCCTTGACTTCTGCAATGTTGATCAAATTTATATACTACGAATTCTTTGAAGCCTATCTATTACAATTCAAGATCAACTTAACAGCTTTGATCTTTCTATCTATACATTCAATTACAGAATGATACACGTTAAGAGCTTAGATCATCCTAACAAACTTGATCTATCACTAAGTCCTTGTACATATATTCCTTGAAGGACTTTACAAATAATCATGAGCATATACATTAAAACATCAAATCATAATATGCATTCTCCCAACAATCTCCCCCTATTTGATGTTGACATAACCAAGGAGATTTGTTGTCATGATTATTAGTTTCTAGATGCATTTGTAGGAAATTTAAACATGACTTAGTATTTCAGTGAGCAGGTGAAATTTCTAGAGAATAAGCATGAATTTATTGATGATTGAAGAGTATTACGATTTAGCTTTACATCAATAAGAATTTAAACTTTTACTTATCTCTATTTCTTTGGTCTTTTGCGTGGAGGATTGACATACTCCTCAGCCCTTCTTTTCCTGCTTGCTTCATCCCTTCTGGCTATCTCTTCCAGCTCACTTGGGCTTATCCTTGGGTTGTGATCATGCCTATTCATGAATGCATGATCTCTAATTGGCATTCTTAGGCCTGTGGTGGTCACATTTTGTGAGCTGGTAGCTGGCCCTTGACTCCTTATTGGCTGAGCCATCAAGACTTCCTGCTGATCAGATCGTTGAGTCTGATTGCTTGATCGTGGAGTCTGTTGGTGGAATTGTCTTGCAGGAGGGCTTCTTGACGCTTGAGTATGAGATTATCCTCTACCTCTTCCCTGGCTTTCTTGACCTCCTCTGCCTCTGCCCTGGCCTCCCTGACCTCCTTGAACTCCTTTCCCTTTATTCTCCCCCTTTATGTCAACATTAAGGGTTCGGATGTCAGCAGAAAGTTGATTTACTCCTTGGACAAGCTCGTTTAGTTGGCTTTATGTTTGAGCTATGTCCTCTCGACTTTCCTTGATCAGGGCTTTAGATCTAGCTTCTTTGTTTTGGAGGGCAGTGAGAACAATGTCAGTTTGTTGTTCCTGGTTTATATAGGCTTGCTGAAATTCTTTGACTGAAGCTTTCAGGTTGATGATGTTCTCTAGCATAAGGTTATTTTGGGCTTCTTGAGATTTTTTCATTTCAAGAATAGCCTCTCTTTATTTGGTGGCTATCTGGAAGTAAATCTCATCTCTGTCCTTCATGCTTTGAAGAATTTTCTTGATAATTTCCCTCAGCTTCTTTGTTAGCTCAGTGTTCAGAGCGCCGGGGAGATTATTTGCAGCAGTGATCATTTGATTCAGCCAGAGGTGAATGAGTTCTGAGTGAGTTTCCAGGCTGTCATAGATGTTATTGACCATGTTCTTGGATACATCATTTAAGTCATCTTTTGTGGGCAAATTTGTGAGTGGATCACTGGGTTGAGGATTGTTTAATGGAGGGGATGTTTTCTGGGATTGATGTTGCAGGGAGTAGAAGGCAAGATCAAGGCTAAAATATTCATTAGAGGAGGAGGATGGAATATCTGATGGAGGGGCCTGGGTTTGGATGTTTGAGTTTGGCGACTCTACGATTTGAGGTGGAGACTCTGCAATGAGGCTAGAGTCCATGATCGTAGATATGATAGTTTATGGGAGCATTATGAAGTTGACTGCATTTGATTCCTCAGTTATAGAATTTTGGGATTCTGTAACTAGAAATTAATTTAGTGGATGAAGTATCACTTCCAACCATCGTGGGAATTCATAAAATTGGCTAAATGAGGATGATGGCAAGTGATTAACTCTGAAGAGGGTTGGGATAGAAAGTACCTAAGGTTTATCCTTTGAGGAAGAGTTGTTGGTAAGTAACTTCTTGGCAAAGTTGAATCTTCCTGGGAATCCATTGGCTATTACTGAGATGGCCGGATACTCTTTGAAACTCCAGAACATGTGGTTCCAAGAGTTTAGGATTTGGGCTTGATGATATGGCATCATGGGAAGGTAAGAGAACATATGATTGTAGAGATAACTTCTATACCCATCTTTTCCCACACCAGTGATCTCAAGGTCATCATCATCCTCTTCCCCTTCACTGTTCTCGTTGGAGGATTTCATTATCTTAATGGCCTCTTGATGATCTTGCACTGGTTCTTCTTCATTTCTGGCAGGGACCTCTTCTTCTGCCATCGAGATGTCATGAGCCTCCCCCTCAACTTGATCATCTTCTTGTACGATCAATAGCTCCCCCTAAAGTGGAACATCTTCTAGTGTGGGAGCTTCATGAATCTCCTCCTCAACTGGTGTATTCTCTATCATAAGAATCTCAGGGATCTCCCCCTCAGCTGGAAAATTATCCTGTTGACTTGCTCTGGACAATTCCTCTTTGGCAACCATACTCTTGTCTTCCTTCTTGAGCACTTTTTCATTTTTAAGGATGTATTTCTTGACCAGTTTTCTTCTTGATTTTCTAGGCTGAGCCTTAGCATCGGAACTTCCTTGAACTTCAATTTTGTCCTGTTGATCAGCCAAACTTTTTGATGTAGCTACGTCCTTGCTGGATGTGTTTGGTATAGTCTCTACGTTCAGTAGAGATTCTATTATTGAAGAGATGGATGGCTTTTTGGGTTTGTGGCTGATTTTATTCTTCTTCAGCAGCTGAGATATGGTGGCTCTATCTTCTTCAGCTTCAGCTTATTGTTGCTTCTTTCTCAGGATCCTTAGAGTCTCAATGTCAGAGGACTCTGCTGGTTTATCAGTTGTGGATCCCTGGGGTTCTTCTTCCATCCTAGCCTTCAGCTTCCTCTTGCCCTTGCTTTTTCTGATAAGGACAGAGGTCTCCTTTGTTTGTTTCTTCTTTTTCTTCGATTTCCTTGACAACAGACATATTTCCTGGAAGGCCTGAATTCTTCAGATCACCAGTTCTCCCACTGGACTCGGTCATCATGCGTACATACTCAGCTGGGTTCCTTTTCTAATTTTTAAATAGTTGATGGGTCATTCGTCTATTTGGGTTGATAGCTTCTCCTTCTTCGTCCCCAATTTTGTCACCCAGAGCAGACTGTAGAATGATACTTATGAATCGTCCGTAGAGCATCTTTTGAGGGCTTTTTGACTTCTTTGAGTTGGTGATCCATTTTCCAATCCATTCAAGCAATAGGGCTCCATAGTTGAGTTGTATTCCATAACAAATGGCAGTCATGAGCTTGAGTTGTACTTCATTTACAGAGTCATGACCTGAGCTCTTGCAACATATACATTTTCCAACAATATCAGCTAAAAATTCATATCTCTGTGGAAACTCCTTCTTCTTGTATCCTTTCACAGAGGGGAGTTTCTTGTGATGCATTCTTTTAAGTCCCTCTTGGAAGTCTACGCTATCTATGACTGGATACCCTTCATTTTTGAGACCTAGGGCGAGGTTGATGTCTTCGGCCTTCAGTCTGATTTCCACTTCCTTTACTCTCGTAGTGATTGTGTCGTTTTCAAACACACCATTCTTGTAGAATTCTTTAACTAGCTTGGGATAGATTAATGTGTCTGTGCCCAAGGCTTCTTCGAGACCCGCCTTCTTTAGTAGCGCTAGAGTTTTGTGAAATTTGGGTTCAGCTATTTTGAACTAGTTAAAACAGAGTCTGTAGCCGGAGATAACACTGGAAGCCGCCATTGATTTTCTTGCTAGAAGTGATTTGACTGAGCTTTCTTTTGATTTAGGGTTTCTTCTTTGAGAGAGGATGAGAGAGATAATCTTTTGAACTTTTGATTTTAAAAAAATGATTTCAATTTGTACTTGTAACTTCCCTTTCTCCTTTTTGCTTAGTGGGACAGGTGTTGACTTTTGCTTGGCTCTACGAGTTTGACTGATAAGGATTGTACTGATTTACCCTTGGCTCCTGCAGAGCTGATGTATCCTTAGGGAGGACCACGATCGTTGAGGTAGTTTTGTGATCGTTGTGTCTGAGCTACGATCGTCGAGTCTGTTCAGCAATCGTCGTGTCTGAGCTACGATCGTTGAGTTTGTTCAGTAATCGTCGTGTTTGAGCTACAATCATCAAGTCTGTTCAGCAATCTGTTGGGTTTTGTGAAAATCAAAGTAGCAATCAAATTGCAAAAATAACGGAAGCATAATAAAATCAGATTTTAAAATTTTTCACAAACCAATTACCCGGATTATCCTTTATGCATATTATTAATAAAAACGAAGAACAAGAAGTTATGTAATCATACCCTTGTAGATACGAGCTTCCACAGGTACGGTTCAACTCCTACTTCTCCGCAATCTCCTTGAATCTCCGGGTAGATTCCTTCCTTTGATAAATGTAAGCCACCCAAGTGTATGGCCTCTAGAGGTGATCCACCAAGGAAGAAGAATTTTCAAGAAGAAGGGTGTATTGGCTCAAACCCTAATTTTTTCTATCTCTTTAGAAAAAGGGGGCGTACTCTCCAACTATTGGAATTAAGTATATTTAGATATCTGATATAAGACTCCTCTTATAAAGATATCAGGTAACCCTATTTTAATTAAAATAAGGTATTATTAATTTAATTAAACTCTTTTAATTAAATGGGCTCCCTAATCTTATTAGAGATAATTTGTTAAATTCCTTTAACTAATTTTCCCTCCTAATCCTATTAGGAATAAATGAGAGTACTTATATTAAATTAATTCCTAAACTCTTTTAGAAATTAAAATAATAATAATTGTAATAATATAAATAAGACTCCTCTTATTAATTTATATTTAATATTTCTAAAATATTAAATAATAAATATTAAGTCATTTAATTTATTCTATCACCTTAGTTTAAATTAAATATACTTAACATATTATTATGATTATGACATTAACTTCTTAAATAATTATTCTTCCTTTTATGGTGTGACCCTTTAGGTTCTCCATATTAAATCGGTTGTGAATAAATCAATTAGAATAATTCTAATCTTATTTAAATAAATAAATTAAACGATTAATTTATTTAAATAAATAATATTTATTCTACAATAGGATAAGCCTCCCCTAGCAATCAACGACTTTCGAGATAATATAGATTTCAATATTAATCATAAAAGAACCTTTGAGTTAATAGTTACCTTGACAATTCAATCCTTCCACCATACAATGTCCCAATTAAATATAAGACATGGAATTACTATCAAGTCTTATTTTATTTAATTATATGTATTTCGATTCCTAAATGCACAACTCCTAATGAATGTAAATTTGAAACTACTTTTTAATTTCATTCCACCATGGCCAAGGATTCCTGGGTTTTTATTTATCGAATCACATAGGACATTTTTCTTCTTTTACTAGAAGTGGTAGATTCTTTATTGATCATTCACTACCTTCATATATAACTTATTACACCCAAGCATACCCTTTGATATACTCTAAGAGTCTTAAGGAATAAGTCAAAGTGTAATTCATTATATATAAGATACTATGATGATCTCAAGTCTAAGGATCATTTGTATTACTATCACTACAGGAATTCCTATTGTGATCCAAGTAAAACTCCATTAGGTATTCCTTAGCGAGTCACGTTCAGTGAACTTATTCTCTAATAAGCACTTACATACTTGCTTTAGTGTCTCCACACAAATGATCATGAGATCAATCATCCTCATCCAATGAGCAAGCAAGCAACGACGTATTCAATCTATCCGGATTCATTAATCCCCTTTTAGTAATCCATTGATTGGGAACATTTTAGTTTTAAGCTATCTAAGAATTTAGATCTCATTAGCATGATCTCATTATGATTCTAAAAGCATTGCTTAAAACTATGGGTTTATCACATATTATTAAAACAGCACCATGTAGATAATAAATACCTTTAATAAATAATTCTTTTATTAATAAATAAATAATATTAATTACAAAGTATATGCTTTATCATCATACATGATTGGCTTGTATGCATAATACTTTCAATCTCCCACCTGCACTAAAGCTAATCGCCGTGGTATCTCATACCCATCTTCTCTAAGTGACGATCAAACTGCTGTTGTGTTAACATTTTAGTAAATGGATCTGTAATATTGTCTTGAGAGTCCACACGCTCTAGGGTGACGTCTCCTCTTTCAATGATCTCTCTGATCAAATGAAACCGTCGCAACATGTGTTTGGATTTCTGATGAGACATGGGTTCCTCAGCCTGCACAACAGCTCCGGTGTTGTCACAAAATAAAGGTACTGGTCCTGTAATGTTAGGAACCACACCAAGTTCGATAATGAACTTCTTCATCCAAACATCTTCCTTTGCAGCTTCACTTGCAGCTATGTACTCTGCCTCTGTCACTGAATCAACAACTATTTGCTGTTTGGAACTCTTCCAACTCACTGCGCCACCGTTTAAGGTAAACACATACCCCGAAACGGATTTACTGTCATCTTGGTCCGTTTGAAAACTTGAGTCTGTGAAGCCCTCTAGTTTCAATCCAGACCCACCGTAGACAAGAAATACATCCTTAGTTCTTCTTAAGTACTTTAGGATATTTGTCAGTGCCTTCCAGTGCTCTTCTCCTTGATTCAACTGATATCTGCTTGTTACACTAAGTGCATGAGCAACATCCGATCTAGTACATATCATACCGTACATGATAGATCCTATTGCTGAAGCATAAGGAATCTTACTCATACGGTCTCTCTCCTCAGGTGTATTTGGGGCATGTTTCTTGGAGAGATGTATTCCATGGCTCATCGGCATGAGACCTCTTTTGGAATCTTCCATGCTAAACCTCTTTAGCATCGAGTCAATGTACGTTCCTTGGGACAAGCCAAGCATCCTATTAGATCTATCTCTATAGATCTTTATCCCCAAAATATAGGATGTTTCTCCCAAGTCCTTCATGGAGAAGTGTTTAGATAACCAAATTTTAATTGATTGTAGCATAGGAATATCATTCCCTATCAGTAATATATCATCAACATATAATACGAGGAATGAAACAGCGCTCCCACTAACCTTCTTGTACACACATGGTTCATCCTCATTTTTGATAAAATCAAACTCTTTGATTGTCTCATTAAAATGGATGTTCCACCTACGAGAAGCTTGCTTCAATCTATAAATGGATCGTTGTAGCTTACAGACTTGATTTGTTACAACCTTTGAAACAAATCCCTCTGACTGTGTCATATACATATCCTCCTCAAGTTTCCCATTGAGGAAGGCCATTTTCACGTACATCTGCCAGATTTCGTAGTCATGGTAAGCTGCAATCGCAAGCAAAATCCGAATGGACTTAAGCATTGCTACTGGTGAAAAGGTTTCGTCATAGTCAACTCCTTGTCTTTGTTTGAAACCTTTTGCGACTAGTCGGGCCTTATAGGTCTCTACCTTGCCGTCTGCTCCAGTCTTTCTTTTAAAGACCCATTTACACCCAATAGGCTTAATGCCTTCAGGTGATGAAACCAAAGTCCATACTTGGTTTTCATACATGGAGTCCATCTCGGATTTCATGGCATCTTGCCACTTCTCTGAGTCTTTACTACTCATAGCATGTTCGTAATTCAATGGATCATCATCATCTATGATGTGTACCTCATCGTCATCTTCTATGACAAGTCCATACATATCAGGTATCTTTGGTATTCTTCCAGATTTATGAATAGGGTGTGGTACAGAAGGAATCTCTACTTGGTTAGGTACCTCACTTTGATCTGTAGCATTTTGTGGTTCTTGAACCTCTTTAAGATATATCTTACTCCCACTGACCCCTTCAAAGATAAACTTCTTTTCCAAGAAGGCAACATGTTTCGCAACAAAAACCTTTTGATCAGTTGGATGATAGAAATAATACCCCTGATGTTTCTTTAGGGTATCCCACAAATCTACATTTATCAGATCTAGTCTGTAGCTTATCATTTTCAAACTTTTTGACATAAGCTGGACAACCCCAAGTCTTAACATGCTTAAGATTTGGTTTCCTCCCTGTCCATAACTCATATGGGGTCTTGGGGACGGATTTTGTAGGTACCTTGTTAAGTAGGTATACAGCCGATTCTAGGGCATATCCCTAGAAGGAAACTGGAAGGTCGGTAAAGCTCATCATGGATCGAACCATGTCCAAAATGTTCGATTTCTCCTTTCAGATACACCATTCATCTGTGACGTCCCTGGTGGAGTCCATTGTGAGATTATACCATTTTCTTTGAGACAATTGAGAAACTCACCACTTAAGTATTCTCCTCCTCGATCAGATTGAAGAATCTTAATACTCTTACCAGTTTGCTTCTCTACTTCACTTCTGAACTCTTTGAACTTTTCAAATGATTCAGATTTGTATTTCATTAAATACACATATCCAAATCTTGAGTGATCGTCAGTGAATGTAATAAAATAAGAATACCCTCCTCGTGCAGTTGTTGTCATAGGTCCACATACATCTGTGTGTACCAACGCTAACAACTCTGTAACTCTTTCTCCTTTTCCACTAAAAGGAGATTTAGTCATTTTGCCCATGAGACAAGATTCACAAGTTGGATATGATTCATAATTCGATAGCTCTAGGAGCCCATCTTTGTGTAACTTGAATAATCTTGTTTCATTAATATGACCGAGTCTACAGTGCCACATGAAGGTATAATTAACATCATCTCTTTTCCATTTCTTAGTTTGTTCAATTTGAAGTATATTTTCATGCAAGTCAAGTATATAAAGTCCATTTCGCAAATTACAAACACCATATAAAACATTATCATTATAAATAGAACAACTGTTGTTCTTTATTATAATATTAAAACCATCCATATCCAATACAGAGATAGAAATAATGTTTCTAATGATATTTGGAACAAAATAACAATTATTTAAATTAATAAACTTTCCCGTAGGCAGTGCTAAACAATAAATCCCTACAGCTAATGCAGCAACCTTTGCTCCATTTCCCACTCGTAGGACGACCTCATCCTTGCTTTCGACTTTCTACTTCGACTACCCCCTCGCATATTATTACATATGTGAGAACCACAGCCGGTATCCAATACCCACGTAGAAGATTGACTTTCAGAAAAATTAACTTCAATCATAAACAAACCTTGATTAGGATTTGAAGCTTCTCCAAGCTTCTTCTGCTTTTGTTCCGCAAGATAATCCTTACAATTCCTCTTCCAGTGACCCGGCTTGTTGCAATGGAAGCAAATTCCTTTGCTAGCTGGATCAGGTTTCGTTTGATCCTTTATTTTCGCCTTTCCCTTAGCCTTCTTGGATTTCTTCTTTTCAGAAGATACCTTGGGCCTCTTCCTTTTCTTGGAAGAATCATCCACCAGTAAGACATAGTTCTTCTTGGATGAGAAGTGACCTTCAGCAGTTTTCAACATGTTAAGTAACTCAGGCAAGCTAACGTCCAACTTATTCATGTGAAAATTCACAACAAACTATGAGAAGGTGTCAAGGAGTGACTGCAAGATCAAATCTTGACTCAACTCCCCATCCATGACGAACCCAAGCTGTCCAAGACGTTCAATCAGATTGATCATCTTTAAGACATGAGTCTCAATGGTAGTGCCCTCGGTCATCCGAGATCAGAAGAGCTCCTTAGATATTTCATATCTAGCGGTCTACTTTGCTCACCATACAACTCTCGAAGGTGTAGTAGCATAGTAGGAGCATCCATGTTTTTATGCTGACGCTGAAGCTCGTTACTCATAGATGCGAGCATGATGCATTGAGCCACAGATGCATCATCTTACCATTGTTTAAAAGTAGCAATCTCTTCCTCAGAGGCTATCTCTGCAACTTTTGCAGGTACAGGCGAATTTAGGACATAAGAAATCTTTTCAGCAATGAGAACAATTCCCAAATTCCTTAACCGCACCAGTAGTAGTTTGATTAAATTAGGTTTGTTAGCATCAAGTATGCTACGCTTAATGAAATTAGTGAATGTGACATTTTCAAAATTCTGCATGTAAAAAGACAATATTTTAGCAAACATTTATTTAATTAATTATCAAAATAAATTATGTCTTATTTTATATTGGTATCTCCCACTATTTTCTTCAAACTATATTACCCTCGTTTATATAGTTCGGCAAAAGCTAATTAAAGTTTTTGCTAGTGAGAATAAGGATCCTATTTCAAATATATATAGCCTTGTGGTGACACAACAAACTATATATAAATAAATAGGTAGACAACTCCTTGTCAATTACATCATCATGTAACTCCTTATGTTTTACCTCTTAGATTATTTTGATCAAGTGGTGGCACATCCGAATCAAAATTATCTAAGTTAAGTCCAACCTAGCACTTCCATATATTCAAAAAAGAGAAATATTGTCCTTGTGGTGACACAACAAAACAATATTGTTCAATTTTCTTTATAAGCATCAAATGTGATAAGTTAACATCTTAAATACTTAATACTTGCCTTGTGGTGACACAACAAACTCATATTAAATATTTAATACTCTATTAATTTTATCATGCTAGAAGGCGACGTTCGATATTCTAAATATCTTTGAACGCTTAAGACTTGATATATAAAAACTTTGAGGGATTTGTTATTATTTGTCTCATCTTGTTTAGTGCGCATGCAAATATATATATATAATATGCATCATATTATTAAACATGCGAAGCATGTTTGCATAATATATGATATAATATATAATACTAACATGCACATATAGAATACTATATTCTACCGGGATTGATTATGAACTTTTATTCTAGTTTGGTTCACTAGAGCCACCAAGTGAACCAAAAGGTCAAACCCTAGGGTGCAAGAATAAATATTTAAATATAACTATTACATTTAAACACGGGCTCCATTACAAACGGATTTTTTAGCGCTCCTTGCTCCTTCATCTCCGGTTCTTCGAAAAATTCTAACTAATCCTATACAATTAAACTATTTAATTTAAATAGAAACCTTGATCAGCAGTCAAGGGAAAGTACATAAGAGGGAGATAGAATTTACGTAAAGAAGAAAACCAGAAAAGACGAGGTATGCAGTCCCCATTTAATAAAACACATTCATTCAAAGATCCAACTAAAATAAATCCAATCACATTGGTCAATAGTCCATAATCAATCTCATTTATTATCATACATATTATCATATGTATCAATAAATAAAATCATTCTATATATATGAATATCATTTAATGAGCATTTTTAAATTGCATGAATTCCAATTTCAAGATTAAAATAAACTCTTTATTTTAATTATAAAATTATTAAATATAAATAAATATATATATATATATAACTATTATATATATATAATATTAGTTGTACGCTTTTTGAAAAAAAAAACTTGTTAACTTGTAATGTTTCCAAGACTTCTAGAAAACATGTTTAACCATGACATATATATAATACTCCCTCCGTCTCAAATTAATTGCTTTCGCTTTTGACTTTTTTAAGTTAAATTTACTATATTTTAAAATTAATAATTAAACATATATAAATATATTTCTAAAATTATAAAAATTGGGATTAGTAATAAATTGTATATACTTTCTTTTGGTTATAATCTCTTCACCTATATTTTAGCAAAAATAATAAAAAAAATTAGTTTTAAAATTGGTCAATTTAACTTTAAAAAATCAAAACTGAGCAATTAATTTAGGACAGAGAGAGTATATAATATATATATGTCACGTGAAACTAAGTAATCCTACTAACCAGGAAACCTTAGAATTAACAAAATCACCTTTATCATAAACATATATATATATATATATATATATATATATATATATATAACTTAATTACAATATATATAATATGATTCAACGCGAATCATGGAATCGAGGATCGATTTTTGAAAAGAAAAAAAAATCAACCAACGATACGGACTCAGTAAAAAAAGAAAAATTCCAAAACAGTTTTCGACAAAGTTTTTTTTTTCTTCATAAAATAATAATTTTATACAATAAATAATGCTCAATAAATTATTCAAAATACATACCCATACATATATGAAATTAAAATAATTAAAAATTCACATAAAGTTTGCCTCTGATACCACTGTTTGGGTTTTGTGAAAATCAAAGTAGCAATCAAATTGCAAAAATAGCGGAAGCATAATAAAATTATATTTTAAAATTTTTCACAAACCAATTACCCGGATCATCCTTTATGCATATTATTAATCAAAACGAAGAACAAGAAGTTATGTAATCATACCCTTGTAGATACGAGCTTCCACAGGTACGAGTTCAACTCATACTTCTCCATGATCTCCCTGAATCTCTGGGTAGATTCCTTCCTTTGATCAATGTAAGCCACCCAAGTGTATGGCCTCTAGAGGTGATCCACCAAGGAAGAAGAATTTTCAAGAAGAAGGGTGTATTGGCTCAAACCCTAGTTTTTTCTATCTCTTTAGAAAAAGGGGGCGTACTCTCCAACTATTGGAATTAAGTATATTTAGATATCTGATATAAGACTCCTCTTATAAAGATATCAGGTAACCTTATTTTAATTAAAATAAGGTATTATTTATTTAATTAAACTCTTTTAATTAAATGGACTCCCTAATCTTATTAGAGATAATTTATTAAATTCCTTTAACTAATTTTCCCTCCTAATCCTATTAGGAATAAATGAGAGTACTTATATTAAATTAATTCCTAAACTCTTTTAGAAATTAAAATAATAATAATTGTAATAATATAAATAAGACTCCTCTTATTAATTTATATTTAATATTTCTAAAATATTAAATAATAAATATTAAGTCATTTAATTTATTCTATCACCATAGATTAAATTAAATATACTTTAACATATTATTACGATTATGACATTAACTTCTTAAATAATTATTCTTCCTTTTATGGTGTGACCCTTTAGGTTCTCCATATTAAACCTAGGTTGTGAATAAATCAATTAGAATAATTCTAATCTTATTTAAATAAATAAATTAAACGATTAATTTATTTAAATAAATAATATTTATTCTACAATAGGGATAAGCCTCCCTAGCAATCAACGACTTTCCAGATAATATAGATTTCAATATTAATCATAAAAGAACCTTTGAGTTAATAGTTACCGTACAATTCAATCCTTCCACCATACAATGTCCCAATTAAATATAAGACATGGAATTACTATCAAGTCTTATTTTATTTAATTATATGTATTTCGATTCCTAAATGCACAACTCCTAATGAATGTAAATTTGAAACTACTTTTTAATTTCATTCCACCATGGCCAAGGATTCCTGGGTTTTTATTTATCGAATCACATAGGACATTTTTCTTCTTTTACTAGAAGTGGTAGATTCTTTATTGATCATTCACTACCTTCATATATAACTTATTACACCCAAGCATACCCTTTGATATACTCTAAGAGTCTTAAGGAATAAGTCAAAGTGTAATTCATTATATATAAGATACTATGATGATCTCAAGTCTAAGGATCATTTGTACTACTATCACTACAGGAATTCCTATTGACAGTCAAGTAAAACTCCATTAGGTATTCCTTAGCGAGTCACGTTCAGTGAACTTATTCTCTAATAAGCACTTACATACTTGCTTTAGTGTCTCCACACAAATGATCATGAGATCAATCATCCTCATCCAATGAGCAAGCAACGTACATACCAATCTATCTGGATTCACTAATCCCCTTTTTAGTAATCCATTGATTGGGAACATTTTAGTTTTAAGCTATCTAAGAATTTAGATCACATTAGCATGATCTCATCATGATTCTAAAAGCATTGCTTAAAACTATGGGTTTATCACATATTATTAAAACAGTACCATGTAGATAATAAATACCTTTAATAAATAATTCTTTTATTAATAAATAAATAAGATTAATTACAAAGTATATGCTTTATCATCATACATGATTGGCTTGTATGCACAATACTGTGAAATAGTGTGATAATAGTTGTAATGAGGACTCCTTTTGAGTTTGTATAATATCTAGTAGACAATATTTGTATTCAAACTCACAGTTTATGTCGTATTGTACACGACAGTTATATTAGTAAGTTGTATTTGAATTTATGTACCATGTAAGTGGCGACCCAAGATGGGTGACGTATACCTAATTTTGGGGGCGTCACAGTTAAGGTGGGTTGCCCACATCTATAAATAAGAGGAGTCTTATTATGGGTGGTATGGGCTGTTGACTTTAACAAAGTACATAATAATTCCAAGTTGTTGGGAGTATGCCTTTTCTATAGAGATAGAAAACTAGGGTTAGCCATAACACCCATCTTCTTGAATTTTATTCTTCCTTGGTGGATCACCTCTAGAGGCCAAACATTTGGGTGGCTAACGTTGATCAAAGGAAGGAACCAAACCCGGTGGATTCAAGATTGAACGCGAAAGGATTTAGAGGTGAACTTGTACCTGAGGAAGCTCGATCTTCAAGGGTATGATTTTATTCTTTATCTTTTCGTTTAATTAATAATTATGCATAAAGGGTGATCTGGGTATATGGTTTGTAAATTTTTAAACTCTGATTTTTTACACGTTTCCGCACTTTTTATGCAATTTTGATTGCGTTCAAGAATATTACAAACCTAACAGTGGCATCAGAGCCAAACCTTTATGCGAATTATTAATTGTTTGATTTGATATGTGTTTAGAACAATTTAATTGGGCATAATTTTATTGTATAAAATTTAAATAAATAAAAAAAAAAAAAAAAACCGCACGGAAATCATTTGACGTGAACAATTCGGCAGCAACAATTCACAAGGTTTCATATGTTAGCACGGAAATCGAGTCTTCATATGTAGCACCGGTTTTTTATTTTTTTTAAGGAATCACAAGCTGTTAACAGGCACGGTTTTCAACGCCAGCTGCTTGTTAAAAGTTGCCATTTTTTTTGGAAATTAACAGAAAAGCTATCCGGTTAATTCATTTGCATGAGGCACGGAAATCGCTGCAAGGGATTTCATGAAAAAGAAACAGGAACGGATATGATTATATATATATATATATATAATATATATTACGAATATATATATACATATATATATTCTTAATTATTATATAATTAAAATAAAAGTTTATTTTAATTTTAAAATAAAAGGTTTATTTTAATATTAAAATATAAAGTTTTATTTTAATTTTAATAATTTTATAATTAAAATAAAAGGTTTATTTTAATCTTAAAATAAAAGGTTTATTTTAATTTTAAAATTAGAATTTCATGCTAACTAATTAGAGTTGGAATTGGATTCCATGATAACTAATTGGAGTTGAAATTGATCTTTCCTTAAATAAAGGAGTTTATTTAGATATGAAATAGATTTCATATTATTCAAAATAAAAGAGTTTATTTGTGAATAGGAAAGAAAATCATGTTTCCTTAAATAAAGGAGTTTATTTAAATATGGAATAAGATTTCATATTATTCAAAATAAAGGAGTTTATTTGTGAATAGGAAAGAATATCCGTGTTTCCTTTAATAAAAATTTTTTAACATGGAATTGGATTCCATAATTATTTAAAATAAAAGAGTTTATTTTAATCAAATTTTTTTTTACATGGAATTGGATTCCATAATTAATTAAAATAAAAGAGTTTATTTTAATTAAAGATTTTTTTTACATGGAATTGGATTCCATAATTAATTAAAATAAAGGAGTTTATTTTGATTAAAGATTTTGATTAAAATAAAATAGTTTATTTTATTCAAAATTGGATAAATTAAAATAAAATAGTTTTATTTTGATTTAAATTTGGATTAAAATAAAGGAGTTTATTTTGATTCAAAAATTAGATTTTATACTAACTAAATTTGCCCATTAAATGATATCAATATATATATTAAATGTTTATTATTCATATGATGAATGTTATTTATTGATGCATATGATGATGTGTATGATAATAAATGGGATTGATTATGGACTATTGACCAATATGATTGGATTTTATTTTAGTTGGATGCATGAATGTATGAGTTTTATTAAATGGGGTCTGTGTACCTCGTCTTCTCTAATTTTTCTTAATGTAAATTCTATTCCCCTCCTATGTACTTCCCCTTGACTGCTGATCAAGGTTTCTATTTATTTTAAATAGTTTTGTAATAGGAATAGTTAGAATTAATTTTGAAGAATTAGAGATCAAGGAGTAAGGAGCGCTTGAAGACCCGTTTGTAATGGAGCCCGAGTTTAAATATAATAGTTATATTTAAATATTATTTCTTGCACCCCTAGGGTTTGACCTTTTGGTTCACTTGGTGGCTCTAGTGAACCAAACTAGAATAAAAAGTCCATAATCAATTCAGGTAGAATATAGTATTCTATATGTGCATGCTTATACTATATATATATTATATATTATGCAAACATGCTTCGCATGTTAATTAATATGACGCGTATTTTATATATATATATAAATGCGCCGCTAAACAAGATGAGACAAATTTAATAATAAAATCCTCAAATTTTTATATTAAGTCCTAAGAGTTCAAAGATATTTGGAATATCGAACGTCGCTTTCTAGCATGATAAAATTAATAGAGTATTAAATATTTAATATGAGTTTGTTGTGTCACCACAAGGCAAGTATTAAGTATTTAAGATGTTAATTTATCACATTTGATGCTTATAAAGAAAATTGAACAATATTGTTTTGTTGTGTCACCACAAGGATGATATTTTTCTTTTTGAATATATGGAGTGCTAGGTTGGACTTAACTTGGATAATTTTGATTGGATGTGCCACCACTTGATCAAAATAATCTAAGAGGCAAAATACAAGGAGTTGCATAGTTGATGTAATTGACAAAAGTTGTCTACCTATTTATTTATATATAGTTTGTTGTGTCACCACAAGGCTATATACATTTGAAATGGGATCCTTATTCTCACTAGCTAATCTTTAATTAGATTTTCTTAGAACTATATAAGTGAGGGTAATATAGTTTGAAGAAAATAGTGGGAGATACCAATTTAAAACAAGACCTAAATTATTTTGGTAATTAATAAAATAATGTATGTTAAAATGTTGTTAATTACAAATTCATTTACGTAATTTTACAATGTCTAAAATTACTATCATCTGCTGAAGCATATTAGATGCTAAATTAATCGAGACCAAATTAAGCGGATTGGTTAAGGAATTTGAGAATAGTTCTCATAAATGAAAAGTTATCTTATGTCCTTAATACGCCTATCCTCGCAATGGTTGCGCATAATACCTACGAGGAAGAGATTGCTACTTTTAGAAAGTGGCAAGATGATGCTGATTGGCTCAATGCATCATGCTCGCATCCGTGAGTAACGACCTTCAACGTCAAGATGAAACTATGGATGCTCCTACTATATTCCCGCACATCAAGTAGTTGATGGTGAGGAAAGTAGATGATAGATATCGAGATATCTAAGGAGCTCTTCCGATCTAGAATGACCGATGACACTACTAAAGATGTATAAAAGTCCTTAACATTATCAATTTGATTGATCAATTAGGACAACGAGTTTTGTCATGGATGGAGAGTTGAGCCAAGATTTGATCTTGCACTCACTCCCGGACTCCTTTCACAATTGTTGTGAATTTTTCATATGAACAAGCTAGATATCAGTCTCGCTGATTTGCTTAACATGTTGAAAATGTTGAGAGTGACTTTCCAACCAAGAAAAACAAAGTCTTACTGGTAGGGGCCAAAGGATCTTCTGAAAAGAAGAATGATTCAAAGAAGGTAAATAGAAAGGCATAAACAGAGGATAATAAGAACAAAACTGATACGGATAGCAAAAGAATTTGCTTCCACTACAATAAGCCTGGACACTGGAAAGAAACTGCGAGAAGTATCTTGCAGAGGCTAACCAAGGAAGCTTAGTGAAGTTTCGGTTATAAATACAAATTTTGTTCATGATTGAAATAAATTTTTCTTTAAGTCAAGGTTCTACTTGGGTATTGGATACCGACTTTGGTTATCATAAATATAGATTTATGAAGGGACCAAGCAGAAGTAGAAAGCTAAACAAATATAAGTAATCCTATGTGTGGAAAATATAGCAAAGGTTGCCATATTAGCCATAGAAACTTATAGTTTAGCAATGCCTACGGGCAAATCTATTAAGTCAATAAGTTGTTATTGTATTCCAGTTCTTGTTAAAAATATTATTTCCATTTTATTGTTGGACAATGAAATCTTTGGTATTATAATTAAGAACAATTGTTGTTCTATTTATATAATAATAATTTTTGTATAGAACTGGAATATTACTTAATAAATTTTGTATACTTGACTTACATGAAAATAATTTTGCATATTGAACAAATTAGTATAAGAAAAGGAGATGATCATTCAAAGAGTTGAATGTGTGTATTTGTTGAAATACAAGTGTGAATTATTTGAAAGGTTCAAAGAATTCAGAAGTGAAACAAATTGGCAATGTATTAAGATTCTTTGATTAGATCAAGGAATAAATACTTGTGCAATAAGTTTTTAGATCATCTCAAATGGTTTTCTCATAATGGACACATCCTGATACGCAATAATTGATTGATGTATCTGAAAGGAAAAATCATACCTTGTTGGACATGGTACGGTCCAAAATGATTTTACCGACATTCCAGTATCCTTCTATGGTCATGTCCTAGAAATGGCTGCATATCTACGAAAAGGTAACCTCAAAATCCGGCCCCAAGACTCCATAAAAGTTATGGACAGGGAGGATTCCTAATCTTAAGTATGTTAAGATAAGTGGTTGTCCAACTTATGTGAAAAGGTTTCAAAGGATAAGCTTGGGACAAGATTTGACAAGTGTCGATTTGTGGGACATTCTAAAGTAAGTTTAGGGTATATGTTCTATAATCCTACTTAGCAAAAGGTGTTTGTTATGAAACACACGCCTTCTAAGATAAAGGCGTTTATCATTGAAGGGGCTAGTGGGAGGATAATAGATCTTGAAAAGTTCAAGAACCACAAAACACTATAAGTCAAATAAGAGGAACTGGTAGATAAACCTATTGTACCACAACCGAATCGTAAGTCTGGAATAGTACCGAAGATACCTAGGAGGTATGGATTCATCATGGATGATGATGATGAGATGCACGCATCAGAAGATGATGATCCGAGTTAGTTACATACGATGAGGTCGAGTTCTAGTGTGTATAAAAGGGTCGATGGAGATAGTGACATTCCTAATATTATATGTTGATATACTACGGAAAGGAATGACATACCAATGCTACAATCAGTAAAGATAAAGTTGTCTAAACATTCCTCCATGAATGATTTTGGAAGAGTATCTTAATTGGGGATATAAATCTATATAGATAGATTTAAGAGGATGCTCGACTTAACCCAAGGAACGTATATTCATTTGATGCTAAAGTCGTTTAGCATGGCAAACTCCAAGAGATGTTTCATGTCAATGAGCTATGGAGTGTATTTCTCTTAATAGTCCCCATAGACTCCAAAGAAGAGAGATCGCATGAGTGACAATCATGTATGCAATGAAATATACGAGAGACGATGTTGATCGGTCATATTTCGAGAAGATCAACGTAAGACGGTGAAAAACATCTTAAAGTTCTTAACAGGCACTAAGGATGTGAGCATACATGGTGGGTGCGAATTAAAACTAGAGGGCTTAATGGACTCAAGTTTTTTTCAAGCAGCATCAAGACGACAGAAAATCCACTTTAAGGTAAAGTGTTACCATGAACGGTGGTGCAGTGAATTGGAAAGGTTCCAAACAGCAAAGAGTTGATGGTTTAGTAATAAAGACAAAGTATATAGCTATAAATGAAGCTGCAAGTTGATTGTTTGGATTAAAAGTTCATTACTGAACTAGGAATAGTTCCCAAGTCTCATCTTGGATCTAAACATGTGTTGTGGCACTTTCATTTGATTATTAGAATCATTGAAAGATGGGAAATCACTATAGAGATAGTGGACTCTCAAGAACAACATTACATATCCATTAACTAAAGCTTATCCAACAGTAGGATAATCGTCACTTAGAGAAGAAGAGTATAAGATACCATGACGATTGGCTTTAGTGCAAGTGGGAGATTGAAAGTAGTATGCACACAAGCCAATCATGTTTAATGATAAAGCATATACTTTGTAACAATCTTATTCATTTATTAATAAAAAGTATTAATTTATTAAAGGCTTTTAATTATCTACATGATGCTGTTTTATAATATGTGATAAACCCATAGTTTTAAGCAATGCTTTTAGAATAATGATGATGATCATTCTAATGAGATCTAAATTCTTAGAAAGCTTAAAACTAAAATAGTTCCCAATCGTTGGATTACTAAATTGGGGATTAGTGAATCCAGGATAGATTGGTACATACGTTGCTTGCTCATTGGATGAGGATGATTGATCTCATAATCATTTGTGTGGAGACACTAAAGCAAGTATGTAGGTGCTTATTAGAGAATAAGTTCTTTGAACATTGGCTCGCTAAGGAATACCTAATGGAGTTTTATTTATTCCGTCAATAGGAATTCATGTAGTGATAGTAGTACAAGTAATCCTTGGACTTGAGATCATCATAGTATCTTGTGTATGATGAGTTATACTTTGACTTATTCCTTAAGACCCTTAGGGTATATCAAAGGGTATGCTTGGGTATAATAAGTTGTACATGGAGATAATGTATGATCAATAAAGAATCTACCACTTCTAATAAAAGAAGAGAAATGTCCTATGTGATTCGATAAATGACAACCCAAAGAGTCCTTGGTTAAGCGAATGAAATTAGAAAGGAGTTTCTAATTTGCATTATTTGAGTTGTGCATTTAAGGATCGAAATACATATAATTAAATAAAATAAGACTTGATGTAATTCCATGTCTTATATTTAATTGGGACATTGTATGGTGAAAGGATTGAATTATGCAGTAACTATTTACTCAAAGGTTCTTTTATGATTAATGTTGAAATCTATATTATACGGAAAGTCGTTGATCGCTGGGAGGAGGCTTATATCCTATTGTAGAATAAATATTATTTATTTAAATAAATTAATTGTTTAATTTATTTATTTAAATAAGATTAGAATTGTTCTAATTGATTTATTGACAACCTAGGTTTAATATGGAGAACCTAAAGGGTCACACCATAAAAGGAAGAATAATTATTTAAGAAGTTAATGGCATAATCGTAATAATATGTTAAGTATATTTAATTTAATCTATGATGATAGAATAAATTAAATAGCTTAATATTTATTATTTAATATTTTAGAAATATTAAATATAAATTAATAAGAGGAGTCTTATTAATATTATTACAATTATTATTATTTTAATTTCTAAAAGAGTTTAGGAATTAATTTAATATAAGTACTCTCATTTATTCCTAATTGGATTAGGAAGGAAAATTAATTAAAAGAGTTTAATTAATTATCCCTAATAAGATTAGGGAGCTTAATTAATTAAAAGAATTTAATTAATTAAATAAATTCTAATTCCTTAATTGTTAATGTGAGACCCCAGATTTTATCAATAAAGATTTAAATTTTGTTGAAATAATTTTTTAATATTATGGTGTGAATTTAAGATAATATTATAGTTGTGGGTAGTATTTATAAATTTTGCAAAGTATGCAAGTGGTTATATTATATTCGATTGGTCGGGGAATATTCGGTTTAGCAGGGAATATTCGTACAACGGCTCAATCATTGGTGGACCCCACAACAGAATTATTGTCGGATTGAGAAAACGACAAAAATATTTTATTGAAATAACGGCGGAAGTTTTACCGTGGTTACTATTGAACTACTCGGTAGTAAAAAAATACGATGAATACGTGTGGTTGCATAGTAGCATTGCGGTATTGATTATTGATGCTTATGTGAGAAGTCACTCGGTTTGATTCCATTATTGTCGATTAATAATATGAATTATTATAGCGATAATGACGTTTTGTTTTATTCGTATTATTAACGTAATAAAACAGAAACATCTTTTTATATAAAATAGAATACTTTATTAAAGTTATTCTATAAATAGAATATATTATATTTTATTATGCATAGTGTTGCATAGTGTTTTGCATAGTGTTTTGCATAGTATTGCATAGTGTTTGCATAGTAAAATGTTTTTATATAAATAGAATATATTATATTTTATTTAAAAGATTTTTCTTTAAATATGGACCGTCAGATTAAAGTAAATCAATCTGGACCATTCATGGATTAGTTACTATGCATTCCATTTTCCTATAAATAAGCTCATTCCTTCATTATTTTCTTACTAATTCATTGAAACTCTAGAGAGAGAAATTATAGAGAGAGAAGCTAGAGAGAAAATTATAGAAAGAAGAAGAGAGTATACGCTACTTCACTACTTCTATATTAGGTTCTTTTACGGTAGGGGTGTTATTCTTTCTTCTTGAAGAGAACTTACATTATTCCATTCCTTTATTATTACATTGGAATAACTTTGTAAAAGTGGCATACCCTATACATAACACCTGTATACGCCAGACATACCCTATACTTGGTGAAATCCTTATGTTATTCCATTGCTTATTATTACATTGGAATAACTTTGTATATCTGTGATTTACCCTATACTTGGTGACATTCTTCTATTATTTTGTTGGAACATCACATGCATGTGTTTTACAGGACACGGTTCCGTTTTTATTATTACATTGGAACATCACATGCGTGTTTTTTACCGGACTGGTTAAAATCTTTATCATTCATTGGAATATCCTATCGTGTGTTTTACAGGATCTGGTTCCATCTTTATTATTCTGTTGGAACATCCCGCTTGGGTGTGAATTTCACACGACCGGTTCCGTTATTATTATTCATTGGAATAACTTTGTACATGCAATACCGCATGCATGGTGATTTCTTTTGTTATTCCATTCTTTATTATACTCGGTTGGTTAAAACTTTGACTTTATACTCCATGAAATTAGTAGAATATCCTTGATATTTGCGTTTCATCCAAAGATCTTCTCATGGAAATATTCTTACGATCATTCTTGAATTTTACTCTCTAAACAAAGATTATTATGTTGACAATTTGGACGTTAATAATTCATGGATTAAATAATTCTTGAATTTGTTTTTATTGAATTATTATGTCATTGTCATCATCCTCATGTTATATTATGTTATCTTTGGCTTACGTGCATAGATGAACTTAGTATGATTATGACCCGAGGATCAATTCGGTATAATCATGACTTGATATAAATGATGTGACAAAAGTTCTCAGTGGCCTGTAATGTAGTGATGGATAGTTTTTGGTATGATTATGACCAGGGGTGATTCGGTATAGTCATGACCATTGATAACTTGATGAAAATCCTTGACCGTGGTATGCAGGGGATGATTAGATGTGGTGGTTTATTTATTAAAATTTGAGTCTCGGTGATAAAATTGATAAAACCTTTTAAAACCTAAAAGATAGTAGATTTTATTCTCTACTTGACTCTTTTAATGGATTGCATATTCTGCTGCAGTTAAACTGGTTGTCTATTGTATTTTATCAGTTTAACATTGTTGAAGACTATTGATAATTTATTCTGCATTATCTTAGTCATAATATTTCTTCTTGGGCTAGTTGAGCTCACCCTTTTCTTTCATTGTTCTCTTCGTGAAATGAGAACATAATTTGGGACGAGTCGGGAAGCGGAGTAATGGTCCGGAGGATAGCATTAGTAGTCCTCACTATTCGTGAAATAGTGTGATAATAGTTGTAATGAGGACTCCTTTTGAGTTTGTATAATATCTAGTAGACAATATTTGTATTCAAACTCACAGTTTATGTCGTATTGTACACGACAGTTATATTAGTAAGTTGTATTTGAATTTATGTACCATGTAAGTGGCGACCCAAGATGGGTGACGTATACCTAATTTTGGGGGCGTCATAGTTGGTATCAGAGCCATAAGTGTGAAGAGCCCCGAGCCTCTCGCTGGTGACTTCCTGTTGATGGGGAATGCACCGAAGCCAGACTCTCCGTAGGGGACGCCGGATCTTTTCAGGTGGCAAGTCGATAAAGTACCAATGTGAGGTCTTGACACAAGTTGTTGTCGAGTTACTGGTTGGTATCGGAGCTTTAGGATATGATCCCCTGGTGAGATGTGAGATAAGAACTAGGAGGAGAGAGAGGGGAATTCCTTCGCTAGTATGACCTACCTAAGTTTATGTGGTATTTATTTGGTCGGTCGGAGTATAGGGATAATATGTGATATGTTATTTAACCCATGTTTGGTGGCGTGTATTTGAAAATGACATCCGAAAATATTGAGATAAGCAATGAAGCACATGAGACCGTTGAGTCATTTCAACCAAAAGGTAATGAGCAACAACACGATAATAATCATACCGGTGGCATGCGGTCATCTGAACAATGATAACCATCGGGGAAATTATCATGTCAAGAATGGTAACCATTGGGGTGGTAATCATGGCCAAGATAATAAGAATGGACATTTCAAGAAGAGAGGGTTCAACAATGACGCGTGAAGGCGTCAAGCAAAGACCCGTTTCAAAGGAAGAAGAACGACCACCGGTCGTATGTTTCAAATGCGACGGGGAGGGACACATCCGAAGTCAAACTGCATGCTTGACAATCCAAAGCGTGTTTTAATTGCGAAAGAGAAGGTCACTTAGCTCGATTTTTTGTCGTATGGTGAAGTCAAGTCCATTGAGATAGTGATGCCAAAGGATGTCCCAGACAAGCCAAAGCCGGTAGTTTAAGAGAGAGCGTTTTTTTTTCTCGTGACGAGGAACCTGAATAAAATTATCACGGGTAAGTTAATCATAAGCTCTTGCGAAGTCTATATCGTATTCAATACCGGTTCTACCTATTATTTTATCTCTCTTGCTTGCGTTCAACGTTTAAATTTGACTCCAGAGAAATTGGACTTTGATTTATCTGTTTAAACTTAGTTGGGAGAAACCTTCGTTACCTCCACTGTTTATAAATCTTGTTGATTCAAATCGAAACTTTCACGTTACCTGTCAATCTTATCTCTTTGAAAATACTTGCCTTTGAGGTAATTTTTGAAAACGATTGATTAACTACTCATTATTCTTTTTGTAAGGTTGTTAGCTTTCATATTCCTAACCAACTGTTATCTAAATCAAAGTAACCAAACCCTAAAGTTAATCATTTGTTATATCAAGCCATAAGTAAAGAGCCCGAACCTTTCGTTGTTGACTTCCTTGTGTGGAATGCACGAAGCGGACTTTACTGTCAGGCGTACGTCATGATGAAGATGGCAAGTTTATAGGTATCATTGTGAGGTGCTATCTAGGTTAAGGGATAGAAGTCACAGTCAGTATCAATGTGACGTACTATCCAAGTCTTGGATGAGAGTAATAGATTTTTGAATTATATTTCTATCATTAATAAATTTCTTGACGTATTCTTGAAGATTTCTAGCCTACCCTTGAGCGTGAAATCGAATTTTGTATTGACCCCAAAGACAAAAACCCATTTCTTAAACCCTCAAATATTTCTTCAACTAAATGAAGCAGCTTTACGTGGTTTATGATGAAAGTCATAATAAAAGCATTGGAATAATGAAAATCATGGGTATATGAAGTATTAGTAAGTTTTATGATGAGTTATGTTGGTTGGTATGTGAAAACATGAAAGTTTCTTAGAAATCACAAAGAGTTGAAAATCAGATTTTGGTGAAAAACGTAACATGAAATTCAATTGACCATATCTCCTATTATATTTTGAATTTTTGAGTATGGTCAAGTTCTAGAGTTAGATCTATGAGTTACCTAACTAATCCAAGTGGAATTACTGGAAAAGGTGTTGTAGATTTTTGTGTGGACTGATTTTAACAAATGAGGCCAAAGCTGTAAATTTCAAAAATGCTACTGCCCAGAAACTTTAAGGGACTGTTTCGGCCACTTAAATTATGAGAAAAATTCTGGCCTTTTGGGACATGAAAGTATATGGTATAAAGTACCTCCTGTCCAAAAATGAGCTCATTCTGACTTAAAATGAGCAAGTTATGACTATTTCAATATTTAGGTTTTTCAAATTAAAAACGCTCTAACCGAAAGTTCTATAACTCTCGATGACCATGAAATTTAAACTGAGGCTCACGTTAACATGTGTAAGGTCCTGCCAAGATTTGGGAATTTTGGAGTTAAACTTGAGGTAGCTAATTTCTTAAGAAATTAATTAGAAATTGATTTTTAAAAATAGTAAATGAATTTTAAAAATTCCGAGAAAAATATATTTTTATTATGGGACTATATTATGCTAAATCCCAGAAAAGAAATATTTTTGGGACTGATTTGGTATTTTCATGAAAATAGTTTAGTTACTTAACATATGAGTTAAATATGTTATGTGAAGTAACAAAGTTGAAAATAGGATTTTATGGCTAGAGAATCCTATATAGAGTATATGCATATTTTTGATGAGGATTTGATAATTGGTGATGATATTTTATGAGTATGGCATTTTGAATGATTAAATGCATTATATGGTAAAAGCGTAAACAATTGAGAAAAATTGTTTATAAATTTAAGAAGTGATTAAAATATTGTTATAATATTAATGTTATTAGATTATGAGATTATTAAGTGATTGATAACATGGGGATATTCTTGAATCTGGATAAATTATATTATAAATGTTTAATATTTATCCTTTATCTCATTTGATTGATTCGTTATATCATTATCCTCGTGTTTATATTATGTTTGAAAGTCATCACGTGGCACTGTAGTGCATAGATGGACTTGGTATGATTATGACCACGGATTATTCGGTATAATCATAACCGTAATTGAAAACACAATTATCTTTGGCCATAGTGCATCTGTGAAATAGTGTGATAATAGTTGTAATGAGGACTCCTTTTGAGTTTGTATAATATCTAGTAGACAATATTTGTATTCAAACTCACGATTTATGTCGTATTGTATACCCACAGCAGTTATATTAGTAAGTTGTATTTGAATTTATGTACCATGTAAGTGGCGACCCAAGATGGGTGACGTATACCTAATTTTGGGGGCGTCACAGTTAAGGTGGGTTGCCCACATCTATAAATAAGAGGAGTCTTATTATGGGTGGTATGGGCTGTTGACTTTAACAAAGTACATAATAATTCCAAGTTGTTGGGAGTATGCCTTTTCTATAGAGATAGAAAACTAGGGTTAGCCATAACACCCATCTTCTTGAATTTTATTCTTCCTTGGTGGATCACACCTCAGAGGCCAAACATTTGGGTGGCTAACGTTGATCAAAGGAAGGAACCAAACCCGGTGGATTCAAGATTGAACGCGAAAGGATTTGGAGGTGAACTTGTACCTGAGGAAGCTCGATCTTCAAGGGTATGATTTTATTCTTTATCTTTTCGTTTAATTAATAATTATGCATAAAGGGTGATCCGGGTATATGGTTTGTAAATTTTTAAACTCTGATTTTTTACACGTTTCCGCACTTTTTATGCAATTTTGATTGCGTTCAAGAATATTACAAACCTAACATCTATCTTGATGCCTTCTTGTCTTAAGTCTTCAAGATCTATTTCTTCTTCTTGAAGTGGAGGTTCGTTGTCTTGCATAGACCTCTCTACGATCTCATTTTCCTGCTCAATGATTTCACTTTCTGGCACTACGATCGTGGTGTTGAGCTCGACGAATTCATTCGTAGTGTCTGCACTATCGGTCGTAGTATCTTGAAGCACTGTTTTGTCTAAGTTTATTTCATCAAAGATGATGTGAATCGAGACTTCAACATTCAATGTCTTCTTGTTGAACACCCTTTACGTTTTACTGTCTGTGGCATATCCAAGAAAGATTCCTTCGTCTGACTTGGGTTAAAATTTTGTCAGGTACTGCTTTCCATTGTTGAGAATGTAGCATGCACATCCGAATACATGAAAGTAGCTGACACTTGGCTTTCTTCCTTTCCACAGTTCGTAGGGTGTCTTCTTGATCGTAGAGTGTATCAGTGATCTATTCTGCGTGTAGCATGCAGTGTTGATGGCTTCTGCCCAGAAATATTCAGGTAGATGAGCTGCTGCTAGTAGAGTTCTTCCAGCCTCTATCAAAGTTCAGTTCTTTCTTTCAGCTACTCCATTTTGTTGAGGAGTTCGTGGAGCTGAGAAGTTATGACTGATGTCATTGTCTGTGCAGAACTAGTCCATTTCTGAGAAGTCGAATTCTCTTCCATGATCACTCCTTATGGCCTTGATTTTCTCTCCTTTCTCATTCATCACCAGTTTGAACATCTTGATTAATTGGGAGCTCGTTTCATCCTTTGAGGTTAGGAAGAATACCCATGTGAATCTGGTGTAGTCGTTGACTATAACTAGAGAGTATCTTTATCCTCCAAGACTAGTTGTTGCAATTGGCCCAAATAGATCCATGTGGAGCAACTGCGGGGGCTTGTCGATAGAGTTGGCAGTTTTGCTCTTGAATGAGCTTCTGGTTTGCTTTCCAAGCTGACAGGCATTGCATGGCCTTTCTTTTACGAAGTTGAACATAGGTAGGCCAGCTGTGATGCCCCCAAAATAGGTATACATCACCCATCTTGAGTCGCCAAATACATGGTACAGAATTCAAATACAAACTTAATTATACAACAGTCTTGTAAAATATGACTAAACATATGCTTTGAGTTTTAATACATATATTGTCATCTAGACAATATAAAAACTCAATGGGGTCCTCATTACATTTATTATCACACTATTTCACAGAATAATGAGGACTACTAATGCACCATCTAGGACCATCACTCTGTTCCCCGACTAGTCCCCTCGCTACGTTCTCATTTCTCAAGAGAATAATGAAAGTAAAAGGGTGAGCTCAACTAGCCCAAGAAGAAATATTATGACTAAGATAATGCAGAATAAATTATCATTAGCCTTCAACAGTGTTAAACTGATAAAATATAACAAACATCAAGTTTAACTGCAGCGGAACAAACAATCCATTAGAAGAGTTAAGTAGAGAATAAAATCTACTATCTTCTATGATTTAAAAGGTTTTTCATTACTTTTTATCGCTGAGACTCAGCTTAATAAATAATCCACATCATCCCTGCACTACGACCAAGGATATTCATTAGTATCACGACCACAAATTATCCATGCACTACAGGCCAATGATATTCGTGTATTCATCAATGGTCTTGATCATGTCAACAACTGTCCATCAATGCACTACGGGCCAATGAGGAATTTTTCCACATCATTTGTAACATTATGGTCATGATTACACTGAATAATCCCTGGTCATAATCATACCAAGTCCATCTATGCACTACAGGCCACAGATGACTTTTAACATAATATAAATATGAGGATGATGACAAGGATATAAGAATTCAATAAAACAAGTTCAAGAATTAATTTATCTAGGAACTAATAATGTCCAAATTATCAACATGATACTTCTTTGTAGAGTAACACTCAAGAATGCTCAGAAGAATATTTCCATGAAAAGATACTAGAAGAATCGCAAATATCAAGGATATTCCACTAATTTCATGGAGTATAGAAGTCAAAACTTTAACCAACTGAGTATAATAAAGAATGGAATAACAAAAGAAATCACCAGGCATGCGATAGACCGCATGCATGATTATTCCAATGTAATAATAAATAATGAGAACTAGGTCACGCGTAAACGCATTGAGACATGATATTCCAATGAATAATAATTAACGGAACCAGTCATGCGTAAGTAAAGCATGCATGTGATGTTCCAACAGAATGATAAATAATGGAACTAGGTCATGCGTAAAATGCATGACAGGATGTTCCAATGTAATAATAAAAAATGGAATAATGTAAGAATTTCACCAAGTATAGGTAGCTGGCACAGATACAAAAGTTATTCCAACAGTAATAATAAAGAATGGAATAATGTAAGTTCTCTTCATGAATAAGAAAAAAGAATACCCCTTACGAAAGTACAACAAATAATATCCCTTACCGTAAAAGAATAGTATTCCAATTTGGTAGGGCGAGGATATTCTTGAAGAAAACTTATACTACACTTAAAGCTTCTTAAAACTCTAAAGAAATACGCCAAGATTATGAAGAATTCTCTCGAACTTACGGTGTGGTTTTCAATTCTAACTAAGCATCCTTTTATAGGAAAATAGAAAGGATACTATGTTGCACTATGCAATAAAATATAATATATTCTAAATATATATATATATTATTTAAAATCTAATAAAACAAATAACTTTATAAAAGTATTCTGTTTTATATAAAAATATTTTACTATGCAAAACACTATGCATACACTATGCAACACTATGCATAATAAAATATAATATATTCTAATTATTGTCTAATAAAACAAATAACTTTATAAAAGTATTCCATTTTGTATAAAAAGATTTTACTATGCAAAACACTACGCATAATAGAATATTATATATTCTATTTATAGTCTAATAAAATGAATAACTTTATAAAAGTATTCTGTTTTATATAAAAAGCTTTTCTATTTTATTACATTAATAATACTAATAAAACAAAATTCATCATCATTATTATAATTCACAATATTAATCGACCAGGTCGTTCCTAGGAAAGTGGGGGCTTTCCAATAAGGATTTCTTCCCATTGGCGCGCAATTAGGTGACCAAACCTCTCCTTGACAGAACTTCTAGACATCGTTAATATTGCAAATAATAATATTAATAATTTTGTCATCTCAATTATTGATTATAAAATATTAACAATAATTGAATTAAATAACGTGAGATACTATGCAGCAATTACTGTAACAATAATTGAAGTATTTTTGTCGTTTTCTCAATCCGACAATAATTCCGTTGTGGGGTCCACTGATTGTGCCGTTGTACGAATATTCCATGTTAAAACGAATATTCCCCGACCAATCGAATATTATATAACAACTTGCGTACTTTGCAAAAATTTATAAATATTACCCACAACTATAACATTATATCAAATTCATTCTATAATATTCAAAGATGATATTTATAGAAAATTCATCTTTATTTATAAAAGTTGGGGTCTTACAACCTCCCCTTTCTTATGAAATTTCGCCCTCGAAGTTAGGGTACGACACGGTATGTCAAGTGGTAAGGATACCTTGATTTCATTTTGATTCTAACTCCCGTGTCATTTCCTCAATATCGTGGTTTCTCCACAAAACTTTGACTTGAGGTATAACCTTGGAGCGTAGAATATGTTCCTTCTTATCCAAGATTTGAACAGGAACCTCTTCATACGTCAAATCTTCCGCTATTTCGTCCGATTCTAACTCAATAATCTTCCGTTATTATTAGTATTATTAATGTTATTGTTGTTATTATTATTATTATTATTATTATTATTATTATTATTATTATTATTATTATTATTGTTATTGTTATTGTTATTGTTATTGTTATTGTTATTGTTATTGTTATTATTATTATTATTATTATTATTATTATTATTATTATTATTATTATTATTATTATTATTATTATTATTATTATTATTATTATTATTATTATTATTATTATTATTATTATTATTATTATTATTATTATTAGTATTATTATTATTATTATTATTATTATTATTATTATTATTATTATTATTATTATTATTATTATTATTATTATTATTGTTGTTGTTGTTGTTGTTGTTGTTGTTGTTGTTGTTGTTGTTGTTATTATTATTATTATTATTATTATTATTATTATTATTATTATTATTATTATTATTATTATTATTATTATTATTATTATTATTATTATTATTATTATTATTATTATTATTATTATTATTATTATTATTATTATTATTATTATTGTTATTATTATTATTATTGTTATTGTTATTGTTATTGTTATTATTATTATTATTATTATTATTATTATTATTATTATTATTATTATTATTATTATTATTATTATTATTATTATTGTTATTGTTATTGTTATTATTATTATTATTATTATTATTATTATTATTATTATTATTATTATTATTATTATTATTATTATTATTATTATTATTATTATTATTATTATTATTATTATTATTACTATTATTATTATTATTATTATTATTATTATTTATCATCTTTATTTAAGGCAACATTTTAATAGTCGTTGCAAAAAGTTATATAAAATATGCAACGAAAATAAAAATTGTTGCCAATGATTGTGGTCCATATTAGGCAACGAAATATAGCAACAAAAAATTTTAGTTGCCCACGATGAGGAGAAATCTTGTGGTTAGAAATTTTGCAACGAATTTCTAACGAATTTTGTTTTCAAATTTTGCAACTACTTATGAATTTCGTTGCAAGAAGTGAAAGCCTGACATAATCTGCAACGAAGGACAAGTTTCGTTGCTAAACATACACTTTTAGCAACGACTTATAAAGTCGTCGCCTGAAAAATCGTTGCTAAATCCCCATTTTTAGCAACAAAAAAACCTTCGTTGCCCACGATGACGGGAAACCAAGTGGCCGAAAATTTTGCAACGAATTTCTAACGAAATTTTTTCCCGCCAATGAATTAGCAACGAAATTTTGCAACGACTTATGAATTTCGTTGCAAAAAGTGAAAGCCTGACACAATCTGCAACGAAGGACAAATTTCGTTGCTAAACATATACTTTTAGCAACGACTTATAAAGTCGTTGCCCGAAAAATCGTTGTTGAAGCCCCATTTTTTGTAGTGGGTCTTCCACATATTTACATAACATGGATATGTGAAAAACGTTATGAACACGATACATACTTGGCGTTAAAGCGAGTCTATACGCCACAGTTCCTACTCCATTGAGGATTAAAAATGGGCCAATGAATCGATAATTGAGCTTTCCTCTCTTTCCAAATCTCGTAACTCCTTTCCATAGAGCAACACGTAACAACACATGATCTCCAATATCGAATTCCACGTCCTTTCGATGAAGATCAGCATAACTCTTTTGTCGATCTTGTGAGGTTTTTATACGTTGCCGAATTGTTTGAATCTTCTCCGTAGTCATACGTACCAACTCCGATCCTAGCAACGTTGCTTCACCCACCTCATCCCAGCATACTGGAGAATGACACTTTCTTCCACACAACGCTTCGAATGGAGCCATGCCAATACTTGCTTGATAACTGTTGTTGTAGGAAAACTCCACCAATGGTAAGAACTTGTCCCAACTTCCCTTGAAATCAAGGACACAAAGTCATAATAGATCTTCAAGAGTTTGAATAGTCCTCTCCGACTGTCCATCCGTCTGAGGATGATATGCCGAGCTAAATCGTAAATCTGTGCCCATAGCTTTTTGCAAACTAACCCAAAATCGTGAAGTGAATCTTGGGTCTCGATCAGACACTATGGATACTGGAATACCATTCAATCTTACAACCTCGTTTATGTACATACGAGCAAGACGTTCAAGTGTATAAGTTTCTTGTATAGGTAAAAAGTGAGCAGACTTGGTCAATCTATCAACAATGACCCAAATTGCATCTATGCCTTGAGAAACCTTGGGAAGACCAGTAACGAAATCCATGGTAATGTGCTCCCACTTCCATTCTGGAATTTCAAGTGGTTGCAATGGACCTTTTGGTACTTGATGCTCCGCTTTAACTCATTGACAAGTTAGACACCTTGAGATAAATAGCGCTATCTCTCTCTTCATATTGCTCCACCAAAATGTATGACGAAGATCATGATACATTTTGGTACTCCCAGGATGGATTACAAACGGTGTGTTGTGCGCCTCCATCATGATTATATACTTTAAATCAGGGTCATTAGGAACACAAAGTCTAGAGTTAAATCGAAGTATTCCTTCTTCATCGATTCTTTCTTCCGGCATAGCACCTTCTTGCATTTTCTTCCTCATACGCATCACCTCCGTGTCTCGTAGCTTGAGCGACTTTTTAACTTTATCGATTAAAGTCGGTTCTACTCATATATTCGCCATCATCACATGGGTCCTCGAGTCTTTAACTCTATCTCTATCCTTTGCAAGTCACACAAAATGGGCCTTCATGCGTTGACAATATCGCACTTTCAGACTTGCATATGATCTTCTACTCAATGCGCCACCACCATGTTCGCTTTCCAGGATGGTATTGGATGGTATGATCATAATCTTTCAGCGATTCAAGCCAACGTCGTTGTTGTCGGATGTTGAGTTCCTTTTGAGTGAAGAAATATTTGAGGCTTTTATGATCCGTAAAGATCTCCACTTTCTCCCCATACAAGTAATGCCTCCAAATTTTAAGTGCAAAGACAACAGTTGCCAACTCTAGATCATGAGTAGGATAATTCCTCTCATATTCTTTGAGTTGTCGCAGCGCATAGGCTATGACTTTCCCATGTGTTGCATGAGAACACATCCCAACCCTTTGCTGCGAAGCATCATCAGTAGATGACAAATCCCCTCCGAGCCGGATGGTATTGTCGTAAGCAGTCTTTGAAATGAGTCTCCTCTTGAGTTCTTGAAAACTCTTCTCACATTCTTCGCTCCAACCGAACTTTGTATCTTTTCGAGTCAGCTGAGTTAATGGAGTAGCGATTCGAGAAAATCCTTCCACGAATCTCCGATAATAACCAGCTAAACCAAGAAAGCTACGTACTTTGGTCACTGATTAAGGTTGCTCCCAGCTTTGAATTGCTTCAATTTTTGCCAGGTCAACAGATATTCCATGACTTGATACTACATGCCCAAGGAATACTACTTCCTCAAGCCAGACCTCGCATTTCTTCAACTTGGCATAAATCTTGTATTCACAAAGCTTTTGGAGTACCAGCCTCAAGTGTTGCTCATGATCTTCACGGCTTTTGGAATAAATAAGGATGTCATCAATAAAGACGACCACAAAGTGATCCAAATATTCTATAAATAGTTGGTTCATCATATCCATGAAGGCAGCAGGAGCATTAGTCAATCCAAAGGACGTGACTAAGAATTCATAATGCCCGTACTGAGTTCTGAAAGCCGTCTTTGGAATGTCATATGTTCTAATTTTTAATTGGTGATATCCGGAACGAAGATCAATCTTTGAAAAGAATTTGGCTCCTTGCAACTAGTCAAATAGGTCATCAATACGTGGCAATGGGTACCTATTTTTGATGGTGACATGATTCAACTCCCGATAATTAATACAAAGTCGCATACTCCCATCTTTCTTCTTCACGAATAGAATAGGATCACCCTAAGGAGAAGTACTAGGACGAATAAAGCCAATGTCTAAAAATTCCTGTAGTTGGGTCTTTAACTCCTGAAGTTCAATAGGAGCCATTCGATATGGGGCTTTGGAAATGGGTTTTGTATCGAGTTCAAGGTCAATACAAAATTCAATTTCACGCTCTGGGGGTAGGCCAAGAAGTTCTTCAGGGAATACGTCAGGGAATTTATTAACAATAGAAATATCATTCAAAACTGACGTATTTTTGTTTAGATTCGTGACATGAGCTAAGAAAGCTTGACATCCATTTTTTAATAAACAAATAGCTTTATGGCTTGAGATGACCGTGATTGATTTTAATGGTTTGGTCGCTTAAATTCGCATAATAGGTTGATTAGGAATATGAAAGCTAACAACCTTACGAAAATAATCAATTTTAGCACGATGAGTAGTTAACCAATCAATCCCTAGAATCACATCAAATGCAAGTATTTTCAATGAAATAAGATCGACAGGTAATGTGAGGGTACCGATTTGAACCAAACAAGACTTATAAATAGTGGATATAATGTAGGTTTCTCCCAACGGAGTTTCCACAGATAAGTCAAAGTCTAATTTCTCCGGAGTCAAATTTAATCATTGAGCGCAAGTAGGAGAAATAAAAGAATGGGTAGAACCGGTATCAAATAAGGTATAGACTTCGCTAGAGTTTATGATAAGCTTACCCGTGATGACCTCGTTCGGGTTCCTTACTTTCTGGGAGGTCACAACAAATGCTCTCCCTTGCACTACCGGCTTTGACTTTTCTGGGACGGCCTTTGGTGCCTCCATCCTAGTTGAACTTGTCTTCGGTGAACGACAAAATCAGGCTAAGTGACATTCTCTTCCACAATTATAACATGTTTTAGGATCGCATCGCGTTAGCTTTTGACCGATGTGTCCCTCCCTCCGCATTTGAAGCATATGATAAGTGGTCGTTCTCCTTCCTTAACAACGGTCTTTGGTCTTTGACGTCTCTCCATCATTGTTGAATCTCCTCTTCTTGAAATGTCCATTCTTATTGTTTTTGCCCTGATTACCACCGAAGTGGTTACCATTTCTAGCCTGTTGATTCCCTCCACACTTGTTGTCACTGCTTCGATGACGGCTCTCACTGGTATTATCATTTTGCCGACTGATCTCTTTTGGTTGCGTTGACTCGTTATCGCGCTCCACTAACTGAGCCCTATTTACAAGATCTGAATACAAACACAGTTTATGAGAAATAAGATATTGACGTATCTCCAGCTTCAAACCTCTTAAAAACATCCGCGTCATTCTCTCTTCATTATCAACCAAGTGGGATGCAAACTGGGACAACTAGGAAAACTTAGCTTCGTACTGCGAAATAGTCATATTATTCTGCTCCAACTTGATGAACTCTACCTCCTTCATATGACGAATACTTTCAGGAAAGTACTTATCATTGAACAGTTCTTGGAACTTCTCCCAAGACATCTTTAGTGCGGCAGGTTGAGTACGCTTTACCGATTCCCACCAGTAATCTGTCTCTCTTCGCAACATAAAGGTGGCAAAGGGAACCTTTTTCTCCTCAGCGCATCCCAAGACATCAAATATCTTGGTGATCTGCTTTATCCACGTTTCCGCCTTAAGTGGTTTTGGCTCTCCAATAAACTTCGGTGGTCCCAGCTCCTTGAACTGTTTAGCAGTGACCGTCCGAGAGTTTTCAGTGTTTCCACCTACATTTTGGATAAGAGCCACTCTCGCCTGATGTTGCATAAATTGCATAAAGCCTCTGAACATTCCATCATTCATCATTTGGACAAGGTTGTTGTTTTGCATGAGGAGGATTCGCCTTCTTCGATGCACATTATCTTGATTATTGATATGTGGTGAATCAACGGTCTCCTGTGCTCCATTGCTATTCTCAACATTCTCGGATGTCATTTTCAGATACTGCCACAAAAAAAAGTTAATTGACATGTAACATATTATCCCTATATTCTAACCGACCAATTAAATACCAAATAAACTTAGGTAGGTCATACTAGCGAAGGAATTCCCCGTCTCTCCCCTCCTAGTTCTATTCTCACATCTTAGCCAAGGACCATATCCCTAAGCTTTGATACCAACTGTGACACCCCCAAAATAGGTATACATCACCCATCTTGAGTCTCCAAATATATGGTACAGAATTCAAATACAAACTTAATTATACAACAGTCGTGTAAAATATGGCTAAACATATGCTGTGAGTTTTAATATAAATATTGTCATCTAGACAATATAAAAACTCAATGGGGTCCTCATTACATTTATTATCACACTATTTCACAGAATAGTGAGGACTACTAATGCACCATCTAGGACCACCACTCTGTTTCCCGACTAGTCCCTGCTACGTTCTCATTTCCTGAAGAGAATAATGAAAGCAAAAGGGTGAGCTCAACTAGCCCAGTAAGAAATATTATGACTAAGATAATGCAGAATAAATTATCATTAGCCTTCAACAGTGTTAAACTGATAAAATATAACAAACATCAAGTTTAACTGCAGCGGAACAAACAATCCATTAGAAGAGTCAAGTAGAGAATAAAATCTACTATCATCTATGATTTAAAAGGTTTTTCAATACTTTTTATCGCTGAGACTCAGCTTAATAAATAATCCACATCATCCCTGCACTACGGCCAAGGATATTCATTAGTATCACGACCACAAATTATCTATGCACTACAGGCCAAGGATATTCGTGTATTCATCAATGGTCATGATCATGCCAACAACTGTCCATCAATGCACTACGGGCCAATGAGGACTTTTTCCACATCATTTGTAACATTACGGTCATGATTACACCGAATAATCCCTGCTTATAATCATACCAAGTCCATCTATGAACTACATGCCACAGCTGACTTTCAACATAATATAAATATGAGGATGATGACAAGGATATAAGAATTCAATAAAACAAGTTTAAGAATTAATTTATTCAGGAACTAATAATGTCCAAATTGTCAACAAGATACTTCTTTGTAGAGTAACACTCAAGAATGTTCAGAAGAATATTTCCATGAAAAGATACTAGATGAAGCGCAAATATCAAGGATATTCCACTAATTTCATGGAGTATAGAAGTTAAAACTTTAACCAACTGAGTATAATAAAGAATGGAATAACAAAATAAATCACCAGGCATGCGATAGATCGCATGCATGACATGTTATTCCAAATGTAATAATAAATAACGGAATTCAGTCACGCAGAACGCATGTATGTGATATTCCAAATGTAATAATAATTAACGGAACTGAGTCATGCGTAAAAAGCACGCATACAAGATTTTCCCACAGAATGATAAATAATGGAACCAGGTCATGCGTAAAGCACATACAGGATGTTCCAACAAAATAATAAAAAATGGAATAACTGAAGAATTTCACCAAGTATAGGGTAGCTCACGTGATACAAAAGTTATTCCAATGTAATAATAAAGAATGGAATAACAGAAGTTCTCTTCATGAATAAGAAAAAAAGAATACCCCTTACGAGTACAACAAATAATATCCCTTACCGTAAAAGAATAGTATTCCGACTGGTAGGGCGAGGATATTCTTGAAGAAAACTTACACTACACTCAAAGCTTCTTAAAACTCTAAAGAAATACGCTCAAGATTATAGAAGAATTCTCTGAACTTCTGGTGTGGTTTTCAATTCTAACTAAGCATCCTATTTTATAGGAAAATAGAAAGGATACTATGTTGCACTATGCAATAAAATATAATATATTCTAAATATGTATATATATATATATTATTTAAAATTTTATAAAACAAATAACTTTATAAAAGTATTCTATTTTATATAAAAAGATTTTACTATGCAAAATACCATGCAGTGCACTATGCAACACTATGCATAATAAAATATAATATATTCTAAATATTTTCTAATAAAACAAATAACTTTATAAAAGTATTACATTTTATATAAAAAGATTTTACTATTATACATAATAGAATATTATATATTCTATTTATAGTCTAATAAAATGAATAACTTTATAAAAGTATTCTCTTTTATATAAAAAGTTTTTTCTTTTTTTATTACATTAATAATAATAATAAAACAAAACTCATCATCATTATTATAATTCACAATATTAATCGACTGTGTCGTTCCTGTGAAAGAGGGGCTTTCCAATAAGGATTTCTCCCATCATGCCGCAATTAGGTGACCAAACCTCTCCTTGATGTAACTTTTTAGACATCGTTAATATTGCAAATAATAATATTAATAACTTTGTCATCTCAATTATTGATTATAAAATATATGACAATAATTGAATCAAATAATGTGAGATATCTTAAAGAATTATCGTAATAATAATTGAACAAAACCGAAAGTGACTTCTCACGTAAGCATCAATAATCAATACCGTGTGCTACTCTGCAACTACGCCAGACATCGTACTTTTAACACTTGGGTGTTTTAACAGTTAACGGTAAAACTTCCGTCGTTATTTTCATAAAGTATTTTTGTCGTTTTCTCAATCCGACAATAATTCTGTTATGGGGTCCACCAATGATTGTGTCGTTGTACGAATATTCTCTGTTAAAACGAATATTCTCCAACCAATCGAATATTATATAACAACTTGCATACTTTGCAAAATTTATAAATATTACCCACAACTATAACATTATATCAAATTCATTCCATAATATTCAAAAATGATATTTATAGAAAATTCATCTTTATTTATAAAAGTTGGGGTCTTACACCAACAACGAAATCTTTTTATGCCAATTTGGACATGCTTTTGAAGTTTAAGTGAGACAACTGTCTATGCCATAGCCAGCTCATTTCTTCATATGCTTTTGCCAGAAAGCATATTGTCTCGTCTGAGCTTAGTTGACCAATATCCACTGTGTAGATATTTCCTTCTCTTGTCCCGGTTAGCTTTACAATAGATGTCTTCAAATCTCTGACTTGGCATTGGTTGTTGAGGAATATTTCTTGATGACCCTTGTCGCAGAGTTGGCTGATGCTTAGAAGGTTATGTTGGAGACCTTCCAAATATGCTACTTTGCTGAAAGATACTGCACCATTACTAGCAGAGTCGTATCCTCTTGTCTTGCCTGAGCCGTTGTCTCCAAAGATGACTGAGGGACCCTCCTTTTCTATGTAGTTAGATAGAAGGGCTTTGTTCCCTGTCATGTGTCTTAAGCATCCACTGTCCAGATACCAGGTTGTGATCGTGGAGCTCTTTTCCTGTCATAAAGTTTAACCATCATTTTGGTACCCATATTTGCATGGGTTCTATTTTGTTAGTGCCTTTGGGGACCAAAATTTGTTTACTTTTGGGTCTCACATGCATGGAATTATAATAGCACTTGGCAGCCTTGTGACCAAATTTATTGCAAATAAAACATCTAGTATGATGCATGCCTGTGTGTGTATGATAATTCATCCTCCATTTGGACTTGTGTGGTTCTTTAGTTATCCTTCTGTTAAACTGATTCTCCTTCTTCCACATGTCCTTGGGTTTCATAAATAGTGATGAGTGTGCCTTACCTCTACTGTATCTTCCCAGTTGATTTGTAGAGTTGGTCTTGCTTGACTCTACGATTCTTCAAGGTTGGTGAGTAGAGTGTCGACGTCGGGATTTTTAGATGTCCCTTTCCGTTACTTGTTCTTTGGTGTTCTCATTTTAGGTGAGATTTATTTGAAAAAACAAGTGAAAAAGGTTCGACATGTATAATGTCGACGATGGACTGTTAAGAGTTGCTAGTTGGTTTTTTAAATGGTTGTACCAACACAACCGAGAAAAGGTTTGCACATTGACCTAGTGATGTGACATTGCTAAACAGGTCGGTGAAACCAAGATTCATTAGGGTCCGGGGACTTGGTTATGTGGAGGGAAGGTGTTAGGCACCCCCCCAACATCCGTGTTACCACGGTGACCGCCTCTTTTCAAGAAACTATTATCTGAATGTGTGTGTGTGTGGGTCAATGTGCTATTATTTGGAAGTAGTGCGAGGCCTCGTTCGTACCTATATACACAGGGTTTGAATTTATGTAAAAAATCAGTTTTACCAAGATATAGCAATGATGTTTTATAAAAAGGTTTTTCAAACCCTGATGCTCAATAGTAATTGAGACCTTTTACACTCCCATTTTATTAAGTGTTCTATTGATTGATTTTATTTTCTGAGATGCGAGGCATCCAAATACGAAAATAATGTACAAAATAATGCCGACTTCCTCATGGGTATGGAAACCATCTGAGGAAATTCAGACACATGAGAATAATTTACAAGTCGCACAATTTGAAAAACGTCCATCACGGGAACCGAATCTAGATCTAATGGTCTGAATCTGTGATCACATGGTTCCTAGGCGCACAAGATACCGCAATTTATATGAAAGTAGTAAGCATGTATATATATAAAAGCTGTAAATATATATATACAAACATGATCACCAACCACGAAGCACCTCCATGGGGGATCAGAAAGGTAAATAAAGTAGTAAAAGCTATCAACCGCCACGGAGAAAACTCCAGGCGGGATGAAACGTAAATAAAGCTGTAAATACGGTCAACCGCCATGAAGGGAACTCCAAAGGGACAAAATGTAAATAAAGTCATATACAAAGCAATCAATCGCCACTTAAGTAAACTCTCAGGCGAGTGTGACGAAATGTAAAGAAAGCTGTAAAAACGATCAACCACCACGAAGTGAACTCCAGGTAGGACGAATATATATATATATAAGCAATAAACGCACCGGATGTAAAATCCAGGCTCATCGAACAGAGTTCGACAATAGTTCATATATATATATATATATATATATATATATATATATATAAGTTTAATAAATGCACCAGATGTAAAACCCAGGTTCATCAAACAGAGTCCGACCACAGTTCATATATATAAATGTATATAAATATATATATATATATATAAAAGCGAGTACACACACCGGATGTAAAATTCAGGCTCATCGAACAGAGTTTGACCACAGTTCATATATATATATATATATATATATATAAGCGAGTAAACGAACCGGATGTAAAATCCAGGCTCATCGAACAAAGTCTGACACACAGTTAATATATATAAGTATATATTTATATTAAAGCAATAAACGCTTCAGACCGAAGTCTAGGCTCATCGAACAAAGTTTGACACACGGTTCATATATATATATATATATATATATATATATATATATATATAAACTGAAATAAAACGCACGCAGCACGACTCTCAACGTGAAGAAGGGTGTGTGCAAAGATGAAGAGAAAGACTTTAAAGTATGTGAGAAGGCTTATAATTGACTGCCAAAGAAGACTTCTATATCTTTAAAGTGGGTAAACACTGGCTTTTGTAGGTACAAAATGAGCTATATATGAGCTCACAGGTGGTTAAAATGAGAAAGTACACTGTATGGGGTGAGTGCAGAGCAAATTGGGTAGGGCTTCCTCGCCGTTTTCTCTTGCAAAATGGCCACCCCAAGCCCTCTATTTATAGAGGATGGAGTCGCAGGTATACCTGCGGCTGAGCCGCAGGTGTACCAGAGGCAACCTAGGTGGGCTCGGGTTTCTCGAACATTCAGAAATGCAATCTGGGCATCCAATTGAGGTATACAGGACCTATTTCGGACCGCCGTTGTCGAGAGTTGTACAACGGCATAGGATTAGAGCTTGTACGAAGTCATTGAAGATGGGACGATGCCCTCTAGTCTTCAAGCTTCAAATTCTATCCGTTACCCCGCACAATAGTCACTCGGGATTGATTAATCCTTGATTCTTGTGGGACATCGTTGTGTAGAGATGTGTATGAAATGTTGATAAAATGTGGCGTGGCATCGTGTTGGCGAGATGACGATGTTGCCCCTCACCGGTGTTATCACGGTTTGAAATTTGATAAAGTAGACGCGTTGCTCGATTGCTTGTTGAGATTAGGCTCACGCAAGTGTTGAAGGTCCTCAATGTCATCTTTGAGGTGTGCCTGTCCTCCCGGTGTTATCTCCGGGTTGGTATAGAGTATTTTGTTGTGAGTGCCGAGATTGAAGCTGGTCGCATTTGAAACAAGCAATTTCGGGATTATCGCCGAAACTGCATTCTTGGGGTTATTGATAAGTGGATTTTATATACACGAATCGATATTCATTTCAAGTTTAAATTCATAGTTATCTTCGTGTTTTGTGTTCGTTTTCACTCGTTTCGTGTTATTTTGTGTGTAGGGTGGTCATGGATGCAAGTGGTGAAGAATAGCAGTGTTTTAGAGCAAAAGTGGAAAAACTCATGAAAGCGGAAAATTTCTTTAGCAGAAGCCATACTTCACGGGGATGGCCTTTCGAGCCTATACCCCGTCGGTATGGGGTCCCGAACTCAGTAGTGTCCTAATTTGGTTTGTGGAGTCTGCTGTGACTTGGATTGTTGTTGTTCTGTTAGGCGCCTAGACTCTATAATAGCAGATTTTGGCTAGAACAAAGGAGAGAGCTGAATATTACGTTGCAATACACAAATCATACAATACAAGGAGCTTAATACAAGAAAAATTCTAGGATTCAATTGCGAGCTATGGAGGAGTAATTTTCAGAGATTATCGTGACGGTTGCAAATCGAGGCTACGTGAAGGGGTTTTCATTATTCTTCTTCTATTTAGTTCTTTATTTGTAATCGAAAGGATGTTTTCAGTATATTATTCAGTTTTTAATTCATTCGTTATGAACTAATTCGCTTATTAGACTTGTGATGGATCTTTGGGCGAAATGATGATTCTATAGCTTTGATTTCCAATTCAATAATATATTCTCAGTTTATCTATGTTAATTCGAGCGTGAACTTATGAATTGTCTGATCAACAATTCTTTGTGGATTTGAATGGAATCGAGAGAGCAGATTCGAATCTAAACCTAGTTAATATAGCATGTGTCATGAATTTTGTCAATAGCAGTTTTTTGATTATTGTTAAGGTAGAGATATGCTTAACATCATATGTAATCGAATAGAGAACTTAAGCTTAAACCTGCTTTAATTGCAGTTCACATAGAGATATAGTGAGTTGGTTGATTTAGGTGTTTAACGAATTTCTATCTTAATTATGGATTGACGTTAATACGGTATTAGTGCATCGAGAGGTGGATAGTATTACTTTCGTGTTCTTGATTAATAAACTGGGATATTAAATTGAGTTAGAATAAAGGTTTGCAAATCATAGTGAAACTCAGGGTGAAATCATAAGTCTAATTCTCCATTAATTGTTTGAAATTCCGGATTTTAATATTAGCGGTTGTTTTTGTGATAGTCCAGTTTTACTTAAACATTTTTACGATATCAGTTTAATTAGTCCAGTTTTACTTAAACATTTTTGTTTTTGTTTTTCCTATTTCAGGTATTCGACATTGGTTTATGCAAACACGATCTAAACATCCAAACTTGCTTCCTTTTGAGGATGACATTGAATGGAAATTTCAGAGGTTAAGTAAGTGGATTGAAAAAATGAAGAACAAATTCGAACATTCTGATAAGGAGGACACAATGGCTGCCGAAGACCAGAAAGCTTTGAGAGATTTTGCAACGCCTAAGGTGACTGATCTGTAGTCGAGCATCACTAGGCCTGCAATAGCTGCGAATACTTTTGAAATCAAGCCTGGGATCATTCAATGATGCAGAATTCAGTTCAGTTTGGGGGGAATGGCAAATGACGACCCGAATGAGCATTTAATCAGTTTTCTGGAAATGTTTGACACGTTCAAGTACAATAGGGTGTCGGATGAGGCAATGAGACTTCGTTTGTTCCTGTTCACTTTACGGGACAAGGCGAAGAGTTGGTTACATTCTCTGCCACCGGGGTGGATTACTACGTGGGAAGACTTGGCTCAAAAATTTCTTGCCAAATTTTTCCCACCGACGAAAAACTGCTAAAATGAGGATTGACATTACGATGCTTGAGCAGCAGAATAGGGAGTCACTATATGAAGCATGGGAGCGTTACAAGGAATTACTTAGAAAGTGCCCACATCATGGATTGCCCAAATGGCTGCAAATGAACACCTTTTATAACGGACTAAATGGGAATGTCAGAACTAGTATTGATGCAGCGTCAGGCAGTGCATTCAAGGCTAAGAGTTACGAGGAAGCCTATAATTTGATCAAAACCATGGCGGCAAACAACTACCAGTGGCCCACAGCAAGAATGACACAAGCAATTCCGGCTAGGATTTTGGAATTAGACGGGGTGACATCTATACAAGCACAGATTTCTGCACTATCCAAGAAGTTTGATACTATGAATGATAAGGTTGATACTATGACAGGGGCTCAAGTTCAGCAGGTTGCGGTAGTATGTGAATTGTAAAGCAGTGATCATCCCGCAGATCGGTCTGCAATTAATCCAAAGATCCGTCCGGTTCATCCAGAATTACAATAGAATTCCGCAAAATACATACCAAAACACCTACAACCAGGGGAATAGGAACCACCCAAACCTCTCATGGAGCAATAACTAGCAAACTCAAGCTCCACGACCATCATATCCCCCTGGTTTTTAGAGTCACCAACAACCGGTTCAACATCAGGAAAGGAAATTAGATTTCGAGGAAATGGTGTTGAAGTTCATAACTAGCACTGAGGCAACAATAAAAAATCAAACAATGGTGATGAAAAGTCAAGAGATGTCGATCAAGAATTTGGAAAATTAGATTGGACAGCTGGCGTTAGCAGTGAATAATAGACCACAAGGAACATTACCTAACGACACTGAGAGAAATCCAAAGGGTTGTCATGAGCAATGTCAAGCAGTTATGTTAAGAAGTGGAAAACATCTCGGGGGTAATAATGTAGAAAATTTAGCGACACCGGAGGAAAAAGTTGATGACAGTAACGTGGTGGAAGGTAACAAGGACGAGGAAATAAAGTTAAATAATAAGCCAATTGTTTATCCTCCACCACCGTTTCAGCAGAGGGTGCAAAAACAGAAGTCAGATAAGCAGTTCGCAAAGTTTTTAGACGTGTTCAAGAAATTCCAAATTAATATCCCATTCGTAGAGGCCCTAGAGAAAATGTCGATTTATGCGAAGTTTATGAAAGGAATTCTGTCGAGGAAAAAGAAATGGGAAGAATTTGAAACAGTGGCACTAATAGAGGAGTGTAGTGCGGTGTTACAGAAGAAGCTACCACCAAAACTCAAAGACCTGGGGAGCTTTATTATCCCGTGCATGATCGGGAAAATGTCGTTTAACAAATGTTTATATGATTTGGGGGCTAGTATAAACCTGATGCCATTGTCAGTATACTCAGAATTTGGTTTGCCCGCGCCAAAGCCTACAAATATTTCATTGCAGTTAGCGGACAGGTCAGTCACATATCCGAGAGGCATTGTAGAGGACATTCTGGTTAAAGTGGATAAATTTATATTCCCTGCGGACTTTATCATTCTAGATTTCAACGAGGATAAGAACATCCCGATTATCCTAGGGAGACCTTTCTTAGCCACGGGAAGGACACTCATAGACGTGCAAAAAGGAGAACTTATTATGAGAGTCCAAGATCAAGAAATAAAATTTAATGTGTTCAAGGCCATGAAATACCCTACGGATGAGGAAGAATGTTTTCGGATGGATTTAATTGAGCAAATCACCAGCGAAGATATTAGCAAGAGTTTGGTCAACGATCCGTTAGAAACAACCTTGTTGGGGGATGAAGAAAAAGACGACCCAGAGTTTGTGGACTTATTATAGATGCTAGACTCTTTGCCACGAGTTAGCCGATTCAGAGCACCATTTGAACCTCTGCACACTGAGGAGACAGCTGCAGAAAAATTAAAACCGTCATTAGAGGAGCCACCAACATTGGAACTTAAGCCACTCCCTAAACATCTCAGGTATGCGTATTAAGGCAATTCAAATTCTTTACCTGTAATTATTTCTGCTGCGCTTAACGAATTGCAGGAAGAAAAGTTGTTGAGGGTGCTTAGGGATCACAAATCAGCGATTGGATGGATGATTGTGGATATAAAGGGAATTAGCCCGTCATTTTGCATGCACAAGATTCTGATGGAGGATGATGCAAGACCATCGGTGGAGCATCAATGTTGACTTAACCTAATCATGAAGGAAGTGGTCAAGAAGGAAATTCTGAAATTATTGGATGTCGGTATCATATATCCAATTTCCGATAGTAAATGGGTTAGTCCGATTCATTGTGTGCCGAAGAAAGGGGGAATGACGGTGATACAGAATGAGGACAACGAGTTAATTCCAACAAGGACAGTGACAGGTTAGAAGGTGTGCATCGATTATAGGAGGTTGAATAAGGCAACCCGAAAAGATCATTTCCCGCTACCATTTATCGATCAAATGTTAGACAGATTAGCGGGACATGAATTTTACTGTTTATTGGATGGATACTCGAGCTATAATCAGATCGCCATCGCTCCTGAGGATCAAGAAAAGACAACATTTACATACCCTTATGGCACATTTGCGTTCAGGAGGATGTCATTCGGGCTATGCAACGCACCAGCAACTTTCCAACGGTGTATGATGGCTATTTTTTCAGATATGGTGGAGAAGAATGTTGAAGTCTTCATGGACGATTTCTCGGTCTATGAAGACAATTTTGATACTTGCCTAGAGAATCTGGTCATGGTTTTACAGCGATGTAAGGATACAAACCTCATACTCAATTGGGAAAATGTCACTTCATGGTTGAAGAGGGCATAATTTTGGGCCATAAGGTGTCGGCTCAAGGATTGGAGGTGGACAAAGCAAAGCTGGATACGATCGAGAAACTGCCTCCACCGAGCTCAGTTAAGGGTATTAGAAGTTTTCGGGGCATCTTTGGGTTCTACAGAGGTTCATAAAGACTTCTAAGATTGCAAAACCTATGCAATCATTTTAGAGAAGGATGCTACTTTCAGCTTTACTGCAGAATGCAAGTTAGCATTTGACCTATTGAAGGAGAAATTAACTACAGCCCCCGTGATAATCGCACCAGACTGGAAAATGCCATTCGAGCTTATATGTGATGCGAGCGACTATGCAGTTGGGGCTGTTTTGGGACAAAGATGAGACAAAGTGTTTCACGCCATATACTATGCAAGTAAAACACTCACAGAGACTCAAATGAATTACACTACCACGGACAAGGAATTACTTGCAGTGGTGTACGCGTTCGACAAATTCTGGGCATACTTGATCGGGACTAAGGTGATAGTCTACACAGACCATTCGGCGATTCGGTACCTAATAGCAAAAAAAGATGCTAAGCCACGCCTTATCCGATGGATTCTCCTACTTCAAGAGTTTGATTTAGAAATTAAAGATAGAAAAAGGGACGGAGAATCAAGTTGCCGACCATTTATCAAGGCTAGAAAATCCAGAGAAATAGGATGAAGATAGATGTGTAATCAACGAGTCATTCCCGGATGAGCAACTATTTAGGTTAAATGCAGAATTTCCGTGGTATGCAGACTTTGTGAATTATGTGGTGAGCAAAATGCTTCCCCCTGATCTTACACGACAACAGAAAAAGAAGTTTCTTCATGATGTCAAATGGTACATGTGGGATGAGCCTTATTTATTCAAACAGTGCGCCGACAAGATGATTAGAAGGTGCATCCCCTATAGTGAAGTGCACAACATACTGCAAGAATGCCACTCATCGGCATATGGGGGACATTATAGGAGTGAGCGCACCGCGGCAAAAGTGCTTCAAGCCGGGTTTTATTAGCCGACATTGTTCAAAGATGCCCACCAATTTGTTAAAACATGTGATAGATGCCAAAGGGTGGGAAACATATCTAAACGGAATGAGATGCCCTTACAAAAAATTCTTGAAGTGGAAATCTTCGATGTATGGGGCATCGGTTTCATGGGACCCTTCCCTCGTCCTCGAAAGCAATCAAGATATTTACTACCGCCGTGGATTACGTCCTCAAGTGGGTGGAAGCTGCAGCACTACCGTCCAACGATGCCAAGGTGGTCCTTAAATTCCTACAGAAAAATATTTTTACGAAGTTTGGCATGCCAAGAGCAATAATCAGTGACGAAGGTAGTCACTTCTGCAATAAATCGTTTACAACTCTTTTGGCTAAGTATGGGGTTAACCACAAGGTGGCTACAACGTATCACCCTCAAACAAATGGACAGGCTGAGGTATCAAACAAGGAAGTTAAGAAGATATTGGAAAAAGTCATAAATCCGAGTCGGAAAGATTGGTCACTTCAGTTGGATGACGAATTATGGGCTTACCAGACAGCATATAAAACACCAATCGGGATGTCACCATATCAACTCCTGTATGGAAAAGTATGTCACTTACCGGTGGAGCTACAACACAAGGCCTAGTGGGCAATACAGAAATTGAATTTTGATCAAGCCGCTATAAAAGAAAAGAGGCTACTCCAACTAAATGAGCTCGATGAATTTCGACTCCAAGCCTACGAGAACGCCAAGCTATACAAAGAAAAGGTTAAAAGATGGCACGACCAGAAAATTGTGCATCGAACATTCGAGCCGAGTCAATCAGTCCTCTTGTTCAACTCACGGTTGCGTTTGTTCCCAGGGAAGCTTAGGTCGAGATGGTCGGAACCATTCACTATAAAGCGAGTATTTCCTCATGGCGCCATTGAACTCTATAGCCGTAATCCATTAGAGACGTTCAAGGTCAATGGTCAACGGATAAAGCATTACTGGGGTGGTGAGTCGAACTGGGATGCCGACGACATTACCCTCGCCAATACACAGTAAATTAGGGAGTAGTCAGGCTGAACGACTTAAAATCAAGCGCTAATTGGAAGGCAACCCGAGATTTTGTTATTTTTCGTAGTTTTATGTTTAATTGTTAGGATGTAGTTTTTATTAAGCATTAGTTAGGTCTTATCAAGTAAAAGCTTTGCTAAAACTCTCAATCAAACTCCAAGTCATCAATAATCTAACATCTTGCATGTTTATAGTTGCAGGAGGGGTCAAAAGTGAGTAAGAGCAATAACGGGCAAGAAAGGAAGGAAAATCGGAGAATTTTGCATTACAAAATTTTGGGCCAAAAATCTGAAGTCAGTGGGAATGCCAGCCGGGGCGGTCTATTGTAGCCTTACACCCCTCGTCGGGGTGGGGGTCCTTAATTCTAGGCAGACACGTTCATCTTACATACACGCTGCCTTCTTATTTCCCTAAACACACGCCTCTTTCTATCTCATTCCCTACTCATTCGACCCATTTATTCGATCCACTCCTTCTACCCACCCCTTCTACCCACGATTACACATAGATTCAAACTCTCCCCTTCCCAAACTTAAATCAATTGCATCCACTACCCCACACCATCAAGCCCACGAATTCCATTAATCCCACCATCAAGATTGGGCCACTTCCTCTACCCTACATCACCTCTATATAAACCCTACCCCATACTTCCCATATTCATCACCACTAAAGTCGAATTCTTCAAGAAATTGGGAAGCACACTTGAGAGTAAGTTACGTTCGTATTGAGTTTTCATCTTTTCTCAACTGAATTTCATATAAACAACCTAAGTTTGGGGGAAGAACGGGCTGTGCAGACCAAGTGTTTGATAAATTAACTGAACCAAGTATAAGGGGAAGGTGGTGTGTGCTAGCAAGTTTTAACATCCGGAATTCAATGGCTTCACAACCGACATCCAAACGCCAAAGGGGAGAGAGTTCAAGACCCGCTCAACCGACACGAACATGTGATCGACAAAAATTTGTGAGTGTTGCCGCCGCCGATCGGTATGATTACATGCTTACTAAAGCCCTTACGCTGGAGCGTGGATTGGCCCCCGAGGAAATGATGGGGAGATGATGGCTCAAATTTATCAAAAGGGGTGGCTTAAACTCACCGAGCATCTGGTCCTGGCCGTCATCAACATCGTCAAGGAATTTTATGCAAACGCCGATGACAAAGCACCATTCAATGCGTTTGTGCAGGGTCGGATGGTCCCGTTCAGTGATGATGCAATCAATGCCTATTATCAGTTGCAGGTGCCACGACAGTGTCAGTACACACAATTGAGGGATTTTGACCCTGACTACGAGGTGGTTATTACGAACTTGACAAAGTCGGGAACATCGTGGATCAAAGGTCAAAAGGGAGGTACAGTGTTCCATAGCAAGGACCTTAGCCGATATGGCAAAATATGGTACGCCTTCTTATGTGCCAAATTGCTTCCATCCCAACACACTTCGGACGTCACCAAAGAGAAGGCGTTACTATTGTACTCAATTGTGCAAGATTTCATCATTGACGTCGGGGCAATTATCAGTTTCTCCATCCGCCGGTGCTTACGTGGAAATTTTTTGGGCGGCTTGCCACACCCATCACTCATCTGTGCGTTGTGTCGCAATGCAGGGGTGAGATGGACCGATGATGAGCCTACTCAAATGCTGCTCGCTTTGCTTGATTCTAGGATGATAGCGCAGTATTCTGTATGGGTAGGAGGCGAGTCACATCCACGAGGTCTGGGTTTTATTTTTCCATCGGCATCGGAAGACAAAGTCGATGCAGAAGATACCTCAGGGGATGAGGATGAACCTATCGGAGATCAAGGAACCGAGCAGGTTTCACAGATCGAGGCAATATCCAGTCCTCAGTTCCTTGAGTTCCAGAATCAGATGAATGCACACAATAATAGGAATAAAGACTTATTTGAAATGCGGCGATTGGCGATGCGACAAGATCACATGTTTGATGCTATGAACGCATCTTTCGCCTCACTCAACACAACACTCCAAAGTTTCAACCCGGCGGCACACTATCCATATCAACAACCCGGACCATTACCTCGATTTCCTCCAAGTGATTCCGATGAAGAAGAGCACCAACCACCTCCCCAGACTTAGACGATTTCAGGGAAGTCCTCTTGCACTTAATGTTATTTTTATCCAATGAGGGCATTGTGTTACTTAAGTTTGGGGGATTTAATTATTTAGTTGCATGCATTTTGTTATTTTTGTTTTCATTTCTAGTTTGCATTATAGATTAGGTGTTTGCATAGTAGTTAGGATTTTGCATTGTTTTCATAATTGTTTTCATAAATGTTATTTTCAGTTTAAAAAAATATATTTAGTTAAATATTGTGTTTGCATATGTCCAACGGTGTTACATTTTCATGTTATTTGTGAGCCAATGGTGAGATTGTGAACAAGTTAACCACTACAGTATTGATTATTAGAACTGTGATACAATTTCTGATATGAATCGACTCTTGAACTTGTTTGAAACTTTTATAAAAAGGTTAGCACTAATAACATCTTTGTTGACCGGTCAGTTCAAATTGATACATAAATAGTTTCTAAAGGATAATGCTAGGGTAAGTGAGAAAATGATAAGGATAGGCAATAAAGGCTTAAATTAGGCAAGAACCTAAGTTTGGGGGAGTATATGTGGGGTATATAAGCTTTGAAAAAAAAATTGATGAAACATGTTGAGTCTTGTGGTGGGTTGAGGAGAAACACTCCTAATAAATACAAGCGTGAGATGGACCGTAAAATGCACTCACCAACCATCTATCTAAAAAAAAGGGAATAATGACGGGAAAAGAGCAAAAAGCCCCCGTGTTAAAAAAAGAAAAAAAAAAGAAAAAGAAGAAAGCATAAGTATCCTGCATGTACCCTTGAATTTGGTTTTGTTTAATTTTAGTTGGGTTGTGCCTATCTTTGAAATTTTAAGTTCAGACCGTATATGATTCCTTCTAAGAAGTTGCTTATGTATTGAATTTGGGTCCGTATCAGTTATCTTAGATGTTGATCACACATGCACGCTATACCAGTGATAATTGTTCAAGATTTGAGAATTAATACGAAAGTGTGGAGTGGTTTTGGTAATTCGTATTGTAAAGTTACTTGTTTTCTCTAAGGCCTATGGGATAAGTTAGTTTCTACGATATTGTTGGATTTTTAGGCATTTAGAATGTTATTTCATCTCATCTCATTGCATTGCATAGTATGTAGTTTGTTTTGTGCTCGAGGACTAGCACAGTTTAAGTTTGGGGGATTTTGATAAGTGGATTTTATATACACGAATCGATATTCATTTCAAGTTTAAATTCATACTTATTTTCGTGTTTTGTGTTCGTTTTCACTCGTTTCGTGTTATTTTGTGTGTAGGGTGGTCATGGATGCAGGTGGTGAAGAATGGCGGAGTTTTGGAGCAAAAGTAGAAAAACTCATGAAAGCGAAAAAAATTCTTTATAAGAGATAACGCCCGTATGGCCTTTTAGAAAGTTTATACCTCACGCGTGAAGGGGTCCTGAATCCTATAGTGTCCGGCTGGTTTGTGGAGTCTGCTGCGACTTGGATTGTTGTTCTTCTGTTAGGCGCCTGGACTCTATAATGGCAGATTTCAGCTAGACCAAAGGAGAGAGCTGAATATTACGTTGCAATACACAAATCATACAACACAAGGAGCTTAATACAAGAAAAATTCCAGGATTCAAGTGCGAGCTTTGGAGGAGTAATTTTCAGAGATTATCGTGACGGTTGCAAATCGAGGCTACGTGAAGGGGTTTTCATTATTCTTCTTCTATTTAGTTCTTTATTTGTAATCATAAGGATGTTGTCGACGTCGGGATTTTTGGATGTCCCTTTCCGTTACTTGTTCTTTGGTGTTCTCATTTTAGGTGAGATTTGTTTGAAAAAACAAGTGAAAAAGGTCCGACATGTATAATGTCGACGATGGACTGTTAAGAATCGCCAGTTGGTTTTTTAAATAGTTGTACCAACACAACCGAGAAAAGGCTTGCACATTGACCAAGTGATGTGACACTGCTAAACGTGTCGGTGAAACCGAGATTCATTAGGTTCCGGGGACTTGGTTATGCGGAGGGAAGGTGTTAGGCACCCCCCGACATCCGTGTTAGCACGGTGACTGCCTCTTTTCAAGAAACTATTTTCTGAATATGTGTGTGTGTGGGTCAATATGCTGTTATTTGGAAGTAGTGCAAGGCCTCGTTCGCACCTATATACATAGGGTTTGAATTTATATAAAAATTAAATTTTAGCAAGATATGGCAGTGATGTTTTATAAAAGAGGTTTTTCAAACCCTGATGCTCAATAGTAATTGAGACCTTTTACACTCCCATTTTATTAAGTGTTCGACTTGATTGATTTTATTTTTACGAATGCGAGACATCCGTATTAAAATAATGTACAAAATAATGCCGACATCCTCGTGGGTATGGAAACCATATGAGGAAATTCAGACACTACAGAATAATTTACAAGCGCCTTACAGTTGAAAATGTCCATCACGAGAACCAAATCTAGATCAATGGGATGAATCTGTGATCACATGATTCCTAGCGCCTGAGAATCATCGCAATTTGTATGAAAGCGATGGTGTATATATATAAAAGTCGTAAATATATATATACGACATGATCACCAACCACGAAGCACCTCCATGGGGATCGAAATGTAAATAAAGTCAGAATATCGATCAACCGCCACGAAGGAAACTCCAAAGCGGGACAAAACATAAATAAAGTCAGTATAAAGCGATCAAGCGCCACTTAAGTAAACTCGAGCAAGACAAAACGTAAAGAAAGTCAAAAGCGATCAACCACCACGTAAGTAAACTCTAGGTGGGATTAAAATATATATATATATATATATATATATATATATATAAAAGCAATAAAGCATTTAGGATGTAAAATCGGGCTTATCGAGCGAGTTCGACCACGCTTTATATATATAAGTATATATATATATAAAAGCGAATAAACGCATTCCGGATATAAAATATGTGCTCATCGTAAGCGAGTCAGACACACGTTAATATATATAAATGTATATATATATATATATATATATATATATATATATTAAAGCGATAAACGCATTCAGATATAAAATCCTGTGCTCATCGAGCAGTCCAAGCCTTACAGTTAATATATATAAATGTATATATATATATTAAAGCGATAAACGCACTGCATCAAAAGTATAGGCTCATCGAACAAAGTTTGACACACAGTTATATATATAAAATATATATATATATATATATATTAAAGTAGTAAACGCACTGCATCAAGTTCAGGCTCATCGAACAAAGTTCGACACACGATAATATATATAAATATGTGTGTATATATATATATATTAAAGCAAATAAACGCTCCAGACCAAAGTCTAGGCTCAATCGAGGCATAACTCGATAATGTTAGTCAATATATATATATATATATATATATAATATCTATATATACAGACTGAAATGAAACCACGAACCAAAGCCCGGGCAAAAGCAAGCAACACGACTCTCAACGTGTAGAAGGGTGTGTGCAGAGATGAAGAGAAAGACTCTAAAGTGTGTGAGAAGGCTTATAGCTGACTGTCAAAGAAGACTTCTATATCTTTAGAGTGGGTAGACACTGGCTTTTGTAGGTACAAAAGAGGCTATATATGAGCTCACAGGTGTTTAAAAAGGGAAAGCACACTGCATGGGGTGAGTGCAGAGCAAATTGGGCATGGCTTCCTCACCGTTTTCTCTTGCAAAATGGGCAGCCCAAGCCCTCTATTTATAGACGATTTAGCCGCAGGTGTACCAGAGGCAACCCGGGTGGGCTTGAGTTTTTTGGGTCAGGTCGTCTCGAAGTACGTGCATTTGGGCACTGTAATGTCCACTCGAACTTTAAGAAGTGCAATCCGGGCATCCGTTTGAGGTATATAGAACCTATTTCGGACCGCCGTTGTTGAGAGTTATACGATGGCATGGGATTAGAGTCTGTACAAAGTCATTGAAGATGGGACGATGCCCTCCGGTCTTCAAGCTTTAACTTTCATCCGTTACCCCGCACAATAGTCACTTGAGATTGGTAAGTCTTGTGGGACATCGTTGCATAGAGATGTTAAGATGACGTGGCATGGCATTGCGTTAGCGAGATGACGATGTTGCCCCTTACCGGTGTTATCGCTGGATTGGGCTGATAAAGCAGACGTTGCTCAGGCTTCGCTGAGATTGGACTGTTGCACTTTGTTGAAGGTCCTCATTGTCATCTTTGAGGTTTGCCTATCTTCCCGATGTTATCATTGGGTTGGTACCGTGTATCTCGTTGTGAGCGCCGAGATTGAAGCTGGTCGCATTTGAAACAAGCATTTCCGGGGTTATCGCCGAAACTGCATTCCTTAGGATTATCACCAAGGTTGGTGGTTATTCCCATAGTTGGGACTAAGACTAGATACCACGGGGTTATCTCCGAGATTAATTGGTCTTCTCCGGCGTGTGTTCCGGTATTGGATCTGTAGGCCTCAGGGTTATCTCTGAGGTTAGAATTATTACTCCTAGTGTGTGCTCTGGGGTTGATGCTGAACTTCTGGTAGTATCCGGTATGGATATGGATTGTCTTTCTGGGTTCCCTCTTAAAAGATGAATCTGTCCTCCTACAATGTTAGTGACAGTAGTACAGAAAATTTTGAGTGTCTACAGATGCCCCTCTTTATCATACTCATGCATGGCGATGCATGGGTAGGATAAAGAATCCTAGACACTTGAAACACAACAAGACAAACATGGTACTATGGGTAGCAACATGATGCAAATGTATGATGATGCATGTGCTGTGGTTGTAGCCCAACATGTCGGGATGATTGGCCGCTCCTCGTTGCTTGGCTGGGATTGGCAATGATGACCAGATTTGATGTAAACCGAATCATTAGGATGTTGATGTTGGAGTTATCACCAAATTCTGTGTCTTTGATAATGACTTGATCTTGAAGATGTACCTCTTATGTGTAAGAGATCTGTGGGGATAAAGCTTGATCTATTTGAGGATGTGTATAACATATTCCATCATATATCCTCTTTGATAACGTTGACCTTTCCTGGTTAGTATCGCCAGAATATGTCACGATTCTGTTGGATTTACTGCCAACAACAAATGATGTCAGGGATGCCTGACCTTCGTTGACGTGTACTTCACCGACATGTGAATCAACGGTTGAAAAATCCTGTGGGATATACGGTCAAGGTTGCTTGACCTTCGCTGATGTGTGAATCAACGACTGATACTCTATGGGTAGATTATCAAGGTTGCTCGACCTTCGCTAATGTGTTAATCAACGGAGCATTGCGTTGTGACCCCTGCCGGGGATCTACTGGGGAATATGAACAATCGAGTGTGAAACCCTCGAATAGCACTAGAGTTCTGATAGGTTTAATCGCTATCGGCTGAAATAACATCAAGGCTGCTTGACCTTCGCTGATTTATATGTCAACAGATAAGCACGCGTTGTAACCCCCACCGGGGATTCACGATGTAACCATCGCTGATGTGTGTAGCAGCGGTTGGTCATCAGATGGCTTCCGATGCTCTGTTGGGTTCGCTTCCAATGGTTATCATGATGTCAAGGCTGCTTGACCTTCACTAATTTGTGTGTCAATGGATAAGTACGCGTTGTAACCCCTGCCGAGGACTCACGTTGTAACCATCGCTGATGTGTGTAGCAGCGGTTGGTCATTGGATGGCTTTCGATGCTCTGTTGGGTTCACTTCCAACGGTTATCATGATGTCAAGGCTGCTTGACCTTCGCTGATTTGTCTGTCAACGGATAAGTACGCGTTGTAACCCCCGCCGGAGATCTACGTTGTAACCCCCGTCGGGGATATACGTTGTAACCCCCGTAAGGGATCTACGTTGTAACCCCCGTCGAGGATCTACGTTGTAACCCCCGTCAGGGACTCATTTAGGGTAATGACCCGGAGTTGGCGGCATCGGACCTGTACAAGGTATTACCGGATGTGATTTATTACAAATGAGATCATTGGCAGGGTATACATCGTGTTCGGGTGACTACCAATGAGTGATGTACAGACTCAAAGTTTCATCTGAGAAGACCAGGATTGCATGCTGTTTTGCTCAATCGCATGGCATTTTTATTCCCGATTTGACCTTTCTAGTCCATAAGAACTCCTTTGCTACTCGAACTGGACCAAGCCGGATGGATATGGCTGGATACCTGACTGAAGTCGAGTACGTGATTTCCACCAGGAGAGTTCCTCTCTTCATAGATGGAGGCTGGGAGCTCTATTTAGGAGAGCGTGCTATTAGCAGCACCACATGGGAGATTCGTATGCCGATCTTGCCTCCTGCCAGGCGTCATTGGCCTGTATTACAGTCACCTGTCACTGATATCCCATTGTTGGGGGTTGACGGTTTTGCATTATCAGAGGGTCCATATACCCAGGAGACGTTCCAGCGGTGGTGGTCCCCTCGCACCATTGGAGCTCAGTCCCGCGCCACACAGTTTATGGGGGATATGGTTCCAGGATCCTTGATGATGACGGATTGGATAGCTTATGTCCGAAATCCGACTCATATGACCCAGATTGATAGTTTGACCCGGCAGTTAGACCAGGCACATATATTTATCCGGCATTTGGGCAGAGATCCAGCAGAGGCGGCTTCATTTGTTCCTTCCGGCAAAGGCCGCCCCTCGAGATGACCCATTCGGTTTTTTACGCAGCAGATCCTCCTCTATATAGGCCTGATATTCCTGTTGATAGAGATCCAGTGACTCAGGAGGAGTTACATCAGGTGGACAGGATTGATGATGTAGACGTCGACATCTTGGTCTTCTTCTGATGTGTATTCTCGTTATAACTTTTGATAGGCCTCTGTTAGATATTGGGTGGCTGTTCCCCATTCTCGCTATATCTTTAGATAGCCTTTATTAGTAGTAGGGCATCTGTGCCCCATTTCCCTGTATTTGTAGTTGTACAGAGATGATGTATTAGATGATGATATACTTAGGAATGTATGCATAGTTTTTCCATTCCCTATATCATATTGCCATCTATTGTAAGGCCCCAACTTTTTATAAATGAAGATTTAATTTTCTCTATTTATTATTTTGAAGTAGTAAGGGGTTGATTTGATTAATGTGGTTAGTTATAGGTAAAATGCGCAAATATTTCAAATAAGCAAGTGGTTATAAAATACTCATTGTTGTCGGAGAATATTCGTTTGGTCATGGAATAAGCAAGTGGTTATAGCCTTGTGTGGGCCCATAACAAAAAGCGATTGGATGAAGAAAACGACAAGTATAAGTTGTTTATAAATACTTGGCGTAGTTATTACCAATTATCTTGTTGGAATATCCGGTGGTTAAAAACACGATGTCTGGCGTTGTTGCACAAGATAGCTACGGTATTGCACCAATTATTGATTCTTACGTAAGAAGGAACTACTCAATAATTTTTACAGTAATTACTGTTCAGTATTTTATTTTATTGATTCAATAATTGATGCGTTGATATTTTATATTACTGTTGTTTCAATAATTGTCACTACACAGTATTTTCTATTATCAAAGCAATAATTCATATTATCTGAATAATATTATTAGAAAACATTATTGGCAATGTCTAGAAAGTTCTGTCTAAGGAGAGGTTTGGTCACCTAATTGCGCGCCAGTAAGGAGAAATTCTTATTGGAAAGCCCCCTCTTTTCAGGAGCTACGGTTGCCCGATCTTGTGATTCTGTAATATTATTTGTGAATAATTAATTATTGATTTATATGATGAGGAAAATATTTATTTTATGTGGATATAGATGGAGAAAATTTTTAAAGTGACAATTGCTAAAAAATTGATATTTTATCTTTTCTGATAAAATAATATTTTATTATTATATTATAATAATGATGATATTTTTACAATGAATGTGGGATATATGAGTATATGAGGAAGCATATTTTTGTTGTAAAAGTTGTTTAACACATATTTTGTGTGTCGGTGGACCCCATTTCTTGACTGAAATTTGATTATAGCCTATAAAATCGTCCGTTTATGGATTTCGGTCAATTTCTGTTTGGAAATTGGAAAAACTTTCTTCCGCAAAGTTGTAGAGAATTGAATTTCCTATAAAAAATCGCGAGATTTGAATTTTCTGATAAAAGGGCTATTTATTATGAATTATTGAAGTTCTGAAGTTCCGAAATAATTATTTTTTAAAAGTTTTAAATTTGTTTTAAAAGAAAAACATTTTTGTGGTTGGTTGGTGGGCACATGTGTTGCAAAATATGCTAAAATCAGAATTTCCAAGTTTGCGTATGATTTATATAAATTTATTAATATTTTATTAAATTTTCTGTTTTGGTGTTATAAACATTTTTCTATAAATAGGGTGCTTAGGTTAGAATTGAAAATCACACCAGAAACTAAAGATTTCTCTCTTTTTCTCTCTCTATAATATCGAGCGTATTTGTGAGTATTTTAGTACTTTGAGTATTGCTATACGGTGCAAGTTCTTTAAGCACTATATCCAGTATTCCAGTCAGAAGTACTATTCTTTCTGAGGTAAGGGATGTTATTTTATTCAAAAATGATATTATTTCTTCAATATCATTATGCTGAAATATTGGTTGGAACTTTTTATCAAATTTAGAACTTTTTCATGTCGGAGTTACTATTCATGAGTTACTATTCATGAGTTACTATTCACGAGTTACTATTCATGAGTACTATTCACGAAGCGTGATGATGTTTTTTTGTGAAATTTCTATCTTTTGAGGTCGGAGTTACTATTCACGTATACGGCACTATTCACGAATACGACACTATTCACAGAAAAATTAAAAAAAAAATTTGTGTCCAAGATTGTCTGTTATGATTCATATCTTTGATTGGATCTATGTTTTGATCTTCATTCTTGAATTTTACTCCAATCTGGTTATTTATGAAGTATTTTTGAACTTGGATTATTTAAAGTACGAATCCTTAATACTTGTTCTTTTGTTTCACTAGATTCGCTTTTTCTTTAAAATATTTTTCATCATCTTGATCCTAAATGATGATATTCTTGAATATCTTTGGCCTGTAGTGCAAAAAGATGAATGATTTCTTGATGAATATCTTTGGCCAGTAGTGTAAAAGATGAGCAGTGTTTAGATGAACATGATGATCGATTAATATCTTTGGCCGTAGTGCAAAGATGAAGCAGTGTTTAGATGAACATGATTAATGATGAATATCTTTGGCTGTAGTGCAAAGATGAATATTTGATTCGGATATATATTGATTGATGTTACTGAGGATAAAATTATCGACGATGAACTTTTAAATTCATATATAGAAGATAGTAGTTTGCATTCTCTACTTAACTCTTCTAATGAATTATTATTTTATTGCTATTGCGAAGATTGATTTAAAAGCGGTTGTCTATTGTATTCTATTAGATTTTTCCTGTTGAGGACTAACGATAATTTGTTCTATATTATCTTAGTCATAATGTTCTTCTTGGGCTAGTTGAGCTCACCCTTTTCCTTGTTGTTCCATTTTTCTTCTCAGGAGGCGAGAATGTAGCGAGTACTAGTCGGGGTGTGGAATGATGGTTCTAGAAGTTGTTCTAGTAGTCCTCACTGTAAAATAGTGTATTAATAATTGTAATGAGGACTTATTTGAGTGTGGATATTGTCTAGATGATAATATTTGTATTTAAACTCACAGTTTTTATGTTGTATTAATAAAGTTGTAGTTGTTTCTGTACCATGTATTTGCAACTCAGAATGGGTGATGTATACCAATTTTGGGGGCGTCACATCTATTATCTGCTATGCATGTATCATGTTATGCATATGTATGTATGTCTAGAGATATTCGGCATTGACCCCTAGATGGTCTTATGACGCGGCCAACACAGATGTCTTCTTCGACAGTTAGTCGTATAGATCATACCCCACCGTCATTGGTGGCATTGGGTATGAGATCGTGGTACGATAGCATATCACCGCCAGATAGGGTGATTGTAGATCAGTTGCTGCAGCATACCATGACCTTTTTGACTTTTCAGGTTCCCGCAGGGTTTGTGGATGGCATGTTAGAGCATTGGGTACCGGATAGGCAGGTATTCCAATTCGGTACCCATGAGTTGACTCTACTACGGAGGAGTATGCACGACGACGACGATCTTTTTAGACAAACCTTGCGTGCACGGGCTTTGGGAGACGTGAGTAGGCGATTCAGCGACTCTCGGACCGGATTGGCGTGAGAGTGGTGCAGGATGGTGGACGTCGCCCGCGTGATATCCCAGCGTTTTCTGTATAATAGATTTGGCTCGGAGGATAGCTACTCACGATATTCCAAGGATTTCACCGCACCGGAGGATTACTGGCGTTTGGCCAGGGTGGATGTACTGATGCTTTGCGTACTATCGTACGTCTATATGCCACGGTACATGGATGAGATAGACATAGGTGTCATCATGACCGTGAGAGCTCTCAGGGAGGGTCGTACCATTGTACCTATGATTGTAGCAGAGACCCTGCGGTCAGCATCCTACTGCTGCAATTTTTTGACAGGAGTGTTCACTGGGAGTTCGGTCATGCTATATGTGTGGTTTATGTCACACTTGAGACCGATTGGCACTCTTAAACAGCATGGGTATTGGTTCACCCATGATGTAGCCATGCCATACTCCTTTCAGCCATCGGAGTGTATAGATGCTCTATTTTGGTCCACATTTTTGGTAGATATCAGAGATCCATTCAGTATATTGTCGTGTTTGGGGCTTAGCTCACCATACAGCTTCATTACTCACTCTCCGGGCATGGACTTCCTCCCTCTAGCCAGCTTGAGGGGTGTGACTACTTATCACCCACTGGCCATGATGTCACAGTTTGACCAGTTCCAAGATTTTAATCCTTTCGAGGGGGCGATAGGTCAGCATTCACTTCTCGATATCTCTCAGCAGAGGACCGATCTCGTGTGTACGCTTGCTGGGATCAGCGTGAGATAGCTGCTTTTTCTGTGAGCCATCCGAGTTGTTCTGTAGAGTATTTCGCATGTATGGAGACATAGATTTTATCGGCTGCAGTAGTATCTACAGTACCGGATAGCGAGTAAGACGATGTAGAGCCCATGGAGGACATCGATTCCTACATCGAGGAGGAGCCCGCTACTGGGTTGCCATCATTTCCTCCGGATTCTCCCAGTACCAGTACTATTGTGATTCAGCACTTAGCACAGTACTTTGAGCAGATTCTTCATCTGATGACCTTTGAGAGAGATCAGGCTTGATCTATGATGTTGATTGTCGTTGAGGGGAGAGACGCAGCTCTATTAGAGAGAGACGAGGCATTAGCTCGCAGAGATATCGCTGTTGTTAAGCGGGATGAGGCCAGATTAGCCAGAGACGCAGTGATAGTTGAGCGGGACAGTGCCATATCTTCCCGGGATGTAGCCGTCACAGATAGTACTACCGTGAGGTCCCTTACCACTGGCATGATCGCAGAGATGAGCGCATATATCGATGATCATATAGTCACCATGCAGATGGCCGTATATTTATTGGGTCGTGTGGATATTCTCATACAGGAGACCACAGCTTCACCTCCATCTTCTGAGAGAGACGCCATATTGGGCTTGTTAGCTCGCATATATCCTGACTTGTAGATGAGCTCGTACTTTCCTGCACAGACTAGCTTAGCCATTTTGTCATGTACAGTTTACATTGTATACATCAAACAACATTATATATATGACAGGGAAATATATTTTTTGGACCACTTCCCTTTTAGATATGCCTTGTTGTTTGCTTGATATTTTGCCTGCTGCTTCAGGGCTTGTGATCTTGATGTATTCTGAATTCCTCCTGGGTAGATGGACATTGAGTTGTCTCTGGATAGTTCAGAATGGATCATCGATCTCTGTATATCCCTACCATCTTTGGTGTCTTGGGACTGGTTTCTATATGAAAATGTGGAAAGGAGTATGGCTTTCCTCTCTGAGATTGACCGCACAACAGATGGTCGCCAGTACTTCTATTTAGGAGAAGCCTAGTTAATTCCACCTCTTATGGATTGGTGTTGCTCTTCAAGGTATGACCGCAGCTTAGATGGTCGCCGAATCTCCTATTTATGAGGAGTTCAGGTAATTCCATCCCTTTGGTCTGAAGTCGAATGAAAATGTAGTGTATTGAAGGAATCCCAGTACCAGTTGACAATGGTTTGTGTTTTGGTAGGGGGTGAGACCGAACCATGAATGGCTGCCTATGTACTCCTATTGAAGAGGAGATCAGGTCTGCGTAGTTCGATCCTGGTGTAAGAGGTTCAACGATGTATATGGCTAAAATGGTGTAGGAATGTTTTTGTTGTTTTTGTTTTATCGAGGAGAGGAAGGTAGAAATGTTTTTGTTGTTTTTGTTTTATTGCGACCGGGCCATTTAAAATGGTTGCCTACGTACTCCTATTGAAGAGGAGATCAGGTCAACGTAGTTCACCCATCAGGGCGAGATGAAAAGTGTAATCCCATGTGCAGGTCAGAGTGCGGGGAGGAGAAAGTTTAATCGTAGGTTGAGGATAGACTGCAAGTACGAGAAGTTTGATCCCAGGTATGGGTAGCCAAACTGTAAACGCAAGAGGTTCAATCCGCGGTGGGATGACCTAAGTTGTAGGAACGCAAAGGAGAGCCAGGCTGCTGGCTTGAAATGTATGTTTCCCTGAGGGGCAAAGTTTAGGAAAGTTGTATGTGGTAAAGGGTTAAAGAACTAGAATGACTGGTGATCTGATGATCCGACACCAAGGTGTTTGCGAATTACTTCAGATATAGTACCGTTTCACGGCGTCTGAGTTGATGAGTTGTGGAAATTCATCGTCGTCCATTTCTTGCAATCTGAGAGCACCTCCAATCAATACTTCTTTGACAATAAACGGGCCTTCCCAGTTAGGAGCGAATTTTCCCTTAAACTGATCTTGGTTGTCAAGGGTTTTCTTCAAAATGAAGTCATGTTGTTTAAACTGTCGTAGCCGGACTTTCTTGTTGTAGGATCTGGCTATCATTTGCTGATATAACAGACCATGGAAGATAGCCGCGGTTCGCCTTTCGTCTATTAGAGACAATTGGTGATACCTGTCTTGTACCCATTGATTTTTATCCAGCTGAGAATCTATCAACACTCTGAGGGATTCTACCTCAACTTCTATGGGAAGCACTGCTTCCATCCCATAGGTTAATGCGTAGGGGGTTGCCCCAGTGGAAGTGCGCATTGAGGTTCTGTAGGCTAACAGAGTAAGAGGCAATAGGTCAGGCCAATCTTTGTGGTTGGCGGACATCTTTTGCATAATCTTCTTGATGTTTTTGTTAGCCACTTCAACTGCACCGTTCATCTTCGGACGATAGATGATAGAGTTAAGATGTTTGATGTGGAATTTACTGCATAATTCCTCCATCATTTTGTTATTGAGGTTCTTGGCATTGTCTGACACAATCACCTCTGGTTGTCCATATCGACAAACGACATTGTTTCTGATGAAAGCAATGATGACTTCTTTGGTAACCCGGGGGAAGGAGGCTGCTTCTACCGACTTGGTGAAGTAGTCGATCATGGTGAAGATGAATCGATGACCATTACTGGCTTTAGGCTCAATGGGCCCAATCACGTCTATTCCCCACATTGAGAAGGGCCAAGGTGAACTCATATTATGGAGTTCCCGTGGAGGGGCGTGTATAGCATTCCCATGAATCTGGCACTGATAGCATCTCTTGACGTGGTCATGGCAATCAGCTTTAAGAGATAGCTAATAATGTCCCGTCCTGAGGACTTTCTTGACAAGGCGGGGGCCACTCATGTGGGGGAAACAGACTCCACCATGGATTTCATTTATAAGCCTTTGGGCTTGATCTTTGTCTAAACATCTGAGGAGACCTAGTCCTGCATCTCTTTTGTAGAGTTCATCTCCACTCAGGTAGAATTTCATAGCAAGTCGATGGATCCGCCTTTTCTCAGTCGGGCTCGCTTCCGCTGGTGTAGATCCATCTCGTAGATATTCTTTGATATGCTAATACCAAGGATGTTGGATGGAGGTAGCTCATCCGATACTTCTCCAACGTAATTCCCATAGGCTGGGGCCTTGTGCAGGGAAATTGGGACGTTTGGCAAATGTTCCTTATCTGATATGTGAATCAAGGATGCCAAAGTTGCTAACGCGTCCGCAAAGTCATTCCTATTACGAGGAATGTGTAGAAAGGAGATTTCTTCGAACTCCAAAACCATCTTTAAAACCTGCCAATGGTAAGGCAGCAAATGTAGCTCTTTGGTTTGATAGATTCCGGTGGATTGTCTGATTACCAACTCTGAATCTCCAAAGATAGTTAACCACCTGATGCCCATGGAATGGGCAAGTTTTAGCCCCATGAGACATCTTTCATACTCAGCCGTATTATTGGTGCTGACAAACTGCAATTTGACGGCAACGAGATACTGCTCCCCCATATCAGATACTAGAACTGCTCCAGCTCCAGAACCTTCCATATTAACAGCTCCATCAAAATACATCTTCCATGATTGGCGCGTATCGTACTGATGGTGTTGTTGTACTGTCATTACTCCTTCATCGGGGAAATGTGTTGCCAAGGGTTTGAAATCCCTTGAAGGTGCTGCGGCCAGTTGATCCGCGATTCCTTGACCTTTGATGGACTTTTGAGTCACATATATGATGTCAAATTGTTGTAGGATCAACTGCCATTTGGACAGCCGGCAATTTAACATGGGTTTGTTGAACACGTACTTGAGAGGATCCACGGGGGATATGAGATGGGTTGTGTGACCATGGAGGTAATATTGTAACCTCATGGAAGCCCATGCTAAAGCACAACACGTCTTTTCGATCAGAGTATACTTGTGTTCACTGCTGCTGAACCTCTTGCTGAGGTAATAGATAGCTCATTCTTGGCCTCTATCGTCTTTCTGTCCCAGCATGCAGCCCATGGCATTGTCACTAATTGACAGGTACATAAACAGGGGAACATCATCCCTGGGTGGTATCAAAACAAGAGCTTTGACTAGCTGTTTCTTGATTGTGAGGAAGGCATTTTGACACTCATCATTCCATTTCATGGAGGAGTTCTTCCTTAATAGCTTGAAGATTGGCTCACAGGTTATTTTGAGTTGAGAGATAAACCTGCTAATGAAGTTGATTCTTCCCAAAAATCCCCGTATTTCCTTTTCTGTCCGAGGAATGGGCATTTCCGTGATGGCTTAGATTTTGGCAGGATCCAGTTCAATCCCTTTGTGGCTGACTAGAAATCCTAGAAATTTGCCTGATTTAACGCCAAAGGCGCATTTAGCTAGATTCAACTTCAAGTTGTACTTATGCAACCTGTTGAACAACTTCATGAGATGGTGTATATGGTCATCCTCCTTCCGGGACGTGACAATGATGTCATCCATGTAAATCTCGATCTCTTTGTGCATTAAGTCATGGAAAAGAGCCATCATAGCTCGTTGATAGGTGGCTCCGGCATTGATGAGGCCGAATGACAACCGTCTATAGCAAAAGGTTCCCCAAGGCGTGATGAAAGCAATCTTCTCACGATCTTCCTCAGCAACCATGATCTGATGATACCCCGCAAAGTAATCAGCAAAGGAGTACATGTCGTATTGCGAAGTATTGTCAATAAGAATGTGGATAAATGGCACGGGAAAGCTATCTTTTAAGCAAGCTTTGTTCAAGTCCCGGTAATCCACGCAAACTCGCACCTTCCCTCCGGGTTTAGGCATGGGAACAATGTTGGATATCCACTCAGGATATGTAGACACCATAATGATGCCAGCTTGAAATTGTTTCACAATTTCTTCTTTTACCTTTAAACTCCACTCAGGTTTCAATCGCTTTGAGCTTACCTTGGATGGCTTAAATCCTCTTTAATGGGAAGGCGATGAAGGACAATGTTAGTGGACAAACCCACCATGTCTTCATGAGACCATGCAAACACATCCTGGAATTGAATTAATAGCGTAACCATGTCATTCCGTTGGTTTGGGGTAAGGTCTGAACCAATCTGGATTAACTTAGGGCTTTCTAACGTAACGAGATTGAAAGAAGTGGTTTGATCAAGGTTTTGTTAGGTTTGTCTTTGACCCATTCTTGAGTTTCTGGAGGCACCTCAATGTCATCCTGTATATCCATCAAGGCTGAATTCATCTCTACATCAAAGGTACAATCCTTGTGGAGAAGAGGCTTAAATGTCGACAAAATACTGAGCACATCTAAATTCAAAGTCTGGAACAAAATATGCTTTCACTTAGTATATATGAAATGTGTTGATCATACGGTGTTAGCATATCTTGGCAAAATAAGCCGCTAATCTTTATCTGAGAAAAGTAAGCAGTTATTATATCTACAGGGCAGAGAGAGTTCTGCCCGTTTTACCCTTGCCGACCAATGCAAGGAATACTGCTCCAATTGGCAAGGGTAAAGTCTGGGTGGACCGCAGCGATGGAGGGATTATCCTCGTCCTCCCTATCCCGAATGATGACCATTACGTCTGGGCAATCATCGTTTGGGGTATATCTATTGGTATATTCATAATGAACGATGATGTGTATGCCTGACATCATTTGGATGACGTCTTGCTTGATTATTCGTTCCTCTTCTTCCACTGCAGAATTTGGAACAAAGACTTCTTTCTCCTTCACAGGTACCAGCTTGGGAAATAACATAGTCATTACATTGGCTGGCACCTTTACAGGAGGTTGTGCGGACTCTCGGAGCTTGAAGGCGAAGATAAACGCCGCATGGTTGAAGCTAAAGGAATCTGCTGATGCTTATGAGGATTCTTGTGACTAAAACTGGCAGGATAGCCTAGTCCAGCTGTTCCAGTTTACTTGGTTAATCGAATGGGGTACTTGATACCCTGGCAATCTTTACCTAGCCCTTGTCCTGGTTTGTGACCTAATGACATCATTTCTTGAGTAGCCGACATTACCTCGGCAGAAATCTTGGGTTCGGGTAATGGCATTCCAATAGCATGGTAATGGGTATTGCTTACTTCCAAGGCATAAAAATTAACCGGTTCAACGTCTGTATTGGCATTGATGAACAGCATGCCCCCGTGTTGAGGATACTCTGGTTCAGCGTTGACCGTGACCAGGCTATTATTGATAATGTATTTTAATTGTTGGTGAAGAGTGGAGGGGACTTCCCCTGCCATGTGATTCCATCGGCGTCCCAGGAGCAGGTTGTATCCCGAATCTATCTTGAGCACATGGAAAGATACGCAAAATGTGTGAGGACCAATTTTGATTGGTAGCTCAATTACTCGGGCTCCATCAAAAGCTTTGATGATAGTATGACTACTCCGAATTCGGTTGAGATTGATATTCATCTTCATCAAGGTAGCGTATGGACAGATATTTTTAGAGATGAACCTCCATCTATCAAGACTCCAGCTAGCATGTATCCGGAGGACAAGTCCGCAATGTGTAACGGCTTGCAATGACCGGTCCCTTCGGGCGGTATGTCATCATCAGTGAAGGATATCACATTGTTATTGAAAATGTGATCAACCATATGTTGAAATTTTTCTGTATCAACTGATGTCGGCAGATAGGCTTCTTCTAAAACCTTCAACAAGACCCTCCGGTGATTTTCGGAAGTTAATACCAAGTCCAAAATTGATATTTGTTGTGGAGCTTCTTTCAAGCTTAAAACCACCGTGGCTTCGTTATTACCCATAGTGCAGAGGAATTTTTCAATTTTCTCCATGGATATTTTCCCGTTTGATTTGATGGTAGGCTTCATCACCCGTTGGGGAAGATACAATGGTTTTTCCTTCAACACTGTAGTAGTTGTATGTGAGGTGAATCCTTCACCTTCTCCATAATTCCATAGAACTGTGTGTAAGCTAACAATAGGATATTGTGCTCTGCATGTGACACCCCCAAAATAGGTATACATCACCTATTCTGAGTTGTCAATACATGGTACAGAAACAACTACAACTTTATTATTACAACAGTAAAACTGTGAGTTTGAATACAAATATTATCTTCTAGACAATATCTATACTCAAATAAATCCTCATCACATTATTGATTCATTATTTTACAAAAATGGTGAGGACTACTAAACAACTCTCTCTAGAATCTTCATTCCATACCCCGACTAGTACTCGCTACATTCTCGCCTCCCCGAGAAGAAAAATGGAACAACAAGGAAAAGGGTGAGCTCAACTAGCCCAAAGAAGAATATTATGACTAAGATAATATACAACAAATTATCGTTAGTCTTCAACAGGAAAAAATCGATAGAATACAATAGACAACAAGTTTCAGATCAATATTCTAAATGAAATAATAATTCATAGAAGAGTTACGTAGAGAATGAAATCTACTATAATCTATGAATTTAATATACATCATCAATATTTTATCCTCGTAACATCAATCAATATGCATCTGGAATCAAATATTCATCTTTGCACTACAGGCCAAAGATATTCATCAGTTGGTCATGTTCATTTAAACACCTGTTCATCTTTGCACAACAGGCCAAAGATATTAATCAATCGGTCATGTTCATCTCAACACCTGTTCATCTTTGCACTACAGGCCAAAGATATTCTTCAGAAATCATTCATCTTTGCACTACAGCCAAAGATATTCAATAATATCATCATTTAAGACCGAGGATGATGAAAATATTTTTAAAGAAACGAATCCAATTGAAACAAAATGACAAGGATTAAGGATTAAGGATTCGTACTTGGTTTTATCCACGCCCAAAAAAATACCTCAAAAATAATCATAGTGGTGTAAAATTCAAGAATGATCAAAACATGGATACAATCAAAGCTAGTATCCGAATAGATGTTTTAGACGAAAAGAAGAAATTTTATTTTTCTATTGAATAATATCAGAATATGTGAGATGAATGAATAGTGGCGTATACATGAATAGTAACTCCGACACCAAAAGATAGAAATTCCACAAAAAAACATCTTCACACTTCATGAATAGTACTCGTGAATAGTAACTTCGTGAATAAGAAACTCATGAATAGTAACTCGTGAATAGTAACTCATGAATAGTAACCCATGAATAGTAACCCCGACATGAAAAAGTTCCAAATTTGATAAAACTTCAGATCAACATTTCAAAGAGAATGATATTGAAGAAATAATATCATTACAAAAAAATAATATCCCTTACCTCGAAAGATTAGTACTTCTAATTTGGAATCTAGGGTATAGTCTTTGAAGGAACTTGCACCATCTAACAATACTCAAAGTATACTCACAAGAATACGCTCAATATATCAAGAGAGAAATAGAGAGAAACTTCAGTTTTTCGGTGTGTTTTCAATTCTAACCTAAGCACCCTATTTATAGGAAAATGCTTAGAACACCAAAGCAGTAAAATTGAATATAATATTAATATATTTTTCACATTTTCTTTAGCCCACCTTAGACAACTGATCTCAGCCCATTTGAATCACATGTGAGGCCAACTTAGTTGCAAAAAACGTTTTTCTCAAAATAATTAACTAAAACTCCCAAAAATTAATTATTTGAACTTCTAACTTCAATAATTCATAATAAATAGCCCTTTCATCAGAAAAATCGAATCTCATGAGTTTTTATAGGAAATTCAATTCTCTACAACTTTGCAGAAGAAAGTTTTCCAAATTCCAAATAGAAATTGACCGAAATCCACAAAAGGTGATTTTACAAGCTATAATCAAATTTCTATTAATAATTGTGTCCACCAACACACAAAACATGTGTTAAACATTTAATGCCACAAAAATACTCTTCCTCCTCATATACTCATATATCCCACATTCATTGTAAAAATATCACCGTTAATATATTATTAAAATAATATATTTAAATGAATTATTTTATCGAAAAAGATAAAATATTAATTTTCAACAATTGTCATTTTAAAAATTTCTCCATCTATATCCACATAAAATCAATATTTTCCTCATCATATAAATCAATAATTAATTATTCACAAATAATATTACGTAATCACAATATTGACAACTGTGAGGCGGTTCCTGGAAGAGGGGCTTTTCAATAAGAATTTCTTCTTCTTGGCGCAATTAGATGACCAAACCTCTCCTTAGACAGTAACTTTCTAGACATTGCCAATAATGTTATCTAATAATATTATTCAGATAATATGAATTATTGCTTCGATAATGAAAGATATTGTGTAATGACAATTATTGAAACAACAAAGAATATAAAATATCAACGCAAAGCAATTATTAACTCAATAAAAATCGAACAAGTAATTATCGTAACCATTATTGAGTAGTGCCTTCTTACGTAAGAATCAATAATTGGTGCAATACCAGTGCTCATCTTGTTCAACAACGCGTATTAGTGTTTTTTTTTTAACCAACGAGTATTCCAACAGTATTAACGGTAACAACTACGCCGTTATTTAAAAACAACTTATATTTGTCGTTTTCTTCATCCAATCGCTTTCCGTTATGGGGCCCACACATGGTCGCTGCTGTCGCAGACGAATATTCCCAACGATCATTTAATATTCCACGACCAAACGAATATTCCCCGACGATAATGAATATTTTATAACCACTTGCTTATTTTGAAATATTTGCATATTTAACCCTTAACTATCCACATTAATCAAATCAACCCTTACTATTTCAAAATAATAAATAAAGGAAATTCCTTTTTATTTAAAAAATTTCGGGGTCTTACAACCTCCCCTCCTTATGAAATTTCGTCCTCAAAATTGACGTACGTACCTGGTGTTTTGAAAAGGTGAGGATACCTCGCTTTCATTTCCGTTTCCAATTCCCAGGTCATTTCCTCTATAGCATGATTCCTCCACAAAACTTTAACTTGTGGTATGACCTTTGCGCGTAGGACATGCTCCTTCCTATCCAACATCTTGACAGGTACCTCCTCATACGTTAAGTCTTCGGCTATCTCGTCCGGTTCTAACTCAATAACGTGGTTCGGGTCTTTCACATATTTCTTAAGCATGATATGTGAAACACATTATGAACACGAGACATACTTGGAGGTAACACAAGTCTATATAGGCTACATTTCCTACTCGGTCAAGAATTTGAAATGGACCAATAAATCATGGATTCGAGCTTTCCTCTCTCCCAAATCTTGTAACTCCCTTCCATGGAGCAACTCGCAACAATACATGATCCCTACATTAAATTCCACGTCCTTTCGATGAAGATCCACATAACTCTTTTGTCGATCTTGTGCCGTTTGTATACGTTTGTCGAATCATTAGTCATACGTATTAACTTTCGGGTCCCAACAATGTTGCTTCACCCACCTCATCCCAACATATTCGAGAACGACATTTTGTCCATATAATGCTTGAATGGAACCATGCCTATATTTGTTTAATAACTATTGTTGTATGAGAATTCCACCAATGGCAAGTACTTATCCCAACTTCCTTTGAAATCTAGGACACGAGTTTTAATATATCTTCAAGAGTTTGAGTAGTCCTTTTCGATTGCCCATCCGCTTTGAGGATGGTATGCCAAACTGAATCGTAAATTCGTGCCCATAGCTTTCTACAAACTAACCCAAAATCATGAAGTGAATCTTGGGTCACGATCTAAAACTATGGATACTGGCATGCCATGCAATCTCACAATCTCATTTACGTACATACGAGAAAGACGTTCAAGGGAATAAGTCTCTCGTATCGGTAAGAAATGAGTAGACTTGGTTAATCTATCAACAATAACCCAAATCGCATCTATGCCTTGAGAAACCTTGGGAAGATTAGTAATGAAATTCAGGGTAATGTGTTCCCACTTCCATTTCAAAATCTCAAGTGGTTGCAATGGACCCTTTGGCACTTGATGCCTCGCCTTTACATGTTGATAAGTTAAACATCTCGAGATAAACTACGCGATCTCTCTCCTCATATTGCTCCACCAAAATGTATGTTGAAGATCATAATACATTTTGGTACTCCCGAGATGGATTGCAAACAATGTGTTGTGTGCCTCCATCATGATTCTATGCTTCAAATCAAAATCATTAGGAATGCAAAGTCCAGAGTCGACTCAAGTATTCCTTCTTCATCAATTCTCGCCCTAATAGCTCCTTCTTGTACTTTCTTCTTCATACGCATCACTTCCGAATTGGTGGCTTGAGCAACCTTTACTTTTTCTATTAAAGTTGGCTCTACGCGTATACTTGACATCATCGCACTTTCGTTCCGCAAGATATGATCTTCTACTCAACGCGTCACCTACCACGTTCGCTTTTTCGGGATGGCATGATCGTAACATGTCTTTGAAATGAGTCTCCTCTTGAGTTCTTCAAGCTCTTCCCACATTCCTTGCTTCATTCGAATTTTGTATATCTCTCTGAGTCATTGCGTTAATGGAATAGCGATTCGAGAATATCCTTCAACGAATCTCCGATAATAACCAACTAAGCCTAGAAAGCTACGTATTTCGACATCGACTTAGGTTGCTCTCAACCGTGACTCATATCCCAATCTTGGATAAGACGTCACAATGACACCTATCGCTTTACTATCGCATGAATATGACGTCCCCCTACAGAGAGTTCGGCTTAGGTGAATTCCACAAAGGAAGTCACAAGATAAAGGCTCAGTACCAAATTCTATAGTTGAATTTTTAACCTCGAAGTTCAATAGAGTCATTCGATATGAGATTTTAGAAATGAGTTTTGTCTGGGTTCAAAGTCGATACAAAATTTAATATCGAAGCTTTGGGAGTAAGCCAAGAAATTCTCTTCAGAAATACGTCAGAAAAATCAATAACAACAGGAATATTATTCAAATCGACGTGTCTTTATTCAAATCCATAACATGGACTAAGAAAATTTGACATAATAAACGAATGACTTCATGGCTTGATATGAAAATGTTTGACTACAATGGTTTGATTGCTTGAATTCGAATAACAGGTTGCTTAGGAATATGAAAACTAACAACCTTACGAAAATAATCAATTTCGGCATGATGAGTAGTTAACCTTAAAATCACATCAAAAACAAATATCTCTATAGAAATAAGGTTAACAGGTAATGTGATAGTGCCAACCTGAATCAAGCAAGATTTATAAACAGTGGATGTGATAAAAGTTTCTCCTAACGGAGTTTCCACAGATAGGTCAAAGTCTAATTTCTCCGGAGTCAAGTTTAAACGTTGAACGCAAGTAAGAGAGATAAAAGAATGGGTAGAACCGATATCTAGTAAGGTATATACTTCGCAAGAATTTATAATTGACTAACCCGTGCTAACTTCGTTCGGGTTCCTTGCATTTTGACCGGTCACGACAAACGCTCTTCCAAGAACCGTTGACTTTGACTTTTCTGGGACATCCTTTTGAGTCACCATTCTCGCTGGACTGGGTTTCGATATCGTACAATCTCGAGCGATATGTCCTTCTTTTCCACAATTATAGCATACCTTAAACTGCTAGGCGCTCAATGATATATCCCTCTTTCCGCATTTGTAACTTACGACCTAGGTGGTTGTTCTCCTCCCTTAAAACTAGTTGCTACTGAAAGCGCTGACGTCTTCACATGGTCGTTGTTGAATCTCCTCTTTTTAAAATCTCCTCCCGACTCGCTTCTTCTATTTTCATGGCCATGATTACCACCGAGTGGTTACCGCCTTTGTCGTATTCTTCTTTCTCCGTTTGGTTATCGTTATTCGATGACGCTATCTTGAGTATGATCTCGGTTATGGTCCCTCGGTTGAACGTATTTCGTTATCTAATTTCTAACAATTGAGCCACCGTTGACAACATCCGAATAGAGAGAAAATTTATGAGAAATGAGATATCGACGTATGTCGGGTTTCAAACCTCTCGTAAACATCCGCATCATCGTTCCTCATTCTCCACCAAATGAGGTGCAAACTCGATAACTCCGCGAACTTCGCCTCGTCTTTGGGACACCGTCATGTTATTCTCGCTCTAGTCTAATAAACTCCACTTCCTTCATACGATTGAATACTTTCGTGGAAGTACTTGTCATTGAACTGCTTTCAAACGCTCTCCCATGACATCGCCGAGTGCGTTTGGATGGGTACGCTTCATGTATTCCCACCGAAGAATCGCCTCGCCACTTTAACATAAAGGTGGCGAATGGAACTTTCTGTTCCTCGTGCATCCCAAGACATCGAATATCTTGGTAATTTGTTTGACCCACGCCTCGCCTTAATCGGATCCGACTTTCCTGCACTCGGTGGTCCCAACTCTTTGAAGCGCTTGCCATTTGTGACCACTCGTGAATTGCTATCATTTCTCCTCAGTATTTTGAACACGAGTCTCCCTCGTCCCCGATTTTGCATGAAGCGCAAAAGTTTCTAAACATCCCCTCGTTCATCATCTCGCTTTCGATTGGTGTTGTTCATGGGAGGAACATTTCCACTGTTGCACGTTCTCCTCGTTGGTGAGTATAGGCATCTCCACGGTCTCATTTACTCCACTGTTAATATTCTCAGTCGACATTCTCAAATACTGTCATAAAATAAGGGTTAATTAAGGAAATCAATATATCACATAATATCCCTATATACTAACCAACTAACAAATAAGCTTAGGTAGGACACACTAGCGAAGGATTTACTCGTCTCTTCCCTCCTAGTTCTATTCCCGATCTCCGCCGGAGATCATATCCCTAAGCTCGATACCAACTGTGACGCCCCCAAAATAGGTATACATCACCTATTACGAGTTGTCAATACATGGTATGTAAACAACTACAACTTTATTATTACAACAAGAAAGCTGTGAGTTTGAATACAAATATTATCTTCTAGACAATATCTATACTCAAATAAATCCTCATCACATTATTGATTCATTATTTTACAAAAATGGTGAGGACTACTAAACAACTCTCTCTAGAATCTTCATTCCATACCCCGACTAGTACTCGCTACATTCTCGCCTCCTGAGAAGAAAAATGGAACAACAAGGAAAAGGGTGAGCTCAACTAGCCCAGTAAAGAATATTATGACTAAGATAATATACAACAAATTATCGTTAGTCTTCAACAGGGAAAAATCTGATAGAATACAATAGACAACAAGTTTCAGATCAATATTCGCAATGAAATAATAATTCATAGAAGAGTTACGTAGAGAATGAAATCTACTATAATCTATGAATTTAACAAATCCATCATCAATATTTTATCCTCGTAACATCAATCAATATGCATCGGAATCAAATATTCATCTTTGCACTACTGTGCCAAAGATATTCATCATTGGTCATGTTCATTTAAACACATGTTCATCTTTGCACTACTGAGCCAAAGATATTAATCAATCGGTCATGTTCATCTCAACACTGCTCATCTTTGCACTCATGTGCCAAAGATATTCTTCAGAAATCATTCATCTTTTTGACTATGTGCCAAAGATATTCAATAATATCATCATTTAAGACCGAGGATGATGAAAAATATTTTTAAAGAAACGAATCCGGTGAAACAAAATGACAAGGATTAAGGATTAAGGATTCGTACTTGGTTTTATCCACGCCCAAAAATACCTCAAAAATAATCATAGTGGTGTAAAATTCAAGAATGATCAAAACATGGATACAATCAAAGCTAGTATCCGAATAGATGTTTTGGATTAAAAGAAGAAATTTTATTTTTCTAGGTGAATAGTACAGTGATATCGTGAATAGTCAGATATCGTGAATAGTAACTAAGACACCAAAAGATAAAAATTCCAAAAAACATCTTCACGCTTCATGAATAGTACTCGTGAATAAGAACTCATGAATAGTAACTCATGAATAGTAACTCGTGAATAGTAACTCATGAATAGTAACCCATGAATAGTAACCCGACATGAAAAAGTTCCAAATTTGATAAAACTTCAGATCAACATTTCAAAGATAATGATATTGAAGAAATAATATCATTACAAAAAAATAATATCCCTTACCTCGAAAGATTAGTACTTCTATTTGGAATACCGGTATAGTCTTTGAAGGGAACTTGCATAATCTAACAATACTCAAAGTATACTCACAAGAATACGCTCAATATATCGAGAGAGAAATAGAGAGAAACTTCGGGTTTCGGTGTTTTTCAATTCTAACCTAAGCACCCTATTTATAGAAAATGCTTAGAACACCAAAGCGTAAAATTGAATATAATATTAATATATTTTTCACATTTTCTTTAGCCCACCTTAGACAACTGATCTCAGCCCATTTGAATCACATGTGAGGCCAACTTAGTTGCAAAAAACGTTTTTCTCAAAATAATTAACTAAAACTCCCAAAAATTAATTATTTTTAACTTTGAACTTCAATAATTCATAATAAATAGCCCTTTCATCAGAAAATTCGAATCTCGCGAGTTTTTATAGGAAATTCAATTCTCTACAACTTTGCAGAAGAAAGTTTTTCCAAATTCCAAATAGAAATTGACCGAAATCCACAAACGGTTGATTTACAAGCTATAATCAAATTTCGGTCAATAATTGTGTCCACCAACACACAAAACATGTGTTAAACATTTAATGCCACAAAAATACTCTTCCTCCTCATATACTCATATATCCCACATTCATTGTAAAAATATCACCGTTAATATATTATTAAAATAATATATTTAAATGAATTATTTTATCAGAAAAAGATAAAATATTAATTTTCAACAATTGTCATTTTAAAAATTTTCTCCATCTATATCCACATAAAATCAATATTTTTCTCATCATATAAATCAATAATTAATTATTCACAAATAATATTACAGAATCACAATATTGACAACCAGGCAGTTCCCAGGAAAGAGGGGGCTTTCCAATAAGAATTTCTTCTTACTGGCGCGCAATTAGATGACCAAACCTCTCCTTAGACAGAACTTTCTAGACATTGCCAATAATGTTATCTAATAATATTATTCAGATAATATGAATTATTGCTTCGATAATGAAAGATATTGTGTAATGACAATTATGAAACAACAAAGACTATAAAATATCAACGCAAACAATTATTAACTCAATAAAATATTGAATAAAGAATTATCGTAACCATTATTGAGTAGTGCCTTTCACGTAAGAATCAATAATTGGTGCAATACCGGTGTGCTACTTGTTCAACAACGCTATTAGTATTTTTTTTTAACCACCGGGTATTCCAACAAAGATAATTCAGAATAACTCACGCCGTTATTTAAAAACAACTTATATTTGTCGTTTTCTTCATCCAATCGCTTTCTCGTTATGGGGCCCACACATGGTCTGCTTGTCGCATTTAATATTATTCGACAAGCGAGATTTAATATTCCACGACCAAACGAATATTCCCGACGATAATGAATATTTTATAACCACTTGCTTATTTTGAAATATTTGCATATTTAACCCTTAACTATCCACATTAATCAAATCAACCCTTACTATTTCAAAATAATAAATAAAGGAAATTCCTTTTTATTTAAAAAATTTTGGGGTCTTACACTGCACGGTAAGTTGATTGGCTCGAGAGCGGCCACTTTCAAAGGATTGTTGCTTCCCTTGAGTTGAATTGTTGGCATTGTGAGTGATTTGTTAACCCTATCATTTTCTGTGGATATGACTGCTACCACACTCTTCCACTTAGTAGAGCCTGAATCTTCACTTGCACGTAACACAGTGTCGTTGTCTGCCAGGCACAGTACACCACTGTCAATTAGATTTTGGATAAGGTGGCGGAGTGCCCAACATTCTTCTGTGTTGTGACAGCGAGACTGGGAGTGATATTGACACACTCAATCAAAGTTGTACCGTCCAGAACAGGGGTTGATTAGAGGTAGAAGGGAACTGATCCTTCCTTCATTGATTAACATATGAAAGATTTCCTCCATAGGTTGGCCCAAATAGGTGAATTCCCTTTTGTTGGCAAAATCCCGCCGGGCCTTGGCATTTGCTCTCTTTGTCACTTTTTCTTCTAGCATTTCATTTTCTGAAAGTGATGATGGAATATTCATGACAAGAGGTAGGAGACTGGCATGCTCTTGGCTGATTAATTGACGTGTCACTTGATGCTGATAAGTCACCAGTTCTGCTAATTGTTCAATTTGTTTGCATAGAGCTTTCATCTTTAGTTCCATTGTGAATTGGAACTTGGCATAATCCCATTTGTCATCACCGTCTTTGAGGGTTTTAGAGGATTCACAGCTAAAATTGGAACTCTGTCCATTGCTCCAATTGATCATGTTGACCTCTTCTTCTTTGTGCTGCGGAAGAGGGTTGTCTTGAACGTGAGGTTGATCTGGTTTGGTAATCACGATCTCCCCGTTGTCTATCAGGTCCTGGATCTTGTGTTTCAAGGCCCAACAATCCTGAGTATCATGTCCAGGTGCCCCGACATGATAAGCACATTTCTGAGCAGCATTAAAACCCCGTCCATTAAGGCTGGCTGGTGGAAGAAGATGTGTAATTTTCTTCTGTGTTGTCAGAAGAGTGAGAATGTTCTTGAGGGTATCCCCTAAGGGTGTAAACACTCGAGGGCGTTTGACTTCTCCACCTTTTGGTATTGGAGGGTTTGCAGACTGTGCTTGAAAGGGGGTGTAATTTCTCCTTTGAATAGGAATGTTCTGATTGCCTTTTTGCCCCTGTAGTATCAGGGAAACATCTTCCTCTTTCTTTTTATGGACCCTCCGGGGATTTTTTCAATAATTTCCGGATTGGATGTGATCAGCAACAGCTTTGAGTGCAGCTAGGTCTTGAATCTTTCTGGACTTCAATCCCATCTCAGCCATCTCCCCATGTTTGACCATTTAAGAAAATGGTTTGCCGATGCCGGCTAAAACTCTCTCATAGAACGGAGCTACTTGTATGTCTATGAAAGTCAAGAACATCTCTGATTCTGTCATCGAAGGACTAACTTGGGCAGCCAGGCGTCTCCACCTTTGAGCATACTCTTTGAAAGACTCGTTAGACTGTTTCTTGATCTTGGTAATTTGATACCGATTAGGAGCCATCTGAGTTTGAAAGCTATATTGAGTGAGGAAAATATGTGCTAGCTCTTCCCAGCTATGGGTCTTTGAATTGTCTAATCTTGTGTACCACGAACGGGCTTCTCTAGTTAGACTTTTTTGGAACAATTGCATTCTAAGCTTTTCGTTCTCTGCATAAGATCCAAGTTCTCCAATAAACACCTTTAAATGTGTATAAGAATCTCCTAACCCGACATATTTTTCGAAGTCAGGACTCTTAAATTTTTCTGGATAATGAACACCAGGAAAAATACACAGATCAGCATATGAAACACTTTCGTGTGTTCCAATTCCTTTGATAGCGCGAAGGGTCTCTTCCATTTGGAGGACTTTCTTTTTGATGTCACCAGTGTCTGGGTCTCCAGTGGGATGGGCAGCATCATGAGTTTTGTTGGTCGTATCCAACTGCAGTTTAGGTATTGTAATGATCGGGATTCCTCTTTGTGTGGAGGATTCAGCATGTACGGGTATTTTGGGACCCTGATTAGACTGGTGTAATTCTTTGAGTAGAACAGCCAAATCTGTAATTTATTTGCTTAATCCGTCGAATTCTTTGCAAGAAACTGGATTAAGTTCAGTCTGGTCGGATGACGACATGTGTGACGCCCCCAAAATAGGTATACACAACACCCATTCTGAGTCGCCAAATACATGGTACAAGAAACAAACTACAACTTCAATAATACAAATGTCGTGTGAAATACGACAATATATACTGTGAGTTTAAATATAATATTGTCTTCTAGACAATATCCACACGCAAATAAATCCCCATCATAATTATTGATACATTATTTTACAAAAATGGTGAGGACTACTAAACAACTCTCTCTAGAACCTTCATTCCATACCCCAGACTAGTACTCATTACATTCTCGCCTCCCGAGAAGAAAATGGAACAACAAGGAAAAGGGTGAGCTCAACTAGCCCGATAAAGAATACTATGACTAAGATAATATACAACAAATTATCGTTAGTCTCCAACAGGAAAAAATCGATAGAATACAATAGACAACAAGTTTGAGATCAATATTCGCAATGAAATAATAATTCATAGAAGAGTTACGTAGAGAATGAAATCTACTATAATCTATGAATTTAATACATCCATCATCAATATTTTATCCCCGTAACATCAATCAATATTCATCTCAAATCAAATATTCATCTTTGCACTCTGTGCCAAAGATATTCATCAATCGGTCATGTTCATCTCAACACTGTTCATCTTTGCACTAAAGGCCAAAGATATTCATCGATCGGTCGTGTTCATTTAAAACACCGCTCATCATCTTTGCACTACTGGGCCAAAGATATTCTTGAGAAATCATTCATCTTTGCACTCTGAGGCCAAAGATATTCACTAATATCATCATTTAAGACCGAGGATGATGAAAATATTTTTAAAGAACGAATCCGAGTGAAACAAAAATGACAAGGATTAAGGATTAAGGATTAGTACTTTGTTTTATCCATGTCCAACAATACCTCAAAAATAATCATAGTGGTGTAAAATTCAAGAATGATCAAAACATGGATACAATGATCAAAGCTAGTATCCAAAATAGATATTTTAGATTAAAAGAAGAAATTTTATTTTTCGATGAATAGTGCCGTATACGTGAATAGTCCAGATATCGTGAATAGTGCCGATATCGTGAATAGTAACTCCGACACCAAAAGATAGAAATTCCAAAAAAAAAAACATTTTCACGCTTCATGAATAGTACTCGTGAATAGTAACTTCGTGAATAGTAACTCATGAATAGTAACTTCGTGAATAGTAACTCATGAATAGTAACTTCGTGAATAGTAACTCATGAATAGTAACCCGACATGAAAAAGTTCCAAATTTGATAAAACTTTAGATCAACATTTCAAAGATAATGATATTGAAGAAATAATATCATTCTGAAAAAAATAATATCCCTTACCTCAAAGAATCAAGATTGCCGGAAGGAAAGGTCAAGTGATCTTTGAATGAAACTTATCTTGAAAGAACAACTCAAAGTATCTAAATACTCACAAAATACGCTCAATAATATAGAGAGAGAAAGAGAAAACTTTGTTTACGGTGTGATTTTCAATTCTAACTTAGCCCTCTATTTATAGGAAAATGTTAGCCGTAGAAGCGGACTTGACTGCTACTTGATGGCTTTTACCGCTACTATTGCCACCCACCACATTTGAAATAAAATTCAGCACATTTCTTCACCAACCACAAGTGGGGCCCACTCAATTCTAGAATTTTCCACCAAAATCAATTATAAACCTAATTTCCTAATCCGACACCTCTTAAAATTCACAACAAATCATTCGTGCATTTTTAATAGAGTTCAAAATTTGTGGACATATACTCAACTTATGTATGTATAACATACCCAAAATTACCACAATCCAACGGTCGGATTAAAAATTATAACCCCCATAATATATCTCAAAACCCACGATTTGATTTTTAATACCTCAATCCAGATAAAATCTTGATAAAACACCTCAACATTAATTCCTTCATTAATAACCACATAAATAAATCCATCATTTATATTCATATAAAATAAATATTTCCTTATCATATGAATCAATAATTAATTATTCACAAATAATATTACGAATCACATTTATGACAACCAGTCATTTCCCAGAAAGAGGGGGCTTTCAATAAGGATCTCTCCTTCTTTGGGCGCAATTAGGTGACCAAACCTCTCCTTAGACGTAACTTTCTAGACATTGCCAATAATGTTATCTAATAATATTATTCAAATAATATGAATTATTGATCCGATAATGGGAAATCTTCGTGCGATGACAATTATTGAAACAAAGAATAATATAAAATACCAACGCAAGAATTATGAATCAATAAAATAAAATATTGAATAAAGAACTCTTTGTGAAAATTATTGAGTAGTGCCATCTTACGTAAGGATCAATAATTCAACAATACTGCAATCTTGTGCTTTCTTTGTGCAACCACGCCAGACTTCGTATTTTAACCACCGGGTATTCCAATGATCTTAATTGGTAACAACTACGCCGTTATTTATAACCACCCAAACTTTGTCATTTTCCTCATCCAATCGCTTTCCGTTATGGGCCCACACATGGGCTGCTGCTTGGTTATACGAATATTCTGACAAAGATTGAATATTCCACGACCAAACGAATATTCCAAGGCGATCTGAATATTCCACGACCAAACGAATATTCTCCACAAAATGAATATTTTATAACCACTTGCTTATTTTGAAATATTTGCGTATTTAACCCTTAACTATCCACATTAATCAAATCAACCCTTACTATTTCAAAATAATAAATAAAGGAAATTCCTTTTTATTTAAAAAAATTTTGGGGTCTTACAACATGATTGACTATAGGCCTGTCGCCTTTTTGGACTTTGAACGGGTAGTAGGTCCGATTGGTTCCCTGCGAAAGACTTGCATAGTTTAGTCTCTAGGGAGTGTATAATAACATGCTATGTGATGTGTCCATTTTAGGAATTTTATCCTGCAGAACGGATGTCAGCTGTTTGTAGCATGTTTAAAATATGTATGTGTACACATTTCTTCATATTTCTCATTACATGGAGATAGATATGGAATAAAATCACAAGTAATTGTGTTTACAAGTAATTGAAATGAGAAAACATGAAGAGACTTTCCTCCGTTTTGGGTTTATCAGAGGTTGACCAATCTTAGGTTACTCTCGCGACTTTTTGGCATGAAGGTTCCCAAATCATCGCAATCTACTTGACGGGAAGGTAATCCGGTCTTTCAACTGGAGCGAATTTGGGTGGTGCCTTTCCTGAGCCTCAGAGAATTAGTCTTCTCACAAGTCCAGTAATCAAACATCGACAGGATAGCCTCCTGATGGAGGGACCACACAACATACTTTCATATACATCGCGTCTCACCATATGATAATGATGACATGTGCAAAGCACTAATATCTCAAGCAGATATGGTGCGAAGTACTAATATCACAAGCAGTTTATGGTGCAAAAAACTAATATCATAAGGAGTTATGGTGCGAAGCACTAAGTGCAATAAGGAAATGCATTCGTACACATTCATCAAATGTAAAAGCAACATCCACACACAAGCAGATAACAATTTTGAAAAGATTGTAATAGCGGCTTAAGTCCTCTTACTGGAGTCCCCAACAGAGTCGCCACCTGTCGATGTTGGGATTTTTGGATGTCCCTTTCCGTTACTTGTTCTTTAGTGTTCTCATTTTAGGTGAGATTTGTTTGAAAAAACAAGTGAAAAAGGTCCGACATGTATAATGTCGACGATGGACTGTTAAGAGTCGTCGGTTGATTTTTTAAATGGTTGTACCAACACAATCGAGAAAAGGTTTGCACATTGACCCAGTGATGTGACACTGCTAAACGGGTCGGTGAAACCGAGATTCATTAGGTTCCGGGGACTTGGTTATGCGGAGGGAAGGTGTTAGGCACCCCCCGACATCCGTGTTACCACGGTGACCGCCTCTTTTCAAGAAACTATTTTCTGAATATGTGTGTGTGTGGGTCAATATGCTGTTATTTGGAAGTAGTGCAAGGCCTCGTTCGCACCTATATACATTGTGGTTTGAATTTATATAAAATTAAATTTTAGCAAGATATGGCGGTGATGTTTTATAAAAGAGGTTTTTCAAACCCTGATGCTCAATAGTAATTGAGACCTTTTACACTCCCATTTTATTAAGTGTTCGACTTGATTGATTTTATTTTTACGAATGCGAGACATCCGTATTAAAATAATGTACAAAATAATGCCGACATCCTCGTGGGTATGGAAACAATATGAGGAAATTCAGACACTACAGAATAATTTACAAGCTGCTTACAACTGAAAATGTCCATCACGAGAACCAAATCTAGATCCAATGGGATGAATCTGTGATCACATGATTCCTAGGCGCACAGAATACTGCAATTTGTATGAAAGTAGTATACAGGTATATATATAAAAGCTGTAAATATATATACACAGACATGATCACCAACCATGAAGCACCTCCATGGGGGATCAGAAATGTAAATAAAGCTGTAAAAGTTATCAACAGCCACGGAGGAAACTCCAGGCGGGACAAAACATAAATAAAGTTGTAAATACGGTCAACCGCCACGAAGGAGACTCCAGGCGGGATAAAATGTAAATAAAGTTGTACAAAGCGATCAACTACCACGAAGTAAACTCCAGGCAGGACAAAACGTAAAGAAAGCTGTAAAAGCAATCAACCACCACGAAGTAAACTCCAGGTGGGATGAAATATATATATATAAGCAATAAACGCACCGGATGTAAAATTCGAGCTCATCGAGCGAGTTCGACCACAGTTCATATATATAAGTATATATATATAAAGCGAATAAGCATACCGGATATAAAATCCAGGCTCATCAAACTGAGTCTGAGACACAGTTAATATATATAAATGTATATATATATATATTAAAGCGATAGAACGCATTCAAACCAAAGTGCAGGCTCAAATCGAACAAAGTTCGACACTTTGATAATATATATAAATGTATATATATATATATATATATATATATATATTAAAGCGAGAAACGCACTGCATCAAGTCTGCAGGCTCATCGAACAAAATTCGACACACAGTTAATATATATAAATGTGTGTATATATATATATATATATATATTAAATCAAATAAACGCTCCAGACCGAAGTCTAGGCTCAATCGAGGCATAACTCGATAATGTTAGTCAATATATATATATAAATATATATATAATATATGTATATATCTGATGAAATGAAACCACCACGGATAAGAAGCGGGCAAAAGCAAGCAACACGACTCTCAACGTGTAGAAGGGTGTGTGCAGAGATGAAGAGAAAGACTCTAAAGTGTGCGAGAAGGCTTACAGTTAACTGCCAAAGAAGACTTCTATATCTTTAGAGTGGGTAAACACTGGCTTTTGTAGGTACAAAAGAGGCTATATATGAGCTCATAGGTTTTTAAAAGGGAAAGTACACTGCATGGGGTAAGTACAGAGCAAATTGGGCAGGGCTTCCTTGCCGTTTTCTCTTGCAAAATGGGTAGCCCAAGCCTCTATTTATAGAAGATTTAGCCGCAGGTGTACCAGAGGCAACCCGGGTGGGCCCGGGTTTTTTGGGTCGGGTTATCTCGAAGTACGTGCACTCGGGCACTGTAATGTCCACTCGAACTTTAAGAAGTGCAATCTGGGCATCCGTTTGAGGTATATAGGACCTATTTCGGACCGCCGTTGTTGAGAGTTGTACGATGGCATTGGATTAGAGTTTGTACGAAGTCATTGAAGATGGGACGATGCCCTCCGGTCTTCAAGCTTCAACTTTCATCCGTTACCCCGCACAATAGTCACTCGGGATTGGTTAGTCTTGTGGGACATCGTTGCGTTGTGATGTTGAGATGATGTGGCGTGGCATTGCATTGGCGAGATGACGATGTTGCCCCTTACCGGTGTTATCACCGGATTGGGCTGATAAAGCAGACGTTGCTCAAGATTCGCTGAGATTGGACTGGTGCACTTTGTTGAAGGTCCTCATTGTCATCTTTGAGGTGTGTCTGTCTTTCCGATGTTATCGCCGGGTTGGTACAGTGTATCTCGTTGTGAGCATCGAGATTAAAGCTAGTCGCATTTGAAACAAGCATTTCTGGGGTTATCCCCGAAACTGCATTCCTTGGGTTTATCACCAAGGTTGGTGGCTATTCCCATAGTTGGGATTGAGACTGGATACCTCGAGGTTATCTCCGAGATTAATCGGTCTTCTCCGGTGAGTGTTCCGGTATTCGATCTACAGGCCTCGGGGTTATCTCCGAGGTTGGAATTGTTACTCCCAGTGTGTGCTCTGGGGTTGATGCTGAACTTCCGGTAGTATCCAGTATGGATATAGATTGTCTTTCAGGGTACCCTCTTAAAAGATGAATCTGTCCTCCTGCAATTTTAGTGATAGTAGTACAGAAAATTTCGAGTGTCTACAGATGTTTTCAGTATATTATTCAGTTTTTAATTCATTCGTTATGAACTAATTCGCTTATTAGACTTGTGATGGATATTTGGGCGAAACGATGATTCTATAGCTTTGAGTTCCAATTCAATAATATATTCTCAGTTTATCTATGTTAATTCGATCGTGAACTTATGAATTGCCTGATCAACAATTCTTTGTGGATTTGAATGGAATCGAAAGAGGAGATTCGAATCTAGACCTAGTTAATATAGCATGTTTCATGAATTTTGTCAATAGCATATTTTTGATTATTATTAAGGTAGAGATATGCTTAAAATCATATGTAATCGAATAGAGAACTTAAGCTTAAACCTTCTTTAATTGCAGTTCACATAGAGATATAGTGAGTTAGTTGATTTAGGTGTTTAACAGATTTTTATCTTAATTGTGGATTGACGTTAATACGGCATTAGTGCATCGAGAGGTGGCTAGTATTACTTTCATGTTCTTGATTAATAAACTGTGATATTAAATTGAGTTAGAATAAAGGTTTGCAAATCAGAGTGAAACTCAGGGTGAAATCATAAGTCTAATTCTCCATTAATTGTTTGAAATTTTGAATTTTGATATTAGCGGTTGTTTTTTGTGATAGTTTACTTATTTATTAATTTAGTTTTTATAGTTTTAAAACCATTGATTTGAATAGTTTAATAGAATTAGGATTAATAAAAAATTGATAATTGTGAAGTTAAAATTCTTGATAATTTGTCCTCGTGGGAACGATACTTTATTCACTACTATATTACTTGTTGACCACGTACACTTGCGTGTTTTGCGCGTATTGATTTTACTCAACAGTTATCACCAAGGTTGGTGGCTATTCCCATGGTTGGGACTGAGACTGGAGAAACCTTGGGAAGACCCGTAACGAAATCCATAGTAATGTGTTCCCACTTCCATTTTAGAATTTCAAGTGGTTGCAATGGACCCTTTGGCACTTGATGCTCTGCTTTTACACGTTGACAAGTTAAACACCTTGAGATAAACTCTGCGATCTCTCTCTTCATATTACTCCACCAAAATGTATGTCGAAGATCATGATACATTTTGGTACTCCCAGGATGGATTGCAAACGGTGTGTTGTGTGTCTCCATCATAATTCTATGCTTCAAGTTAGAATCGTTAGGAACACAAAGTCTGGAGTTGACTCAAAGTATTCCTTCTTCATCGATTCTTACTTCTGGAATAACACCTTCTTGCACTTTCTTCTTCATACGCATCAGCTCCAGGTCCGTAGCTTGAGCAGCTTTAACTTTATCGATTAAAGTCGGTTCTACTCGTATGCTTGATATCATCACGTGGGTACTTGGAGCCTTTACCTCTATCTCCATCCTTTGCAAGTCATACAAAATGGGCCATTGTGTTAACAACATTGCACTCGTACCCGCATATGATCTTCTACTCAATGTGTCAGCTACTACATTTGCTTTTCTAGGATGATATTGGATGGTATGATCATAATCTTTCAACAGCTCGAGCCAATGTCGTTGCTGCATGTTGAGTTCCTTTTGGGTGAAGAAATATTTGAGGCTTTTATGATCAGTATAGATCTCCACTTTCTCCCCCATACAGGTAGTGTCTCTAGATCTTCAACGCAAAAATGATTGCTGCCAACTCTAAATCATGAGTAGGATAATTCCTCTCATATTCTTTGAGTTATCGCGAAGCATGGACTACGACTTTCTCATGTTGCATGAGAACACATCCTAACCCTTTGTCTGAAGCATCGTTGTAGATAACAAATCCATCTGAACTAGATGGTATTGTCAGAACAGGTGCCGAAATGAGTCTCCTCTTGAGTTCTTGAAAACTCTTCTCACAATCCTCGCTCCAACCGAATTTTGTATCTTTTCGAGTCAGCTAAGTTAACGGAGTAGCGATTCTAGAAAATCCTTCCACAAATCTCCGATAATAACCAGCTAAGCCCAGAAAGCTACGTACTTCGGTCACCAACTTTGGTTGCTCCCAACTTTGTACTGCTTCAATCTTCGCCGGGTCGACAGATACTCCATGTTTTGACACCACGTGCCCAAGGAATGCTACTTCCTCAAGCCAGAACTCGCATTTCTTCAGCTTGGCATATAGCTTGTTATCGCGAAGCCTTTGCAGTACTAGCTTTAAATGGTGCTCATGATCTTCACGTGTTTTGGAGTAGATGAGGATGCCATCAATAAAGACAACAATGAACTGATCCAAATAGTCTTTGGAATATCCTCAATTTTAATCTTCAGCTGATGATATCCATAACGAAGATCGATCTTTGAAACGAATTGTGCTCCTTGCAACTGGTCAAACAAGTCATCAATGCGAGGTAGCGGATACCTATTCTTAATGGTGACATGGTTCAATTCCCGGTAGTCAATAAAAAGTTACATACTCCCGTCTTTCTTTTTTATGAATAACACAGGAGCACCCCAAGGAGATGTACTAGGACAAATGAAACCAATGTCCAACAACTCCTGAAGTTGGACCTTTAACTCCTAAAGTTCAATAGGAGCCATTCGATATGGGGTTTTAGAAATGAGCTTTGTACCAAGTTCAAGGTCAATAAAGAATTCAACTTCACGTTCTTGGGGTAGACCGGGAAGTTCTTCAGGAAATACGTCAGGAAATTCACCAACAATAGAAATATTATTTAAATCTGACGTGTTTTTGTTCAAGTCTGTGACATGGGCTAAGAAAGCTTAACATCCATTTTGTAATAAACGAATAGCTTTATGGCTTGATATGACAGTGATTGACTTTAGTGGTTTTGTTGTTTGAATTCGCATAACAGGTTAGTTAGGAATATGAAAACTAACAACCTTACGAAAACAATCAATTTTAGCATGATGAGTGGTTAACTAATCAATTCCTAAAATCACATCAAATGCAAGTATTTTCAACGAAATAAGATCGGCAGGTAATGTTATGGTTCCAACTTGAATCAAGCAAGATTTATAAACAGTAGATGTAATGAAAGTTTCTCCTAACGGAGTCTTAACAGATAAGTCAAGGTCTAATTTCTCCGGAGTCAAGTTCGAACGTTGAGCACAAGCAGGAGAGATAAAAGAATGGGTAGAACCGGTATCTAATAAGGTATAAACTTCGTAAGAGTTTATGATTAGCTTACCCGTGATCACCTCGTTCGGGTTTCTCGCTTTTGGCCAGTCATGACAAATGCCCTCTTTTGAACCACCGACTTTGTTTTTTCCGTAGTCGCCTTTGGTGTCGTTGTCCAAGTTGGACTTGACTTCGCTACCGGACAAAATTGGGCTATATGACCATCTTTTCCACAACTGAAACACACCTTGGAAGGCTATAAACAGTTTGGACTTATGTGTCCCTCCTCTCCGCATCTGTAGCATCTAACTGGCGGTCGTTCTCATCCCCTAGAATTTGTTGTTGGTGCTGCTGCTGATGTCTTCCCGTCATTGTTGAATCTCATCTTTCTGAAATTTCCACTTGACTCACCACTCCTATTATCATGGCCACGATTACCACCCAAGTGGTTTCCGCTTTTGTCTGTATTCTTTCCTCCCCGCTGGTTATCATCGTTTTGATGACTGCTGTCATCGGTATGACCCTGGTTGTGGTCCCTCGGTTGAGTATACTCATTATCTCGCTCTAATAATTGAGCCCAAGTTGACAACATCTGAATATAAAGAAAATTTGTGAGAGATAAGATATTGCCGAATCTCGGGTTTTTGACCTCTCAGGAACATTCGCGTCATTCGTTCCTCATTCTCTACCAAATGAGATGCAAACCTGGATAATTCCGCGAACTTGGACTCATATTGGGACACCGTCATGTTGTTTTGTTCCAGTCTGATAAACTCTACCTCCTTCATATGACGAATACTTTTAGGAAAGTACTTGTCATTAAACAGTTTCTGAAACGTTTCCCAAGACATATTGAGTGCGACAGGCTGGGTACGCTTCACAGACTCCCACCAGTAGTCTACCTCACCACGGAACATAAAGGTGGCGAATGGAACCTTCTGTTCCTCCAAGCATCCCAAGACATCGAATATCTTGGTAATTTGTTTGACCCACGTTTCCTCCTTAATCGGATCCGATTTTCCCACAAATTCTGGCGGTCCCAACTCCTTTAACTGCTTGTCTGCGACAAGCCGCGCATTGCTATCATTTCCATCCGTATTTTGTACACGAGTCTCCCTCGTCTAATTTTGCATGAACTGCAAAAAGCTTCTAAACATCCCATCATTCATCATTTGTTCGATAGTGTTGTTTACAGGAGAAATAATTCCTTCCTGTTGCACGTTCCCCGGGATGGTGATTAAAGGTGTCTCTACGATCCGATTCACTTCATTGTTAATATTTACAGCTGCCATTCTCAAATACTGCCACAAAACAAGGGTTAGTTGACATGTCACATATTATCCCTATACTCTGACCGACCAAATAAATACCAAATAAACTTAGTCAGGTCATATTAGCGAAGGAATTTCCCGTCTCTCCCCTTCTAGTTCTTGTCTCACATCTTAGTCAGGGATCATATCCCTAAGCTTTGATACAAACTGTGACGCCCCCAAAATAGGTATACATCACCCATTCTGAGTCGCCAAATATATGGTAAAAAAACAAATACAACTTCAGTAATACAATTGTCGTGCAAAATACGACAACACATATACTGTGAGTTTGAATACAAATATTGTCTAATAGACAATATACAAACTCAAAAGGAGTTCTCATTATAATTATTGATACACTATTTTACAAAATAGTGAGGACTACTAAAAAACTATCCTGAACCATCACTCCAAACCCTGGCTAGTTCTTGTTATGTTCTCACCTCCTGAGAAGAAAAATGGAACAAAAAGGAAAAGGGTGAGCTCGACTAGCCCAGTAAAGAATATTATGACTAAGATAATATATAACAATTTATCATTAGACTTCAACAGGGAAAAATCGGATAAACTATAATAGACAACAAGTTTTAGATCAACAACTGCAGCGGAAACAACAATCCATTAGAAGAGTTAAGTAGAGAAAGAATTCTACTATCTTCTAAGATTTAAAAGTCCATCATAATATTTTATCCTTGTAACATCAATCAATATACATCTTGAATCAAATATTCATCTTTGCACTACAGGCCAAAGATATTCATTTGTATCACCAGTTGGTCATGTTCATCTCAACACCTGTTCATCTTTGCACTACGGACCAAAGATATTCATTAGGTAATCATTCATCTTTGCACTATAGGCCAAAGATATTCAGTAATATCATCATTTAGGACTGAGGATGATGAAAAATATCTTAAAGAAAATGAATCCAGTGAGACAAAAGGACAAATATTAGGGATTCGTATTATAGTTTATCCAAGTTCAATAATAATCCATAATAACCAATTGTGAAGCAGAATTCAAAAATAAAGATCAAAACATTGATACAATCAAAGATAGTAACCATAATAGACATCTTGGACAAAAAGGAGAAAATTTTTATTTTTCGGTGAATAGTGTCGTATATGTGAATAGTAACCCCGACACAAAAAGGTAGAAATTCCACAATAAAATCCATACCAATATTTTGGTATAATGATATTGAAAGAATAGCATCATTAGGAAGAAAATAACATCCCTTACCTCAAAAGAACAGTACTTTCGACTGAAATATCAGGTATAAGGCTGAAGAAAACTTGCACTGATGAATAGCAACTCACAAAGTATATAAATACTCACAAAATACGCTCGATAATATAGAGAGAGAAAGAGAGAAAACTTGTTTCTGGTGTGATTTTCAATTCTAACTAAGCACCCTATTTAGGAAAATGCTTAGAAACGCCATACATGAGACTAACTCGCTACCGATGGCTTTACCTTACTATTATTCAAGCCCACCACTTTTGAAAATAAATTCCAGCACATTTCATTTCTCACAAACCAAAAGTGGGGCCCACCATATTTTTAATAAAAATATTTATTTCTAAAACTTCAATAATTCATAATAAATAGCCCTTTTATCAGAAAAATTTGAATCTCATTTCTATTCCATAGGAAATTAAATTCTCTACAACTTTGTAAGTTTAAGTTTTTCCAAATTTCAAACGAAAAATGACCGAAATCCATATACGGACGATTTTCAAAACCTCCATTCTGGCAAAATACTGATAAAACACCTCAGCATTAATTCCTTCATTTATTTCCACATAAAATAAATATTTCCTCATCATATAAATCAATAATTAATTATTCACAAATAATATTACAAAATCACAATTATGACAATCAAGTCGTTCCCAGGAAAGAGGGGGCTTTCCGATAAAGATTTCTCCTTATTGGCGCGTAATTAGGTGACCAAACCCCTTTCCTAGACAGAACTTCCTTAGACATTGCCAATAATGCTATCTAACAATATTATTCAAATAATATGAATTATTGATTTGATAATGGAGATATTGTACAGTGACAATTATTGAAACAACAATAATATAAAATATCAACGTAGCAATTATTGAATCAATAAAATAAAATATTAAATAAAGAATTCATCGTAACAATTATTGAGTAGTGCCTTTACTTACGTAAGAATCAATAATTCAAAATCATGCAATACCAGGTGTCTACTCTTTGTGCAACCACTGCCGACATCTTTGTATTTTAACCACCAGGTAATCCAACAGTGTTAACGGTAACAATTACGCCGTTATTTATAAAAACTCAAACTTGTCGTTTTGTTCATTCGACTGTTATCCGTTATGGGGCCCACAAATGGCTGCGCCATCGTACGAATATTCCCCGACAACAGGAATATTCCACGACCAAATGAATATTCTTCGACAACAATGAATATTTTATAATTACTTGCTTATTTTGCAAAATTTGCATATTTCACCCATAACCAAAGCATTATATCAAATTAACACCTTATTATTTAAAATAATAAATAGAGGAAATTCAATTTTATTCATTAAAAAGTTGGGGTCTTACACTATCCACCATTGAGGGTGAATACTTTGCAGTAGTGAGTTGCTGCTCCCAAATTTTATGGATGCGTCAAACATTATGTGACTTTGATATTGTGTGTGAAAATGTGCCTATATATTGTGATAATACGAGCACCATTGATATTTCCAAAAATCCAGTTCTACACTCACGCACAAAACACATAGAAGTTCAACACCATTTTCTTAAAGACAATGTGTCCAAGGGCCTAATCAAATTAATATTTATCCCCACTTAGAACCAATTAGTAGACATATTTACAAAACTCCTGGGGTAAGAAAGATTTTGTACTCTAAAAGAGAACTTGAGATGTTTTTGATATATATATATATATATATATATATATATATATATATATAGAGAGAGAGAGAGAGAGAGAGAGAGAGCCGTTCAAAAACGGTCCTATTCCACGAACCAATTGACGGACCAAATAAAAAAGGAAGAAAAAAAGACGCGGTCATAAATAAAAAAGGAGGGAAGAAACGCGGGTCAGCCAGATAAAAAACCCAATTGAAGAATGCCATTCTCTCTCCCCATCTGTAGACGATACTGCTCCATCTTCCCTCCCTCTCTCACACGATAAAGTAGTAGACGGAAGAGCTCATCGGAAGCAGAGGCAAACAGATTGCTTTGTATAAGGATATCTTCACTATTGACGATGATTGCTTTGTAAGATCCCTATTCTTTAGTACCCTTTTGAGAATTGTTTTGTTATATTTGTTCAATTTTAGTGGGGAAGAGCTGAATTTTCGTGGGGTTTAGAGTTTTATTTTGAGAAATTTGGTTTTGATTCGTTTAATTTATGGATATTGTTAAAGTTTTGTTTTTTCAACTAGGTTTGACTTTGGGAGTAGGATTGTGGTATTTTTTGTTGAGCGTTTGTTAAATTGTAGTGATACTGACTTTTGGCCTGATGGATTTCACTTTTAATGGGGTTTGAGTTTTTAACTTTTTCTTTTTGGTACAATGAGATTAAGGAAGAGTTCTACTCTCTCATATTTTGTTCAATTCAGAGAAACCAACCGAACACTTATTGGATGGCTCTTGAAATTTACCTCTCGAGAAAGCCAAATTGTTAACAATTTATATTCAAAACTACAATACTTAAACCAGGCTTGTTTGTTTTGAAAGTAGTATGGGTAATGCATATATCTCTGCATATTATCATACTTCATTTATACTGTGAATTGATATGAGTTATAGCAAGTTAGGTGCCTTTGGTCTTTCTCGTCCACACTTTTGTCTAAAAGGAATGGAGTCCCATAATAGTACATACTGCTTTCTGATTTGTAAGTTTTTAGATGGATATAACTTCACTTGCGGGCTTCTTAGAGTCCAAACTCTGCCTTGTAACCTCTGCTTTAGATTATCAATCAGAATTTGTTACAACTTGAAGTTGTGCACTTTTTGTTGGGAATTGATATTGTTTCCCCCAATTTTGCTTGTAATCATCAATAGCACTTGCATGACTTTAGGGACATCTCTTGATATAACCATTATTGCTCAGGTACTTTCATATAGATTAAAAAATTTTGTACTAAAATTATTTTCCTGAACTGATTGAAACCTGACTGATACTCTTGCAGATGGATGAAAAACTCACCATCGCAGCAAAGGATCTTGTGAAGAGTCTACGCGCAGCTCTCAATTTCTACAATTTTTTTCAAGGTTAACTTGTTAACCATGTTAATCACCCTCCTGCTATAAAGCAATGGCCTTATGGCTTTGCTTAGCTTCTTTTTATTTATTTATTTTATGGTAGGATAAAGGGGTATTTATTTTTTTGGGTGGATGGAGAAGCAGACCTTTGTATCAGTGAAGTGTTATGTCAATGTTTTAGATTCCTCTTGAAACATCTCTTTGGTCTCTTTGTAATTTCATTTACCTTGTAATAGTCTGGTTTACATTATTAATGAAATACCTTTTCACAATTCCCTCGGTGTGAACTTTTTTGTCTTGGAACTTGAATAGACTGCCCGTGATTAGCAGGAGCATATTAATAAATTGCATCCACTGTATTATGAAAATTAGCCGACATGAATTATCAGCAACAGACTTTAGTCCATTTTGTAATTGATTTCAGGAATGTGAGAGTTGAAAAGAAGATCAAAAAATCTACTCCCTTCATCCCAACCTGTATGACCTTTCACTTGAGAGTATTAATTTACTTTACAAGACTATTATCAATCTATGTCTATGCGCAAAAGGTATAAATCAGAATTTACCTTGTGTAAAAACCATACATTGTTTCTCTTTGAGTAGTACAAGAAAGTTGAAAAAAAAGAAGAAAAGATACATTGCTTCTCCTTAATAGTACAAGAAAGAAAGAAAAGCTTTATCGTATTACATATGAAAGAAAAAAGCAGTACAGGTCCATTACTGATTCACAGATCTCTTCAATGTTCCGCTTCCACTTGGGTGAATATTCAGAGTAGTCACATTTTGTTAGAAACATGGATCTTGAATTCCAGATGAATGAAAGGGAAGTAGCTTGGGAGAAAAAGTTATTCTCAAGGTTCAGTCCTTGACATCAGTTACTCCTTCAGCAAAAATTTGAAACCTTGCTTCAGCTTCAGGCAAACATGATCAGGATTACATGTCAATTTTCAACAAATTAAGGCATGAAACCAAAATAAGGTGAAAAATAGAGACGCACCTAGTTGTAGAAGCATTGAATAAACACCATGGCTATAATGATATTCTAGTAGGTAACGACAAAATAATTTTGGTCTTATATAAGGGATTAAAATACAATCTAAAGTGAAATTCAATGTGATTCAGAATGACGGTTAAGCTAGGTACTAAATGAAAATAAGAACTGAAAATATGAGAATAATCTGCCATCCAAAAGGTCAATCCCTCCTCCCCTTCAAGATCCTCTAGGTTACTTCAGTTGGTGTACTGCAACAAACCAAACAAAGATATTGTCACTATAAGAGAAAGCAAATGAATAAATACTTTCTGGAATTATTTTTTTCAACACAAAAGAAGAATGCAAATTACTAAGCAAAAGAATAACCTCAAAGGCAAAAGAATATCAAAACAACATACTGTACAATCCCCTCAAGGCACAACTCCACGGTTACAATTAGTTTAATCATATATATTCAAGAAGCCTAATTGATAGGAGATTTTATATATTAACATCTAATTCCCCACAACAATAATTTCACAATTGAACTATATAAAGGTCTAAATTATGATTAAGAAACAATCGCTCTACAACAAGTTATATAACCCATCCCAACTCTACTTGTCCCAAATTTTCCTATTCCAATAATTAATCAACAAATAACAAAAATGAGTTACAAGTAAATGAAACTAAATAGAATCCGTAACTACTTAAAACATCTACATGTATAAGAAAACAAGCAAACATCACATGACTATCTTATACTCTATTGCTACTTAATTCATGCACCTTACATGTTTCTGGGAGTAAAAAGTTACTTGTATAACCTCCCACGCAAGCTTATAACCTATTCTTGCTTAGTGCTTCCATGAAAAAAAAAACTTTGTTAGATAGAAGCATTAACAGCTTAAAAGATGTTAACATTGGTAGCTTAACAGAATCTTATACACATGAAGATTCAATTCAAATTGTGAATGGCTTTATATAAATTTTTGTAACACAAATGTTCAGGATGGGTAATTTTAAAAATATAGCAACATTCCAAGTTCCATTTGCATATTTCTTGATCTATATATAATATATTCACTTTACTTGTACTTGTTAAAATTTAAATGAAAAGGAGAAAAGTGTTAACTAATAGATGACAATAAAGCAAACTGATCATTCATCAAGAAATATACCAGATTTGCACATATACTATAATTTAATTCATGACTAGTATACAGATTTTAAAGATCTTTGGAGTTCATCCAAGTAATTTCTTAAACTTAAAAAATCACTTTTTTCAATGTTCAAAACATACTGAAACAAAATAAGAGATTCTATGCCACCACATTGGCATTCTCCTCCAAAATCCGTAACTCAATTTTCATCTCATTCATTTATTTTTACTAATCAAATTAATCACCACGTTCTTTAAGCATATTACCAAAGAAAACTACAATCGCATGAGTTCAGACAAAGAAAAAAAACGTTTAAGCTTCAATCAACACCCAAATTACTCATTTTAAAAAGCTTACATGTAACACCCCCTTCCCGAAAAGGAAAGGGAGGTCACGTGCAAAGCACAACAAACCTCAAAATAAATAAACAAAGCACTAACAACCTCAAAATATTAATAGTGGTGATCCATCAATAAAGTAACGAGTACAATTCTCTAAACTGAGTCAAAATAATCAAAACTTAAAATTTGAATCAACCTAACTGGTCAAAGGCAAAACTCTCATCACACTATACTGAATCACCCCCGCAAACTCGGGAAGAAAAACACAAGATGAGCCAATTGCCCAAAGACGGATACAGGATATACAAAAGATATCTGAACGATATAATGAAAACAGTTGAGACAAATTCTTGAACAAGCCTCAAGTGCAAGTACGAACAAAAATATAATATCCAAGGATCCGAATGGAATATATATGAATCAACATAATTGATGTAAACCAATAAAAGAATAAAGAAATAGCGAATCAAGTAACTAACTCAATGACTTGAATCGAACAAAAACCAACAAAACTAATCCAATAAAATAATAAAAAACAAACAAGCAATTTGGAGTTATTTCACACCAAGGTGAGCCCAAAATATATCTTGCCACACAGGCAAGTCAAAATAATGCCACACAGGCAAGTCAAAACAATGCCACACAGGCAGGTCAAATGATGCCACACAGGCAAATCACACATTGGATCGCGAATCCAAATGTATGCAAATAGGATAGGTGTGTTTGGCACAACATCACCAATCCGCAGAACAGAAAACTAGGGTTAACCCATACGCCCCCACAACAAAACACCAAATGGCCCACTTCCATAAGAGCCCAAAGCGGAGACGCCGTGGACTAATCACCGCCGGCGGAAAGTGTCACGCCTCTCGTGCCAAGACGACATGCTCGGTGGTACCCCCACGGTGGTTATAGCTCGGTATACCCTATGGTATATTCTAACAAAAATATTATGTCACAACACATGCGACATAATACTAACAAAAAAGGGTTCTATATGTACATGTTGAACCAAATCAAATTATAGTCACAAGGTTTCAAAAAAGAAGGTAGCAACATAATGCATCGCTTCTACAATTATCAAAATAAATACTAAACATGATATCCTAATTCAAAGAGTACAAATACGAGTCCAATGTGTCAACTCCAAAATGAAACAAATATATGAATTTCACAAGAAACAATTATGTGAAATAATAACAGAATTTGAAACGAGGAACAAAACGAATAAATCAAATTTAACAAAAGTATCGCTGAAAGAGTACGGAATTCGTACCTGATACTTCCAAACCATTTATGGCACACTCCACAAAATCTTACCCTCAAATGCCAATGATATCAAATATAAATCGTTATTCACAACCTAAACATATTCACCTCAAATTAAAAATAATCCAAACTAATAATTCCAAAGTAATTCATAATCTATTTAATATGCCTTTAATCATCGCCTTTTCGTTCGAACTAACTAAACAAAATAATAATAAATATAAGTACACTTATAAAAATATTCTTTCATCTTTAACCCATTGATAAATTCATTTTATTATTATTATAATAATAATCTCTATAATTTCAAAATATTTTATTTATTCATTTAGATTTTGTATAACATAATATTTTGCAATACTATATACGTAATTATTAATTTTTTTTTATTTTTTTAACAATAAACATGAAAATTCGTACTATTAAGAACATGTGATCAGGAGACTACAAATTAATATATATGTATCCATATAATAGGCATGCACCTATTGTGCACACTGTAATTTCAAAAGAAGTCTAAATATCCATAAGTCTAATAAAACAATTACTATTCATGATATATTTTATTAAGTAAAATTTTTTTTTTTTTTTTTTGTTTAAAGGCACACTGATGCCATTCATTTCACATACTACCCAGATGCAATCAAATCATTATTATTATTATTATTATTACACTCCATATATTTTCTTTTTAATACCATTGTACTAACTATGTACTTATATTTATTCTACCTCTGTTTCACAAGAAATACTCATAAACTGATATCCTGAAACAAATTCTAAATAATTACAAACTTAATCATAATTCTCAACTCCGTTCTAATATATATAAAAAAAAAATTCTAACATGATACCACAATATAATATATAGAACAATACTTTGAAATTTAACTCCATGTTCCAAACAAGCTAATCTAATTTATACTTTATTTATTTGCTAGTTTTAATTGAGATTCCCTCCAGGCATGACTTATAACAATAAACAATCAAATTAATTAAGCTTGTAAGATCCGATCATAAAATAACTAAAAAAATACCCAATAATAAAAATAATGGTATTACCTTGGTTGGGAGAATTTTTCTCTTTCTATTTTACGTACTCTAGTCGCCTTTCTCTTCACTTCATAATAGATGGAATCCAATACAATTAGGTTTGAGTCATATATATAATTAATCATCCTTGTCTAATAGGATTTATAACATTGAACTTAATTAGTTTTAAAGCCCAAATTTATAAGATTAATATTTTCTGTCACTTATTGTTATAGCCCACAAACATTATTATCAAATTGACCCAAATAAAAGACAAGCCCAATTATTCTATTTAAAACATAGATTTAAATGCTATTTACTTTATTTATTATTATCATTATTATTATTATTATTATTTTTTTACCGGGTATTACATCAATTCATAATCTATTTAATATGCCTTTAATCATCGCCTTTTTCGTTCGAACTAACTAAACAAAATAATAATAAATATAAGTACACTTATAAAAATATTCTTTCATCTTTAACCCATTGATAAATTCATTTTATTATTATTATAATAATAATCTCTATAATTTCAAAATATTTTATTTATTCATTTAGATTTTTGTATAACATAATATTTTGCAATACTATATACGTAATTATTAATTTTTTTTTTATTTTTAACAATAAACATGAAAATTCGTACTATTAAGAACATGTGATTAGGAGACTACAAATTAATATATATGTATCCATATAATAGGCATGCACCTATTGTGCACTCCTGTAATTTCCAAAAGAAGTCTAAATATCCATAAGTCTAATAAAACAATTACTATTCATGACATATATTTTATTAAGTATGCTTTTTTTTTTTTTTTGTTTAAAGACACATAATGATGCCATTCATTTCACATACTACCCCCAGATGCAATCAAATCATTATTATTATTATTATTATTATTACACTCCATATATTTTCTTTTTAATACCATTGTACTAACTATGTACTTATATTTATTCTACCTCTGTTTCACAAGAAATACTCATAAACCGATATCCCAAACAAATTCTAAATAATTACAAACTTAATCATAATTCTCAACTCCGTTCTAATATATAAAAAAAAAATTCTAACATGATACCACAATATAATATATGTAACAATACTTTGAAATTTAACTCCATGTTCCAAACAAGCTAATCTAATTTATACTTTATTTATTTGCTAGTTTTAATTGAGATTCCCTCCGTAGCATGACTTATAACAATAAACAATCAAATTAATTAAGCTTGCAAGATCCGATCATAAAATAACTAAAAAAATACCCAATAATAAAAATAATGGTATTACCTTGGTTGGGAGAATTTTCTCTTTCTATTTTTCTCGTACTCTAGTCGCCTTTCTCTTCACTTCATAATAAATGGAATCCAATACAATTAGGTTTGAGTCATATATATAATTAATCATCCTTGTCCTAATAGGATTTATAACATTGAACTTAATTAGTTTTAAAGCCCAAATTTATAAGATTAATATTTTCTGTCACTTATTGTTATAGCCCACAAACATTATTATCAAATTGACCCAAATAAAAGACAAGCCCAATTATTCTATTTAAAACATAGATTTAAATGCTATTTACTTTATTTATTATTATCATTATTATTATTATTATTATTTTTTCCGGGTATTACATCACCTACCCCTTAAAAAGGATTCCGTCCCCGGAATCAAAAGAATGAACGTCCCTAATTATCAAAAGATGCGGATACTCCGCTCGAATAGTCTTCTCTATCTCCCAAGTAGCTTCCCGCTCCGAATGATTTTACCACAAGACTTTAACAAGAGGAATTATCTTTCTCCATTTTAATTTAATCAGTTATTTACTTACCAACTAAAAGAATTTAATTTTCCAAACAAAACAAGGAAAAAAGAGAGAAACAAAATCATTTACCTTTTCCAATTTAAACACAATTGTATAAAATAAAAAAAAATCAATTAATATTTAATTTTTAAAAAATATGCGTTATTACATTACATCACTTGCAATGTTGTCCGCTGAGGATGCGTCTCAGATTGACGCGCCCACCGTAAGACTTATGGGCACCACTGCTTTACCGCCTGTCATTAACTCCACCTGCGGTTGTGTTTACGGTGGGTTTGCCTCTGTTTGATTCTTTCATGCTAGAGCTAGCAACTTCGATTGCAATTGAGCACGAGGATGCTCGCAATATCATAGGATTTCCAAAGATAAGCAAAATTTACTAGTAATAGAGGGGAAACAGACTGGGGTTTCGTGGATAACCCATGATCGTTAATGAAATGCAACCAACAAGCGGTAAATATTCATATCCTAAATTGAGGGGGAGAAGTAGTATCTGCGTTCTAAGAATACAAATAAAGGAAGAATAAAGGAAAAGAAGGGACAGTTTGGGAAGAAATGGCTTACCGATTTGTGAAGATTTGGACTTTCGATTTGTGAGGGAATTGATTCTAGGGCACGATTCTATTATTTCCGATTTGTGAGGGAATTTAGGGAATCGATTTCGCTTTAGGGCTTCGTTAGCTCTGAAATTTGGAGAAGGAAGTGCCTAAAATTTGAAGAAGGAAGTTTGAGGAGAGAGAAGGTGATATGTGTTTTTTATTTTAAGATTTTGTAAGTGGGAATAAAGAGACTTCTGAGTTGGCGAGATGATTCCTTTTTTTTTAAGTCCGTTCTGAAGACCGTTAAATGAGCCCGCCTAAGAACCGCACTTTATATATATATATATGGTCTGCATGCTTTAAGGAAATTAGACATAAAATCTAGATATCACGGCATAACTTGTTGCCATAAATAAGCTAAGTCTATTCAGATATCTCTTACTAAACACGGCTCCAAAACTTTCTATATCTCGGTAACACGCACACATGTTAAATCATAATCCTACTTTACTCTTTCGCCTTCTCAACCTCCGGTTCACTCTTCTCGTAAACTGAAACGGAAGCAACCGTCGATAACAATCATCTCTAGTGACTCCTCCCCTACAGAATCTGAAGCAAGACTGCCATCTCCTCCACTGGTTGGCACTTCTACTGGGACCAAACGTCGTCGAATCAAAGAATCGACACCAGGATCTCCACTAATGTCGGTAATCCATATATCTTTCTCTTTTCATGACGTTCCTAAGAACTTTTTTAGAGGTCATAACTTCGAACTGTGTTTTAAATCCTCAATTTGTCAAAAATCATTTGTTTATGAGAAATTAATTGATATGTTTTACTGTAAAAACTCTCATCTTCAACATCTCCTTGAATCATGTGGTTTATCATCCCTAAGCTTTCATCCCTCTATGGCATATCCGAAGTTGGTTCAACAATTTTATACCAACCTCGAACATAATGGTGAGTGCTATACCTCCTTTGTCAAAGGAAAGTCATTATTCTTTACTGTTATGGACTTAGGGTGCATACTGTCTATTCCTTTTATGGGTGATTGTCCATTTACCCTTATAGGACCGGTCTATTCTCATTTGTCCCTTCTTGACCAACTTCAAACCATAATGGATGACCCCACTATGAGTTCAGTAATTCTTCCCAAGACCATTGATGTGTCCCCTATTGCTATAGTTCTACACAATCTATTGTGGTATAACATTTTACCTCGTATCGGTGGTGGGGTTGAATTCACATACCAGGACTTGGTCTTAGTTTCTCTGTTATTGAAAGGTAAACCTCTTAACTTCTCTCTTATGATGTTGAAAAATAAGGTTAACTGCATAAAACACTCCAAAAAATGTCTTCCTTGTAGCTGTTTTCTCACAAAACTTTTCAATCACTTTCAAATCTCCCTAGACAATGAAGTTTCAATCACCATCACTGATTCCATCGATCCTGTGAATCTCAAAAGTTCCCATATTACTCTGGTTGATGGAAAGTTCATGCGAATTGTCCCTGATGTCCCCTCAGTTCCCCCAGCACCTGACTTCATCCCCTCTGCTCCACTACCCCCTTCTCCTGAAATATTAACTCTTCTCAATACTCTTATTACGAATCAAACCACTCTTCATGCTGATGTAAAAGACATTCAACACCGCCTTTCTGTGTTAGAAAAGGGTAAACTTCCCATCAACCGAGCAGAACTACACATTATCTTTTTCATAGTGGAGGATGAATTCATTGATCTGCAGGTTGGATTTGAACTGCATATCAGGGCCATGGTGGAAGCTCTGAAAAGAAAAATGAATCGTAACGCCTGCCAACTAAGTACTGAACTAAAATTCATTTGCAACCAGGTTGGGTCCCTAGGTTGATTCACTAAAAGGTGCATGAATGATTTAAGTGAAGAATTGCAGGCTGAAACAGTTAACTCTCGCATTCTTGAGTGGCCACAGTGCAACTGGATGGCTGAATATCAAGGAGACTTCTTGGACCTCCCTCTACCTCCTCCTACCTTCATTCCTCGTCCTCCACGATTTCCAGACACTATGTCTTTGGAGGAAATTGAACATCGTCGGTTACACCGTCCATATTTCACTGCTCGGGAGGCCAACCATATACATATTGATGAGGAGGATGCCTAGGTTCTTGCCCAATCTTTCCCCTTTTTCTCTCTGCATCCTCTTTTTGATAGATGCCAAAGGGGGAGATGAATTCTGCCATTTTATGAACACCGATTTCTTTAAATTTCATGCATGATTACAAACTTTTGTTTAAGACTATGTTTTTAAGTGATTGTTGTTGGGATGATTTTATGGTTAACGGTTTAATTGTTTAATGATGCTACTGTTGTTTGAAGCATATTGTGAATTATTCTAAAATTTTATTGCAGACTCATTAAAACTGCAAATATGCAGAAAGTATGAATCAAGTATTTGATTCTATTTTTGTCATTTTTGAGATATGCATGAATTTAGGGGGAGTCATAATTATTTTGTTGTCATCATCAAAAAGGGGGAGAATGTTGACTCATGTCATACTCCATCCTAAATGTTTTGATGATGACCATATTATATCTTTAATCATGCTCTATGAAATTTTAGAAAAAGAAATGGCATTACAGGAACATCGAGGAAGAAAATATAAAGACTTAAAGTCTTTGAAGGATATAAGACATTTTGAGTCCTAGGAGATAAATGTAAGATCTTAGCATTAATTACTTTTCAGTACAAGGCTTTAGGGCATATGCATTACATATAATTATTACTCTAAAATATTAATCCGGAGTAAAAAATTTAGAGTAACACATTAAATAGTGTTACCACAATTCGTGAGACAAATCATGGAGTAAATGTTTGTTTAACAGTAATTGCCTTAAATCATGCTTTATAATCTAAGGAAAATTATGAGTTACTCCCACCAACCCATTTACTGTTAAATCATATATGGTAATAAGTTAGTGGATGTTTTTGAATACTGAATGATATGGAAAGGTAATCAATATATTATTGATTTTCCAGAAATTAAGCTGATAATATATATATATATAGTTATATAATTCTAGCAAATCTACCTATTTTCTTATAACAATACGGGATATAAAATGGGAGTTATAAGAGATATGTTTTCACCACGTGATGGGCACTCAATCAGGCCTAAACCTCTCACCAATCACTCTGATATATATCATGATTTTAGAGAAATATCTTATATTGCTCATAACAGTTTTCTACGGTAGCCATATAATTGGAAAGAGATTTGATCATATTGTGATTGGCACATAATCAGGATATTATACTAATTCCTCATCAAATGCATGATTTGTGCAATTTGTCTCAAACGGTCACTTACAGAATATGTGATCATGCAACGGTAACATACTAATATTAGCCTATAAAAGAACAAGGTCTATTGATAAGAAAAACATACTGCCTTTGATATACATAGATAACAGTAGCATGTTTTTCTTCTACATCTTCTTTCTACTGCTGATTGTGATCTCATTGAAGAAGTTTCTGAGGTTGATTTCTGAAGTGGTCTTATAACATATAAACTGGTAATATCTTTTGTGTTCATCATTGCATACTAGAGCCTTTCATTGTTATGCGATTAATTGTTTTGATCAATAGACCTCTATTTGTATTTTAATTGTTCATACAATTGATATTATCTAAATCTGTGTGGTAATCTAGTTTGGGTTATTTTATTGTTACAATCAAGTTTGAGGAAATCATAGGTGCTTAAGAGTGCATAGGTGCACAAGGAGCAAAGGTTCTCTAGTGGTTGAAACTTGTATTATAATTAAGGTTGATTAATAAAAGTGAGTCTCCAATACTAGTTGGTATTGGACGTGGATTAGGCTACTATTATAAAGGGTAGTAGTTGAACCACGTAAAAATTATTGTGTTTGTGTGATTGCTTATTGTACTAAATTTTCTCATCATTTATTCGACTAACCATTAATCCAGCAGCCTGCATTCAATATCTATAAATTTTCGAAATTGATTCAACAAATTGCATTCACATAATCATATTATGAAAAAGGCTAAGTTTCTAAATTAAGCATTTTGCAAAGTTTTAAATCAACTTAACATCTTCTATTAACACTTTGGTCTATAAGGATTTGGAATCCAGCCTCCTTCATTCAATAACCAAAGGTATTTTTATTTGTTTAAAAGTTTGACATTGTTTGTTCCTACACTTATTCAACCCCCCCTTCTAAGTGTGCCTACTTAAATTTTACGCAAGTTGAGTTCCTTTTGGGTGAAGAAATATTTGAGGCTTTTATGATCCGTATAAATCCCCACTTTCTCCCCCATACAGGTAATGCCTCCAGATTTTAAGCGCAAAAACGACTGCTGCCAACTCTAGATCATGAGTAGGATAATTCCTCTCATATTCTTTGAGTTGTCGTGAGGCATAGGCTATGACTTTCACATGTTGCATGAGAACACATCCTAACCCTCTGTCTGAAGTATCGCTGTATATGATAAATCCCTCCGAACCAGAAGGTATTATCAGAATAGGTGCTGAAATGAGTCTCCTCTTGAGTTCTTGAACACTCTTCTCATATTCCTCGCTCCAACCGAATTTTTTATCTTTTCGAGTCAGTTGAGTTAACGGAGTGGCGATTCGAAAAAATCCTTCCACGAATCTCCGATAATAACCAACTAAGCCCAGAAAGCTAAGTACTTCGTTCATTGACTTAGGTTGCTCCCTGCTTTGAATTACTTCAATCTTCACTGGGTCAACAGATATTCCATGATTTGATATCACGTGCCCAAGGAATGCTACTTCCTCAAGCCAGAACTCACATTTCTTCAACTTGGCATAAAGCTTGTTTTCACGAAGCTTTTGGAGTATCAGCCTCAAGTGTTGTTCATGATATTCATGGCTTTTGGAGTATATGAGGATGTCATCAATAAAGACAACCACAAAATGATCCAAATATTCCTTGAATACTCAGTTCATCATATCCATGAAGGCTGCAGGAGCATTAGTCAATCCAAAAGACATGACTAGGAATTCATAATTCTCGTACCGAGTTCTGGAAGCAGTCTTTAGAATGTCATCAGTTTTAATCTTTAACTGATGATATCCGGAACGAAGATCGATCTTTAAAAAGAATTTAGCACCTTGCAATTAGTCAAACAGGTCATCAATGCGAGGCAACTGTTGGTCAAAATATAATTACGCTCACACGTAAGTGCACGTGGTCAACAAGTAATATAATGGTAAGTCAAGTATCGTTACCACAGAGAATAGTATGAAATTAATCCTAACAATTACCAGCTTTATAGTAATCCAAATTTTATTAAACTATCCAATTCAATAATTATAACTATTAAAACTAAAAATATAAAAAATACCAAGAAATTAATAAACTTTAAAACTATAATTTCAAGCAACTATTGGAGAATTAGGCTTACAACTTCACTTTAAGTATCACTCCAATTATTACACCTTATTTCAGTTCAATTCACTATCCCAGTTTATTAATCAAGAACACTTAAGTAGAACAAGCCATCTCTCAATGCACTAATACCATATTAACTTAAATCCACAAATTAGATAGAATTAAGCTAAACACCTTAATCAATTAATTCATTATATCTCTATGTGAATTATAATCAAATAAGGTTTAAGTTCAAGTTCTCTATCCGATTGCATGCGATGCTAGGCATATCTCTACCCAAACATTCATCAAGATTCCATTCAATCACAGAATTCAAGAACACATGCTATAGTAACTAAGTCTAGGTTCATATAACATCTCTCGAATTCATACAAATCCACATAAAATTGGTGATCAAGCAATTCATAAATTAAAGCACAAATCACAATAGATAAACTGAATGATAGATTATTAAACTGAAATTAAGGCTACATAATCATCGTTCAACCATCAAGATCCATCATAAGCCTAACAAGTAAATTAGTTCATCACAAATGAAATAAAAATTGAAATCATAAAAGAAATTATCATCCCAATTACAATAATTGAATTAAAGAAGTAGAATGAATACAAAACCACCCTTCTCCTTAGCTCCAACTTGTAATTATCATGACTCAGACCTTCAATCCTTCCTTCAATGAATTTTTTCTCAAGATTAGGGCTTCAAATTGTCAATTAATTTTCTATTGTTAATCTCACTATGTTGTCCCTTGTTATCTCCAGCATAAGACATGTATTCTGACCATAACTCGACGCCAAATATTGTTCGAAACCATGCCAACCTCCTTCCTTCACGCCACTGTAGCATTACAACTAAAATATGAGTTTTGGACTTTTCTCGTACCCCACGTGATAGGGTTTTTCTTTCTTGGTGCCTTACGTGGGGTATATGTTCTTGATTAAGTACCCGCCCCGTGGCGTTATATATATAATGTCCATACGGTGGGGATCCATTCTGAAATAGTCTAGCTTTTGCTCATTTACTTGCCAAGTTTCACCACGAAACCACCTTTTAAGCCACACACGCTACGCCACCATACCTAAACATAAAATAACACTAAACAAGTAAAACGAATAACAAAAATAATGAATTAACACAGTTTAAGCTCGAATTAGAGGCCGATTCGTAGGTATATAACCCACTCATCAAACTCCCCCAAACTTAAACTCGTGCTAGTCCTCGAGCACAAAACAAAACAAAAATGCTATGCAATGGAATGTAATGCGACTAGTCTTTATGCCTACGAATCCAGCAGTAGTGATAGAAACAGGTCCGTTCAACCGGCCTAAGAGAAATCAAGTAAACATGACAATACTTCATATCAAAACCAATCAATAATTTCTTAGTCAATCATCAAATCTTAAACTGTTATTATTGGTATAGTGCGTGTGTGCTCAACACCCATGCTAACTGATGCAAATTCAAATTTAATACATAACAAGTCTCTTTGAAGGCATCGTATAGTGTAAATTCAAAAATTTCAAAAATAGTCAAGATCCAACTAAAATCAAACAACTACCAATATCAAGGGTCCAAATAGGGTACTTATGCTTTATTTTTCATTTACAGGGGCTTTTTGCTCTTATTTCCCATTTTATTCAAAACAAATTTATACACATAGCTATGCAATGTCTTATTCCCTTAGGCTTTTCAGTTCTACCTTAACGAGCTTTCGACCAATGACTCCTAGACCATTAAGACCTTAGGGTGCTAGGTGTAAAGACAATCCCATCGGGCTTACTTACTCAAATAACAAAGGCCACAAAACTGGACAAGCATACCACGCTGTTTATTCTTTTTTTTTTCTTTTTTTTATGAAGCTTATATACCCCAAATTTTCCCCCAAACTTAAGCTCTTGCCTAATTTTTCGCCTTCACTGCCTATCTTTATCATTCTTTCATTCAAACTAGCACTATCCTTTAGAGGTCCTTTATGTATTAATTTGAACTAAATCAATCAACATAGTTGTTATTACTATGCTAATTTTATTATACCAGTTTTAAACAGGAAAAGATCCAATTCATAACAAAAAATCACGTCAAAGTTCTAATAGTCGGTACTATACTTGTCTACTCGATCCCAGTTGTAGACACTCGAAATTTTCTGCACACCTGTCACTGACATTGCAGGAGGGCAGATTCATCTTTCAGAGATAATCCTGGAAGATAGTTCACGTCAAGTCCAGATACTACCGAAAGTTCAGTCTCAACCCCGAAACACACACCAGGAGTAACAGTTCCAACCTCAGAGATAACTCCGAGGCATACAGTTCCAATATTAGAAATTCCACCGAAGAAGACCGATTAATCTCGGAGATCCACCGGAGAAGACCGATTAATCTCGGAGATAACCCTAAGGTATCCAGTCTCAGTCCGAACACTGGGAGTAGCAATTACCAACCTTGGTGATAACCCCAAGGAAGGCAGTTGCAGTTCCGGAGATAACCCTGGAAATGCTTGTTTCAAATGTATACAATCAGCTTCAGCCTCGACGCTCACACCAAGGCACTCAGTATAAAACCCGGACATAACCCCGTGAAGACAAGAACACCTCAGAGATGACACTGAGGACCTTCAACACTTGCAGCACTCCAATCTCAGCGATAACCCTAAGCAACGTCTGCTTTATTAGCCCAAACCGGAGATAACCCCGGTGAGGGTCAAAGTCGTCATCTTGCCACCTTAACGCCACACCGTACCATCTCAATATTCCATACATACATTTCTACACAAAAAATGTCCCACAAGAATCAAGGAAAACAAATCCCGAGTGACTATTACGCAGGGTAACGTATAAAATTTGAAGCTTGAAGACCGGAGGGCACCGTCCCATCTTCTTGACTTCGTACAACCTCTAATCCCATGTCATTGCATAACTCTCGACAACATCGGTCCGAAATAGGTCTTACATACCTCAACCGGATGCCCGAATTGCAATTCTAAAAGTTTGAGCGAATATTACAAAGGCATAATACGTTACGCGTGGCTTTTGAGACGACCTGGGACTGCAAAACCGGGCAACCGTAGAGGTAGATCTCATGCCTAGCCGCAGGTACACCTGCGACTCACCCCTCTATAAATAGAGGGATTGGGGTGGCCATTTGTAAGAGAAAAAAAGGCTAGGAAGCCCTGTCAAATTTGCTCCGTACTCACCCTATACTGAGTGTTTTCTCATTTTAAACACTTGTGAGCTCACATATAGCTACTTTTGTACCGGCGGGAGCCGAGTGTTCAACCACTTTAAAGATATAGAAGTCTTCTTTGGCAGCCCACTGTAAGCCTTCTCACACACTTTAAAGCATTTATCTTCATCTTTGCACACACCCTTCTTCACGTTGAGAGTCGTGTTGCGTGTGTTTGCCCGAAATTTGGTCTGTGGTTTTATTTCAGTTTATATATATATACATATATATATATATATTTATATATATATATGGACTAACATTATCGAGTTATGCCTCGATTGAGCCTAGACTTCGGTCTCGAGCGTTTATTTGCTTTTGTACATATATATATATATATATATATGAACTGTGTGTCGAACTATGTTCAATGAGCCTAGATTTACGTCTGGAGCATTTACTGCTTTAATATATATATATATATATATATATATACTTATATATATTAATTGTGTGTCAAACTCTGTTAGATGAGCCTGGATTTTACATCCGGAGCGTTTACTTGCTTATATATATATATATACTTATATATATGAACTGTTGTTGAACTCTGTTCGATGACCCTAGATTTTACATCCTAATATGCGTTTATCGCTTTTATATATATATATATATATATATATATATATATATATATATATATATATATATATATATATTTCATCCCGCTTTGAGTTTACTTCATGATAGTTGATCGCTTTTATGACTTTCTTTACATTTTGTCCCACTTTAGAGTTTCTTAGTAGCGGTTAATGGCTTTCTGACTTTATTTACATTTTTCGATCCCCATGGAGGTGTTTCTGTGGTGGTGATCATGTATGTGTTTATATATATATATATATATATATATATATATATATATATATATATATATATATATATACCGCCATCGCTTTCATATACAAATTATGCATCATGTTAGCCTAGGAATCATGTGATCACAGATTCAGTCTATTGGATCTAGATTCGGTTCCCGTGATAGACATTTTCAGCTGTAAGCAGCTTCTAAATTTATTTGCGGTGTCTAAATTTCCTCAGATGGTTTTCATACCCACGAGGAGTTCGGCATTATTTTGTACATTATTTTCTTATAGATGCTTCGCATCTCGAAAATAAAAGCAATCAAGCCGAACACTTAATAAAATGGAAGTGTAAAAGGTCTCAATTACTATTGAGCACAAGGGTTTGAAAAACCTCTTTTATAAAACATCACTGTCATATCTTGCTTAAAATTGAATTTTTACATAAATTCAAACCTCATGTATATAGGTGCTAACGAGGCCTCGTGACTACTTCCAAATAAACAACACATTGATTTCATCCCACACACATTTATATATAACAGTTTCTTGAAAAGTGGCGGTCACAGTGGTAACACGGATGTCGGGGTGCATAATACCTTCCTCAAGATAATCAAGTCCCCAGGACCCTAATGAATCTCGGCTTTTACAACCCATTTAGCAATGTCACATCACCGGGTCAATGTGCAAACCTTTTCTCGGTTGTGTTGGTATAACCATTTAAAAAACCAACTGGCGACTCTTAACAGTCCATCGTCGACATTATACATGTCGGGCCTTTTTCACTTGTTTTTTCAAACAAATCTCACCTAACATGAGAACACCAAAGAACAAGTAACGAAAAGGGACAAAGAAAAATTCTGACGTCGACAGGTAGCGACTCTGCTGGGGACTCCAGTAAGAGGACTTAAACCGCTATTCCAAACTTTTTCAAAACTGTTATCTGTTTGTGTGTGGATGTTGCATTTTCATTTATGATGAATGTGTACAAATGCATATATTTACTGTGCTTAATTTTATACACTATATCTGCTTGTGATATTAGTGCTTCGCACATGCCATCATTTTCATAAATGGTGAGACACGTTGTATGTGAATGCATGTTGTGTGGTTCCTGCACCAGGAGGCTATCCTGTCGGTGTTTGATTACTGGACTCGTAGGAAGACTAATTCCAACGAGGCTCAGGAAAGGCACCACCCAAATTCGCTCCAGTTGAAAGACCGGATTAACTTCTCGTTGAGTAAATTGCGATGATTTGGGAACCTTCATGCCAAAAAGCAGCGAGAGTAACCTAAGATAGGTTAGCCTCTGATAAACCCAACACGGAGGAAAGTCTCTTCATGCTTTCTCATTTCAAATTGCTCGTAAAATCAATTACTTGTAATTTCATTCCATATTCATCTCCATGTAATGAGAAATATGAAGAAATGTGTATACATACATATTTAAATTAACATGCTATCGTGTATTACAAACAACTAACATCTGTTTTGCAGGATAAAATTCCTAAAACGGACACATCACATAGCATGTTAATATTTACACATTCCCTAAAGACTAAACAATGCAAGTCTTTCACAGGGAAACAATCGGACCTACTACCCGGTCAAAATCTAAAAAGGCCGCGAGCCTACAGTCAATTATGTCGTCATCCAACCAGACTGACCTTAATCCAGTTTCTCGTAAAGAATTCGACGGATTAAACAAACAAATCACAGATTTGGCCATTCTGCTTAAAGAACTACACCAGTCTACTTAGGGTCTAAAGATACCCATACATACTGAATCCTCTACACAAGGGGGAACTCAAGCCATTACGATACCTGAACTGCAGTTGCATACGACCAACAAAATTCATGATGCCTCCCATCTCACAGGAGATCTAGACACCGGTGACATCAGAAAGAAAGTCCTTCAAATGGAAGAAACCCTTCGTGATATTAAAGGAATTGGAGCACACGGGAGTGTTTCATATGCTGACCTGTGTATATTCCCTAGTGTTCATTATCCAGAAAAGTTTAAGACTCCTAACTTTAAAAAGTATGACGGGTTAGGAGATGCTTACACATATTTGAAGGTGTTTATTGGAGAACTTGGATCTTATGCAGAGGACGAGATGCTCAGAATGCAGCTGTTCCAGAAGAGTTTGACTTGAGAAGCCCGTTCTTGGTACACCAGATTAGACAACTCAAATATCCATAGCTGGGAAGAGCTAGCACACGCCTTCCTCACACAATCCAGTCTCAGATGGCTCATGACCGGTACTAGATTACTAAGGTCAAGAAACAGTCTAATGAATCTTTCAAAGAATATGCTCAAAGGTGGAGACGCCTTGCTGCTCAAGTTATTCCTTCCATGACATAATCAGAAATGGTCATGACCTTCATAGACATACAAGAAGGTCCTTTCTATGAAAGAGTCTTAGCCGGCATCGGTAAACCAGTTTCTAAAATGATCAAACACGGGGAGATGGCTGAGATGGGATTCAAGTCAGGAAAGATTCAAGACCTAGCTGCCCTTAAAGCTGTTGTTGAGCACATCTAATCCAGAGGAGAAATTACACTCCCTTTCAAGCTCAGTCTTTGAACCCTACATTACTGAAAGGTGGAGAAGTCAAACACCCTCGAGTGTTCACACCCTTAGGGGACTCACTCGAGAATATTCTCACTCTTCTGACAATGCAGAAGAAAATCACGCATCTTCTTCCACCAGTCAGCCCTAATAGGAGGGGTTTCAATGCTGCTCGGAAATGTGCTTATCATGCCGGGGCACCTGGACATGATACTCAAGATTGTTGGGATTTAAAAAACAAGATCCAAGACCAGATAGACAATGGGGAGATCATGGTTACCAAACCCGATCTACCTCACATACAAGACAATCCTCTTCCTCAACACAAAGAAGAAGAGGTCAACGTGATTAATTGGAGCAATGGACAGAGTTCCAATTTCAACGGCGAGTCATCTCAGACCACCAAAGACGGTGTTGACAAATGGGATTATGCCAAGTTCCAGTTCGCAATGGAACGTAAGATGAAAGCTCTTTGCAAGCAAAATTGAGCAATTGGCAGAACTGGTGATCTATCAGCATCAAGTTACACGTCAGTTAGTCAGCTAGGAGCATGCTAGTCTACTTCCTCTTGTCATGAATATTCCCTCGTCACCTTTAGAAAATGAAATGCTGGAGGACAAAGTGACAAAGAGAGCGAATGCTAAAGCCCGTCGGGATTTTTCCAATAGAAGGAAATTTACATACCTTGGCCAACCTATGGAGGAAATCCTTCAGATGCTAATCAATGAAGGAAGGATCACTTCCCTTCTACCTCCAATTAATCCCCGTTCAGGATGGTTCAATTCTGATGGAGTATGTCAATATCACTCCCATTCTCGTGGTCACAACACAAAAGAATGTTGGGCACTCCGCCACCTTATCCAGAATCTAATTGATAGTGGTGTCCTGCAATTAGCAGACGATGATACTGTGCTACGTGAGACTGAGAATACCTATCCCGCTAAGTGGAAGGAATTGGTAGCAGTTATATCCGTTGAGGCTGATGACACTGGCAAACCACTCACAATACCAGCAATTCAACTCAGAGGAAGCAACAATCCTTTGAAAGTGGTCGCTCCAGAGCCAATAAGCTTACCATGCAGAACACAATATCCTATTGTCAGCTTACAAAAAGTTCCATGGAATTATGGAGAAGGTGAAAGATCCACATTGCATACAACTACTGTAGTGTCGAAGGAAAATCCATTGTATCTTCCCCAACAGGTGATGAAGTCTGCCATCAAATCAAATCAAAGGGGAAAATACCCATGGAGAATATTGAAAATTTCCTCCAAACTATGGGTCATAACGAAGCCAAGGTGGTTTTAAGCTTAAGAGAAGCTCCACACCGAATTTCAATTTTGGACTTGGTCTTGACTTCCGAGGATCACCGGAAGATCTTACTGAAGGTTTTAGAAGAAGCCTATCTACCAAAATCAGTGGATGTGGAAAAATTTCAACATTTGGTTGATCACATTTTTAACAATAATGTGATATCCTTCACTGATGATGATATACCGTCCGAAGGGACCGGTCATTACAAGCCGTTACACATTGCGGTCTTGTCCTCTGGGTATATGCTAGCTGGAGTCTTAACAGATGGAGGTTCATCTCCAAATATCTATCCATACGCTACATTGTTAAAGATGAATGTCAATCTCAACCGAATTCGGAGCAGCCATACGGTTATCAAAGCTTTTGATGGAGCCCGCTGTTGCCTCTTTTTTAGTCTTAACAAAAAGAGCTCTAACTCATGCAAGCATACATGCGTCAACAAGTAATACAGAGCAAGTAAAGTATCGATCCCAAAGAGAAAGTTGTTTAACTTAAACTACTATTCATTAATTAACTCACTATATTTATATGTTCAAACTAATGATTAAACTTGGTTTGTTCTCAAATTGCAAATAACAACTAAAACAATAATAACGATAGAATAAATGATATTGGAACTAATGGAATCTTAACTTCATTTAATACGTCCTTTAATCGCCACTATCATGCATGAATTGTTCACATAACAATGGAAAGGAGTCAAGAGCACTAAAAGAGTATTAGCCATTTTTCAAAGCACTAAGACCTACTTACACAGCATCCACAGATGATAGACTCTATGTAATCATCAATATAACCAAAATCATTTTATGTCTATGTGAAATTGCAACTATATTGATTTTAAGTTTAAACCCTTATTCTAACTTATACGGTGAAACAGTATATGTCTATCTAGTTCACGAAATACATAAGCCATATAACACAGCCCTATATACGTATATTATCATGATTACAGTCCATATTTGCATGTTCATTGTCAATTCCATACAAATACTGAAACGAATGGTGATCAAACACTCGTACATGCAAAACAATCATGATAGACATCCCATATGATATGTAAAAACAATCCAGCATTTAAGCATGCAATCAAACAACATATTAAAATCCGTTAGAATCCCATAATGGAGTTTAGTTCATGACTGAACCAAAAGCCATTATGGGTTCAAATCTAAACATGATCGATAAATGACAATTGAAAGATGAAAGATTGAAATTATCAAACCCAATTACTGAATACACATCAATATTCAAATCCTCATAAGATTCTAGCAAAAACTAATAATAATAATCCACTCAGGTAGAAAATCCCAAGGAGTAGAAAAATAGAGTTGTGGCCTCCTTCTACGTTAGAATCTCTCCTAGATAATAAACCCTAATTATGATGTAAAGATACGTGAAAAACTAATAAAAATGTCAAGTGATACCCCTGACACCAGTCAGAAATCGTTTTAAATCCATTACAACCTTTAAAAATTAGAAATAAAATAAAACAAATCAGCAGCTTCAGGCCTCGCGCGCGGCCGCGCGCTCCTCCAGCGTGATATTCTCGCGGCCGTGAGACTTGTAGTAGGTTTTTATGTTTGGCTGATCTCGGCGCTGGGACGCCGCGCTCCTAGGCTTTTCTTTTTCTGGTAGCACATGAACTTGCGATGGGCTCTAAGATCATTTGGGTAATCGCTGTGGGCATGCGCGCTCAAGGTTATTACATGCTACGGTCATGGCTTGCAATCTGCAGATCCTGGTTCCTGTTTTGCTATTGCTGCTGCTACTTGTTCAGTCGTGCTTTATCTCCTTGCTCCATTGCACCTTCATGCCATGCATATCCCATCTTTTGCCACGTCTCATGCATCCATTCCCCTTATGCTCAATAACACCACCAAAATAGGCTGATTCCTGCACTTATTCACCAAAAGGAGTTTTAAGTATGCGAAATGCAAATTATCATGAAATGCAGCTAAAACCTACTAAAATGTACTTGAGATGAGCATAGTTCGCATGAATTTGTACTCCATAAGTAGGTGTAAATCCTACTTATCAAATACCCCCAAACTTGAACCATTTCTTGCCCTCAAGCAATGCATACTAATGAACAATAAAAATGCAACTATGTTACTATGCAACTAATTCTCACATTGTTCCATCCATCATAGAAATTCAGTCCAATTTGCCTCAGCAAAATTTTTCTAGATTCGAGAATACAGATTCAAATCAAACTGCAGGCATAATGTCATATACTCACATAATTCAAAAATGCTATATAGATGCTGTGTATGTGTGTTGTGTTCGCCCAATACTTGATTTTGGTGTAGAATGCTCATGCTAACTTGCTCAAACCATAAAATTTATAGCTTAAATCAAGACTTATGTATAAATATTCGACTCGGACTATTCCAACATTTTAAAATAAACTAAGGTTCAACAATGGGCTTAACTGCTTTATTCTACTCACGAGGGCGAATTTCGTACTTTCTCGCGGTGTTTATTGCTATTTTTTTTTCTTCATGATTGTGCAATGTCTTACTCCATTAGGCACACTGCTACCCCTTAGCGAGCTTTCGACCAATGACTCCCAGACCATGAAAGACCTTAGGGCGCTAGGTGTAGAGACAATCCCCTCGGGCGTACTTACTCAAGTAGCCAGGGCCCCGAAATAAGACTAGCCATGTTATTTTTACTTTTCTTTCTTTTCTTTTTATTTTATACACAGATACCCATGTTTTCCCAAAGTTTAAAAATCAATGTTTTATACAGTCCAAAAGTCACTTTTCACATATTTCTCTTTTTAACACTACATTTTTCTATCGAGCAAGGCACAACGTACTTCTTATACCTACAAGTGCTTGTGAACACGTTTGTGCAAACCGAAAGCATTTAAATAGCATTATGAATTTCATTATATAAAACGTTACATCTCAGCTCATGTTATCCAAAATATTCAGAAATCATTTAAAAACTTCACTCTCATCATTGGCTAGACAAAATTTTTCTATATACGGTAAGAACTATGAGGTATGCCATTATAACATGCAACTATATGCTAAAATGTAATCTAAACATGCACATAAAAATTAAACTAATCAATGCAAAACTATATGAATCATGAAACACTATATGCAAAACTAAAAATACTACTACCCAATACCCCCAAACTTAAAATATTCAATGTCCCAATTGAATGAAGGTAAAGGGTACGAAAACTCCCCTAATTATTGGTAGTGCCACCTTCCTCGGGTGGTGAATCCGGTGGTGGATATGGTGCAGCGGTTCCAAATTGAGGCCATTCTTGTGTTGTTCCTTGTTGCGCAAACGCTTCGGCTAAGGCCCTAGTGAGTCCCATCGCAAATGTGCCCAAATTATCGTACATGGCATCGACCTTGCACTCCAACCTTCAGAGCTGGCGATCGCCATTGGTGGCACGTGCGTGCGTGGACGGACCCGCCTTGTCTGTTTGCGGTGGTTGTTGTGGTGGCTCTGGAAAAATGGGCTTAAGGATGAATCCTAGTCCGCGTGGGTACGGTACACCACCTGCCCAATCATCAAATTTTTTGATTATGGCATGGGTAATGTCCTGGCTTGGGTATTGCATCTGCTCATTGCCCCAGTTGCATCCCTGATTAGCACAAAGCATGGCAACCACAGATGCGTGTGGAATGCTCCCAATTGTTACTCCCAGTAAATAGCACAGCATATTCTCATGAATGAGATGACCAATGTCGATGTACTTTCTGGAGATTATGCCCCACAGAAGACGTGCCCTCTCCGCTATTATTTCGTGTTGATGGGCGAAAGGCATGAGCTTGGCACATATGCACAAGTTCCAAGCTTTTGCATAGCAATTTAGGGCTGCAATTGGGAATAAACGCGACTGTGTCGTGCCAACTTTATATGTCCATTTCGTACCCGGCACACATAACTCTGCAATAATCAACTCCATGTCGGTCTCCAAATGAGCGCTGGTTACCCAATTAGCAGCCCCCACTGGCAGTGCATCCGTAATTTTGAAAATTAATTGGATGGCACGTGGATTGTAATCTACCTCAATACCACGAACCAGAGATATCCCGCTCATAGTGACCTTTGCATTGGCATAGAATTCATGGACTACGCTCATAGGAACAGGTATTGGAGTAGCCGTCAGTCCACCCCAGCCTCTCTCTCGAATTATGGCGCACAACTGGCCATCTTGCCCCTCCGGCTTGAATCCTCGCTCTTTAACGAATGTCTTCGTCACAATGCGGTAGTATTCTTGTTGGGCTTCCAAATTAAGGAATTTGGTGTGATCCATAATGTCAGCCTCTTGACTGCCCGAAGAGGACGAATAAGATGATGCGATAGACCGTGCTCGCTTAGGCCCCATTTGTATTTGATAGTGATTTCACAGATTATATAATTGGGGAATGAAGAAGAGCTTGAAGAATTGATAACACTAACCCTTGTTTCTGCAATTCCAAATAGAAACCCTAGCTTTATAGCACTTTTGGAGAAGTTGAGGAGATACGGACTTTGATTGAGGAGAGAATCATGGCTAATTGATTGAGAGATGTACGGCACAACTTGTAACTGATAAAGAGATAGCGACGTGAGTTATGGAGAGTGAGAGAATTTTGTGTCTATTCTTATTCCAAATGAGAGTCCAAATGGTCCACAACTCTATTTAAACTGTTAAGATCTGTTTTAACCCGGTGTGGCGCGCGGCCGCGTGCATTTTTACTGAGCTAGGCGCGCTGGCGCGAGATTTGCATAATGTTTTGGTGGTTTTCTTAACTTGACGCGCGGGCGCACGAGTTTTTTTTATTTTTATGGGCACAGTATGAGACTCTGAGAATGAATTGTTGTCTAAATTGGCTTGATCTTGTGGTAGCGCGATTTTTAATGTTAACTATGTTACTATGTACACATGTCATGTCGATATCTCTGAAATGCAAAAATTCGGTTCCACTCACTCGCCGATTGGTGCCGTCCAATGATGGTTCCTGCATAGATATTAATGCATCTTGTTAAGGCATGACTTAGTGACCACATAGTGTTGACATCTTGCAAATATTCACAACGCCATTCTTGCTACACAGTTAAGCATGAACATCTAACAACCTATTAAAAATGACTTCGATATAACGACTGAAATAATCCAAAATGAATAACTAAAACTAAATCAATGAGAATAGAAATAATGGGTTACCTCCCATCCAGCGCTAAGTTATAGTCAATTAGCTTGACTATCTCTGAGTGTCATGTCACTGATAGAATTGAGGTGCCTTCCTTCTTGTCCGCCGCACCCCGAAATTTAATGACTTCATCTTTCGTCAATGGCTCTACCTTCAACTCTGAGTTTTTACCCGTTTCACATATCAATGGTCCATAATCCCTTGATTTATGTACTTCATCCTATAGGCACCAATCCACCACGTCAACCAGGAAGCACTCTTCTTCATCCGTTGGTAAATTGATTGCTTTAAAGACATTAAAGGTGATCTCTTGATCCTAGACACGCATAGTGAGTTCACCTTTTTGCACATCTATTGACGTTCTGCCTGTGGCCAAGAATGGTCTTCCCAGTATTATTGGTATATTTTTGTCATCCTCGTAGTCTAGAATAATGAAGTCAGCCGGAAAAATAAATTTATCTACCTTAACCAACACATCTTCAATAATTCCTCGTAGATGCGTGATCGATCTATCAGCTAGCTGTAATGATATGTTTGTCGGTTTTGGATCCGGTAATCCCAACTGGTTAAACACTGACAAGGGCATCAAATTTATGCTTGCCCCATGATCATATAAACATTTACTAAAGTTCATCTTTCCAATGGTGCATGGAATTGTGAAACTTCCTGGATCCTTCAGCTTTGGAGGTAATTTCTGTTGAAGCACTGCACTGCATTCCTCTGTCAAGGCTACTGTCTCAAAGTCATCTAATCTCTTCTTCCTTGACAATATACCCTTCATAAATTTTGCATAGCTAGGCATTTGTTCCAATGCCTCGGCGAACGGTATGTTGATCTGCAGCTTTTTGAATACCTCCAAGAATTTGCTGAACTGTTTATCTTCCCTTTTTTTATTTAATCTCTGCGGATATGGAACTTGAATGTGAATTGGTGGTACTGCACTCTTAAATGTCTCCTCTGAACCTGCTCTGTCTTTCTTTTCCTGCTAATCCTTAGATTTCTCCAAATTTTCTTTCTCAAGTGTTGGCTTCTCGCCGCTTCGCTTCGCGCCTCCTCGGTCTAATCTCACATGGGCACGCGACTTGCGAAGAATCGACAAATCTTTCCTAGATCTCAATGTGATCGCTTGACACTGTTCCTTCCCTCCTCTTCTTGGATTTGTCTCCGTATTACTTGGCAATGAACCCTGAGGCCTATTAGTAAGCATGTTCGCCATCTGCCCCATTTGAGTTTCCAGATTCTTTATAGCCACTGCTTGGCTCTTGATCATAACTTTTTTGTTTGCCATGTATTTCATCATCATCTCCTCCACTTTTGATTTCTTTTCTTGCTGAGGTGCAGATGGAGTGTGATGTTGTTGTTGTTGTTGAGAAAATCCCGGCAGAAAGGGTGGTCAGGATTAAACTGCGGCTACGTTGGTTGTGCCTGAAATTGATTATTTGGTTGAAACTGGGTCTGCTGATTCCCTTGATTATTCGACCAACTAAAATTTGGATGATTTCTGTTGTTGGGGTGGTATGTGTTCTGAAATTGACCTTGGTCTTTCCTATAGTTGCTCACATACTACACTGATTCTGAGGTGATAGCACATTGATCCGTCGAGTGTGACCCCACACAAATCTCACATACGAAGGCAACCGTCTTTACTTTTCCTTCTGCCAAAGTATTTATCTTCTTTGCCATGGTTGCCATCTGTGCTGACAACTGAGTAATAGCATTAACGTCCAATACACATGCAACTTTGGTTTGTGGCATTCGAGATGTAGGATTCTGAAAATCATTCGATGCCATTGTCTCAATAAGGTCATAGGCTTCCTCATAGTTCTTTGCCCATAATGCCCCTCCTGTAGCTGTATCTACAATCGGTCTCAACTGCCGTCCCAATCCATTATAAAACGTGTTGATTACCATCCAATCTGGCATACCGTGATGTGGGCACTTTCTCAGCATTTCTTTGTATCTCTCCCATGCTTCATATAATGACTCGCCCTGTTGTTGCTCAAACTGAGAGATAGCTGTCCTCATCTTGGTAGTCTTAGCCATTGGGAAGAACTTAGCTAAGAATTTCTGAGCTAAATCCTCCCATGTAGTTATAGATCCTGCTGGTAGAGAATGAAGCCAACTTTTCGCTTTATCCCTCAATGAAAATGGGAACAACCTTAGCCTAATAGCATCCTCCGTCACACCATTTTATCTGAATGTATCACAAATTTTGATGAAACTTAACAGGTGTTCATTCGGATCATCAGTAAAAGACCCCAAATCGAATCGTATTCTCGCACCATTTGAATAGTGCCAAATTTTATCTCGAATGTATTTGCTATTATTGCTGGTCTGACTATGTTAGACTGTAGTCCATTAATATTGGGCATGGAATACTCCTTCAGAGCCCTATGCTCCTCTCTTTGCTCTTTTCCTTGTGCCTCGGCTGCCATGTTAGCTGTCGTGTTTTCCAACTGTTCTTGTAAATTTCTACGAACACGCGCTTTCCAACCTCTCCCATTTATATTATCCTGAACAGGTGTTAAATCGGGGTTGGTTGACCGTGTGCGCATAGAAATTTATCCAAGTTCCTGAAACAAAACAAAAACTGAAATGCGATAAGACTAGAATTGTCTAAGTCATACAATATAGCTTAAAACTAATGATAATAATACTAAATTAAACGCCTTTCCCCGGCAACGGCGCCAAAAACTTGTTGCCTCTTTTTTAGTCTTAACAAAAAGAGCTCTAACTCATGCAAGCATACACATGCAACAAGTAATGTCTGAAAGCAAGTAAAGTATCGATCCCACAGATAAAGTTGTTTAACTTAAACTACTATTCATTAATTAACTCATTATATTTATATGCTCCAACTAATGATTAAACTTGGTTTGTTCTCAAATTTCAAATAACAACTAAAACAATAATAACAATAGAATAAATGATATTGGAACTAATGGGATCCTAACTTCATTTAATACGTCCTTTAATCGCCACTATCATGCATGAATTGTTCATATATCAATGGAAAGGAGACAAGAGCACTAAAAGAGTATTAGCCATTTTTCAATGCACTAAGACCTACTTACACAACATCCATAGATGATAGACTCTATGTAATCATCAATATAACCAAAATCAATATATGTCTATGTGAAATTACAACTATATTGATTTTAAGTTCAAGCCCTTATTCCAACTTATACGGTGAAACAGTATATGTCTATCTGGTTCACGAAATACATAAGCCATATAACACAACCCTATATACATATACTATCATGATTACAGTCCATATTTGCATGTTCATTGTCAATTCCATACAAATACTGAAACGAATGGTGATCAAGCATTCATATATGCAAAACAATCATGATAGACATCCCTTATGATATGCAAAAATAATCCAGCATTTAAGCATGCAATCAAACTACATATTAAAATCCGTTAGAATCCCATAATGGAGTTTAGTTCATGACTGAACCAAAAGCCATTATGGGATCAAATCTAAACATGATCAATAAACGACAATTGAAAGATGAAAGATTAAAATTATCAAACCCAATTGCTGAATACACATCAATATTCAAATCCTCATATGATTCCAGCAAAAACTAATAATAATAATCCACTCTGGCAGAAAATCCCAAGAAGGAGTAGAAAAATAGAGTTGTGGCCTCCTTCTACGTTGGAATCTCTCCCAGAGAATAAACCCTAATTACGATGTAAAGATACGTGAAAAACTAGTAAAAATGTCAAGTGATACCCCTGACACCAGTCAGGAATCGTTTTAAATCCATTACAACCTTTAAAAATTGGAAATAAAATAAAACAAATCGTGAGTTTTCAGGCCTCATGGCGCTTTTTTAGCGTGATATTCTCGCGGCCGCGAGACTTGCAGTAGGTTTGTATGTTTGGCCGATCTCGCACGCGAGCGCGCCCTCCCTAGGCTTGTCCTACTCGCGGCTGCGTAACTTGCAGTAGGCTCCAAGATCTGGCTGGGTAATTGCGCGGGCGCGCTCTCAAGGCTATTCTGCCGCGTGGCTTGCAATCTGCAGATCCTGGTTCCTGTTTTGCTATTGTTGTTGCTACTTGTTCAGTCATGCTTTATCTCCTTGCTCCATTACACCTTCATGCCATGCATATCCCATCTTTTGCCTCGTCTCATGCATCCAATTCGCCTTGTGCTCAATAACACCACCAAAATAGGTTGATTCCTACACTTATTAACCAAAAAAGAATTTTAAGTATGCGAAATGCAAATTATCATGAAATGCAACTAAAACCTACTAAAATGTACTTGAGATGGGCATAGTTCGCATGAATTGGTACTCCATAAGTAGGTGTAAATCCTACTTATCACCCGTTGGAATGCGGTCGGAGTAATTGAGCTGCCAATCAAAATTGGTCCCCATACATTCTGCGTGTCTTTTCACGTACTCAAGATAGATTCAGGATACAACCTGCTATTGGGAAGACCATGGATTCATATGGTCGGGGCAGTCCCCTCCACCCTTCATCAACAACAGAAAAACATTATCAACAATAGCCTAGTCACGGTCAACGCTGAACCAAAATGTCCTCAACATGGTGGCATACCATACATCAACGTCAATTCAGATGTTGAACCGGTCAGTTTTCATGCCTTGGAAGTAAGCAACACTCAGTACCATGCTATTGGAATGCCATTTCCCATACCCAAGATTTCTGCCGAAGTAATGTCGGCTACTCAAGAAATGATGTCATTGGGTCATCAGCCGGGACAAGGGCTGGGTAAAGATCACCAGGGTATCAAGCACCCCATTCAAGTATCCAACCAAACTGGGACAGCTGGACTAGGCTATTCTTCCAGTTCTAGTCATAGGAATCCTCATAAACATCAGCAGATTCCTTCAGCTTCAGCCACATGTCGATTATCTTCATCTTTGAATTCTGAGTCTGCACAACCTCCGGTAAAGGTGCCAGCCAACGTAATGGCTATGTTATTTCCCAAGTCGATACTGGTGAAGGTGAAAGAAGTCTTTGTTCCAGATCCCACAGTGGAAGAAGAGGAATGAAGAATCAAGCAAGATATCGTCAAATGATGTCAGGCATACGCATCATCGTTCATGATGAACATACAAATAGATACACCCCAGACGATGATTGCCCAGACATAATGGTCATCATTCGGGATAAGGAGGATGATGACAGCCCCTCCATCATTGCAGTCCACCCGGACTTTGCCCTTACCAATTGGAGCAGCACTCCTTGCATTGGTCGACAAGGGTAAAACGGGCAGGAACTCTTTCTGCCCTATAGATATCATAACTGTTTACTTTTCTATACAGTATTAGAAGTTGTTTTGCCAGTACATGCTAACACTTTGTATGATTAAACCATTTCATATATACTAAGTGACATCATATTTTGTTTCAGGACCCTGAATTTAGACGTGCCTGTACTTGCTGATATGGTGCCTCTTCTCCACAAAGATTGTAACTTTGACGTAGAGATAAATTCAGCCTTGATGGAAATACATGAGGACATTGAGGTGCCTCTAGAAATTCAAGAATGGGTCGAAGACAAACCTAAACCCAACCTTGATCAAACCACTTCCTTCAATGTCGGAACCTTAGAAAGCCCTAAGTTAATCCAAATTGGTTCAGACCTTACCCCAAACCAAAGGAATGATATGGTTAAGCTACTAACCCAATTCCAGGATGTGTTTGCATGGTCTCATGAAGACATGGTGGGTTTTTCCACTGACATTGTCCTTCATCGCCTTCCCATTAAAGAGGGATTCAAGCCAGTCAAGCAGAAGCTCAGGCGATTGAAACCTGAGAGTGGAGTTTAAAGGTGAAAGAAGAAATTGTGAAATAGTTTCAAGCTGGCATCATCATGGTGTCCACATATTCTGAGTGGATATCCAACATCATTCGCGTGCCTAAACCTGGAGGAAAGGTGCGAGTTTGCATGGATTATCGGGACTTGAACAAAGCTTGCCTTAAAGATAGCTTTCCCATGCCATTTATCCACATTCTCATTGACAATATTGCTCAATACTCATTTGCTGATTGCTTTGTGAGGTACCATCAGATCATGGTTGCTGAGGAAGATCCTGAGAAAACTGCTTTCATCACACCTTAGGGAACCTTTTGCTATAGACGGTTGTCATTCGGCCTCATCAATGCCAGAGCCACCTATCATCGAGCTATGATAGCTCTCTTCCAGGACTTAATGCACAAAGAGATCGAGATCTACGTGAATGACATCATTGTTAAGTCCCAGAAGGAGGAAGACCACTTAGACCATCTCAGGAAGCTTTTCAACAGGTTGCGTAAGTACAACTTGAAGTCGAATCCAGCCAAGTGTGCCTTTGGCGTTAAATCAGGCAAGTTGCTAGGATTTCTAGTCAGCCACAAAGGGATTGAGCTGGATCCCACCAAAATCCAGGCCATCACGGAAATGCCCATTCCTCAGACAGAGAAGGAAATACGAGGATTTTTGGGAAGAATCAACTTCATTAGCAGGTTCATTTCTCAACTCATCGCAACCTGTGAGCCAATCTTCAAGCTGTTAAGGAAGAACTCCTCCATGAAATGGAATGATGATTGCCAAAAGGCCTTCCTTACGATCAAAGAGCAGCTAGTCAAAGCTCCCATTTTGGTACCACCCAGGGATGATGTTCCCCTGTTCATATACCTGTCCATAAGTGACAATGCCATGGGTTGCATGATGGGACAGAAAGATGATAGAGGCTAAGAGCGAGCTATCTATTACCCCCATCAAAAGATTCAGCAACAGTGAACACAAGTACACTCTGATTGAGAAGACTTGTTGTGCTTTAGCATGGGCTTCTATGAGGTTACATCATTACCTCCATGGTCACATAACCCACCTCATATCCCGCGTGGATCCTCTCAAGTACGTGTTCAATAAACCCATGTTAAATTATCGGTTGTCCAGATGGAAGTTGATCCTACAATAATTTAACATCGTCTACGTGACTCAAAAGTCCATCAAAGGTCAAGGAATTGCAGATCAACTGGCCGCTGCACCTTTAGGGGACTTCAAACCCTTGGAGACATACTTCCCTGATGAAGGGGTAATGACAGTTCAGCAACACCATCAGTACAATACACGCCAAACATGGAAGATATATTTTGATGGAGCTATTAATATGGAAGGTTCTGGAGTTAGAGCAGTTCTAGTATCCAATACGGGGGAGCAGTATCCCGTCGCCGTCAAATTATAGTTTGTCAGTACCAAGAACACAGCTGAGTATGAAGGCTGTCTCATGGGGCTAAAACTTGCCCGTTCAATGGGCATCAGGCGGTTAACTGTCTTTGGAGATTCGGAGTTAGTGGTCAGACAATCCACGGAAATCTATCAAACCAAATAGCTACATTTGATGCCTTACCATTGGCAAGTTTTACAGATGGTTTTGGAGTTCGAAGAAATCTCCTTTCTACACATTCCTCGTAATAGGAATGACTTTGTAGACGCATTAGCAACTTTGGCCTCCTTGATTCACATACCTGACAAGGGACACTTGTCAAGCGTCACAATTGCCCTGCACAAGGCACCAGCCTATGGGAACTACGTTGGAGAAGTATCGGATGAGTTATCTCCCATCCAGCATCCTTGGTATCAGCATATCAAGGAGTACCTATGAGATGGATATATACCCGCTGAGGCGAGCCCGAATGAGAAAAGGCGGATCCATCGACTTTCTATGAAATTATACCTGAGCGGAGATGCCCTCTATAAGAGAGATGCAGGACAAGGTCTCCTCAGATGTTTAGACAAAGACCAAGCTCAAAGGCTTATAGATGAGATCCATGGTGGAGTCTGTGGCCCACACATGAGTATCCCCCTCCTTGTTAAGAAAATCCTCAGGACAGGACATTACTGGCTCTCTCTCAAAGCTGACTGTGATGACCACGTCGGGAGATGTTATCAGTGCCAAATTCACGGGAATGCTATCCACGCCCCTCCACGGGAACTCCACAATATGAGTTCGCCTTGGCCCTTCTCAATGTGGGGAATGGACGTTATCGGGCCCATTGAGCTTAAAGCCAGTAATGGACATCGCTTTATCTTCACCATGATCGACTACTTCACCAAGTGGGTAGAAGCAGCCTCCTTCCCCAGGGTTACCAAAGATGTCATCATTGTTTTCATCAGAAACAATGTCATTTGTCGATATGGACAACCAGAGGTAATTGTGTCAGACAATGCTAAGAACCTCAACAACAAGATGATGGAGGAGTTATGCAGTAAATTCCACATCAAACATCTTAACTCTGTCATCTACCGTCCGAAGATGAATGGTGTTGTTGAAGCGGCTAACAAAAACATTAAGAAGGTTATGCAAAAGATGTCCGCCAATCACAAAGGATGGCCTGACTTATTGCCTCTTACTCTGTTAGCCTACAGAACCTCAATGCGCACTTCCACTGGGGCAACCCCCTACGCATTAACCAATGGGATGGAAGCAGTGCTCCCCATAAAAGTAGAAATGGAATCCCTCAGAGTGTTGATAGACGCTTAGCTGGATGAAGACCAATGGGTACAAGAAAGGTTTCACCAATTGTCTCTAATAGACGAAAGGCGAACCGCGGCTATCTTCCATGGTCAGTTATATCAACAAAGGATCGCCAGATCCTACAACAGAAAAGTCTGGCTACGGCAGTTTAAACAACATGACTTTGTTTTGAAGAAGATCATTGACAACCAAGATCAATCTAAGGGAAAATTTGCTCCTAACTGGGAAGGCTCATTTGTTGTCAAGGAAGTATTGACAGGAGGCGCTCTCAGATTGCAAGAAATGGACGACGATGAATTTCCACAACTCATCAACTCGGACACCGCGTGAAGCAGTACTTTATGTCCGGGTTACCATCAAGCAAACATCCTGGTGTTGGATCATCAGATCACCAGTCATTCCGAATCTTTAACCCTTTACCACATACAACTCTTTTCCACACTTTGCCCCTCAGAGAAACATACTTTTCAAGCCAGCAGCCTGGCTTCACTACGTTCCTATAACTTTGGTCATCCCACCAGGGATTGAACCTTTCGCGCTTGCAGTTTGTCCCCCCAAACATGGGATCAAACTTTTCACACCTGTAGTTTATCCTGGACTTAGGATTAAACTTTCTTTTCCCCGCAGTCTGACCTGCACATGGGATCACGGTTTTTAACTCGTTTTGAGGGGCGAACTATGCCGACCTGATCTCCTCTTCAATAGGAGTACGTAGGCAACCATTTCATATGGCCCGGTCGTAATAAAACAAAAACAACAAAAACATTTCTACCCCCTTCTCCTTACAAAAATAAAAACAACAAAAAATATTCCTACACCCTTTCTACCATATAACGTTGAACCTTTTTACACGTGTTCGAACTACATGACCGATCTTCTCTTGATAGAGTACGTGGCGTACCATTCATGGTTTGGTCTCACCCCCTACCAAAAAACAAACATTTGTCAACGGTACTGGGATCATCCTTCAATCAACTACATTTCATTGGCTTCAGACCAAAGGGATGGAATTACCTGAACTCCTCCCATATAGGAGATTCGGCGAGTATCTAAGCTGCGATTGTACCTTGAAGAGCAACACCAATCCATAAGAGATGGAATTAACTAGGCTCCTCCTAAATAGGTGTACTGGCGACCATCTGTTGTACGGTTAATCTCAGAGAGGAAAGCCACACTCCTCTCCACATTTCCATACAGAAACCAGTCCCAAGACACTAAAGATGGTAGGGATACACACAGATCAATGATCCATTCTGAACTGTCCAGAGATAACTTAATGTCCATCCATCCAGGAGGAATTCAGAATACATCAAGATCACAAGTCCTGAAGAAGCAGGCAAAATATCAAGCAAGTATCAGAGCATATCTAAAAGGGAAGTGATCAAAAATATATTTCCCTGCTATATATAATGTTTTTTGATATACACAATGTAAACTGTATATAACAAAATGGCTATGCTAGTCTGTGCAGGAAAATACAAGCCCATCTACAAGTCAGGGTATATGCGAGCTAACAAGCCCAACATGGCATCCCTCTCAGAAGAAAGAGGTAAAGTTGTGGTCTCCTGTACGAGGGTATCCACACGACCCAACAGATCTGCAGCCATTTGCATGGTGACCATATGCTCATCAATGTAAGTGTTCATCTCTGTAATTATGCCAGTGGTAAGGGACCTCACTGCAGTACTATCTATGACGGCTATATCCCGGGCAGATATGGCACTATCCCGCTCAACTATCAGTGCATCTCTAGCTGATCTGGCCTCATCCCGCTCAACAACAGCGGCATCTCTACGAGCTAATGCATCGTCTCTCTCTAACAGAGCTACGTCTCTCCCATCAAGAGCAGTCAACATCAAGGCTCTAGCCTGATCTCTCTCGTAGGTCATCAGATGAAGACTCTGCTCAAAGTATTGTGATGAATGTTGAATCACAACAGTACTAGTACTGGGAGAATCTAAAGGAGATGTTGGCAACCCGGTAACTAGCTCCTCCTCGATGTGGGAATCAATGTCATCCATGGGCTCTACATCGTCTGAATCACTACTCGTCAATGAGGATATTGCCACCGCCGATGAAGTCTCTATCTCCATCCACGCAAAATACTCTGGCGAACATCTCGAATGGCTATCAGAAAAAGCAGCTATCTCGCGCTGATCCCAACAAGCATTGTGACAACCCGAGAATTTAGAATATTTATAAAATTTTTATTAATTAATTTAAGGTTCGGTATTAGAACCTAGACAAAAAATTAGTGTATGCGTTTAATATTTTTAAGATAGAATTTTGAGGATTTCAAAATTCTGTGAAGGATTTAAGTTAATTATTCAAGATTAAAGAAATACGTGAATGTGTTTTGTGTATATGTGTACAGTATGTGGTTAAGGGTCAAGGGTTGTAAGACCCCGAATTTATTTTTTTTTAAATAAAAAGGAATTTCCTTTATTTATTATTTTGAAATAGTAAGGGTTGATTTGATTAATGTGGATAGTTAAGGGTTAAATACGCAAATATTTCAAAATAAGCAAGTGGTTATAAAATATTCATTTTTGTCGAGGAATATTCGTTTGGTCGTGGAATATTAAATCTTTGTGGGAATATTAAATGCACGACGGTAGTAGACCCGTGTGTGGGCCCCATAACGGAAAGCGATTGGTTGAAGAAAACGACAAATATAAGTTGGTTAAAAATAACTTGGCGTAGTTATATCAATTAAGACCATTGGAATACCCGGTGGTTAAAATACTGATGTATGCTGCGTGGCATAAAGCTTTACCAGTATTGCACGCGTATTGTTGAATTATTGATCCTTACGTAAGAAGACACTACTCAATAATTTTCACGGTGAGTTATTGTTCAATATTTTATTTTATTGATTCAATAATTCTTTGCGTTGATATTTTATATTATTGATGTTCAATAATTGTCAACGCATGATATTTCCCATTATCGGATCAATAATTCATATTATTTGAATAATATTATTAGATAACATTATTGGCAATGTCTAGAAAGTTCGCTGTCTAAGGAGAGGTTTGGTCACCTAATTGCGCGCGCCAAGATGAGAGAGATCCTTATTGAAAGCCCCCTCTTTCCAGGAGCTACCTGGTTGTCATAATTGTGATTCGTAATATTATTTGTGAATAATTAATTATTGATTCATATGATAAGGAAATATTTATTTTATATGAATATAAATGATGGATTTATTTATGTGGTTATTAATGAAGGAATTAATCTTTGAGATGTTTTATCAAGTATTTTATCGGATTGGAGGTATTAAAAATTAAATCGGGGTTTTGAGATATATTATGGGGTTATAATTTTTAATCCGAATTGATTTGGATTGTGGTAATTTTTGGGTATGTTATACATACATAAGTTGAGTATATGTCCACAAATTTTGAACCGTTAAAATTCACGAATGATTTGTTATGAATTTTAAGAGGTGTCGATTCGGAAATTAGGTTTATAATTGATTTTGGTGGAAAATTCTAGAATTGAGTGGGCCCCACTTGTGGTTGGTGAATAAATGTGCTGAATTTTATTTCAAATGTGGTGGGTGGCAATAGTAGCGAGTAAAGCCATCGTGTAGCAGTGTCAAGTCTGCTTCATGGGCTAACATTTTCCTATAAATAGAGGGCTAAGTTAGAATTGAAAATCACACGTAAACAAAGTTTTCTCTCTTTCTCTCTATATTATTGAGCGTATTTTGTGAGTATTTAGATACTTTGAGAGTTCTTTATTCAAGACAAGTTTCATTCAAAGATCACTTGAGACCTTTCCTTCCGGAAATCGATTCTTTGAGGTAAGGGATATTATTTTTTTCGTAATGATATTATTTCTTCAATATCATTTATCTTTGAAATGTTGATCTGAAGTTTTTATCAAATTTGGAACTTTTTTCATGTCTGGAGTTACTATTCATGAGTTACTATTCACGAGTTACTATTCACGAGTTACTATTCACGAAAGTACTATTCATGAAGCGTGAAAATGTTTTTTGTGGAATTTCTATCTTTTGGTGTGTGAGATTCTTATTCACGATACTAAAGACTATTCACGTATATCGACACTATTCAAGAAAAATAAAATTTCTTCTTTTTCGTCCAAAATATCTATTCGGATACTAGCTTTGATTGTATCCATGTTTTGATCATTCTTGAATTTTACACCACTATGATTATTTTTGAGGTATTGTTGGACATGGATAAAACAAAGTACTAATCATTAATCCTTAATCCTTGTCATTTTGTTTCTTTGGATTCGTTTCTTTAAAAATATTTTCATCATCCTCGATCTTAAATGATGATATTATTGAATATCTTTGGGCAGTAGTGCAAAGATGAATGATTTCTGAAGAATATCTTTGGCCGTAGTGCAAAGATGAGCGGTGTTTAAATGAACATGACCGATCGATGAATATCTTTGGCCTTTAGTGCAAAGATGAGCAGTGTTGAGATGAACATGATGGATTGATGAATATCTTTGGCTGTAGTGCAAAGATGAATATTTGATTTGAGATGAATATTGATTGATGTTCTGAGGATAAAATATTGATGATGGACTCTTCTACTATAATATTCATAGATTATAGTAGATTTCATTCTCTACGTAACTCTTCTATGAATTATTATTTCCGCTGCGAATATTGATCCGAAACTTGTTGTCTATCAGATTATATCATGATTTTTTCCTGTTGGAGACTAACGATAATTTGTTGTATATTATCTTAGTCATAGTATTCTTTATTTGGGCTAGTTGAGCTCACCCTTTTCCTTGTTGTTCCATTTTTCTTCTCGGGAGGCTAGAATGTATGCGCAGTACTAGTCGGGTATGGAATGAAGGTTCTAGAGAGAGTTGTTTAGTAGTTCTCACCATTTTGTAAAATAATGTATCAATAATTATGATGGGAATTTATTTTGCGTGTGGATATTGTCTAGAAGACAATATTATATTTAAACTCACAAGATATATTGTCGTATTTCACACCGACATTTGTATTATTGAAGTTGTAGTTTGCTTCTTGTACCATGTATTTGGCGACTCAGAATGGGTGTTGTGTATACCTATTTTGGGGGCGTCACAGTTGACCAGATAAACGATATCTGTAATAAACCCTAATATTATATTAAGAACGTCAATGTTCGGTTAGAAAACCCTAGCGATTAACAAGAAACCCTAGAAACCGGTTCTGGAAACCCTAATTTCAGTTCCAGGAATCCAAAACCCTAATTCGGGAACTGAAACCCTAATCTGGGAACTTAAATGATTATTATATTGCTTAAGTGTTATTAATTAGTATATTAATTAGGGTAAAGCTTAATTAATTAGCAAACCCTAATTTCACATTTAGAAAACCTTAATTTCGGGATTTGTAACCCTAATTTAAAATTGGGAAAAATCTAATTATTAATTTAATACTTTTAATGTTAATTAGGATATATTAATCCTAATATTCAAGTTAAGTAATTAGAAAACCCTAATCTAATTACTTAAATCTAATTTTCTAATATAGAAAATTAATTTTCTATTAGAAACCCCAATTAGTGATTTATAAACCCTAATGACCATTTTGACCCTAATTGCTTAATTAGCGATTTTAATTAGGAAATACTAATCCTAATTAGCAATATTTAAATTATGATTAAGAAATTGTAATATAATTAGAAAATTCTAATTATAATTTAGAAATATTAATTTTCTATTTTTGAAAACCTAAATTGGAGATTTTAGAAAAATAAATTGCAAACCCTAAATTTTCCCAAACCCTAAATCCTAACCAAACCCTAAACCCTAAGGGTTTGGCCAAGGTCCAAATTGCCATTAAAATTAAATGGAAAAAGACTATTTTGCCCTTTGTTGCATTATTGGACTTTACTTGCAAGAGTTGGCCTAGTGAAGTGGGTGAACCACCCTAGCCTATACATGTGCAATATATCCAGCCATTCCAGCCGAAAATGATCAGATCTTAGCAACAAGGCAACAAATAAATAGATTAAAGAGAGAGAAAATAGTTGCTTACATTTTCATTTTTCACCAAGCCACTCTCTCTCTATATTTCGGGTTTGAGAGTGAGAGGGGGGTGATAAACAAAGTCAAAATCAGTTCTTAGCAAAACAAAAACAGATCCATAGATCAGAATCAAAGATCATGCATGAATGAGGTATAAACCCTAATTTTTGTAAATCACATGATTTTATGTTACTGATTGGTTAGAGTTGTGTTATAGAGTGTTATTTGATGATCTGGGTTGTCAAAACTCAGATCTATATCATCTTGATGCTCGAATTTAAAGATTTCTCAAATCTGGAAATCTGGAAAATTAGTGTCTGACAGTCAAATGTCAAACCACATAGATCGGTGTCTGTTATTTATTTTTGTGTGTTAAATGTTTGAACGTGTAGTATGTTGTGTGGTCTTTATTCTGCAACTTGAATATAGTCCAGATCATGAGTAGATCGAAAGATATAATCAGTCAAACTACGCCGACCGTTTCATTTTGGCCGGGTTCGGGTTACCCGAAACCCGTAACCTACCGACAAGCTTTGCGAGCTTCGATCTTACTTCTCGTTGATGTTTAGTCCGTGATGTTTAAATAGATTTGTAGTTTGACATGAGTACTACACTTGTAAACCTTTAGGTCATCCAGATCCATAACAGAAACGAAGTTGTAGCTGGTCAAACTATAGTTGACCATTCTACCTGAAGAACAATATGGGTAACCCAGATTCTTCATGAATCATTTTTTGTCAGAACTTTGACCGATATAGATCTTACTATTTTGATGTTTTTAAGTCGATCTGTTGATATATTATTGTAACCGGATATCTCAACTTCATTCTTGAAGCTTTAAATAACACTAAGTAAACCTGGAGCGCATGGATCAAAGAGCTGGAAAGTAACCTCTCGAACTGTTCTTTATTTCTGGGAAACCCAGAAATGAAGAACAACTCTGACATGAAATTCTGATGCCTATAACTCACTGATTAGTTGTTGGATAGCCATGAACTTAGTTGTTAGTTGTTGTATTACATTAGTACTATATTATTAAAACAAGAACACGGCCAGAAACCTAAGGATCAAAGAATTATAACCGGTCAAACCACCCACCCTCTCAACTGACAAGAAGTTCTGGGCAGGATGAAGAACACCATTAGCGACGGATTCGTCACCTAAGGCCCCTATAGCGACACTTAATTTCGGAAATTACTTATTATTTTTCGAAAATGATTATTTTAATTAAATAAATAGATTTTAATTATTAAAAATACATAATAAATTCCCAAAAATTATTTTAAATTCTGAAAAATAGTTTTAAATTATTTTTGAGTATATTTCATAAATATTTAATATTTTTGGAATATAAATGGTATTTAATTTATTTAATTATAATGTGAGACCCCAGATTTTATCAATAAAGATTTAAATTTTGTTGAAATAATTTTTAATATTATGGTGTGAATTTGAGATAATATTATAGTTGTGGGTAGTATTTATAAATTTTGCAAAGTATGCAAGTGGTTATATTATATTCGATTGGTCGGGGAATATTCGGTTTAGCAGGGAATATTCGTACAACGGCTCAATCATTGGTGGACCCTAATAATGTAATTATTAGCCGGATTGAGAAAACGACAAAAATATTTTATTGAAATAACGGCGGAAGTTTTACTGGGTTGATCTTGTTGAACTACTTTCGGTAGTAAAAGTACGAGAATACATGTGGTTGCATAGTAGCACTGCGGTATTGATTATTGATGCTTATGTGAGAAGTCACTCGGTTTGATTCCATTATTGTCATGAATTATTATAACGATAATGACTTTTTGTTTTATTCAGTATTATTAACGTAATAAAAAAGTAAACATCTTTTTTATATAAAATGAATACTTTATTAAAGTTATTTTATAAATAAAATATATTATATTTTATTATGCATAGTGTCATATAGTGTTTTTGCATAGTGTTTTGCATAGTATTGCATAGTATTTGCATAGTAAAATATTTTTATATAAATAGAATATATTATATTTTATTTAAAAGATTTTTCTTTAAATATGGACCGTCAGATTAAAGTAAATCAATCTGGACCGTTCATGGATTAGTTACTTATGCATTCCATTTTCCTATAAATAAGCTCATTCCTTCATTATTTTCTTACTTAATTCATTGAAACTCTAGAGAGAAATTATAGAGAGAAGCTATAGAGAAAATTATAGAAAGAAGAAGAGTATTCTCGCTACTTCACTACTTCTATATTCAGGTTCTTTTTACGGTAAGGGTGTTATTCTTTCTTCTTGAAGAGAACTTACATTATTCCATTCACTATTATTCTGTTGGAATAACTTTTGTAAAAAGTGGCATACCCTATACATAACTTTGTATACGCAGTATACCCTATACTTGGTGAAATCCTTATGTTATTCCATTGCTTATTATTACATTGGAATAACTTTGTATATCTGTGATTTACCCTATACTTGGTGACATTCTTCTATTATTACATTGGAACATCCACATGCGTGTGTGTTTTACAGGACTGGTTCCGATTTTATTATTCATTGGAACATCACATCGTGTGTTTTACAGGACTGGTTCCGTCTTTATCATTACATTGGAATATCCTATCTCGTGTGTTTTACCGGATCCGGTTCCATCTTTATTATTACATTGGAACATCCTGTCGGTGTGAATTTCACGACACGGTTCCGTTATTATTATACATTGGAATAACTCGTCATGCTGATCACCGCATGCGTATGGTGATTTCTTTTGTTATTCCATTCTTTATTATACCCGGTTGGTTAAAACTTTGACTTCTATACTCCATGAAATTAGTAGAATATCCTTGATATTTGCGTTTCATCCAAAGATCTTTTCACGGAAATATTCTTCCGATCATTCTTGAATTTTACTCTCTAAACGTTATTATGTTGACAATTTGGACGTTAATAATTCATGGATTAAATAATTCTTGAACTTGTTTTATTGAATTATTATGTCATTGTCATCATCCTCATGTTATATTATGTTATCTTTGGCTTACGTCGCATAGATGAACTTAGTATGATTATGACCGAGGATCATTCGGTATAATCATGACTTGATATAAATGATGTGACAAAAGTCCTCGGTGGCACTGTAATGCGTTGATGGATAGTTTTTGGTATGATTATGACCGGGGTGATTCGGTATAGTCATGACCATTGATAATTTGATGAAAATCCTTGGCCGTGTGGTACGTGGATGATTAGATGTGGTGGTTTATTTATTAAGATGAGTCTCGTGATAAAAATTGATGAAAACCTTTTAAAACCTAAAAGATAGTAGAGATTTTATTCTCTACTGACTCTTTTAATGGATTGCTTATTAAGCTATGATTAAACCTGGTTGTCTATTGTATTTTATCGGTTTAACATTGTTGAAGGCTAATGATAATTTATTCTCGCATTATCTTAGTCATAATATTTCATTGGGCTAGTTGAGCTCACCTTTCTTTCATTGTTCTCTTCGTGAAATGAGAACAACATTTTGGGACGAGTCGGGAGCGAAGTAATGGTCCGAGAGGATAGCATTAGTAGTCCTCACTATTACGTGAAATAGTGTGATAATAGTTGTAATGAGGACTCCTTTTGAGTTTGTATAATATCTAGTAGACAATATTTGTATTCAAACTCACGCTTTATGTCGTATTGTACACCATGATTAGGTTAGTAAGTTGTATTTGAATTTATGTACCATGTAAGTGGCGACCCAAGATGGGTGACGTATACCTAATTTTGGGGCGTCACGGTTGGTATCGAGCCATAAGTGTGAAGAGCCCCGAGCCTCATTTGGTGACTTCTGTTGATGGGGAATGCACCAAGCCGACTCTCGTAGGGGGGACGTCTTTCGGTGGCAAGTCGATAGGTACCAATGTGAGGTCTTGACACAAGTTGGTGTCCGAGTCACGATTAGTATCGAGCTTAGGATATGATCCCCTGGTGAGATGTGAGATAAGAACTAGGAGGGAGAGACAGGGGAATTCCTTCGCTTAGTATGACCTACCTAAATTTATTTGGTATTTAATTGGTCGGTCAGAGTATAGGGATAATATGTGATATGTTAATTAACCCTTGTTTTGTGACAGTGTTTGAGAATGACATCTGAAAATGCTGAGATAAGCAATGAAGCACATTAGAGTGTTGGTTCAGCTCAAACAAAAGGTAACGACCAACAACACGATAATAATCATCACTGGTGGTGGCAACCGCTATCGAACAATGATAACCATCGGGGAAATTATCATGCTAAGAATGGTAACCACTTGATTGGTAATCATGGCAATGATAATAGAAGTGGAAATTGCAAGAAGAGAAGGTCATTTAGCTCAATTTTGTTGTGCACCAAAGTCAAGTCTAGCTGGGACGGTGGCACCAAAGGCGGATACGGACAAAACAAAGTCGGTGGTTTCAGGAAGAGCGTTTTTCGTGACTTCTCAAAAAGTGGGTAACCCGAACGAAGTTAGCACGGGTTAGTTAATTATAAATTGCGAAGTCTATACCTTATAAGATACCGGTTTTACCCATTATTTTATCTCTCTTGCTTGCGTTCAACGTTTAAATTCGACTCCGGAGAAGTTAGACTTTGACTTATTGGTTGAAACTTCGTTAGTAGGAGCCTTCGTTACCGCTACTATTTTTAAATCTTGTTTAATTCAAATAAACATTTTCACGTTACCTGTCGATCTTATCTTTTTGAAAATATTTGCCTTTGATGTGATTTTTGAATCAATTGGTTAGCTACTCATCATGCTTTTCGTAAGGTTGTTAGCTTTTATATTTATAACAACCTGTTATACTAATTCAAAGTAACCAAACCCTAAAGTTAATCATTGTCATATCAAGCCATAAGTAAAGAGCCCGAACCTTTCGTTGTTGACTTCCTTGTGTGGAATGCAATCAAGCCACACTTTTCGTAGGCAACATCGTGAATGAAGATGGCAAGTTTATAGATATCATTGTGAGGTCTTTATCTAGGTTAAGGGATAGAAGTCACAGTTGGTATCAATGTGATGTACTATCCAAGTCTTAGATGAGAGTAATAGATTTTGAATGATATTTCTATCATTAATAAATTTCTTTGCGTATTCTTGAAGACTTCCTAGCCTACCCTAGAGCGTGAAATCGAATTTTGTATTGACCCAAGTACAAAAACCCATTTCTTAAACCCTCAAATATTTCTTCAACTAAAAGGATCATTTACGTGGATTATGATGAAAGTCATAATAAAAGCATTGGACTAATGAAAATCATGGGTATACGTGGTATTAGTAAGTGTTATAATGAGTTATGTTGGTTAGTATGTGAAAACATGAAAGTTTCTTAGAAATCACAAAGAGTTGAAAATCGATTTTGGTGAAAAGCGTAACATGAAATTCAATTGACCATATCTCCTATTATATTTTGAATTTTGAGTGTGGTCAAGTCCTAGAGTTAGATCTATGAGTTACCTAACTAATACAAGTGGAATTACTGGAAAAGGTGTTGTAGATTTTTGTGTGGACTGATTTTAGCAAAGGAGTGCAAAGCTGCAAAAACCGAAAAAAGCTGCTGCCATGATTTTAGAGGGCTGTTTCGGCCACTTAAATTATGAGAAAAATTCTGGCCTTTTGGGACATGAAATTATATGGTATAAAGTACCTCCTGTCCAAAAATGAGCCCATTCGACTTAAAATGAGCAAGTTATGACTATTTCAATATTTAGGTTTTTTAAAAAAACGCTATAACCTGAGAGTTCTATAACTCCGATGACCATGAAATTTAAACTAGAAGCTCATGTTAACATGTATAAGGTCCTGCCAAGATTTGGGAATTTTGGAGTTAAACTTGAGGTAGCTAATTTCTTAAGGAATTAATTAGAAATTAATTTTTGAAAAATAGTAAATGAATTTTAAAATTCCGAGAAAAATATATTTTCATTATGGGACTATATTATGCTAAATCCCAGAAAAGAAATATTTTGGGACTAATTTGGTATTTTTCATGAAAATAGTTTAGAATTACGAACATATGAGTTAAATATGTTATGTGAAGTAACAAAGTTGAAAATATGATTTTATGGCTAGAGAATCCTATATAGAGTATATGCATATTTTTATGAGGATTTGATAATTGGTGATGATATTTTATGAGTATGGCATTTTTGAATGATTAAATGCATTATATGGTAAAGCGTAAACAATTGAGAAAAATTGTTTATAAATTTAAGAAGTGATTAAAATATTGTTATAATATTAATGTTATTAGATTATGAGATTATTAAGTGATTGATAACATGGGGATATTCTTGAATCTGGATAAATTATATTATAAATGTTTAATATTTATCCTTTATCTCATTTGATTGATTCTTTATATCATTATCCTCATTATGTTTATATTATGTTGAAAGTCATCGTGGCTGTAGTGCATAGATGGACTTGGTATGATTATGACTGAGGATTGTTGTAGTATAATCATAGCAAGTAATTGAAAACACAATTATCTTTGGTAGTAGTGCATGGATAATTTGTGGTCGTGATACTAATGAATACACAATTATCTTTGGTAGTAGTGCATGGATAATTTGTGGTCGTGATCTTAATGAATACACAATTATCTTTGGTAGTAGTGCATGGATAATTTGTGGTCGTGATCTTAATGAATACACAATTATCTTTGGTAGTAGTGCATGGATAATTTGTGGTCGTGGATATCTTAATGAATACACAATTATCTTTGGTAGTAGTGCATGGATAATTTGTGGTCGTGATCTTAATGAATACACAATTATCTTTGGTAGTAGTGCATGGATAATTTGTGGTCGTGGTACTAATGAATACACAATTATCTTTGGCCGTAGTGCATGAATAATTTGTGGTCGTGATACTAATGAATACACGATTATCTTTGGCCGTAGTGCATGGATAATTCGTGGTCGTGATACTAATGAATATCCTTGGCCTGTAGTGCAGGGATGATTCGATGATATGGATTAATTATTGAGCTGAGTCTCAGCAATGAAATATTAATTCATGGATGTGGTAAAAGTCATCTTTGGCCGTAATGCATTGATAGACTTGGTATGATTATGACCACGTATTATTCGGTATAATCATGACCGTAATTGAAAACACGAATATCCTTAGCTAGTAGTGCATGAATAATTCATGGTTGTGATACTATTAAAAGAGAGTCTCAGTATTATTGGTTTTCAGTTGTATATCTTTAGCCTGTAGTGCAAAGATGAATTGTTAATGAATATCTTTGGCCGGATTGCAAAGATGAACTTAATATTTTCAACGATAAAGGTATTAAAGGTATCCTCACCTCTTTATCATACCAGTATCGTACTTCTAATTTCGAGGGCGAAATTCCATAAGGAAGGAGATTGTGAGACCCCAGTTTTATCAATAAAGATTTAAATTTTGTTGAAATAATTTTTAATATTATGGTGTGAATTTGAGATAATATTATAGTTGTGGGTAGTATTTATAAATTTTGCAAAGTATGCAAGTGGTTATATTATATTCGATTGGTGGGGAATATTGGTTTAGCGAGGGAATATTCGTACAACTACTCAATCATTGGTGGACCCACAATGAAATTATTTGTCGGATTGAGAAAACGACAAAAATATTTTATTGAAATAACGGCGGAAGTTTTACCGTTGATACTGTTGAACTACTCGGTAGTAAAAGTACAGTAATACATGTGGTTGCATAGTAGCACACGGTATTGATTATTGATGCTTATGTGAGAAGTCACTCAGTTTGATTCCATTATTGTCATGAATTATTATAACGATAATGACTTTTTGTTTTATTCGTATTATTAACGTAATAAAACAGAAACATCTTTTTATATAAAACAGAATACTTTATTAAAGTTATTTTATAAATAAAATATATTATATTTTATTATGCATAGTGTTGTATAGTGTTTTGCATAGTGTTTTGCATAGTATTGCATAGTATTTGCATAGTAAAATATTTTTATATAAATAGAATATATTATATTTTATTTAAAAGATTTTTCTTTAAATATGGACCGTCAGATTAAAGTAAATCAATCTGGACCGTTCATGGATTAGTTACTATGCATTCCATTTTCCTATAAATAGAAGCTCATTCCTTCATTATTTTCTTATTTAATTCATTGAAACTAGAGAGAAATTATAGAGAGAAGTTTATAGAGAGAAAATTATAGAAAGAAGAAGAGTATTCGCTACTTCACTACTTCTATATTAGGTTCTTTTACGGTGAGGGTGTTATTCTTTCTTCTTGAAGAGAACTTACATTATTCCATTCACTATTATTACATTGGAATAACTTTGTAAAAGTGGCATACCTATACATAACTTTGTATCGCGGTATACCCTATACTTGGTGAAATCCTTATGTTATTCCATTGCTTATTATTACATTGGAATAACTTTGTATCGTGATTTACTATACTTGGTGACATTCTTCTATTATTACATTGGAACATCACATGCGTGTGTTTTACACGGACTGGTTTCGATTTTATTATTCTGTTGGAACATCACATGCATGTGTTTTTTAGGACACTGGTTCCGTCTTTATCATTACGTTGGAATATCCTATCTCGTGTGTTTTACACGGATCTGGTTCCATCTTTATTATTCATTGGAACATCCCGCAGCCGATTGTGAATTTCACACGACTTTGGTTCCGTTATTATTATTCATTGGAATAACTTTTATCTATCGGCAATACCGCATGCATGGTGATTTCTTTTGTTATTCCATTCTTTATTATACCCGGTTGGTTAAAACTTTGACTTTATACTCCATGAAATTAGTAGAATATCCTTGATATTTGCGTTTCATCCGATATCTTTTCACGGAAATATTCTTACGATCATTCTTGAATTTTACTCACGAAACAGTATTATGTTGACAATTTGGGACGTTAATAATTCATGGATTAAATAATTCTTGAACTTGTTTTATTGAATTATTATGTCATTGTCATCATCCTCATGTTATATTATGTTATCTTTGGCTTACGTGCATAGATGAACTTAGTATGATTATGACCGAGGATCATTCGGTATAATCATGACTTGATATAAATGATGTGACAAAAGTCCTCGGTGGCACTGTAATGCGATGATGTATAGTTTTTGGTATGATTATGACCGAGGGTGATTCGGTATAGTCATGACCATTGATAATTTGATGAAAATCCTTGACCAAGTGAAGTGCGAGGATGATTAGATGTGGTGGTTTATTTATTAAGATGAGTCTCAAATGATAAAAATTGATGAAAACCTTTAAAACCTAAAAGATAGTAGACTTTATTCTCTACTTGACTCTTTTAATGGATTGCTTATTCACTGCAGATTAAACCTGGTTGTCTATTGTATTTTATCGGTTTAACCTTTGTTGAAGGCTAATGATAATTTATTCGCATTATCTTAGTCATAATATTTCTTCTTTGGGCTAGTTGAGCTCACCCTTTCTTTCATTGTTCTCTTGAAATGAGAACATAATTTGGACGAGTCGAGAACGAAGTAATGGTCCAGAGGATAGCATTAGTAGTCCTCACTATTCAGTGAAATAGTGTGATAATAGTTGTAATGAGGACTCCTTTTGAGTTTGTATAATATCTAAGTAAACAATATTTGTATTCAAACTCATGATTTATGTCGTATTGTATACTACGATTAGGTTAGTAAGTTGTATTTGAATTTATGTACCATGTAAGTGGCGACCCAAGATGGGTGACGTATACCTAATTTTGGGGGCGTCACATATAATATTAAATAAATGATTTAAAAATGATTTAAATACATGAAAAATCATGAAAAATAATATTATGGTAAAAGAAAATATTTTAAGTTATTTTAAGTGACTTTTATTATTTTGGGATAAATTTCATTAATTAATTAATATTAATGATAATTAGTTTATTTAATAAATATATTAAATAAATTATGGAAAAATAGAATTAATGCTTTATAAATCATATAAAAATGATTTAAGTGTTATAAAAATATTTTGAGTTATAAACTATAACTTTTGATATTTTGTCATGAAAATATTAATATTTTAATATTAAAAGCAATTATCGGATAATGAATTTAAGTGATTAAAAATCATATAAAGGTGATTTTAAAGTATTAAAAATACTTTATGATATTATAAAATATATTATAATATTATGATATGTTTTTCATTAATGTTTGATATTAAATAAATATTAATGATATTAGAATTAAGTGGTATTTATATTATTTAAATACGATATTAATGATTTAAAAATCAAGATAAATAGTAATAATTATTTAAAAATTATTACGAACTTATGAAAAGTATTTTGACTGCTTAGAAAATTGTCTAAGATATTGTTAAGTGTTAGGCAGAGTTTAATTGAACTTAGACTCGATAAAAGTCCGACTAGACCGTCGGTATGTCAGCTTTGTGTCGGTTTCAAGTCAGACTGAAATAGTTTGGCCTGATACTGAGTCTTATATGTGTTATAGACTGATAGGGTTATGTGTTATGTGTTTAGGTTATTCTATGTATATCTATATATATAATAATATTATATTGTGATGATATTATTCTAATATTGGAGATCTATATTACTAATATTAGGTCTTCGGATAAAGCGATATAAATTGCGTTGCGGTAATCAACGGTTCAGGCAAGTTTGTTTTACTTAACTCTATTAAGAGTGTTTTATTCGGATAAGCTTATGGTTAATCATTGCTGGTTGCCATGAATTGTACTCTGTATATTGCATGTATAAGTCAGGTATGAAAGGCTGATCACCTTCATTACCAGTTGGTTCGGATATATTTGTTCATGTATAATACTTGTTCGATCATAAATTTGTTCTGCTTTAGTTCACAATTATATTGTTGAATTATACTTGACCAATTATTCAAATTATTTCAATCATGATATATCGTTATATTATTGAACTTAAACTTGATGGGCAGTCCTTATGCTCACCCTTGCTATATCATGATAAAATATTGCAGATTAAGGCGAATGCTTCGGATACAAGGAAATGTTAAAGACAGGTCCAACTTAAAGTGAATGTGCGCGATTAGTTTTGTAATAGTATAGTTTGATAATCATGTTATGTGTTAGTTAAGTTATGAATTGTGTATAAGTTAAGGTTACTCGACCTTGGGGAAAAGTATGTAAGTTTAATGTATAAACAATTTATGTTTATATCTTTAGCAAATAGTAATAGTTGTATAGAATGATCGAACCGGATCCGAGGTGATTTAGGACCTGGATTTCGGGGCCCTCACAAGCATACACACGGGATCGGTCCTCTGCTGAAAGATAGCGAGAAGCTAAACGCTGGCCCAACGCCCCCTCAAAAGGATGAAAATCCTGGAACTGGTCAAACTGCGACATCACGGCCAGCGGGTGATGGGTAGTCATGCCCCTCAAACCAGCCAGAGGGAGATAATCTATGCCCAGAGCGTGAATAATGAAGTTGTAAGGTAAATTAAGCCCTGTGCATGGAAAAATGCCAAACGGATCTCTAATATCCACCAAGAACATAGACCAAGACATAACGTATGTACACTCAGATGGCTGAAAGGAGTATGACATGGCTATATCATGGGTGAAACAATACACGTGCCGTCTAAAAGTGCCAATCGATCTCAAGTGTGACATAAACCACACGTGCGGCAATAGACCGAAGCCGCGTCAAACACTCACTCATCGGATAAGTGCAAAGATGTAGCCCGACTTCATAGTCTCTGCTATAATCATCGGTATGATGGTACGACCCTCCCTGAGAGCTCTCACTGCCATGATAACTCCTCTATCCAACTCATCCATATATCGTGGCATATAGACATATGACAGTACGTATAATAACAGTACATCCACCCTAGCCAGACCCCAATGATCCTCCAGTGTGGTGAAATCCCCGGAATGTCGTGTATAACTATCCTCAGAGCCAAATCTATCAAATAAAAAATGCTGGGATATAACGTGGCCAGATGTAAGCTCATCCTGCACCACCCTACGCCTCAATCCAGTAAGGGTCATGAACTGTCGACTCATGTCCCTGATAAGTGGATTTCATATGCATGAATCATTGTTCATTTCACGCTTAATTGTTGCTATTTTCTTATTTTCTTATTCGTTTTTATTTGTTTTGTGTTCTTTTATGTGTAGGGTGGTCATTGTAGCATTTAACAAGATTTGGAGTCAATTGGGATCATTTCGGGAAGAATTCGTGAAGGAAAGGAAAAAGTGACTCGGCAGCTTTTTGTGGAAACTTGCAGTGGGCATGCCCGCCGGGGCGGGGGGTCTCGACCAGCTAACTCTCCTGTTTGATTTTGGACTGTGTTGCTACATGGTTTCTAGTGTTGTAATCACATATAGACTCTAAAATATAAAGGATGTCGACTAGAACACTAGAGAAAGGCGTCTATTACTCAACTAACAACGAATTGAGCAAGAGGCGAAGCATATTATGAAGATTTTTCTAGATTTTCACAGCAAGCTTGGGAGGAGTACATTGAAGAGAATTTCGTGACGATTGAAATTCTAGGCTATGTGAAGGGTGTTCATCACTATTCTTCTCTTTAGTCTTTTATTTGTAATTGCAAGGATGTTTTCTTTAGATTATTAAGTTTTTATTTCATTCGTTTTGAACTAATTCGCTTTTTAGACTTATGATGGATCCTTGGGTGAATCGATGATTTTATAATTTTGATTTCCAGTTTAATAAAGTATTTTCAGTTTATCTATATTAATTTGAGCGTGAATTTATAAATTACTTGATCAACAGTTCTTTGTGGATTTGTGTGGAATCGAGAGAGGATATTCAAATCTAGACTTAGTTAATATAACATGTGTCATGAATTTTGTGAATACCATATTCTTGATTATTGTTAAGGTAGAGATATGCTTGACATCGCATGTAATCAGATAGAGAACTTAATCTTAAACCTTCTTTAATTTCAGTTCACATAGAGATATAGTGAGTTCGTTGATTTAGGTGTTTAACTTGTTTTTATCTAAATTGTGGATTTAAGTTAATACGGTATTAGTGCATCGAGAGGTGGCTAGTACTACATTCGTGTTCTTGATTAATTAACTGGGATATTGAGTTGAATTGGAATAAAGGTTTGAAAATTGGAGTGAAGCTTAGGGTGAAATCACAAGTCTAATTCTTCATCAATTGTTTGAAATTTTGGATTTTGATATTTGTGATTGTTTTGTGATAGTTTATTTATTTATTAATTTAGTTTCTATAATTTTAAACCATTGAATTGAATAGTTTAATAGAATTAGGATTAATAGAAATTTGGTAATTGTGAAGTTAAATTTCTTGTTAATTTGTCTTCATGGGAACGATACTCTACTCATTATTATATTACTTATTGACCACGTATACTTGCGTCTTTTGCGTATATAGATTTTACCCAACAAGTTTTTGGTGCCATTGTCGGGGACAATTTAGTTTAGATATTAATATTTTTACAATATCAGTTTAATTAGTCCAGTTTTACTTAAACACTTTTTGTTTTATTTTGTTCTTCTTATTTCAGGTTTTTGACATTGGTTTATGCAAACTCGATCTAAAAATCCAGACTTGCTTCCTTTTGAGGACGATATTGAGAGAAGGTTTCAGAAGTTAAGTAAGTGGATCAAGGAAACAAGGGACGAGTTCGAAAACTCTGATAAGGAAGAAGCAATGGCTACCGAAGACCAGAAAGCGTTGAGGGATTTTGCAACACCTAAGGTGACTGATCTGCAGTCGAGTATCACTAGGCCTGCAATAGCTGCGAATACTTTTGAAATCAAGTCTGGGACCATTCATATGATGCAGAATTCAGTTCAGTTTGGGGGAATGGCAAATGACGATCCGAACGAGCAATTAATTAATTTTTTTGAAATGTGCGACACTTTCAAGTACAATGGGGTGTCGGATGAGGCAGTGAGACTTCGCTTGTTCCCGTTCACTTTACGGGACAAGGCGAAGAGTTGGTTACATTCTCTGCCGCCGGGATCGATAACTACGTGGGAAGACTTGGCTCAGAAATTCCTTGCCAAATTTTTCCCACCGGTGAAAACTGCCAAAATAAGGAATGACATAACAATGTTTGAGCAGCAAAATGGGGAGTCGCTATATGAGGCATAGGAGAGATACAAGGAGATACTTAGAAAGTGCCCACATCAGGGATTGCCCAAGTGGCTGCAAATGAACACCTTTTACAACGGACTATATGGGAATCTCAGAACGAGTAATGACGCGGCATCGGGCGGAGCATTCATGGCTAAGAGTTATGAGGAAGCCTACAATTTGATTGAAACCATGGCGGCCAATAACTACCAGTGGCCCACAGTAAGAATAACACAGGCAAAGGCGGCTGGGGTTTTGGAAGTAGATGGGGTAACAGCTATACAAGCATATATTTCTGCGATGTCCAAGAAGTTGGATGCTATGACAGGGGCTCAAGTACAGCAGGTTGCGGTATTATACGAATTATGTGCGGGTGACCATCCTACAGATCAGTGCGCAATTAATCCATCATTCGTCCAGTTCATAGGTAGCTATAACAGAATTCCACAAAATACATACCAAAACACTTACAACTAGGGGAATAGGAGCCACACAAATTTCTCGTGGAGCAATAACCAGCAAAATCAAGCTCTACGACAGTCGTATCCCCCAGGTTTTCAGAATCACCAACAATCGGTTTAACATCAGGAAAGGAAATCAGATTTCGAGGAAATGGTGTCGAAGTACATAACTAGCAATGAGGCAACAATGAAAAATCAAGCAATGACAATGAAATCACAAGAGATGGCTATCAAGAATTTAGAAAATCAGATAAGACAGATGGCGTTAGCATTGAATAATAGACAACAAGGAATGTTACCAAGTGACACTGAGAGAAATCCGAAGGGTAGTCATGAGCAATGTCAAGCAGTTATATTGAGAAGTGGAAAACATCTCGTGGGTAATAATGCAGAAAATTCAGCAACAACAGAGGAAAAAGTTGATGACAGTAACGTGGTTGAAGGTAACAAGGGTGAGGATAAGCAAAGTGAGGACATAAAGTTAAACAATAAGCCAATTATTTATCCTCCACCACCGTTTCAACAGAGGGTTCAAAAACAAAAATCAGATAAGCAGTTCGCAAAGTTTTTAGAAGTGTTCAAGAAATTCCAGATTAACATCCCATTCGCAGAAGCCCTAGAGAAAATGCCAAGTTATGCGAAGTTCATGAAAGGAATTCTGTCGAGGAAAAAGAAATGAGAAGATTTTGAAACAGTGGCACTAACAGAGGAGTGTAAAGTGGTGTTATTCTGTGAGGTTACCACCAAAACTTAAGGACCCGGGGAGCTTTACTATCCCATGCACGATCGGGAAAATGTCATTTACCAAATGTTTATGTGATTTGGGGGCGAGTGTGAACCTTATGCCATTGTCAGTATACACAGAATTGGGTTTGTACGCGCCAAAGCCTACGAATATTTCATTGCAGTTGGCAGATAGGTCAGTCACATACCCGAGAGGCATAGTAGAGGACATTTTGGTTAAATTGGATAAGTTTATATTCCCAGCGGACTTTATCATTCTGGATTTTGAGGAGGATAAGAACATCCTGATTATCTTAGGGAGACCGTTCTTGGCCACGGGAAGGACACTCATAGACGTGCAAAAATGAGAACTTGCTATGAGAGTCCAAGATCAAGGAATCAAATTTAATGTGTTCAAGGCGATGAAATTCCCTACGGATGAGGAAGAATGTTTTCGGATGGATTTAATTGAGCAAATCATCGGTAAAGATATGAGTAAGAGCTTGGTCAATGATCCATTAGAAACAACTTTATTGGGGGATGAAGATAATGACGACCCAGAATTTGTGGACTACTTACAGATGTTAGACTCATTGCCACGAGTTAGCCGATTCAGAGCATCGTTTGAACCTTTGCACACTGAGGAGATAGCCGCAGAAAAACTAAAACCGTCATTGGAGGAGCCACCAACATTGGAACTTAAGCCACTCCCTAAACATCTCAGGTATGCGTACTTAGGTAATTCAAATTCTTTATCTGTAATTATTTATGCTTCACTTAACGAATTGCAGGAAGAAAAGTTGTTGAGGGTGCTTAGGGAACACAAATCAGCAATTGGTTGGACGATTGTGGATATAAAGGGAATTAGCCCTTCATTTTACATGCACAAGATTCTAATGGAAGATAATGCAAAAGCGACGGTGGAGCAACAATGACGACTTAACCCGATTATGAAGGAAGTGGTAAAGAAGCAAATTCTGAAATTATTGGATGCCGGTATCATCTATCCGATTTCCGATAGTAAGTGGGGTTAGTCCGGTTCATTGTGTGCCAAAAAAAGGGGGAATGACCGTGGTACAGAATGAGCATAACGAGTTAATTCCAATAAGAACAGTGACAGGTTGGAGGGTGTGCATCGATTATAGGAGGTTGAATAAGGCAACCCAAAAAGATCACTTCCCGCTACCCTTTATCGATCAAATGTTAGACAGATTAGCGGGACATGATTACTATTATTTATTGGATGGATACTCGGGCTATAACCAAATCGCCGTCGCTCCTGAGGATCAAGAAAAGACAACATTTACGTGCCCTTACGGCACATTTGCATTTAGGAGGATGTCATTCGGGTTATGCAATGCACCTGCAACCTTCCAACGGTGTATGATGGCCATTTTTTCATATATGGTGGAGAAAAATGTTGAATTCTTCATGGATGATTTTTCGGTCTATGGAGACAACTTTGATACTTGCCTAGGGCATCTGGTCATGGTATTGCAGCAATGTTAGGATACAAACCTCATACTCAATTGGGAAAAATGTCACTTCATGGTTGAAGAAGGCATAATTTTGGGCCATAAGGTGTCGGCTCAAAGATTGGAGGTGGACAAAGCAAAGCTGGAAACAATCGAGAATATGCCTCCACCGAGCTCAGTTAAGGGTATTAGAAGTTTTTTGGGACATGCTAGGTTCTACAGGAGGTTCATAAAGGACTTCTCTAAAATTGCAAAACCTATATGCAGTCTTTTAGAGAAGGATGCTACTTTCAGTTTTAATGAAGAATGCAAGTCAGCGTTTGAATTATTGAAGAAGAAATTAACTACAACCCCCGTGATAGTCGCACTGGACTGGAATATACCATTCGAGCTAATGTGTGATGCAAGCGACTATGCAGTTGGGGTTGTTTTGGGCCAACGATGAGACAAGGTGTTTCACGCCATATACTATGCAAGCAAAACACTCACAGAAACTCAAATGAATTATACAACCACGGAAAAGGAATTGCTTGCAGTGGTGTATGCGTTTGACAAATTTCGGGCATACTTGATCGGGCCTAAGGTGATAGTCTACACGGACCATTCGGCGATTCGGTACCTAATAGCGAAAAAAGATGCTAAGCCACGCCTTATCCGATGGATTCTCCTACTTTAAGAGTTTGACTTAGAAATTAAAGATAGAAAGGGGACGAAAAATCAAGTAGCCGATCACTTGTCTAGGCTGGAAAACCAAGGGAAAGTGAAAGAAGACAGATATGAAATTAACGAGTCATTCCCAGATGAGCAACTGTTTGGGATTTCTGCAGAATTTCCTTGGTATGCGGATTATGCAAATTTTCTTGTGAGCAATATTCTCCCACCTGACCTCACAAGACAACAGAAAAAGAAGTTTCTTCATGATGTAAAGTGGTACATGTGGGACGAACCATATTTATTCAAACAATGCGCCGAAAAAATGATTAGACGGTGCGTCCCCTATAGTGAAGTGAAGAACATTATGCATGAGTGTCATTCATCTGCATATGGCGGGGATTATGGTAGCGAGAGGGCAGCAGCAAAGGTGTTGCAAGCCGGGTTTTATTGGGCCACATTATTCAAAGATGCCCACCATTTTGTTAGACAATGCGATAGGTGTCAAAGGGTTGGAAACATCTCGAAACGGAATGAGATGTCCCTACAAACAATTCTTGAAGTGGAAATCTTTGATGTATGGGGCATCGATTTTAGGGGGCCATTCCCTTCGTCTTTGAACAATCAGTATATTCTACTCGCAGTGGATTACGCTTCGAAATGGGTTGAAGCTGCAGCACTACCATCCAACGATACCAAGGTGGTCTTCAAATTCCTACAGAAAAACATTTTCACGAGGTTTGGCACACCAAGAGCAATAATCAGTGACAAAGGTAGTCACTTCTGCAATAAGGCCATCACAGCTCTTTTGACACGGTATGGGGTCAACCACAAGGTAGCGACAGCATATCACCCTCAAACAAGTGGGCAGGTTAAGGTATCAAACCGGGAAGTAAAGAAAATATTGGAGAAAGTAGTAAATCCGAGTCGTAAGGATTGGTCACTTCGGTTGGACGATGCATTATGGGCATACCGAACTGAATACAAAACTCCAATCGGGATGTCACCATATTAACTACTGTATGGGAAGCCATGTCACTTACCGGTCGAACTACAGCATAAGGCTTATTACGCGGTTCAAAAACTCAATTTCGATCAAGCAGCTGTAGGGGAAAAAAGACTACTTCAACTGAATGAGCTCGACAAATTCCGCCTTCACGCCTATGAGAACTCCAAATTATACAAAAAAAAGGTAAAACGATGGCATGACCAGAAAATTGTGCATCGAACATTCAAGTCGGGTCAATCAGTCCTCTTGTTCAACTCACAGCTGCGATTGTTCCCAGGAAAGCTGAAGTCAAGATGGTCGAGACCATTCACTATAAAGTGGCTATTCTCTCATGGCGCCGTTAAACTCTACAGTCGTAATCCATTAGAGACGTTCAAGGTCAATGGTCAATAGATAAAGCATTACTGGGGTGGCGATTCAAACTGGGATGTCATCAACATTACCCTCACCGATACACAGTGAAACAGGGAGTAGTCAGACTGAATGACTTAAAATAAAGCGCTAATTGGGAGGCAACCCAATCATTTCTTTTTAATTATTTTATTTTCATTTGAACTTTTTTTCCGTATTAATTATATTATAGCTTAGGATTTTAATTTATCGATTTTTTTTATTGATTCGTTCTAAGAGTCTTGGAAATCTCTCATGCATTCTCAAATTTATCAAAAATCTAATAACCTTCACATTTCATGGCTTGCAGGATGGGAAAATGCAATTTTGGTAGCATAGCATGAATACAACAAAGTCAAATCGCCAACCCATAAAGGCATACCGCGGGCGGGTACAACTAATTTTTGTACCCCGTAGAAGGGGTCCTGGATCCTGGACGCTTACTTATTCGGCAGTTACCTCACACTTGGTCCACTCTCCCTCTCCTACACTATAACGCCAACTGATCCCAATACCCTATTTCTCAGCCACGATTTTGCCTCCATCAAAGCCTCATCCCCACAACTAGTACCCACGACTACACTACTTCACTTCATCACCCCTCTATTAAGGCTCTACATCATATCACCTCTATATAAACACACCCTCAACCCACAGGTTCATCATATTCTTCCAATCTGAGATTAGGAAGCCAAGAAATTGGGATAGTATTGTGGGAATTCATCTTGCAGAAGAGAGTGAGTCCCTTATTTTCATATTCTTCATCTTCATTCACCTTAATTGCCACAAAATCGTCAAAGAGGGGAAAGAACTAAGTGTGCACACCATGTGTTATCTAAAGTTTGTGACTGAATTTTGCAGAGAGGAAGTATATTCAGAACATTCGGAAATTAATGGCTTCTCAACCACATCCAAACGCCAAAGGGGAGAGAGTTCACGATCCACACAACCGACACGCACCTTTGATCGCCGAAAATTTGTGAGTGCCACCGCCACCACTCGGTATGATTATATGATGACAAAATCCCTTACACTAGAGCGGGGGTTGGCACCGGATCCCGTTGATGGGGAGATGATGCCTCAAATTTATCAGAAGGGGTGGAATAAATTCACCCAAGAGCCGGAACCCGCCGTGGTCAACATAGTCAAGGAGTTTTATGCAAACATCGAGGACAAAGAGCCATTCAACACTTTTGTGTGGGGTCGCTTGGTCCCGTTTAGTGTTGATGCCATAAACACCTTTTATCAGCTACGGATGCCTCGATAATGCCAGTATGCCCAACTACATGATTTTGATCCGGACTATGAGGAAATAATTAAGGAAATGACTAAGCCAGGCACAACATGGATTAAAGGACAGAAAGGAGGCACAGTGTTCCATAGCAAAGATCTAAGTAGATATGGAAAAATTTGGTATGCATTCCTATGTGCTAAACTGTATCCATCTCAACACACCTCAGACGTGACAAAAGAGAAGGTGTTACTGCTATACGCAATTGTGCAAGATTTTCTCATTGACGTCGGGGCAATTATTTTTTTCTTTATCCGCCGATGCTTGGGTGGAAACTTTTTGGGCGGCTTGTCACACCCATCACTCATATGTGGGTTGTGTTTCCAAGCAGGTGTGAGATGGTCCGACGATGAGCCCACACAGATGCCACTTGCATTGCTAGACTCCAGAATGATAGCACGATATTCTTTATGGGTCGGGGGTGATTCCCATCCTCGAGGACTGGGTTTCATATTTCCACCAGCTTTGGAAGACGAGGCTGAAGCTAAAGATACTTCAGAGGATGGGGATGAGACCATGAGAGATCAAGGAACCGAGAAGGTACCGCAGACCGAAGCATTATCCAGTTCTCAGTTCCTTGACTTTCAACGTCAAATGGATGCACATAACAGGGCAGCACGTCGGGAGATGCAGCGACTCACAGTGAGGAATGACCACATGTTTGATGCTATGAACGCATCATTTGCTTCACTCAACACGATGCTTCAAAGTTTCAATCCAGCTGTGCATTTTCCATATCAGCAGCCGATGCCACTACCGAGGTTTCCGCCTAGTGACTCAGACAAAGAAGCTCAACCACCACCTCCTCAGACTTAAGCGATAGTAGGGAAGTCCTCACGTACTTAATTTTGATTATTCATCCAATGAGGACATTGTATTACTCAAGTTTGGGGGAGCTAAATTCATGTTTGCATGCATATGTAGTATTTAGGTTTAAATTTTGTCATTTTAAATTTCAGTGTGCATAAGTTATTTAGGAGGAATTGCATGATAGCTTAGGTGCATACATAATAGCTTAGGTTATTTTTGTCATTACATTGTTTTTAGTTTTGTAAATAGTGCATTTTGTTTATAAAAAAAAATTAAAAAAAAAACAAACAAACAAACAAAAATATTAGTTAAATATTGTGTGTGCATATGTCCAACAGTGTTGCATTTCATGTTATTTGTGGGCCAATGATGAGTTTGTGAATAAGTTAACGAATACAGTATTGATTATTAAAAGTGTAATATAATTTCTGTTATGAATCGAATCTTGCGCTTGTTTGAAACTGGTATACAAAAAGGTTAGCACGCTAATAACATCTTTGTTGACTGGTTAGTTCAAATTGATACATAAATAGTTTCTAAAGTATAATGCTAGGGTAAATGTGAAAACGATAAGGATATGCAGTGAAGACAACAAATTAGGCAAAAACCTAAGTTTTGGGGGAAAACGTAGGGTGTATAAGCTTCAAAAGAAAAAAAACTAAATTAATTAAAAAAATGAAACATATTGAGTCTTGTGGTGGGTTGAGGAGAAATACTCCCCATAAATATAAGCGTGAGATGGAGCGTAAAACGCACTCACCAACCATCTACCTAAAAAAAGATGAGAAAAAAAAAGTATAAGTATCCTGCATGAACCCTTGAATTTGGTATTGCTTAGTTTTAGTTGGAACTTGTCTATTTTTGGAATTTTTAAGTTTACACTGTATGATTCCTTCTAAGAAATTGATTATGTATTGAATTTGAGTCCATGTCAATTATCATAGATGTTGAACACACACGCACATTATACCAGTGATGATGGTTTAGGATTTGAGAATTAATACAAAATTGTGGATTGGTTTGGTGATTCATATTGTGGAGTTACTTATTTTCTCTGAGGCCAATGGGATAACTTTGATTTTACGATACTGTTGGATTCATAGGCATATAGATTAGTTTCATTACATGACATCGCATAACATTTTTTTTTTTGTGTTTTGTGCTCGAAGACTAGAACGGTTTAAGTTTGGGGGATTTTGATAAATGGATTTCATATCAACGAATCGTTATGAACTAATTCATTATGAACTAATATAATATAGAGATGAGAGATTAGATATAGAGAGGATTCCATTATATTATATTAGAGTAGAATAGGAAAAAACACTAGTTTTAATGAGTTTTGGAGAATGAAGCAACTTGGAGACCATTGAAGATTCAAAGTAGGAGCAAGGAGGGAGCATCAAATCTACAGACAGAAGATTTTATCTTCTCATCTTCTTCTGTTTTTATCTTTTAATGTGTATTCAATTTTGGATTCTTAGGTTTAATTCAATAATCATGAACTAATTCTTTGTTTTGGATTACAATGGATCTTATTGTGTAGTTTATTTTAATATGCTTCGTTATCAATTATTATGTTCTATTATGAGGATTGTTTATTGTGATTTGGACTTAATTTCTTAATTGCTTAGCTAACAATTACCGTGATAATCTATATGAACTCGAGAGATGAAGTATTGATTTAGATCTTATCATGATAACATGTGTTTGTGATTTCTGCATAGATGGAATTCATGATTCGTGTTTAGGATAAAGATATGTCTTTACGCCATATGTAATCTTATAGAGAACTTGTGCTTTAAATCCTTTATAATTGTAATTCACATAGAGATATAGTGGGTTAGTTAATTAGGGTGTCTTGCTTAATTCTATCATCTGTGGATTTATGTGAGTATGTGTACTATGCATCGAGAGATGGTTTTATATGCTTTAGTGTTCTTGATTAACAATTCATGATAGAGAATAATTGATGAGAAGTGTGTTAACTTAAATGAAGCAATAAGTAAAGTTGTGATCTTAATTCTCCGTAATCTTAATTTAACTAGTGGAATTTAATAGTAGTTTAATTATATAAATTGAAATTCATTCGTGTAAATAAGATTGAGTTGGTTACGGATTAGTACTTGGTGATTTTTATTAAACAATTTCTCGTGGGAATGATACTCACTTTATTAGTTATTGACCACGTATACTTGCGTGTTGTGCGTAATTAGATTTTACCTAACAAGTTTTTGGCGTCGTTGCCCCCAAAGCCATATACGCATGCAAGGTACATCCGGTGGCGGCAAGATCGTCAACTGCAAAGCATACTCCTCCGTGGTGGAGTCAACCACAGGTCCCAAATCGAAAAACCTGCCTCTCCGATACCCAGTGCTCCAGCATGCCATCCACGAATCCAGTGGGAACCCCGGCGGGGGTTACAATGCATACCCCAGCGGGGGTTACAACGCATACCCCGGCGGGGGTCACAATACATTCTGAGGTTCAATCCCTGGCGGGGGTTACAACGCATATCAGCCATTGATTCACATGTCAGCGAAGGTCAAGCAACCTTGACAGTCTACCCAACAGGGTTTTCATCTGTTGATTCACACGTCAACGAAGGTCAAGTAACCCTGACAGCATTGTTGTTGGCAGTAAATCCAACAGAACCTTGACATACCCTGGCGATACAAACCAGGAAAGGTCAACATCATCAAGGAGGATTGATGATGGGATATGTTATACACATCCTCAAGCAGACAAAGCTTTATCCCCATAGATCTCTTACACATAAGAGGCACCTCTTTGGAATCAAGTCTGTATCAAGGATTAAGGACTTTGATGATAGCCCCAACGTCAACATCCTAAAATATTTGGATCACACATCCAATCGGGTCATAGTTGTCAATCCCCGGTAGAGGCTACAAGGAGCCGGCAATCATCCCCAGCATGTTGGGCAACAACCCCGCACACATGCATCATATATTTGCATTAGTTTGCATTTCAAATGTCTAAGATTCTTTATCCTACCCATGCATTGCATTGCATGAATATGATAAAGAGGGGCATCTGTAGACACTCGAAATTTTCTATACACCTGTCACTCACATTGTAGGAGGGTAGATTTGTCTTTCAGAGATAACCCTGGAAGACAGTTCACGTCAAGTCCGAATACTACCGAAAGTTCAGTCTCAACCCCGGAACACCAACCGAGAGTAACAGTTCCAACCTCAGAGATAACTTCGAGGCATGCAGTTCCAATACCGGAAATTCCACCGGAGAAGACCAATTAATCGCGGAGATAACCCCGAGGTATCCAGTCTCAGTCCCAACACTGGGAGTAGAATTTACCAACCTTGGTGATAACCCCAAGGAAGGCAGTTTTAGTTCCAGAGATAACCCCAGAAATGCTTGTTTCAAATGTATGCAATCGGCTTGACCTCGGCGCACCTGCTTGAGAGGCACTCGATTATAAAACCCGAACATAACCCGGGAAGGCAGGCACACCTCGGAGATGACACGAGGACCTCAACACACTGCAGCGATCCAATCTCGGCGATAACCACGAAAGCAACGCGTCGCTTTATCATTAAACCAGGAGATAACCCCGGTGAGGGGTAAAGTCGTCGTCTTGCCACTTTGACGCCACACCGTACCATCTCAATATTCCATACATACATTTCTACACAACAAATGTCCCACAAGAATCAAGGAAAACCAATCCCGAGTGACTATTACGCAGGGTAACGGATAAAATTTGAAGCTTGAAGACCGGAGGGCACCGTCCCATCTTCCTGACTTTGTACAACCTCTAATCCCATGTCATTGCGTAATTCTCAACAACGGCAGTCCTAAATAGGTCTTACATACCTCAATCGGATGCTCGAATTGCAATTCTGAAAGTTTGAGCAGACATTACAGTGCATGCATGCACATACTTCGAGCAAGCGGGATCCATGAAGCTGGGCGTGCAGTACATCTGCTGCCTAGCCATTACAGTACACTGCACCTCCCCTCTATAAATAGAGGGCTTGGGGTGGCCATTTGTAAGAGAAAAAAAAGGCAAGGAAGTCGTGTCAAATTTGTTCCGTACCCACCCTATACTGAGTGCTTTCTCATTTTATACACTTGTGAGCTCACAAATAGCTACTTTTGTACCGGCGGGAGCCGAGTGTTCATCCACTTTAAAGATATAAAAGTCTTCTTTGGCATCCCACTGTAAGCCTTCTCACGCACTTTAAAGCATTTCTGTTCATCTTTGCACACACCCTTCTTCACGTTGAGAGTCGTGTTGCGTGTGTTTTGCCCGAACTTCGGTCCGTGGTTTTATTTCAGTTTATATATACATATATATTTATATATATGGACTAAAATTATCGAGTTATGCCTCGATTGAGCCTAGACCTTGGTCTGAAGCGTTTATTTACTTTTGTATATATATATATATATATTTATATATATATACGAATCGTGTGTCGAACTACATTCGATGAGCTGAACATACATCTGGAGCGCGTTATTGCTTTATATATATATATATATATATATATATATATATATATGCTTATATATATTAATTGTGTGTCAAACTCTATTCGATGAGCCTGGATTTTACATCCGGGCGTTTACTTGCTTTTATATATATATATATATATATATATATATATATATATATATATATATGAACTGTTGTTGAACTCATTCGATGAGCACGGATTTTACATTGAATGCGTTTTATCGCTTTTATATATATATTTCGTCACTTTGGAGTTTACTTTTCGTGGCGGTTGATCACTTTTTGACTTTCTTTATGTTTTGTCCACTTTGGAGTTTCCTCTATGGTCATTGATGGATTTTTACTGACTTTATTTACATTTTTCGATCCCCCATGAAGGTGCTTCATGGTGGCTGATCATGCCTGTATATATATATATATATATATATTTACAGCTTATATATATATATATATACATGCTTACTTCTTTCATACAAATTGCGGCATCATGTGAGCCTAGGAATCATGTGATCACAGATTCAGTCTATTGGATCTAGATTCGGTTCCCGTGATGGAAATTTTCAGCTATAAGCAGCTTGTAAATTTATTTGCGGTGTCTGAATTTCCTCAGATGGTTTTCATACCCACGAGGAGTTCGGCATTATTTTGTACATTATTTTTTTATAGATGCTTCGCATCTCGAAAATAAAAGCAATCAAGCCGAACACTTAATAAAATGGAAGTGTAAAAGGTCTCAATTACTATTGAGCACAAGGTTTGAAAAACCTCTTTTATAAAATATCAACGCTTATATCTTGCTTAAAATTGAATTTTTACATAAATTCAAACCTCAGGTATATATATGCGAATGAGGCCTCGACTACTTCCAAATAAACAAACACATTGACCACACACACACACACACACACATTTATATAACAGTTTCTTAAAAAGTGGCGGTCACCGTGGTAACACGGATGTTCTGGGGTGCTAACACCTTCCTCTGCATAATTAAGTCCCGGACCCTAATGAATCTCGGTTTCAAACCAGTTTAGCGGTGTCACATCACCGGGTCAATGTGCAAACCTTTTCTCGGTTGTGTTAGTACAACCATTTAAAAACCAATGGCGACTCTTAACAATCCATAAATCGAAGATATACGTATCGGACCTTTTTCACTTGTTTTTTCAAACAAATCTCACCTAACATGAGAACACCAAAGAACAAGTAACGAAAAAGGACAAATAAAAATCCCGACGTCGACACCAATCTCATCATTGGCCAAAATAGACTGTACTATTTAACAGCTGGACTCATGTAAGACAACATAATACTTAGCTAAATATTATTTTTTTTAAAATTATATGGAATAAACATAACAGAATTAAAAACTAATAAAAACTGTTTACAATCCTACAATACTATGCAAACTATTATGCAATTACACTACATGAATGCAACATAACATGACCCTAAAACTAAACATGAAACTAACATATGCAAAACTAAAATAACTACATTAAACATGCAATAAATTCTAAATTAAACTAACTCCCCCAAACTTAACAATTACAATATCCTCATTGTAAAAATAAAGCATCAAGTGTACGAGGACTTCCTTGTAATCATTTAAGCTTGAGGTGGGGGTGGTTGTGGCTCATCATTGTCTAAATCTAAAGGTGGAAATCATGGCATTGGTGTAGGCTGCTGGTATGGAAACTGAGCATTTGGGTTAAAACTTTGGAGGGTGGCGTTCAATGAGGCGAAAGACATGTTCATGGCCTCGAACATATGGTCCTGCCTGGCCGCGAGACTCCTCATCTATCTGTTGTCTTTTTTGTTATGCCCATCAACTTGTCTTTGTAGGTTGCGAAATTGCGGGCTAAATATATCTATATCGGTCCGCTGCATTTCCTCAGTCTTCTGCTCTCCCGTCATCTCGTTAGCCTGGAACTCGTCGTCATCAGAGGTATCTTCAGCATCAGCCTCCTCCTCAATGGCGGGTAGAAATATAAAGCCTACTCCTCTTAAATGTGATTCCCCCCCATGCCACATTGTATAACGTGCAATCATCCTTGAGTCCAAAATCTGAAGTGGTTGCTGGGTGGTCTCATCACCGGACCACCTAACTCCAGTCTTCCTGCACAGCCCACATATGAGGGATGGGTGTGGCAGGCCGCCAGAAAATGGCCCTCCCAGGCATCTTCGTATTGAGAAATTGATGATGGCCCCCACGTCGATGAGAAAGTCTTGCACAATTTCATACAAAAGAAGTATCTTCTCCTTTGTCACTTCAGTCGTATGTGTGGTTGGGAATAATTTGGCGCACAAGAACGCGTACCATATTTTTCCATAACGGCTCAGGTCCTTGCTGAGGAAGATGGTGCCCCCTTTTCATCTCTTGACCCATGTGGTGCCTGGCTTTGTTATTTTAGCTAAAATCCCCTTATAGTCGGGATCATGGTCACACAAATATGTATACTGGCATTCCATAGGAACTCGCAGGTGGTAATACTCGTTAATAGCTTCTGAACTGAAAGACACTTGTTTACCCCTCACAAATGCAATTAATGGGGCCTTATCCTCCGCATTTGCATAAAATTCCTTCACCACATTGACGATCACTGGCTTTGGATCGTCAGTAAACCTATCCCATCTTTTTTCATATATTTGTCTCTTCATTTGGTCATCTACGTTGTCGGGTGCCAAGCCTCGCTCTGGAGTTAGTGCCTTAGTCACTAGATAATCATATCGATCGAAGGCGTTGGCACTCCCGAACTTTCTCCTGTAAAAGGCTCGAGTCGGTGGTGTAGACCCTGAGCTCTCGCCTCGCTGTCTCTTTGATGCTGGTTTTGGTGCCATGGTAATCAAATGGATGAACTCAAGCCAATATCCCCCCAAATTTCACTTGAATAATTTGTCGAACATGTGGTGTGCATGACTCACAATACCCCCAAAATTGGCAATAGAACTTCGAATATGGTGATATATGATGAGAAATTGAAAGAAATAACCACTTACCTACAGTATATTGACAAATTGGTTGATTCTTTCCTTTCGTTTTGCTGCAAAAAATTGCACTATAAGATCCCTCACTTGGTGATGACTGAAATTGTATGAACTTAGATGGAGATGTGGTGTAGTTAGGATTTGAATTTATAAAGAGGAGATAGTATAGGTATTTAGTGGGTTAATGTAGTGGGTTAGTGGGAATTTTGTGGGAGATAGATGAGAGTATGAGGAAGTTGTGGGCTTGTTGTGGGAGATAGTGAGTATCAGTTATTGTTCAAGGAAGTGGAGAAGATGGGCTAAAATGTTGTAACTGCCGAATTGAAGCTTTCAGAGTTCCCGTACCCCCGCCCTGACGGGGGGTTTTGTATTGAAGATGTCCGCCCCGACGGGGGGTATTCTATTTCTGGTTCAAGACCCCACCTTTGCAGGGTATCCTATGTAAATTATCCGCCCGTGGTATACTATTTCGAAGTCAAGACCCCACCTGCATGGGGGTATACTATTTCTAAGTCAAGACCCCCACCAATGGGGTTCTTCATAACCCCACCCCAAATAGGGGTGGTTCTGCAGATGGGTTCAACTTTTCCAATTCTTTACATCCAACACATATCCATGAGCTTCCCACGTGCCTGAAACACAATAATATTATAAGTTTAAGATAACATCATGAACATTGAACATTGAAGGTTGAATTCACTAGAAATCAATACTCAACTAACGACCTAATGAATCGAAATAACTTACTTTAAACTAACTTATATTCTAAACTACAAATTAATTAGCATACTTAAAAATACTATAAATGAAAGTAAAAATTAGGTTGCCTCCCAATTAGCGCTTGTTTTTAAGTCTTTCAGCCTGACTACTCCCTGTGTTATCCTGGATCGATTGGGATATCCGCGGCATACTGTTTGTTTATAGCACAAAACCAACATTGTTGTATTGCATGCCCGTTCACTTGCATGTTTGAGAGTGAAGTTGACTTACTAGCCTCAATAAGTGCCTTAACACCACCAACCTCTCTACAATCCCCGAATTTAACACGTATAGATTCCTCGAGTAACTCACACTCTTCCTTGTTAGTCTGGATTGGGATTTCCTTGAACATTTCACCTTCACTACCTGATCGAACACTTTTATAATCAGTTCTTCATTAGGCACGTCAATCAGTGTTCGTCCTGTCGCAAGGAATGGTCGTCCCAAGATGATCGGGATGTTCTTATCTTCTTCAAATTTTAACACCACAAAATCAGCTGGAAAGATCAATGATTCAACCTTCACCAACACATCTTTAACAATTCCTAGTGGATATGTTAACGATCTATCTGCGAGCTGTAGACTGATGTTAGTTTGTTTTGCTTCCTTTAACCCTAGCTTTCGATAAATGGATAGTGGCATAAGATTTATACTTGTTCCTAAATCGCATAGAGCTCTCCCCACATCTTGATTGCCAATTACGCATGGAATTGTGAAGCTTCCCGGATCTTTCAATTTAGGAGGAAGCTTTTTCTGCAGTATTACACTGCATTCTTCAGTCAACGCCATAGTTTTGAAGTCCTTAATCTTGCGTTTCTTCGAAAGTATTTCTTTCATGAATTTGACATAACGTGGCATCTGCTCAAGTGCTTCAACAAATGGAATATTGATGTGTAATTATTTGAATATGTCCATAAACCTTGAAAACTGTTCCTTTAACTTCTAACTTTCTAGCCTTTGAGGAAAAGGTACAGGTGGTGTAACTTTATTCTGTTTGTCTTCCTTTGGCTTTTCCACCACTTTCTCCTTAGATTTCTTGTCTAAATCATTCCCGTCATTCTCGCAATCATCATCTGTACTTGTTTTCTTATCCAAGTTAGAACACAATTCCTTACCACTCCTAAGTGTAATCGCATTATACTGCTCGTGATTTCCTCTCGGATTCTTTTCTATATCGCTAGGCAACGTCCCTTGAGGCCTGTTGTTTAAAGCCAATGCAAGCTGTCCCATCTAATTTTCTAAGTTCTTTATCGTTGTCGGTTGCGTTTTCATGGCCACCTCATTGCTTGCTATATACTTCAACAGTAGCTCTTCCAAATTTGACTTTTTCTCATGTTGTGGAGCTGCCAGTTGATTCTGATTTTGGAACCCCGGGAGATAGGAAGGTCGCGGAGCCTGCTGATTTTGATTATTGCTCCATGAAAAGTCAGGATGGTTCCTATTCCCCGGGTTGTAGGAATTTTGATACATGTTTTGCGGAACCCTGTTGTAGCTGCCCACAAACTAAACTAATGATGGGTTGATGGCACACTGCTCTGTAGGATGTTCTCCTGCACATAACCACAAACATATGCCACCTGCTATGGTTGTGCACTTGTCAAAGCATCCATTTTCTTTGATAAGGCTGGAATCTGTGCCACCAACACTGTTACTCCATCTACCTCTAGTACCCCAGCTACCTTAGGTTATGTCATTCTCGCTGTAAGCCACTGGTAGTTATTAGCTGCCATAGTTTCAATTAACTCATATGCCTCCTCATAACTCTTGGCCATAAACGCTCCACCCGAAGCTGCATCTATACTTATCCTGAGATTCCCATTCAACCCATTGTAAAACGTATTCATTTGTAGCCATTTAGGTAGTACATGATGAGGGCACTTTCTGAGTAGTTTCTTATATCGTTCCCTTGACTCATATAAAGACTCCCCATGCTGCTGCTCAAACATAGTGATCTTGTTTCTCATCTTTGCAATTTTGGTTGGTGGAAAGAACTTAGCCAGGAATTTCTGAGCAAGGTCATCCCAAGTAGTTATCGATCCCGGTGGTAAAGAATGTAACCAACTCTTCGCCTTATCCCGCAGTGTGAATGGGAACAAGCAAAGTCTAACTGCGTCATCGGACACCCCATTGTATCTGAAGGTGTCACATATCTCAAAAAAGATGACCAAGTGTTCATTCGGATCGTCGTTGGCTAGTCCCCCAAACTGAACTAAGTTCTGAATCATCTGAATCATCCCAGGCTTGATCTCAAAAGTATTCGCAGCAATCGTCGGCCTGGTGATACTCGACTGAAGCTCAGTCACCTTAGGAATAGCAAAATCCCTTAGCGCTTTTTGATCTTCTACAGCCATTGTTTCTTCTTTTTCAGAGTTCTCAAAGTTTTCCATTGTGTCTTTAATCCACTTATTTAGCCTTTGAAGCCGTTTCTCGATATCGTCCTCGAAAGGAAGCAAGTCTGGCTTCTTAGACCGAGTTTGCATAAACTAACTCCAAGAACCTGAAACAAGAAAGAACAAAACAAAGGGAAAAAATGTTTAAGTAAAACTGAACTAATTAAACTGATATTGAAAAATATTAAAATCTATACTAGTTCCTCGGCAGCGGCGCCAAAAATTTGTTGGTCAAAATCTAATTACGCTCACACGCAAATGCGCGTGGTCAACAAGTAATATAATGATAAGTCAAGTATCGTTCCCACAATGAATAGTATGAAATTAATCCTAACAATTACCAGCTTTATATTAATCCAAATTTTATTAAACTATCCAATTCAATAATTATAACTATTAAAACTAAAAATATTAAAAACACCAAGCAATCAACAAACTTAAAAATTATAATTTCAAGCAACTATTGGAGAATTAGGCTTATAGCTTCACTTTAAGTATCACTCCAATTATTACACCTTATTTCAGTTCAATTCACTATCCCAGTTTATTAATCAAGAACACTTAAGTAGAACTAGCCATCTCTCGATGCACTAATACCATATTAACTTAAATCCACAAATTAGATAGAATTAAGCTAAACACCTTAATCAACTAATTCACTATATCTCTATGTGAATTATAATCAAATAAGGTTTAAGTTCAAGTTCTCTATCCGATTACATGTGATGCTAGGCATATCTCCACCCTAACATTCATCAAGATTCCATTCAATCACAGAATTCAAGAACACATGCTATAGTAACAAAGTCTTGATTTATGTATTATCTCTCGAATCCATACAAATCCACATAAAATTGGTGATCAAGCAATTCATAAATTAAAGCACAAATCACAATAGATAAACTGAATGATAGATTATTAAAGCTGAAATTAAGGCTACATAATCATGAATTCGACCATCAAGATCTGCTATAAGCCTAACAAGTAAATTAGTTCATCACAAATGAAATAAAAACTGAAATCATAAAAGAAATCATCATCCCAATTACAATAATTGAATTAAAGAAGTAGAATGAATACAAAACCACCCTTCTCCTTAGCTCCAACTTGCAATTATCGTGACTCGGACCTTCAATCCTTCCTTCAATGAATTTTCTCAAGATTAGGGCTTCAATTTGTCAATTGATTGTCTGTTGTTAATCTCACTATGGTGTCCCTTGTTATCTCTAGTATAAGACACATATTCTGACCATAACTCGATGCCAAATACAGTTCCAAACCATGTCAACCTCCTTCCTTCATGCCATTGCATCATTACAACTGAAACAGTAGTCTTGGACTTTTCATTACCGCCTTACGTGAGGTTTTTCTTCTCTTGGTGCCCGCTTTAAGCGAAGACGGGATCATTCTGTTCTTGATTAAGTACGCCCGCCCCGACGAGGGTTTTGTAAGTATAATGTCCACGCCGAAAGGGATCCATTCTGCAATAGTCCAGCTTTTGTTCATTTACTTGCCAAGTTTCACACGAAACCACCTTTTAAGCCACACACGCTACGCCACCATACCTAAACATAAAATAACACTAAACAAGTAAAACGAATCACAAAAATAACGAATTAACACAGTTTAAGCTCGAATTAGAGGCCGATTCGCAGGTATAAAACCCGCTCATCAACAACGGATACCTATTTTTGACGGTGACATGATTTAACTCCCGATAATCAATACAAAGTCGCATACTTCCATCTTTCTTCTTTATGAATAGAACAGAAGCACCCCAAGGAGACGTACTAGAATGAATGAAACCGATGTCTAAGAATTCCTGCAGTTGGGTTTTTAACTCTTGAAGTTCAATAAGAGCCATTCAATATGGGGCTTTGGAAATGGGTTTTGTACTGGGTTCAATGTCAATACAAAACTCGATTTCACACTCAGGGGGTAAACCAAGAAGTTCTTCAGGGAATACGTCAGGAAAAATATTAATAATAGAAATATCATTCAAATCTGACGTAATTTTGTTTAAATCCGTGACATGGGCTAAGAAAGCTTGACATCCATTTTTCAATAAACGAATGGCTTTATGGCTTAATATGATAGTGATTGAATTTAGTGGTTTGGTTACTTGAATTCGCATAATAGGTTGATTAGGAATATGAAAGCTAACAACCTTACAAAAATAATCAATATTAGCATGATGAGTAGTTAACCAATCAATCCTTAAAATCACATCAAATGTAAGTATTTTAAAGGAGATAAGATCGACAGGTAATGTGAGGTTGCCGATTTGAATCAAACAAGATTTATAAACATTGGATGTAATGAAGGTTTCTCCCAATGGAGTTTCAACAGATAAGTCAAAGTCTAATTTCTCCGGAGTTAAATTTAAACGTTGAGCGCAAGTAGGAGAAATAAAAGAATGGGTAGAACTGGTATCAAATAAGGTATAGACTTCGGAAAAGTTTATGATTAGCTTACCCGTGATAACCTCGTTCGGGTTCCTCACTTTTTGGGAGGTCACGACAAACGTTCTCCCTTGAACTACCGACTTTGACGTGTCTGGGACAACATTTGGTGTCTCCATCCCAGCTGGACTTGACTTCACTACACGAAAAAATCGGGTTAGGTGACATTTTCTTCTGCAATTGTAACATGCTTTGGGTTGCTGCATATAGTTTGGACTGATGTGTCCCTCCCCTCCGCATTTGTAGCATACGACCGGTAGTCGTTCTCCTTCCTTAAAAACGGGTGATATTGCTGTTGTCTTTCCATCATGAACTGTAAGACCCCAACTTATTATAAATAAAATTGAATTTCCTCTATTTATTATTATGAATAATAATGTGTTAATTTGATATAATACTTTGGTTATGGGTGAAATGTGTAAATTTTGGAAAATAAGCAAGTGGTTATAAAATATTCATTTTTGTCGGGGAATATTCGTTTGGTCGTGGAATATTCTTTCTGTCGGGGAATATCCGTACGACGGCGCAGCCATTTGTGGGCCCCATAACGGAAAATGGTCGGATGAAGAAAACGATAAGTTTGAGTTTTTATAAATAACGGCGTTGTTGTTACCGTTAACACTGTTAGAATACCCGGTGGTTAAAATATAGTAATACGCGTGGTTGCACTGTAAGACCCCAACTTATTATAAATAAAATCGAATTTTTTCTATTTATTATTGTGAATAATAAGGTGATAATTTGATATAATACTTTGGTTATGGGTAAAATGTGCAAATTTTTCAAAATAAGCAAGTGGTTATAAAATATTCATTGTTGTCGGGGAATATTCGTTTGGTAGTGGAATATTCTTGTTGTCGAGAAATATTAAATGCGCGATGGCGCGACCATTTGTAGGGCCCCATACGGAATAAGCGTCGGATGAAGAAAATAATAAAGTTTGAGTTTTTATAAATAATTGGCGTAATTATTCACAATTAACCTTTGTTGGAATACGGTAGTTAAAATACGGTATACGCGTGGTTGACGAGAGTATTTTGCAGTATTGCAGTATTGTTGAATTATTGATTCTTTGTGAGAAGGCACTACTCAATAATTATTACGATAATTCTTTATTCAATATTTTTTTTATTGATTCAATAATTGCTACGTTGATATTTTATATTATTGTTGTTTCAATAATTGTCAACTTTGCACAAGTATTTCCTATTATAATATCAATAATTCATATTATTTGTAAGACCCCAACTTATTATAAATAAAATCGAATTTCCTCTAATTATTATTGTGAATAATAAGGTGTTAAATTGATATAATATTTTGGTTATGGGTGAAATGTGCAAATTTTGTAAAATAAGCAAGTGGTTATAAAATAATCATTGTTGTTCGGGAATATTCGTTTGGTCGTGGAATATTCTTGTTGTTTGGGAATATTAAATGCGATGGCGCGCGATTTTTAGGGCCCCATAATGAGAATAAGCTGTCGGATGAAGAAAACGACAAAGTTTGAGTTTTTATAAATAACGGCGTAATTATTCTGAATTAACATTGTTGGAATACACGGTGGTTAAAATACGAGAATATGCAGCATTGGTTGCACAAGAGATGCCTTGCAGTATTGCACAAGTATTGTTGAATTATTGATTCTTACGTGAGAAGGCACTACTCGATAATTATTACGATAATTCTTTGTTTAATATTTTATTTTATTGATTTAATAATTCTTTGCGTTGATATTTTATATTATTGTTGTTTCAATAATTGTCTTTGATAGTATTTCCTCTATTATCATATCAATAATTCATATTATTTGAATAATATTATTAGATAGCATTATTGGCAATGTCTAGAAAGTTCATCGAGGAGAGGTTTGGTCACCTAATTCGCGCTCAAGAAGGAAAATCCTTATCGAAAAGTCCCCTCTTTCCTGGGAACGGCCTGGTTGTCATAATTGTGATTCTGTAATATTATTTGTGAATAATTAATTATTGATTTATATGATAAGAAAATATTTATTTGATGTGGATATAAATGATGGATTTATTTATTTTATGTGGTTATAAATGAAGGAATTAATACTGATGTGTTTTATCAGTATTTTATCATAATGGAGGTATTAAAAATCATCCATTTATGGATTTCGGATATTTTTTGTTTGGAATTTGGAAAAACTCAAAGCTACAAAGTTATAGAGAATTCGATTTCGTGTAGAATGGACATAAAATTCGTATTTTCCTGATAAGTGGGCTATTTTCTATGAATTACTGAAGTTTCGGAAAATAAAATAATTTTTATTAAATTATGGGTGGGACCCACTTTTGGTTGGTGTTGAATACATGTGAGCTGCTATTTTTCTTCAAAGATGGCTGGCTTTGAATGAGGTGTGCATAGAATGGAAGAAAATAAATAATACTCCCTCCGTCCCAAGATAAAAGTCTTGGTGGACTTTTCATGCATATTAAGAAGAGGAATAAAATGACAAAATTACCCATAATAATGTCATTAAATATGGAGAGAGAATTAGAATAAGAAAAGTATGAGATATTTAATGCTACTGGCATAATAGGAAAAAATGTGTAAAAATTTAGTTATTAAAAGAAAGTGGACATTTAACATGGGACAATCCAAAATAGTAATAAGGACTTTTATCCTGGGACGGAGGGAGTATTATTTTATTATTTTAGTCTTCTTTGGCGTTCTAGCATTTTCCTATAAATAGGTGTTTAGGTTAAAATTAAAAATCACACCAGAAATAAGTTTTCTTTCTCTCTATATTGTCGAGCATATTTTTGTGAGTATTTAGATAATTTGAGAGTTGTTGTTCGGTACAAGCTTCCTTCGGCTTTGTATTCGATATTCCGATCAGAAGTACCGTTATTTTGAGGTAAGGGATGTTATTTTCTTCGTTAATGATATTATTTCTTTCAATATCATTATGCCGAAATATTGTTCTGAACTTTTTATCAAATTTGAAACTTTTTGTGTTGAGGTTACTATTCACGTATCTGGCTGACATTATTCATATTCAAAAATGAATTTTTTCTTTTGTCCAAGATGTCTATTATGGTTACTATCTTTGATTGTATCCATGTTTTGATCTTTATTTTTGAATTCTGCTTCACAATTGGTTGTTATGGAGTATTATTGAACTTGGATAAACTGTAATACGAATCCCTAATATTTGTTCTTTTATATCACTGGATTCGTTCTCTAAAATATTTTTCATCATCCTCAGTCTTAAATGATGATACAAATGAATATCTTTGGCCTGTATTGCAAAGATGAATGATTACCTAATGAATATCTTTGATCGTAGTGCAAAGATGAACAGGTGTTGAGATGAACATGACTAACTTGTGATACAAATGAATATCTTTGGCCTGTAGTGCAAAGAAGAATATTTGATTCAAGATATATATTGATTGATGTTACAGGGATAAAATATTGATGATGGACTTTTAAATCTTAGAAGATAGTAGAATTCTTTCTCTACTTAACTCTTCTAATGGATTGTTATTTTCACTGCAGTTGTTGATCTAAAACTTGTTGTCTATTATATTTTATCAGATTATTCCCTGTTGAAGACTAATGATAATTTGTTGTATATTATCTTAGTCATAATATTCTTTACTGGGCTAGTTGAGCTCACCCTTTTCCTTTTTGTTCCATTGTTCTTCTCAGGATGAGAGAATTTAGCAGGAACTAGCCGGAGTATGGAGTGATGATTCAAGATAGTTGTTTTAATAGTCTTCACTATTTTGTAAAATAGTTTATCAATAATTATAATGAGGACTCCTTTTGAGTTTTTATACTCTCTATTAGACAATATTTGTATTCAAACTCAAAGTATATGTGTTGTCGTATTTTGCACGACAATTGTATTACTGAAGTTGTAGTTGTTTTTGTACCATGTATTTGGTGACTCAGAATAGGTGATGTTTACCTATTTTGGGGGTGTCACATGCTGCGATGCTACACGGTTTTGCAGTATTTTTGAATTATTGATTCTTACGTAAGAAGGCACTACTAATAATTACTGATAATTCTTTATTCAATATTTTATTTTATTGATTCAATAATTCTTTGCGTTGATATGTTATATTATTGTTGTTTCAATAATTGTCCTTTGCATGAGATTTCCATTATCGGATCAATAATTCATATTATTTGAATAATATTATTAGATAGCATTATTGGCAATGTCTAGAAAGTTCCGTCAATGAGAGGTTTGGGCACCTAATTGCGTGCTAGTAAGGAGAAATCCTTATCGGAAAGCCCCCTTTTTCTTGAGAACTGCCTGGTTGTCATTATTGTAATTCTGTAATACTATTTGTGAATAATTAATTATTGATTTATATGATAAGAAAATATTTATTTGATGTGAATATAAGTGATGGATTTATTTATTTATGTGGTTATAAATGAAGGAATTAATGTTGATGTGTTTTATCAGTATTTTGTCGGATTGGAAGTATTAAAAATCATCCGTTTGTGGATTTCGGATATTTTCTGTTTGGAATTTGGAAAAACTTAAAGCTACAAAGTTGTAGAGAATTTGATTTCGTGTGGAATGGACATAAAATTCGTATATTTCTGATAAACGGGCTATTTATTATGAATTACTAAATTTTGGAAAATAAAATAATTTTTATTAAAATTGGGTGGGACCCACTTTTGTTTTAAACATGTGGGCTGCCAAAAATTTTCAAATTTGTCAAGCTTGATGGCTGGTCTTGGTATGTGGCGTGGAAGGAAGAAATATATATTATATTGAAAGTAGTATGCACACAAGCCAATCATGTTTGATGATAAAGCATATACTTTGTAACAATCTTATTCATTTATTAATAAAAAGTATTAATTTATTAAAGGCTTTTAATTATCTACATGATCTTTGTTTTATAATATGATAAACCCGTAGTTTTAAGCAACGCTTTTAGAATAATGATGATGATCATTCTAATGAGATCTAAATTCTTAGAAAGCTTAAAACTAAAATAGTTCTCAATCATTGGATTACTAAATTGGGGATTAGTGAATCGGATAGATTGGTACATCGTTGCTTGCTTTCGTTGGATGAGGATGATTGATCTCATGATCATTTGTGTGGAGACACTAAAGCAAGTATGTAGTAGTGCTTATTAGAGAATAAGTTCATTTGAGCATTGGACTCGCTAAGGAATACCTAATGGAGTTTTATTTGCTGTCGATAGGAATTCTGTAGTGATAGTAGTCAAGTAATCCTTGGACTTGAGATCATCATAGTATCTTGTGTATGATGAGTTATACTTTGACTTATTCCTTAAGACCCTTAGGGTATATCAAAGGGTATGCTTGGGTATAATAAGTTATACATGGAGATAATGTATGATCGATAAAGAATCTACCACTTCTAATAAAAGAAGAGAAATGTCTATGTGATTCGATAAATGACAACCCGGTAGTCCTTGGCGGCGAGAATGAAATTAGAAAGGAGTTTCTAATTTGCATTATTTAGTGTTGTGCATTTAAGGATCGAAATACATATAATTAAATAAAATAAGACTTTGTGGTAATTCCATGTCTTATATTTAATTGGGACATTGTATGGTGGAAGGATTGAATTATACGGTAACTATTTACTCGAAAGGTTCTTTTATGATTAATGTTGAAATCTATATTATACGGAAAGTCGTTGATCGCATTAGGGAGGCTTATCCTATTGTAGAATAAATATTATTTATTTAAATAAATTAATTATTTAATTTATTTATTTAAATAAGATTAAATTATTCTAATTGATTTATTCATAGGGTTTAATATGGAGAACCTAAAGGGTCACACCATAAAAGGAAGAATAATTATTTAAGAAGTTAATGGCATAATCGTAATAATATGTTAAGTATATTTAATTTAATCTATGGTGATAGAATAAATTAAATAGCTTAATATTATTATTTAATATTTTAGAAATATTAAATATAAATTAATAAGAGAGTCTTATTAATATTATTACAATTATTATTATTTTAATTTCTAAAGAGTTTAGGAATTAATTTAATATAAGTACTCTCATTTATTCTAATAGGATTAGGAGGAAAATTAGTTAAAGGAGTTTAATTAATTATCCCTAATAAGATTAGGGAGTCCATTTAATTAAAAGAGTTTAATTAAATAATATCTTATTTTATTAAATAAGGTTACTTGATATCTTTATAAGAGAGTCTTATATGGAGATCGTATATGACGTAATAATTCTATAATTCGATGGTTGGAAATCGCTCTTTTTCTATCTGAGATAGGAAAAACTAGGGTTTGAGCGATACACCATCTTCTTGAATCTTTATTTTTCCTTGGTGGATCACCTCTAGAGGCCAAACACTTGGGTGGCTAACGTTGATCAAAGGAAGGAACAAAACCGGTGGATTCAAGTTGAGTTGAGCGAAAAGAATTGGAGGTGAACTTGTACACGAGGAAGCTCGGATCTTCAAGGTATGATTTTGTTCTTATCTTTTCGTTTAATTAATAATTGTGCATAAAGGGTGATCAGGGGTATATGGTTTGTAAATTTTTAAACTACGATTTTACACGCTTAGCATAATTTGTGCAATTTGATTGCGCATATGAATATTACAAACCTAACAGTGGCATCAGAGCCAAACCTTTATGCAAATTATTAATTGTTTTAATTTAATATGTATATTGATATGTGTTTAGAACAATTTAATTGGGCATAATTTTATTGTATAAAATTTATTTAAAAAAAAAAAAAAGTATATCTGGCCAAGAATTATTTATTTATTTTTTTACTAGAAATTGCTATATCACCGATAACATTAAAAAAAAAAAAAAAAGGTTCCGGTGATTAGAACGGAAATCTAAGGCAATATACGGATATCAAGGAATTTCAAATATATATATATATATATATGAAATATGGTAATATATATATATATAAATATAGTATATATATATATATATATATATATATATATATATATATATATATATATATAATATATATATATGATTCCATCTTGTAATCCTATAATATATATATATATATATATATATATATATATATATATATATATATATATATATATATATATTCTTAATTATTATATAATTAAAATAAAAGTTTATTTTAATTTTAAAATAAAAGGTTTATTTTAATATTAAAATATAAAGTTTTATTTTAATTTAATAATTTTATAATTAAATAAAAAGTTTATTTTAATTTTAAAATTAGATTTCATCTTAACTAACTAATTAGAGTTGGAATTGGATTCCATGATAACTAATTGGAGTTGAAATTGGATTCTATTTTTCCTTAAATAAAGGAGTTTATTTTGATATGAAATTAGATTTCATATTATTCAAAATAAAAAGGTTTATTTGTGAATAGGAAAAAAAATCGTGTTTCCTTAAATAAAGGAGTTTATTTAAATATGAAATAAGATTTCATATTATTCAAAATAAAGGAGTTTATTTGTGAATAGGGAAAGATAATCCAAGTGTTTCCTTTAATATTTTTTTTTTTTTACATGGAATTGGATTCCATAATTAATTAAAATAAAGGAGTTTATTTTGATTAAAATTTTGATTAAAATAAAATAGTTTATTTTATTCAAAATTGGATAAATTAAAATAAAATAGTTTTATTTTGATTTAAATTTGGATTAAAATAAAGGAGTTTATTTTGATTCAAAATTAGATTTTATACTAACTAAATTTGCCCATTAAATGATATCAATATATATATTAAATGTTTATTATTCATAAGATGAATGTTATTTATTGATGCGTATGATGATGTGTATGATAATAAATGGGATTGATTATGGACTATTGACCGATATGATTGGATTTTATTTTAGTTGGATGCATGAATGTATGGGTTTTATTAAATGGGAATTCTGCGTACCTCGTCTTCTCTAATTTTTCTTAATGTAAATTCTATCTCCTCTATGTACTTCCCCTTATTTCTTGATCGAGGTTTCTATTTATTTTAAATAGTTTTGTAATAGGAATAGTTAGAATAAATTTTGAAAAATTGGAGATCGAAAAAGCGAGGCGCTTGAAGACCCGTTTGTAATGGAGCAGGGTTTAAATGTAATAGTTATATTTAAATATTATTTCTTGCATCCCTAGGGTTTGACCTTTTGGTTCACTTGGTGGCTCTAGTGAGACAAACTAGAATAAAAGTCCATAATCAATCAAGGGTAGAATATAGTATTCTATATGTGCATGCTTATACTATATATATATTATATATTATGCAAACATGCTTAGCATATGTTTATTAATATAATAGCGTATTTTATATATATATATATAAATACTTGCGCTAAATAAGATGAGACAAATTAATAACAAACCCCTCAATTTTTTATATTAAGTCCTAGCGTTCAAAGATATTTGGAATATCGAGCGTAAGCCTTCTAGCATGATAAAATTAATAGAGTATTAAATATTTAATATGAGTTTGTTGTGTCACCACAAGGCAAGTATTAAGTATTTAAGATGTTAATTTATCACATTTGATGCTTATAAAGAAAATTGAACAATATTATTTTTGTTGTGACACCACAAGGATGATATTTTCTTTTTTGAATATATGGAGTGCTAGGTCGGACTTAACTTGGATAATTTTGATTCGGATGTGCCACCACTTGATCAAAATAATCTAAGAAGCAAAAGAAAAGGAGTTGCATAGTTGATGTAATTGACAAAAGTTGTCTACTATTTATTTATATATAGTTTTTGTTGTGTCACCACAAGGCTATATACATTTGAAATGGGATCCTTATTCTCACTAGCAAATCTTTAATTAGATTTTTTGCGAACTATATAAGTGAGGTAATATAGTTTGAAGAAAATAGTGGGAGATACCAATTTAAAACAAGACCTAATTTATTTTGGTAATTAATAAAAGAATGTATGTTAAAATGTTGTTAATTACAAATTCATTTCTGAGAATTTTACAATGTCTAAAATTACTATCAACTGCGAAGCATATTAGATGCTAAATTAACTGGGGCCAAATTAAATGGATTGGTTAAGGAATTTGAGAATAGTTCTCATAGTGAAAAGCTATCTTATGTCATATCGCTTTATCCTGCAATGGTTTGAGACAATGCCTCTGAGGAAGAGATTGCTACTTTTAGAAAGTGGCGAGATGATGCCTGATTGGCTCGATGCATCATGCTCGCATCCATGAAATATGAGCTTGACGTCGGCATGAAACTATGGATGCTCTCTACTATATATTCCGCACATCAAGTAGTTGATGGTGAGGAAAATGGGGTGATAGATATCGGATATCTAAGGAGCTCTTAGATCTAGAATGATGGATGACACTCTGATGCTGAGATAAAAGTCCTTAACATTATCAATTTGATTGATCGATTAGGACAACGAGTTTTGTCATGGATGGAGAGTTGAGCGAGATTTGATCTTGCACTCACTCCGGACTCCTTTCACAATTGTTGTGAATTTTTCATATGAACAAGCTAGATATCGACCTCATTGATTTGCTTAACATATTGAAAAAGGTTGAGAGTCACTTTCAACCAAGAAAGATCAAGTCTTCTTGGTAGGGGCAAAGGATCTTACGAAAAGAAGAGCGATTCAAAGAAGGTAAATAGAAAGGCGTAAACAAAGGATAATAAGAACAAAAGCGTCGATATGGATAGCAAAGGGTTTGCTTCCACTACAATAAACTGAACCTTTGGAAAGAAAGCTGCGAGAAGTATCTTGAGAGGCTAACCAAAGAAGCTTAGTGAAGTTTGATTTACAATCTGATTTTTGTTCATGATTGAAATAAATTTTTCTTTAAGTCGAGGTTCTACTTGGGTATTGGATCTGACTTTGGTTATCATAAATATAGATTTATGAAGGGACCAAGAAGTAGAAAGTTAAACAAATATAAGTAATCTATATGTGGAAAATGAAGCAAAGGTTCTTTGCATTAGCTATAGAAACTTATAGTTTAGCACTCCCTACTGAGGCAAATCTATTAAGTCGATAAGTTGTTATTGTATTCCGATTCTTGTTAGAAACATTATTTCCATTTTATTGTTGGACAATGAAATCTTTGGTATTATATTTAAGAACAATTGTTGTTCTATTTATAATAATAATATGTTTTGTATAAAGCGAAAAGATTACTTAATGGATTTTGTATACTTGACTTACGTGAAAATAATTTTGCATATTGAACAAATTAGTATAGAAAAAGAGATGATTATTCAAAGAGTTGAATGTGTGTATTTCTTTGAAATACAAGTGTGAATTATTTGAAAGGTTCAAAGAATTGAAGTGAAACAAATTGGCAATGTATTAAGATTCTTTGATTAGATCGAGGAATAAATACTTGTCTGATAAGTTTCTAGATCATCTCAAATGGTTTTCTCATAATGGACACATCGTGATACGTAATAATTGATTGATGTATACGAATGAAAAATCGTACCTTGTTGGACATAGTGCGGTCCATAATGATTTTATCGACATTCCGATATCCTTACAGGATAATGTCTAGAAATGGCTACATATCTACGAAAAGGTAACCTCAAAATCAGCCCCAAGACTCCATAAAAGTTATGGACGGGGAGGATTCCTAATCTTAAGTATGTTAAGATAAGGGGTTGTCAACTTATGAAAATGTTTCAAAGGATAAGCTTGGGACAAGATTTGACAAGTGTCGATTTGTGGGACATCCTAAAGTAAGTTTAGGGTATATGTTCTATAAATCTACTTAGCAAAAGGTGTTTGTTACGAAACACGCTTGCCTTCTAAGATAAAGGTGTTTATCATTGAAGGGGCTAGTGGGAGGATAATAGATCTTGAAGAGTTCAAGAACCACAAAATACTATAAGTCGAATAAGAGGAACTTGTAGATAGACTATTGTACCACAATGAATCGTAAATCGGAATAGTCAAGAAGATACCTAGGAGGTATGGATTCATCATGGATGATGATGATGAGGTACACATCATAGAAGATGATGATGATGATCGATTCATCGATGAGGTAAGAGTTCTAGTGTGTACAAAAAGGGTCGATTGGGGGGCGTCGTAAAATTTCTAGTATTATATGTTGATATACTACGGATAAGGAATGACATACCAATGCTACAATCGGTAAAGATAAAGTTGTCTAAACATTCCTCCATGAATGGATTTGGGAAGAGTATCTTAATTGGGGATTAAATCTATATAGATAGATACAAGAGGATGCTCGACTTAACCCGAGGCATATATTCATTTGATGCTAAAAGTCGTTTAGCATGGCAAACTCAAGAGATGTCTCATGTAGATGAGCTATGGAGTGTATCTCTCTAATAGTCCCCACAGACTCTCGACGAAAAGAGGTCGCATGAGTGACAATCATGTATGCTGATGAAATGTACGAGACACGATGTTGATCGGTCATATTATGGAGAAGTTCACTATGAGTCGGTGAAAAACATCTTAAAGTGCTTAGCAAGGCACTAAGGATGTGATCATATTCATGGTGGGTCTTAATTAAAACTAGAGGGCTTAACAGGACTCAAGTTTTCGAGACAGATCAAGGCGACGAGAAAAATCCACTTTAAGGTAAAAGGTTGCCTTGAGCAGTGGTGCAGTGAATTGGAAAGGTTCCAAGCAATGAAAGAGTTCTTTGGTTTAGTGATAAAGACAAAGTATATAGCTATAAATGAAGCTGCTGAGTTGATTGTTTGGATTAAAAGTTCATTCTGAGAACTAGGAATAGTTCTAAGTCTCATCTTGGATCTAAACATGTGTTGTGGCACTTTCATTTGATTATTAGAATCATTAAAAGATGGGAAATCACTATAGAGATAGTGGACTCTCAAGAACAACATTACATATCCATTAACTAAAAAGCTTATCCAATGACGGGATAATCGTCACTTAGAGAAGAAGAGTATAAGATACCATGGCGATTGGCTTTAGTGCAAGTGGGAGATTGAAAGTAGTATGCACACAAGCCGATCATGTTTGATGATAAAGCATATACTTTGTAACAATCTTATTCATTTATTAATAAAAAGTATTAATTTATTAAAGGCTTTTAATTATCTACATGATCTTTGTTTTATAATATGTGATAAACCCGTAGTTTTAAGCAATGCTTTTAGAATAATGATGATAATCATTCTAATGAGATCTAAATTCTTAGAAAGCTTAAAACTAAAATAGTTCCCAATCGTTGGATTACTAAATTGGGGATTAGTGAATCCGGATAGATTGGTACATCGTTGCTTGCTCTCGTTGGATGAGGATGATTGATCTCATGATCATTTGTGTGGAACACTAAAGCAAGTATGTAGGTGCTTATTAGAGAATAAGTTCTTTGAGCATTGGCTCGCTAAGGAATACCTAATGGAGTTTTATTTGCTGTCGATAGGAATTTCTGTAGTGATAGTAGTCAAGTAATCCTTGGACTTGAGATCATCATAGTATCTTGTGTATGATGAGTTATACTTTGACTTATTCCTTAAGACCCTTAGGGTATATCAAAAGGTATGCTTGGGTATAATAAGTTATACATGGAGATAATGTATGATCGATAAAGAATCTACCACTACTAATAAAGAAGAGAAATGTCTATGTGATTCGATAAATGACAACCCGGTAGTCCTTGGCAAAGGCGAGAATGAAATTAGAAAGGAGTTTCTAATTTGCATTATTTGGTGTTGTGCATTTAAGGATCGAAATACATATAATTAAATAAAATAAGACTTGTGATAATTCCATGTCTTATATTTAATTGGGACATTGTATGGTGGAAGGATTGAATTGTCACGGTAACTATTTACTCGAAAGGTTCTTTTATGATTAATGTTGAAATCTATATTATACGGAAAGTCGTTGATCGCTAGGGAGGCTTATCCTATTGTAGAATAAATATTATTTATTTAAATAAATTAATTATTTAATTTATTTATTTAAATAAGATTAGAATTGTTCTAATTGATTTATTCACAATAGGTTTAATATGGAGAACCTAAAGGGTCACACCATAAAAGGAAGAATAATTATTTAAGAAGTTAATGGCATAATCGTAATAATATGTTAAGTATATTTAATTTAATCTATGGTGATAGAATAAATTAAATAGCTTAATATTATTATTTAATATTTTAGAAATATTAAATATAAATTAATAAGAGAGTTATTAATATTATTATAATTATTATTATTTTTAATTTCTAAAAGAGTTTAGGAATTAATTTAATATAAGTACTCTCATTTATTCCTAATAGGATTAGGAGGAAAATTAGTTAAAGGAGTTTAATTAATTATCCCTAATAAGATTAGGGAGCCCATTTAATTAAAAGAGTTTAATTAAATAATATCTTATTTTTTATTAAATGGGTTACTTGATATCTTTATAAGAGAGTCTTATATATGGGAGATCACGATATACGTAATAATTCGATTGGTTGGAAATGCGCCTTTTTTCTATGAGATAGGAAAAACTAAGGTTTAAGCCGATACACCATCTTCTTGAATCTTTTATTTTTCCTTGGTGGATCACCTCTAGAGGCCAAACACTTGGGTGGCTAACGTTGATCAAAGGAAGGAACAAAAACCGGTGGATTCAAGTTGAGCGAAAAGAATTGGAGGTGAACTTGTACGAGGAAGCTCGGATCTTCAAGGGTATGATTTTGTTCTTTATCTTTTCGTTTAATTAATAATTGTGCATAAAGGGTGATCCGGGTATATGGTTTGTAAATTTTAAACTCGATTTTTACGCTTAGCGCTTTTGCAATTTGATTCATGATTTGATTGCATATGATAATATACTTAAACCTAATATATATTTTATTATTCTAGTCTCTTTTTGGCGTTAGCATTTTCCTATAAATAGGCCTAGGTTAGAATTGAAAATCACACGGAAACAAGTTTTTCTTTCTCTCTATATTATCGGCGTATTTTGTGAGTATTTAGATACTTTGAGAGTTGTTGTTGGTCTGAAAGCTTCCTTGACTTTTATATCCGATATTAGGTCGAATTAAGTATCGTTATTTTGAGGTAATAGATGTTATTTTCTTCTTAAATAATGATATTAATTTTTCAATATCATTATCTTGAAATATTGGTCTAAACTTTTTATCAAATTTGAAACTTTTTTGTGTCGGGGTTACTATTCACGTATCGACGATATTACATTATTCATACTATTACGAATCGACTATTCACTAGAAAAATGAAAATTTTCTTTTTTTATCAAGATATCTATTATAGTTACTATCTTTGATTGTATCCATGTTTTGATCTTTATTTTTGAATTACGCTTCACAATTGGTTATTATGGAGTATTATTGAACTTGGATAAAGCTAATGTCTGAATCCTAATATTTGTTCTTTTATCTCTTTGGATTCGTTTTCTTTAAGATATTTTCATCATCCTCGGTCCTAAATGATGATATTCTTGAATATCTTTGGATTGTAGTGCAAAGATGAATGATTAAGCTGATGAATATCTTTGGGCGTAGTGCGAAGATGAGCAGTGTTGAGATGAACATGACCCATTTGGTGATCAAATGAATATCTTTGGCTTTGTAGTGCAAAGATGAATATTTGATTCAAGATGTATATTGATTGATGTTACTGAGGATAAAATATTGATGATGGACTTTTAAATCTTAGAAGATAGTAGAATTCTTTCTCTACTTGACTCTTCTAATGGATTATTGTTTCCATTGCGAGTTGTTGATCTAAAACTTATTTTTTCTATTATATTTTATCAGATTTTTTCCTGTTGAAGACTAATGATAATTTGTTGTATATTATCTTAGTCATAATATTCTTTTTTGGGCTAGTTGAGCTCACCCTTTTTCTTTTTGTTCCATTGTTCTTCTCGGGAGGAGAGAAATTTAGCGAGAACTAAGTAGGGGTATGGAGTGATGATTCAAGATAGTTGTTTTAGTAGTCCTCGTTATTTTGTAAAATAGTGTATCAATAATTGTAATGAGGACTCCTTTTGAGTTTATATATTTATACATTAGACAATATTTGTATTCAAACTCACGAGTATATATGTTGTCGTATTTTTGCACGACAATTGTATTCTTTGAAGTTGTATTTATTTTTTGTACCATGTATTTGGCGACTCGAGAATGGGTGATGTATACCTATTTTTGGGGCGTCACGGTTAGTATCAAAGCTTAGGGATATGATCCTGGTGAGATGTGAGAAAAGAACTAGGAGGGAGAGAGGGAGAATTCTTCGCTAGTATGACTGACTTAGTTTATTTGTTATTTGGTTGGTCGGTGAGAATATATGGTTAATATGTGATATGTTAATTTGTTAATTAACCCTTGTTTTTATGGCGTATTTGAGAATGGCGGTGATGAAATATTAACAATGGAGTGAATGAGGGCGTGGAGAACACCTTTAATCACCACCCGGGGGAGCGCTGCAAGAAGGCAATATTCCTCACATAAACAACACTACTAGAACAAATGATGAATGATGGGATGTTTAGAAGCTTTTTTGTAGTTCATGCAAAATCGAGACGTGGGAGACTTCGTGCACAAAATACGGGTGGAAATGATAGTGATGTGTGGCTTATCATGACCAAGCGATTCGAGGAGTTGGGACCACGAATTTTGGGAAAGCGGATCCGATCAAAGGCGGAAGCGTGGGTCAAACAAATTACCAAGATATTTGATGTCTTGGGATGCGGAGGAACGAAGGTTCCATTCGCCACCTTTATGTTCAGCAGTGGTGAGGCGGATTCTTGGTGGGAATCGTGAAGCGTACCGACTCTGCGCACTCGACATATCTTGGGAAGCGTTTCAAAAACTATTCAATGACAAGTACTTTCACGAAAGTATTTCATCATATGAAGGAGGTAGAGTTTATCGATTTGGAACAAAACAACATGGCGGTGTCCCGATGAAGGCGAAGTTTTTTGAGTTATCGAGTTTGCACCTCATTTGGTAGAGAATGAGGAGCGAATAGCGAGGATGTTTCGAGAGGTCTAAAACACGAGATTGACGATATCTTATCTCTCGTAAATTTTCTTTATATTAGGATGTTGTAAGCAGGAGGCTCAATTATTAGGCGAGATAATGAGTATGTTGACCGAGGGAACCTGACTGAGGGTCATACGGTGGCGGTGATCATCGAATGATGAAAACCGGTGGGGAGGAAAACATCGGAAAAGCGGTAACCACTCTGGTGGTAATCGTGGCCGTGATAATAGAAGAAGAAGCGAGTCGGGAGGAGATTTTCAAAAGAGAAGGTACAACAATGATAACGTGAAGGCGTCGGCCTGAAACATCAACTATTTTAGGGGGGAGGAGAGCGAGCTTGGGTCGTTTGTTTAAATAAATGGGAAGAGGGACACATCGACCAAAGCGCCCTGACAATCCAAGGTGTGTTATAAGCTGTGGAAAGGAAGGTCATATAGCTAGAGATTGTCTAGTTGTGAAACCAAGTTCAACGAGGGATGGTGACTCAAAGGTTATCCGGACAAGTCGAAAGTCGGTGGTTCTGGAAGGCGTTTGTCGTATTTGCCCAAAATGCGAGGAACCCGAGCGAGGTGATCACGGGTAAGCTAATCATAAACTCTTGCGAAGTTTATACCTTATTGAATCTCGGTTCTACCCATTCTTTTATCTCTCTGCTTGTGCTCAGCGTTTGAACTTGACTCAGGAGAAATTAGACCTTGACTTATCTGTTGAGACTCAGTTAGGAGAAACTTTCATTACATCTCTTGTTTATAAATCTTGCTTGATTCAAGTTGGTACCATCACATTTACTGTAGATCTTATTTCATTGAAAATTCTTGCATTTGATGTGATTTTAGGGATTGATTGGTTAACCACTCATCATGCTAAAATTGATTATTTTTGTAAGGTTGTTAGTTTTCATATTCTAACCAACTATTATGCGAATTCAAACAACCAAACCATTAAAATCAATCGATCTTTGTCATATCAAGCCATAAAGCTATTCGTTTATTGAAAAATGGATGTCAAGCTTTCTTAGCCCATATCACGGACTTGAACAAAAACACGTCGATTTGAATAATATTTTTGTTGTTAGTGAATTTCTGGCGTATTTCTGAAGAACTTCGGTCTACCCCGAGCGTGAAGTTGAATTCTTTATTGACCTTGAACACAGTACAAAGCCATTTTTCTAAAACCCCATATCGAATGGCTCTATTGAACTTGAGGAGTTAAAGGTCAACTACGAGGAGTTGTTGGACATCGGTTTCATTCGATCTAGTACATCTCCTTGGGGGTGCTCTGTGTTATTAAGTAAAGAAGAAAAGCGGGAGTATCGACTTTGTATTGACTCTGAGAGAATTGAACCATGTCTTTATCAAGAATAGGTATCCGCTACCTCGCATTGATGACTTGTTTGACCCGATTTGCAAGGAGCACAATTCTTTTCAAAAATCGATCTTAGATTTACGGATATCATCAATTTGAAGATTAAAAGCGAGGATATTCAAAGGCGCCTTGAGAACTTCGATGCGGGCATTATGAATTCTTAGTCATGTCTTTTGGATTGACTAATGCTCTCTTTGCTTTCATGGATATGATGAGCCGTGTATTCAAAGAATATTTGGATCGATTCATTTGTTGTCTTTATTGATGACATCCTCATCTATTCAAAAAGCCGTGAAGATCATGAGCACCATTTGAAAGTGAGTACTCAAAGGCCCGTGATAACAAGCTATGCAAAATTTGAAGAAATCGAGTTACGGCTTGAGGAAGTAGCATTCCTTGGGCGCGTGGTGTCAAAACATGGAGTATCTGTTGACGGCGAAGATTGAAGCCAATACAAAGTTGGGAACAACCAAAGTCGGTGGCCAAAATACGTAGCTTTACGGGCTTATTTGGTTATTATCGGAGATTCGTGGAAGGATTTTCTCGAATCGCTACTCCGATTAACTTCGGTTGACTCGTAAAGATACAAAAATTCGGTTGGGCGAAGATTGTGAGAAGAGTTTTCAAGAACTCGAGAGGAGACTCATTTGGCTTTTATTACGACAATACCATCTGGTTCGGATGGATTTGTTATCTCTGATGATGCTTGAGGCAAAGGGTTAGGATGTGTTCTCATGCAACATGGGAAAGTCATAGCCTATGCCTCGCGACAACTCGAAAGAATATGAGAGGAATTATCCTACTCATGATTTGGAGTTAGCGGTAGCGATCGTTTTCGCGTTGAAGATCTGGAGACACTACGTATGGGGAGAAAGTGGAGATCTATCTGGATCGTAAAAGCCTCAAATATTTCTTCACCCAAAAAGGAACTTCGACATGCGGCATGGCGGCGTTGGCTCGAGTTGTTGAAAGATTACGATCATACCATCGATATCATCACTGGAAAAGCAAGCGTGGTAGGTGGCGCATTGAGTAGAAGATCATATGCGAATGCGAGTGCGATGTTGTTAACCACAAAGGCCCATTTTGTATGACTTGCAAAGGATGGAGATAGAGTTAAAGGCTCAAGTACCCGCGTGATGATATCAAACATATCTGAGTAGAAATGACTTTAATCGATAAAGTTAAAAGTTGCTCGAGCTCTACGGACATGGGCGATGATGCGTATGAAGAAGAAAGTGCAAGAAGGTGCTATTCGGAAGCAAGAATCGATGAAGAAGGAATACTTGAGTCGACTCGGACTTTGTGTTCTAACGATTACGACTTGAAGCATAGAATTATGATGGAGGCACACAACACACCATTTGCAATCCATCTTGGGAGTACCAAAATGTATCATGATCTTGACATACATTTTGGTGGAGCAATATATGAGAGAGAGATCGCGGAGTTTATCTCGAGGTGTTTAACTTGTCGGCGTGTAAAGGCGGAACATCAAGTGCCAAAGGGTCCATTGCAACCACTTGAGATTACGAAATGGAAGTGGGAACACATTACTATGGATTTCGTTCTGGGTCTTCCCAAGGTTTCTCAAAGGCGTAGATGCGATTTGGGTTATTGTTGATAGATTAACCAAAAATCGCCCATTTCTTGCCTATATCTGGAGACTTATTCCTTGAGCGTCTTGCTAGTATATATGCGTGAATGAGATTGTGAGATTGCATGGCATGCCGATATCCATAGTTTGGATCGTGACCCAAGATTCACTTCACGATTTTGGGTTAGCTTGCGAGAAAGCTATGGAGCGCAATTCTGATTGATTCGGCATACCATCCTCAAGCGGATGGACAATCGAGAGAGGACTATTCAAACTCTTGAAGATCTATTAAGACTATGTGTCCTAGATTTTAAAGGGAGTTGGGATAAGTACCTACCATTGGTGGAATTCTCTCTCTGACAACAGCAGTTATCGAAGCAAGTATAGGTGTGGCTCCATTTGAAGCGTTGTATGGAAGAAAGTGTCGCTCTCGGTATCTTTGGGATGAGGTGGGTGAAAGCAACATTGTTGGGACGAATTGGTACGCATAACTACGAGAAAAGATCCAAGCGATTTGACAAGCGTATACAAAATGGCACAGGATCGACAAAAGAGTTATGTGGATCTTCATCGAAAGGGCGTGGAATTTAATATTGGGGATCATGTATTATTACGTGTTGCTCCATGGAAGGAGTTACAAGATTTGGGAAGAGGAAAGCTCAATCCAAGATTTGTTGGTCCATTTGAGATTCTTGACCGAATAGGAAATGTGGCTATAGACTCGCATTACCTCGAAGCATGTCTCGTGTTCATAATGTTTTTCACATATCTATGCTTCGTAAATATGTGAAAGACCCGAACCACATTATTGAGTTAGAACAGACGAGATAGTAGAAGATTTAACGTCTGAGGAGGTACTGTTAAGATCTTGGATAGGAAAGAGCATATCCTATGCACGCAAAGGTTATACCACAAGTTAAGGTTTTGTGGAGAAACCATCTTTATTGAAGAAATGACACGGGAGTTGGAATCGAGAAATGAAAGCGAGGTATCCTCACCTTTTTTGAAACACCAGTGCGTCACGTCGATTTCGAGGACGAAATTTCATAAGGAGGGGAGGTTGTAAGACCCCAACTTATTATAAATAAAATCAAATTTTCTCTATTTATTATTGTGAATAATTAGGTGTTAATTTGATATAATACTTTGGTTATGGGTGAAATGTGCAAAATTTTGCAAAATAAGCAAGTGGTTATAAAAATATTCATTTTGTCGGGGAATATTCGTTTGGTGGTGGAATATTCTTTGTTGTGGGGAATATTAAATGACGATGTAGCGTGACCATTTGTGGAGCCCCATGTGGAAAATGGTCGGATGAAGAAAATGACAAGTTTGAGTTTTTATAAATAACGGCGTAGTTATTACTGAATTAACCTTTATTGGAATATACGGTTGGTAAAAAATCTGATGTCTGCGCGTGGTTGCGATGCTTTGCGGTTTTGCATAGTATTTTTGAATTATTGATTCTTACGTGAAGCCACTACTCAATAATTATTACGATAATTCTTTATTCGATATTTTATTTTATTGATTCAATAATTCTTTGCGTTGATATTTTATATTATTGTTGTTTTGATAATTATCTTTTACTGATATTTTCCATTATCGGATCGATAATTCATATTATTTGAATAATATTATTAGATAGCATTATTGGCAATGTCTAGAAAGTTACATCGAGGAGAGGTTTGGTCACCTAATTGCGGCCGATAAGGAGAAATCCTTATCGGAAAGCCCCTTTTCACGAGGAACTACTTTGGTTGTCATTATTGTGATTACGTAATATTATTTGTGAATAATTAATTATTGATTTATATGATAAGAAAATATTTATTTGATGTGGATATAAATGATGGATTTATTTATTTATGTGGTTATAAATGAAGGAATTAATCTTTGAGGTGTTTTATCGATTATTTTGTCGGAATGGAAGTATTAAAATCATCCAGTTTGTGGATTTTGGATATTTTACATTTGGAATTTGGAAAAACTTAAAGCTACAAAGTTGTAGAGAATTTGATTTCGTGTGGAATGGACATAAAATTCGTATTTTTACGATAAGCAGGCTATTTATTATGAATTTATTGAAGTTTGAGGAAAATAAAATAATTTTTATTAAAATATGGGTGGGACCCACTTTTGTTTTAAACATGTGGAACTTTAAAAATTTTCAAATTTGGCAAGCTTGATTTTTGGTCTTGGTAGGTGGCGTGGAAGGAAGAAATATATATTATATTTTATTATTTTAGTCTCCTTTGGCGTTCTAGCATTTTCCTATAAATAGGCGCCTAGATTAGAATTGAAAATCACACCAGAAACAAGTATTCTTTCTTTCTATATTGTCGAACGTATTTTTGTGAGTATTTAGATACTTTGAGAGTTGTTGTTTGGTACAAGCTTCCTTGACTTTATATCAGATATTTCGATCGAAAATCTTGTTATTTTGAGGTAAAGGATGTTATTTTCTTCGTAAATGATATTATTCTTTCAATATCATTATCTTAGAAATATTGGTGCGAACTTTTTTATCAAATTTGGAACTTTTTGTGTCGGGGTTACTATTCACGTATCGACCTTATTCACGTATCGACACTATTCATTCAAAAATTAAAAAAATGAAATTTTCTTTTTATCTAAGATGTTTATTATGGTTACTATCTTTGATTGTATCCATGTTTTGATCTTTATTTTTGAATTACGCTTCACAATTGGTTATTATGGAGTATTATTGAACTTGGATAAAGCTATGTCTGAATCCCTAATATTTGTTCTTTTATCTCTTTGGATTTGTTTTCTTTAAAGATATTTTCATCATCCTCGGTCCTAAATGATGATATTCTTTGAATATCTTTGGCACATGTAGTGCAAAGATGAATGATTAAATGATGAATATCTTTGGCCGTAGTGCAAAGATGAGCAGTGTTGAGATGAACATGACCATTGTGGTGATCTGAATGAATATCTTTGGCTTTTGTAGTGCAAAGATGAATATTTGATTCAAGATGTATATTGATTGATGTTCTGGGGATAAAATATTGATGATGGACTTTTAAATCTTAGAAGATAGTAGAATTCTTTCTCTACTTGACTCTTCTAATGGATTCTTTATTTTGCTGCTGCGATTGTTGATCTAAAACTTGTTGTCTATTATATTTTATCAGATTTTTCCTGTTGAAGACTAATGATAATTTGTTGTATATTATCTTAGTCGTAATATTCTTTCTTGGGCTAGTTGAGCTCACCCTTTTCCTTTTTGTTCCATTGTTCTTCTCGGGAGAGGAGAGAATTTAGCGAGGAACTAAGTAGGGGTATGGAGTGATGATTCAAGATAGTTGTTTTAGTAGTCCTCACGTTATTTTGTAAAATAGTGTATCAATAATTGTAATGAGGACTCCTTTTGAGTTTTGTATCTCTCACATTAGACAATATTTGTATTCAAACTCACAATTGTATGAAGGTGTTGTCATGTATTTTTTTGATGTATACGACAATTGTATTCTTGAAGTTGTTATTTCGGCATGTTAATTTCCTCCACTTTTGTTACGATTGCTACCACTAGTGTTATCGTATTTGGTGACTCATTATCGCTCGAATGGAGTGATGTATAAGTATCATTACTTATCTCAACATTTTCGGATGTCATTTTCAAACAACGCCACAAAACAAGGGTTAATTGACATGCCACATATTATCTCTATATTCTGACCGACCAATTAAATAACAATTAAACTTAGGTAGGTCATACTAGCGAATGATTTATCCGTCTCTCCCCTCCTAGTTCTAGCCTCAAATCTCAGCCAGGGATCATATCCCTAAGCTTTGATACCGACTGTGACGCCCCCAAAATAGGTATACACAACCCATTCCAAGTCGCCAAATACATGATACATAATTTAAATACAAACTTAATTATACAACTGTCGTGTAAAATACGACAAAACATAAGCTGAGAGTTTTAACACGAATATTATCTCGTAGACAATATCAAAACTCAAATGGAGTCCTCATTACATTTATTATCACACTATTTCATAGAATAGTGAGGACTGCTATAGCCACCATCTCGGACCTTCACTCCATTTCCTGACTAGTCCCAGCTATATTCTCATTTCCTGAAGAGAACAATGATAGCAAAGGGTGAGCTCAACTAGCCCAGTTAAGAATATTATGACTAAGATAATGCAGAATAAATTATCGTTAGCCTTCAACAGTGTTAAACTGGTAGAATACAATAGACAACAAGTTTAACTGCAGCGGAACAAGCAATCCATTAGAAGAGTCAAGTAGAGCATAATATCTACTATCTTCTATGATTTAAAAGTTCATCATCAATATTTTATCGTTGTAACACAGCTCAATAATAATCCACATCATCGAATTATCCATGCACTACGGGCCAATGATATTCGTTAGTATAACATCCATGAATTATCCATGCACTACGGGCCAAGGATATTCATTATTATCACATCCACGAATTATCCATGCACTACGGGCCAAGGATATTTGTTTGTATCACTAGTGGTCATGATCATGCCAACAACTGTCCATCAATGCACTACGAGTCAATGAGAACTTTTACCACATCATTTGTAACATTACAGGTCATGATTATACCGATACATATTTCATGGTCATAATCATACCAATCAACAGTCCATCTATGCATTACGAGCCAAAGATGACTTTCATTACAATATAAACATGAGGATGATGACAAATGATATAAACATCAATCAAACAAAATCAAGGATAAATATTAAAGATTTTTTAAAAAATGTCCAAATTGTCAACATGATAACTACTTTGTGGAGTAAAATTTAAGAATAATATTCATGTATCAAAAATAATTTAGACAGAAAAGAAATCATTTTTTTGTCATGAATAGTACCCCGGGTGAATAGTACCCGAGTGAATAGTACCCCATGAATATTCTTCATGAATAGTACTTCATAAATAGTACCCCGTGAATAGTACCCCGACATGAAAAGATTAAAATTTAACAAGAATGTTCAGAAAAATATTCTTGTGAAACGATACTAGATGAAGCGCAAATTTCAAGGATATTCTACTAATTTCAAGGAGTATAAAAGCAATACTTATCAACATGAGTGTAGAATTAGGAATACAAAACGAAATAATATTACTTACATACTACAGAGTATGGAAGAAAATATTATTTCATACGAATATTGATCAAAAATAATATCCCTTACGAATATTGAACGAAAATAATATCCTTACGAATATTGAACGAAGATAATATCCCTTACGAATATTGAACAAAATAATATTCCTTAGGAATATTTGAACGAAAATAATATTCCTTATGAATACGAAAAATAATATTTCTTCTAAATATGAAATAAATAATACCACTTACCTTAAAAGGAGAGTATTTTTGACTGGTATGTCAGGGATATTCTTGAAGAAAACTTGCACTATTTTCTACACTCAAAGCTTCCTTAAACTCAAAAGAAATACGCTCAATATTATAGAAGAAGAATTCTCTTATTCTGGTGTGATTTTCATTTATAAACTAAGCATCCTATTTATAGGAGAATGGAAGGATACTATTTAGAAAATAAAATCACGGACGCACAATTAAACCATCACGGGCGCCGAATTCGTTCGGCTGAAGAAAAAAAATCTGATTTACTATGTTGCACTTTGCAGCATTATGCAATACTATGCAACAATAAAATATAATATATTCTATTTTACATAAAAAATAAAATAAAACTTATATATATAATATATATATATATATATATATATTAATCACCCACCACCACACACCCATCAGCCACACACACACACGCACGCACCCTCACACACACGCACACATACACTCATAATCACACACACCCCTACCCCCCCCACACACACACACAATATATATATAATACTTCTATATATATACTGACATATATATATATATATATATAACTTTCTACCGACGATTTTGAAAAATGAGTAAGTTGTGGGCCATGTAATAAGCAAAATTTTCAACAAATACTTCATAAAATACCCCTCTATTTATCTCAATTCACTTGGCTTCACTAAACACATTTTTAATAACATTTATTCATCATTTATAACTCACAATATTAATAACTAGATTATTCCCAGGAAAGAGGGGGGTTTCCTATAAGGACTTCTCCTTATTGGCGCGCAATTAGGTGATCAAACCCCTTTCCTCGACAGAACTTTCTAGACATCGTCAATAATGAAAATAATAATATGAATAACTTTGTCATCTCAATTATTAATTTAATAATATAAAATATTATGCAGATGATACCGTGACAATAATTGAATCAATAATGCGAGATACTATGCAGCAATTACAGTGGCAATAATTGAGTATAACTGAGTGACTTATCGCGTAAGCATCAATAATCAAAGATATTGTACAATAACGTGTGCTACTATGCAACCATGCGTATTACTGTACTTTTATCACCGGGTATTTCAATAGTTAATTGTAAAACTTTTGCCGTTATTTTTATAAAGTTATTTACGTGCTTTCTAAACTCAACAATAATTTCATTATGGGTCCACTGATGATTGTGTCGTCGAACGAATATTCCCTGATAAAACGAATATTCCCCGACCAATCGAATATTTTATGACAACTTTCTTACTTTGCAAAATTTGTGAATATTACCCACAACTATAACATTATATCAAATCCACACTATAATATTCAAAATGATATTTAGAGAAAATTAATCTGTATTCATTAAAGTTGGGGTCTTACAGTAATTGAGGCCTTTGATACTTCCATTTTATTCCGTATTCGGCTTGATTGATTTTATTTTCAAGATGCAAAGCATCTTCGAGAAAATAAGATATATAGCAGTGTCAGGTTCCTTATGGGCATGAGAGTCATCCAAGGATGTCCAGACACCGTAGATAATTTACAAGTTGGCTGCACATCTAAAAAATGTCCATCGTGGGAACCAGATCTAGATTCACAAGCTGAATCTTCGATCGCATGGCTCCTAGGCTCACATGATAGATTAATATATACAAAAACTAGAAAGAAAACTAGATTTAAATAAATCTAAGTCATTACAGCTTCAACGGTTCCAATTTAGTCACTTTTGAACCGGTTAAAAGTTAGAGATGACTAGATTTAGATAAATCTAGTTCACAGGCTGGAAGATTAAATATCTACATTGCAAGAGCAGTTAAAGCAGTATATATATATATAGTTATATATATAAAGACGATCAACTGCCACGAATTTGAAATCTAGGTAGGACTTTGGAGTGAAAATATATATATATATATATATATATATATATAAGCGAGTAAAAGCCACGGATATTCGATCCAGGCTCAACTATTTGAGTTTAGTCTATATATATAGTTATATATATATATAAATATATATATATATATATAAAGGAAAAAACCATGAATCGACGATCCGGGAGTAACTAATCAGTAGAAAGATTAAAAATCTGAAAAATCTTATAGTGGGCTACTAAGAAGACTTCAAACCGCTTTTAGAGCTTGAAAACTCAGTTTCCACCGCTTAAATTTTGATATGTCGTAGAATACGAGCTTACAAGTGTTTAGAAAGAAGAATCACAAAGTTTGGAGCACTCTAGAAGAGGTTAAGGACTGAAATGGACATAGTTTTCTCTCTTTTCTTCTTTTTTTTTTCTTTTCAAATGAGCTGATAGGGGGTCTATTTATAGACCAAATTGGTCGTGGGTCAACCCGCGACAGCTGCGGTTCTACCTACGGCTGCCTGGGTTGCCCCGGGCTTAGCAAGTCCCGTTGTCTCAAAGTACATGCACTTGGACAAGGCGTTATCTGCTCATACCTTCATAACTTTCAATCCTGGCATCCGATGGAGGCGTGTTGTACCTTTCCGAAAAGTTGTTGACGAGAGCTACACAGTGACATAAGATATGACATTTTTTGAATCCAGGAAGATGGGTTCATGACCAGATCTCCAAGTATTCGCAGTTTATCCATTGAGTTGTCTTGTACAATTTTCACTCAGGATTTATGCTATGGTTCTTGTGGGACTTCTTTTGAAGTGAAATGAGTTAATTTGAGTTATAATGGGTTGAGTTGGAAAAATGACCATTTTTCCCCTCCCGGGATTGTCTCCAGCTTTGATGTAGTTGTAGCAGTCTTTTCTCAAAGTTATCTCCGAGATTGGCATGCTTTTGACTCTAACAGTCCTCAGGGTTGTCTCTGAGGTTGGTTTGACCTCTTGGGGTTATCTCCAGGCTTTGAACTGGATCCCCTAGGGTTATCTCCGGGGTTTGAACAAGATCTCCCGGGGTTATCTCCGGGGTTAGAAACTGATCTCCCAGGGTTATCTCCGAGGTTGGAACTGATCTCTTAGGGTTATATCCGGGGCTAGAAACTGGATCTCCCGGGGTTATCTCCAGGACTAAAACTAATCTCCTGGGGTAATCTCTGGGGTTGGAAACTGGATCTCCCAGGGTTATCTTCAAGGTTGTAACTGGATCTCCTAGAGTTATCTTTGGAGTTGGAAACTGGATATCTCGGGGTTATCTCTAGCGTTGGAACTTGATCTTCCATGGTTATCTCTGGGGTTAGAACTTAATCTCCCGGGGTTATCTCTGGGGATGGATTGATTGGACTTCCAAGGTTATCTCTAGAAGACGATTATGCCCTATTCTTGCATGGTTAGTAACAAGAATGTAAAATTTCGAGTGTCCACACACTGCAAAGGAGGTCATGTAGGACCATAACATAAATCTTGAGTGAAAACAACACAAGACAGCTCAGCGGATGAACTGCGAAGACTCGAAGATCTGGTCATGGACTCATCTTCTCGGATTCAGAAAAAGTCAAATCTCATGCCATTGTGTAGCTCTCGAAAAGGGCTTTCCGAAAAGGTATAACACGCCTTCATCGGACGCCCGGATTGAAAGTTATGAAGGTTCGAGCAGACTTCGTGTTGGTTCGAGTGCACGTACTTCGGGGCAACGGGACCCACGGGGTCCGGGCCCGCCCGTCTTGACCATGAGTAGACCATGGGTTGCCATGCAGGTAGAACCATGACTACTTTAGTCTATAAATAGACCCCCCATCAGCCAAAATAAAAAAAGAAGAAGAAGAAAATAGAGGAAATTTCATCTATTTCAGCTCTTAACCCCTCCTATAGTGTCCCAAACTTCAATATTTTCTTTGTAAACACTTGTATACATATATACTACAACATAATAAATTTTAACTGGTGGGAACGTGATTTTCAAGCTTCAAAAGCGGTTTAAATCTCTTCTCGCTATACAGTGTAAGATCCTTTCAGATCTGAAGCTTTTACTCACTTTTCAATAACTATATATATATATATATATATATGCTGAAGTCGAACATTCGAGCCTGGATTAGACATTCGTGGCTTTTTATTGCTTTAATATATATAATTATATATATATATGTTGAAATCGAACATTCGAGCCTGGATTATAAATTCGTGGCTTTTTATTGGTTTAATATATTGGATTATAAATTCGTGGCATTTCATTGCTTTAATATATATATATAATTAAATGTATATATATATATGTTGATAGTTGACTGTGATTAAAATATCTGCTTTAATTGTTCAATCAATGTAAGCTTTTATATTAATGTTTGTGGATTAGATTTATCTAAATCTAACCATATCTAACTTTTAACCGGTTCAAAAGTTGTAAAACTGGAACCGTTAAGTTAGAATGGCTAAGATTTATTTAAATCTAGTTTTTTGTAAATATTAAGCAACCACGCGTCCCTATATCTGTATCTAGAGGAAACGGGAAGCTTGGCCACGCGCATGCATGAATCATTTGTTTTGCGATGCGACGTTTAGATTAAGTATCTGTTTTAATTTATTATATTTGCTATACAAGCTATTCACGTGACATTATGTGAGCCTAGGAGCTACGGGATCTAAGATCCAACTGACGAATCTAGATCTAGTTCCCATGATGGACCCTTTCCGTTGTACAGTTAGCTTGTAAATCATATTTGCGGTGTTCGGGTCACTTCGATGGCTTTCATGTCCATACGGAGCCCGACACTTATATATATATATATATATATATATATATATATATATATATATATATTTTGTTGAAGATACTTTGCATCTCGAGAATAAAATCAAAACAAACCGAATACAGAATAAAATGAAAGTATAAAAGGCCTCGATTACTATGTTAGCATAAGGGTTTGAAAACTTGTTTTCAAAATATTATTTTACATGCCTTATATTAAAATTGAACTTTTGTACCAGTCAAATCCTTTGTATATAGGTGCAAACAGGCATAACACTACTTTCAAATAAATGCACTTAGCCCCAATTAACCACACACACTTAAAATAATTATGGAATTGAAAAGATGCGGTAACCGTGTTTTCACGGAAGTCGGGGGTGCCTAACACATTCTCCCCGTTTAATCAAACCCCCGAACTCTATGAATCTCGATTTTCAAGGCTTGTTCCAAAGTCTTATAATTGAGCCTTTTTTGCAAAAAAATTCAATTTCAGTTGAGTTGGTACAACTATTTCACTACTACCAACTTACGACTTTGAATTTTTAAATCGTCGACATTTTATGTCAGACTCTTTTTCCAAAATCATCCTTTTAAATAAAATTCAAGACACATAGAGAACATAAAAGGTAGAAAGACTAAAAAGAGAAATTCCAAAAATAGAGATTTTTTCCGACATCGAGAGGTATTATAAAAATATTATTTAATCAAATTTTTGGTTCTCTCCTAATCTTCTCATTTTTGAGAAGAATTTTTTTAAAAAAAAATTGAGCAAGTTTTCATTTCTTTTGTTTCCTATATAAAAAAAACTAAAAATTACTCAGCAAACTTTTATTTTATGTAACTTTCCTTTCTTTTCTCTCTCTTGAGAAAAAAAACATGGTGCAAAAGTGGAAACTACATAACAACATATACTTCACACGTACGTCTATTTATGCGTTCCTTCGTGATTCATCGCCATATAATCCTTATCATTATCAAAAATTTGCAATTCAAAATTTTCCTTTATAAATTTGGGGATTTGAAAAAGAATCCTAATGTGGATTTCAAACGTCGTGAAATTTGAGATGGTCGGTACCGTAGTATTAGAATTTCGAACCTGGTGGTGATAATTTTTGGCATAGTTTTTGTTAACGCCAAGATCTTTCTCCACGTCCCAATCACCAAGACGCTTCCAATATCCTACACAGTTCAACAAGTCAACACCAAAAGCTTGACGGCCTGACCGTCGAGGGATAGCTCCGGCGTGAGAGTCAGTACAGGCGATCACAAGGTTAACAATGGAGAGAAAAATATTATCTAATGGCTGAGAGATAGAATCATAATCATAATAATGAATGTGTTACTTACCCTCTTATGTGATCTTAGCCCCATGCATACTCCACTCCCGGTTTACTGTGCCACCCACCATCTCCTAACACCTTTTTCCCCCACTTCCGGTCATTTCAGCCGAAAGTAAGCAGACTACTTTCACACCTGCTACCATTGTTTGCCACCGCCGATCATCTGAGTCCCATCCTCATTAATGCCATGCAAAGAAAGTGGCGGATACTGATAGTCAATTGTCATTTGGCATAATGATTCTTGGTCAAAGTTGGATTAAGTGACAATTTGTATAATGGGCGATTTCAATGACTAAGCCCGAATAATGGAAATGACCCAAATAGTAGGATCCATCCAACCGAAAGAACCCGATAAAATGATCAAATAATTGGGCCCAAACCATTCGGACCAACCGGGACTTAGCATAACATGATCGAGGGAGGAGCCCATTATGTTCAACCCGATAAGGAAAAGGATTATGGCTGACATTACCCCCTAGTCTTATATTAAGCGGGGTGTTTAATGAAAGACTATAAATAATATAGGCCCGGGGACCTAACAAACTATGATAAGTCATAAGAGATCAAAGTGAAATTCACCAAAGTCCATCAAAATCGGTCCAAATTGATATCGGGGAATGGAAGTGGGAAGCCTGATGAGCCGTAAGCCCACATAGGTGAAGATATTTAGATCTAAAAGCAGATGAAACCTCTTCCCATTCATCATCATTGCGATTGAATTAAATGTGCCGCCCTCAATTCTGGTATGGCTATCGTTATAAAAGGTAAACTTTACCAATTCAGCGGTTTTACTGCTAATTTGAAATTTGAACCTTTGAGCTTTCTTCCTCTCTGCAAACTTCTTTCCTGCTTCACAAAATCTTAACAATGGTGGTAGTAACCTCGGCCAAAACTCTCCCCCTTCATGCGACTCCTATCAGTATCGTTTCTCCCAACCCAAACCCTAACCAAGAGGGTTCGAGTTCCAACCCCCAATCAACAATCATGGGGGGAAATCCTTCTCTGATCCCCTCTGCCTCAGACTTCTTCAAGGATGGGGAACAGTTCCCCCATGCCAACATCCGTTCCTTAGTCACGGAATCTGAGATATGCATGCTCAGGACTCGTTATCAGATTCCTGACATGTACGCGATAAGGGCCCCTGCTCGAAGAAGCGTATGTACCAATGACCGAGACGGTTGGGTCGCCATACTGTCACTTTCACGGAAAGGGGTTTCGCCTACCTCTCCATGTCTTCATCATTACCCTCCCAAGGTTCATAGGAGTGGGCTTCGCCCGATTAGTGCCCAACTCCTACATCCACATCTGGCATTTATTGCCTTACGCCATGAACTAAGGATTTCTCCTCTGTTGACATCTTCTTCATCCTCTTCTCTGCTTTGGTAGGTCTCGAAGCGAGGCTTCAAAATGTTGAGCAAGCGGTCTCCCAGGCCAACACAGGGTCGAGAGGAGACCCACGATGGATACTCCTTCGGCCAACAAGGTTGGCATGAGAAGTGGTTTTTCATCACGGGACGAGATCTCTTCTCTCGAATTTGGACTACCTCGTAGGGTCTCTGCTGACTTTGGAGACATATCAGAAGGGCGGGTGAGGAGATGGCGGACTTTTTGAAGAAGATTCCTCCAAAAGAATGGAGTTTCACCCTTCTGACCAAACAAGCTTGGTTATATGACCACAAATGTATGTTTTGAATAACTTTATAACATAATTTCTGAGCTATATAAGTGATCTGAGGTTACGATACATGTTTTTTTGCGGTGTCTACGATCAAGCAGACTCCCTTGGAGGTGAGAGACACGGAAGATTTTTAGCGAGGATGAATGCGGATGAGTGAAGAGCATCCGTGAAGAATCTTCGAGTTAAATCCCCTACCACCGATCCACCAACTTCTTCTTCTTGGTGATGAACCTCAAAGCGACAAACCCAACATGCACGAAGAAAACCTCGGACCTCGTAGAAGAAAAAGATCCATGAAGCGATCCAAATCCACCCAACGAAACAAACCCCGAAAGTGACCTGAAACACTTCCGAAGCAACCCCCAAACAACCTTCTCAACCAACCCCAATCCTCCGACCACGAACCTACCCCGGTGAGGATGAGCACCTTGATATTCCTTTTGCGATCGATCGGCTAAGGTCCTTCGTGTAAAGAAAATAAGAACCAAGATAACCCCCCTAATTGTAGAAGAGCTCGAGTTCCCACCTCTTGGTGTCGCTCCTCCGACTACATCCACGAAACCCATGTGCTGACGATGAAGCAGACCGGGTGCATCCTCTCCTCCATCCGAAAAAGAAAACATCCATCGAGACGACCACCGGTTCATCTCCACGCACCTTCGTGACTCTGAGCGCACTCTGCCCGATCCCCCTCTCCGAAACCATACCGTGGACCCCTCACCCGATTCGCGATGAACCTCGCCTTCTCCTCCAAGACTGACCAACTACACAAAAGTCGATCGGGGACGCCATGGCCTCCCCAACAATGTGGCCCAGGCTTCGATGCCCATTTTCCCTTCCAATTTATTCGACACCTTTGTTTCGTGAAAGCAAGCGATCATCGGTTGAGGAGCGATTCGAATGAGGGATCTACTCGTGAAGGCATGAGCTATTTGGCGAAAGGTAAATGAGTCTCTTCTTTATTTACGAATTTATCTTCATACTTATATATCTGGAAAAGCGATCAAATAATATTGGAAATATATAGGCAATCTTTGTGTTGAGGCGTCTTCGTCGAGGTCCCTCGGCCGAATCGAGGAAGAGGCCACGAGGAAGGAGAATGCCCATACGAAGTGCGCCTTGGTTAAAGAGAAGACTCAGCGTGAATGCCTTCTTCATACTGAATGAAGGTCTTCAAAAGAGTTAGCCCAAGCCGAGGGGATGTGAAGGCCTCGATGAAGAAGCTAAAAGTCGACAAGCAAAGCAGCCACGAGGAGATCGTCAAAATGAATGTTGACTTGGTTCGGAGGGCGAGATAAGGATGGAGAAGATCGAGGAATTAAAGGCGATGCTAAGATCTTGACCAAGACCATCCATAAAATTTGGAGGTGAGAGACTCTCGTCACATGAATAGGCGGCTCAAACTTCGAAGAGAAATCAGAGAACTTCGAGGCTCTTGGGACCTTGGGCCTCCTTTAGCAAGCGACGACCATGAAACAAATATGTGAAAATATCGGAACTTCGGGCCGAAATCAATGGGGAAATAATGAAGATATATTTCGAGAGTTACTGAGCTCGCTTAGAAAGTCGTGGCAAGGAGAAGTTGTCTGCTGTGACTTGGACCCATCCTTTTCGATTCTTGAGGACTGACGAAGATGGCGCTGAAGGTGATGTTCTGCTTTTTTGTTTTTTACATCTTTAATTTATAGTATTTATAAAAATTATCAATATTGTAATTAGATTAAATATTAATGAAAATGGCTTTATTCCTTATGACTTGGTATATTTATTTTTTTACGCGATACTCGATATTTATTTAAATGAAAAGATGCACATGAAACTCCTTCATGGTGAATTTGAACGAGCTGTTAAGTAACAACTAAACATGTCATATAACGAGATAAGATGAAGTTTAAGAATGAAGCTTCGAACTCAACACTTAGAAAAATTTAGGTAATAAAGTAAAGGGATACTTATTAGTTTCGAAGTGTGAGACATATACGCTACATTAGGAATTTGTTTACCCGAAAGGCTAACAAAACCAAAAGATGACATTTGCCTACCACGAAAGGGCGACAAAGTCTAAAGGATGACACTTGCCTACCAAGAAGAACTGACAAGGTCTAAGTGTCGACAATTTCCTACCACGTAGGGCACGACAACGTCTTAAAGATGACACTTGCCTACCACGAAGGGCTGACAAGGTCTAAGTGTCCACTACTAGAAGAGGCTACCATCGAATGGCGGTGAGTCCACCCTAACCTCCTAACACCGATGACGTTTGCCTACCACGAAGGGCGACAAACTTCATGGGACCACTGTAGAAAAGGCTTTGAAAAGGGCGCCATCAAATGGCCAACGAGTCCACCGAACCTCCCAACACCAATGATGTTTGCCTACCACGAAGGGGGCGACAAACTCATAAGGACCACCTAAGAAAAGGCGCCGTGAATGGCGGTGAGTCCACCCTAACCTCCCAACACCAATGGCGTTTGCCTACCACGAAGGGCGACAAACTCATAAGGACCACTCATGAAAAGGCGCCATCGAATGGCCGGCGAGTCCACCCGAACCTCCCAACACCAATGGCGTTTGCCTACCACGAAGGGCACGACAAACTCATAAGGACCACTACGAAAAGGCGCCATCGAATGGCCCGGTGAGTCCACCGAACCTCTAACCCGTTGGCGATCGACAATGAAGACAAGATTTGTTCGAGAAAAAAGGAACTTTATTGATGATGACATAAATATTTCTGAGACTTCGGTGTCTTGACATCATTTCTCTTGAAAGTACTTCCTAAGCTTTTGCTTGGTGTGCAAGTATTCTTAATTCTTGACCCATCTAATGCTTTGATCGATAAGTTCCGGCTTGGCACGCCGGTGATTTCATACGGTCCTTCCCGATTTGGCATCGACTTTCCCGATTACGAGGTGTAGATGCTTGGCTTCTACGAGGACAAAATCTCTACTTGAACCTTGAAACTTTACCCCCTTATTATAATGTTTGGCCTCTTCTTGATAAGGTTTGCTTGACTGATTAAAATTTGTTTCTCTTACTTCCTCAAGCAAATCGAGGTTGGCCTTAAGCCCTTCCTCATTATAGATCTCTCTGAATTGGTGACGAAGACTTGGAGATCCAATTTTAAGCGGGACTAAGGCATCGATTACCATAGCCCGATCTCAAAAGGTGAATCCCGTTGTAGTCCTCGGAGTAGTTCGATAAGCCCATAACATGCTAAGTAGCTCCTACGGCCATACGCCTTGGCCCGTCCAATCTGCGCTTGATCCCATTCGGTGACGTTACATTGGTCACTTGACTTGTCCATTCATTGTGGATGAGCCCTTTGAAGTCTTTGTCTTTGAATCCCGAGTTCTTTCAAAAATGCTTCAAATTTCGATCCCTGGTGGCGTCCGTTTATGCGATATTACCACCTTAGGAATCCAAAGCGAAATACTCTTGATTCTTTCAAAATTTCAAGCATTCTATTAAGTTATTAACCTAAGTGGTTTGCTTCTACCCACTTGGTCGTATAGTCGATGGCAACTATAATAAAGTTGACTTGACCTTTTGCCTTGGTAGTGGACCCGATATATCGACCCCCAGACGGTGAAGGGTATAGGAGATAAGATCGAGTATAGCTCTTACGGTGGGTGATGTGGGATCGAATTTGTTGAGTTGACACTTCTCGCACTTTTGGCGTATTTGGTCGCTTCTTTGAAGATGGTAGGCGATAGTATCCTTGTCGAAGTACTTTATAGGCTAATGATTTAAGCCGCCGTATAGTGCATATGAGATACCTTCGTGTCTTCCAGAAAGAGTATATTAAACGGATGGAGTTAGGCATTTCGATAGTGGAGATGAAAGCTCTTGAGCAGATCCCCATCAATCGAACAAAATTAGCACTTTTATACTTGATTTTCTTGGCGAGCATCCGTCCAGAAGGTAAGGCCAGCATCGCGGATACTACATATATGGAGTTAACCGGTAGTTGGTTGGTCGATACACATTCTTAGATTCATAATGGACACTAGGATGTTGCAAAGTTTCTAAATAAACCGACCCATCAAAGCGTTAACATCCGTAGTGGCTAATTTGAGAGAGTGCATCGACAATTGAATTGTTATTACGCTCGACCCTTGAAACTCGTAGGATTGGAAATCTTTGAAGTTGTTCCTTGATTACATTAGATATTTGATCATTTTGGGCCTCGAGCTTCGTATTCCCGAGAAAGTTGCTTAACGACTAGCGAGAATCTTTGAAGATGATTATTCTTTGCACTTGAAGACTCTTTGCGGTCGTAACCACCGAAATGCCGCCTCGTACTCGAAACCGTTGTTTGTCGCTTTGAGCTGAAATCGATGGCTTCTTTGCACCTTGAATCCCTCCGGACTCGTCGAGAATAATCCTGCTCGCGGCGTCGTGGTAGAAGACCCATCTGCATCTGGCGTCCACGAACTGCGCCTGCTTTGAAGAAGCTGAATCGCTCTGTCAGATCCTTGACACGCCACATCTTCATCGACGAAAGCGAGCATTCGACAACAAAATCAGCGAGAGCTTGCCCTTTGATGGCGGTTCGGGGATGATATTCAATGAAAAATTATGACAACTCCATCGTCCATGCAGCTAATCTCCCGATACCTCAGGTTTGCCCATAATCTTCTTTAAAGGCTGATCTGTATATACTATTACCAATCTACCCTGGAAGTATTGCCTAAGCTTTCGACTAGTAGTTATTAAAGCAAAAGCAAACTTTTGATGTTGGTACCTTGTTTGACATCCCGAAGGACATGGCTTACATAATAAAGCGGGTCTTTGCCCCTGACTTCACGCACCAAAGCGCTCTCTACTCTACCCAACGAACTAGGCTGCTAAGTACAAATATAGGGGGTTCGGCGAGGCGGGCTTCACCAACAAAAGGTAGAAGATAAGTAGGACTTGATGCTCTGAAAGGCGTCCCTCGCTCCGAAGTCATTTAAAGCGTCTTTGCATTCTTGGCCTTTCGATGTATCAAAAGAGCGGTAGACATCTTTTCCTTGAGCTTGGACATGAACCTCCTTAAAAGCTGCAATCCTTCGGTCGAGACGTTGAACATCTTTAAATGGTGAGAGGGAGTCTTTCGTGTTCGAGGATCGCTTGAATCTTCTCGGATTGGCCCGATTCCTCTCGGTGACAAGATAACCCGAGAAATTTGCCGGCCCTAGGCCAGAAGGTGCACTTAGTGGGGTTAAATCTCAAATGTGTGTTGTGAATTGTGCGAAAGCATTCTTCTAAATCATCCGGATGTTTATGTACCAACATGCTTTTGACAATCATGTCGTCTACGTACACCTCCACATTCTGCCCGGTGATATCGAAAACATGGTTCATCATCCTCGGTATGTGGCTCGGCATTGATGGTAGAAAGTCATTTTCTTATAGCATATATCTTAGAGCGATGCGTAATGAATGCCGTCTTTGGTATATCCTCCTTGCACATGGAAATTTGATGATATCGGAGAATCGTCCATGAAACTTAATAAAGCATACCCGAAGTGGCATCGATTAGTTGGTCGATGTGGGGTAGAGGTAGAAATCCGCCGGACAAGCCTTATTTAGATCGGTGTAGTCGATGCGGACTCGCCATTTACCATTTTGCTTACTTCACCACGCACACATTCTCCATCCATTGTGGGTAGTCGATCTCGAAAATGAAGTCGGTGCCAGCGGTTTTTGCAATCTCTTCATCAATTATTATTTGGCGGCGTTGGTGCGAAAATCCTCCTCTTCTGTCGGATTGATGGCTTCTTTGGCGGGTCACCTCCGGTAGATGCTCGGTGATATCCTCGCTTACTCTGGCATATCACGAGGCTCCCGTGCGAAAATATCAACATAGCATTGCGGGGAGCTCCGTGAGGTTCGTCAGGAGAGGTTCGGCGGACTAGAACCTATTTTCACCGTCTTGTTCTCTTTTGCGGGATGAGCTCTATCTCCTCTCTGTTTCTTTGGTGGCATGACCGATGGTTGGAACTACTCTCTGTAAAAGGTTCGATCTCTATCTCCATAGATGCATCGCTTCGATATTGCCACTCCCGAAGTGATCTGGCGTTTATAACACCTTACGGCTAGATCCAAGTCCCTTTCACCTCATGACCCCCCGTGGTAGTAGGAAATTTGATTTTGAAATGAGGAATAGAGGTCATAGACTTGCAAAGCAATTAAATGAGCCTTCCCAAAATAGCATTATAAGCGAGAATCTCATATGCTGACATAAAATTTGCAAATAATTTCTACTGTTGAAGTAGTTAGAAGATATTTGGCGATTCGATGGTTCCGACCACCTTGGCCGGGTCATTACTAAAACCATATAAAGAGCCTCTCCATCTATCTCCATCTTTCGCCCATCTAGGTGCATCCTACGATAAGCGTGGGCATCTGAATATCTCTGAAGACCCATTATCTACCATCATCCGCTTCGTATCTCACAAGAACCCACTTGTGCGATCGGCACCGGTGATCCCTCGTCTTGATTCGATGACTTTGAAAGGTAATCTTCATCGATAAAAGAGATTACCGTACTCGAATAAGGTGCATGTCGGTCTTGGGAGGTACCATGCTTGACATGGCCAGAATCAGTAACCGGCGCTTCTTTCCAGCGAATTTGCGGAAGTACCCCGGTGATGACATCTATCATTGCCTTGCCTTGCGGTTCCATTAAGCTGGCAACACTTCTTTGAAGCTGGTTGAGCTACGAGAGCAGGCCCTACGTCTGCTTTGTTGATTAGTTCTGGAAGCCACATCTTGAATTAAAGCTCGCGCTTGTACCTTTCTTTCAATAAAGTCCTTAAACTAACACGATCGTTTTGTATCATGACCGAAGCTTGATGGTAATCCACAATACTTACGAGAATTTCCTTTTCGGGCTTAATGTTATCTCGAGGTGGTTTGAAAATAGGTTGATTCTTAATTTGATCCAAGATAATGATACATGCGTGTTAAGTCTTTGTATGCGTCTATTCACTCTTTGAAATTTGGAAGCGGATGAACGTCCTCCACCCTATCTCAATTGTTATACTTTTTGACCCCGCCCGTAGCGGTCTTTATTACCCTCATTCTTTCTACGGTCTCTATCGGTTCTATCCGTCTGTCTCCTCTCCTTAAGCGGTCAAAGCGGGGCGTTTGAAACATCCATGGCTTCCTCCACCACGATATAACCTTGACTTTGTCGAAGGCCTCGGTGAGACTCTTGGTGATGAAACATCAACTTCTTCACTAACTTCTCCGATTTGACGGATCTAACCCATTCGAAAGCAGTCCAAGCGGCTTGTAGATCGTTGAGTCATCACTTGGCGAAATCTTGCTTCACGGAATCTCTTCACATATTGGCCCAAAGACTCGTTCGAAAAGCTGTCGAACTGAGCAGCGAACGGTTGGTTTTCCCCTTCTTTTTGTTGCTCCCCAAGCGAGCATGAAATTCTTGCGCATATGTCGCCCAAGATGAAATTGAATCGAGGGCAAAGTCCCCATCCACTTATCGGGCATCCTTTACGAGTGTTGTGACAAAAGTATGACACTTAGCGGACATCGCTAAAGTCATAATAATCCATCGATCGATTGAGCGCTTTGGTTGTGGTCGTCAAGGATCCACGATCCATCATAACTCTCGATATGGGGCAATTTCTTGGTGGGAATTGACTTTTTTCTTTAAGAATCTCCGCGGAAAAAGGGGATGCCTTCTTTCAAAGTATCCTTCATTTTTTTGTGCCTTATTGTTGCTTAGAAGTTCTTTTAACTCTTTGACCAAATACTCTACACCTTACGGTTGAGATGATGCTTCTTTTTAGGTGACTCCTTCCTCCTACAGAGTAGGCCAGGTTTCTGACAATAGAGCCTTGATTTAGAAGGGCTTCTCCGATGTGAGAGTGTCCACGGGGTGGTGTACCCTCGATAGACTCTCGGGAGTAAGATCTCTAGATATGCTTCGTCTTTGAGCTCGAGCACTAAAGGCGAGAATGTGCAACAACAAGGGCTTTCTTTGTGGTTTTGAGAGTACGATCTACGGATCGACCTCTTCGTTCTCTCAGCCCCTGCTCCTTAGAATCGGCGGGGTGATGTACCCTCCTCGATCTTTGAGGAGTAGGGCTTGGGATCTTCTTCTTTCTCGATTTTGGCCTCGAGACTCTCGTCTGAATGAGCAGGGTTCTTTCCCACTTGGTGTCCTTGCTCTTGGATGATTATTATAAGCTGAGCTCTTCGTCTCTCAACTCGCCATCAAGGGCCATCTCTTTTCATTTATATCACTGTCGTTGCTTCACGAGTACTTCCATAGCTCTATCGCCTCATCCGCCATCTCTTAGCGGTCGTGAAAGCTTTTCATCGTCTGGTCCTCTCGGTATCGAGTTAGGCGGCGAGTGTGCCTTACTCGTTTAAGGCCGTGGCGAACGCTTTATCCGTCGGGAAGACTAACCTCGTTTAGCCTTGCCCCACCGCCTTCGATAGAAAATCTTGAGGGGATCGTTTGGATGTTGTCTTAGCATGAACACTTATTACGGTCCCCAAGCGATCCTTGTGAGACACTCGTGGTGTCGATTCTTTGGCGACCCTCGGGCGCCCTTGAGTGTAGGTGTTCTACTCTTCACCATGAATATTGGCGTAGAAACAAACACGATCGTGATTGAAAATACTCGGGACACTAGAAGAACTCCCTCCTTAGCGCCCGATGTTGCGCCAAGATCTTTCTCACGTCCCGATCACCAAGGCGCGTCCGATATCCCGAAGCGGTTTAACAAGTCGACACGAAAAGCAGCGGCTTTTACCGTCGAGAGGATAGCTCGGCGTGTGAAGTCGATCTGAGCGATCATGAGGTTAACAATGGAGAGAAAATATTATCTAATGCGAGAGAGATAGAATCATAATCATAATAATGAATGTATTATTTTACCTCTTATGTGATCTTGGCGTCATACATACTCCACTCTCGGTTCTTTGTGCCACCCACCATCTCCTCGACACACTTTTTCCCCACTTAGGTCATTTTCGGTAGAAAGTAAGCAGACTACTTTTCACTCTGCTACTTTGTTTTTGCACCACGGTCATCTGAGTCCCATCTCATTAATGTAAATGCAAGAAAAGTGGCAGAACCGCGATAGTCATTGTCATTTAAGCATAATGATTCTTGGTCAAAGTTAGATTAAGTGACAATTTGTATAATGGGCCAATTCGATAGTAAGCCGAATAATGGAAATGACCCAAAGATGTGGGATTCAACCGAAAGAACCCAATAAAATGATCAAATAACTGGTGGCCCAAACAATTCGGATCAACCCGATTTAAGATAACTTGTGATCAGGAGAGGAGGGTATTACGCCTAGTCCAATAAGGAAAAGGATTATGGCCCAACAGTTTTGATAGCTAGAATGTATCCAAATTGTGGGTATGGAGATATTCTTCCGTTTTTCGCGATTTGGTTGGTGTCTTTTGTGAGAATTGTCGCTATGATTCGCACTGCAATTGCTCAGCGAGCTACAGCATTGTTGGTCCTCAACACTGTATCTGAAACCCCTATTGTTGATGCCCTAATTCGCCATGAAAAACGGGTATTATTTAATTCCTTAATTTTAATTTGAACTTCAATTTCTGTTTGTAGGTTTTTGTTTTATTTCCCTTGTGATCATCTGTGTAATTGGCGGACAAGGGTAAAGGAAAATAATAGGATTAAAGGTAGGAGTCAACCTCATGAATATAGTCTAATTTTATATAATTTTTTAAATGCCAAGTATGATACTAAATTTGAGCTCATGGGGAGAAAGTTTATTTTTTTCTGTCACCAAATCCTCAACTAAATTGAGCTTATAGCGGAGCTTTTTTGCTTAAATAAATATTTCATTTGAGGAGTAAATTACATGTTTTAATTTTAGTATTTTTAGCTCCTCTGTTTAATTTGTGGAAAAGGTTAAGAAGAGTAAAGAAAGGAGTCTACTTCATGAATGTACTCTAATTTTATAAAATTTTCCAAGTATTAAATGCCAAGTATAATTCTAAATTTTAGCTCATGGGGTAATTTTTCTCTCACCAAATTTATAACTAAAACGAGCTTCCATATTTCCTCTATTTAGTGAAGCTTATTTCCTAATTATGTTTCATTTGAGGGCCTCAGAAGTTCTTAGTTATTTACACGTTTTGATTTTACAATTTTGTGATCCTCCTAGCATTTTTAACCAACTTTTAGTTCAACATGTTTTATATACGAGACATACCTTCTCAGACACACAGAGTGAGACACAAGTGTGTACATATATATATATATATATATATATGTGTGTGTGTGTGTGTGTGTGTGTGTGTGTGTGTGTGAATTTACTTTCTCCATATCCACACACATAGATACACCTTTAAATATCTTAATTAACAGATGAGGTATAAGAGATGGCTTTGGTGGACCCGCGCTGCGATGATCATTACAGGTCTGCAACTAATGGGAGCAACTTACCTTGTCTTTCGCGTTGTTAAACATGTTTCTCAAAGTCCAACTCCTGACGACTGTTTAATAGGTAAACTGGGCTCTGCATTTGTCTTGGTGCTTTTGTACTATCTTTGGTTCAGATTAACATTAAGTTGTGTGCCTTCTCTTTTTAGAATTTGCACGTGAAAATTGGAAATTTGTCCTCCACTTGAAAAGTCAAAATTTATTATCTCATTACAACACTGTTCTTTTTTTCTTTTAACAGCTTAAATCTTAATCTGGACTAACAACATGGTGTTTGTTTAGTGATGATTTCCTTTGATTGGTAATTTTTTTACAGTGTGTCTAGAATCTTAGTCTGCTAAATTTTGTTCTCATTTGATCTTTTCACTAAATATCAATTGATATGCACAAAATATTGTCGACTCCACTAAATTAGCTCTCATGCGGTTCTTGTATCTCTAGATTTCAAACAAACTAGGATGCAGGGATTCTCGGGGACTCTTAGGGATTTTCTCCTCTTTTGTAATGTATATATTTTGAATTATCTATGTGATTAATTTTTTTTTTTTATTGAACATTAAAGTTATATAGTTTATTGGATGTTTTTTGTTTTTCTCTTGTAGCATCTATTTTGTTGAATGTCTTATCACATATATATAACTGTACGCAGAAATATTTAAATATTTAATAATGAAATATATGTCAAATCCCCCTGCACCTGAATCCCAATATTTTGAGTTTTGGAAAATGTTCGTATTTCCATATGACACACCAGTGTCCCGTATTCGTGCTTCTTAGATCACAAATCTATTACCATAGAGATTGGTAGTCGAGTTTGTGTAAGTGGTGAATTCCTTTACTTCATGGTCAACTCTCCTCCTTTCTTCATGGATTGGTTTATTCATTTTCCCATACTCTTATATTTTTCTTCTTATTTCCTTCTTACTTCATCTTTCATTATTTCACCTTTTCCATTACTCAGTTAGTGGACTCAGTGGATAACTTGGTGGTGGTGAAGACCAGGCAGGTGGCGTTGATCTGGTGATTGGGCAGGGCTTGTGATGTAGTACGGAAGAAGAAATTCAAGAAATTTGTTATTAATTTTGTATTGTTATTCAGAGATAAATATTGGATTATTAATGTAATTAGGTTAGTAGGATATTTTAGAAGTTTTAATTATAGTAGTAGATTTTAATTAGGAGAGTTTTAGTTATGGTAGTAGATTTTAATTAGGACTTTTAATTATAGTAGTAGATTTTAATTAGGAGATTGTTTTCTTTTTATATTAGGTTTTCCCTTAGTCTCCAAGTATTAGTTTTTCTATTTAAGTATTGTAATATTTCATTATTTGATAGATTATGAATTGATTTGAGATTAAAGTTGTGAGTTTTTGTATGTGTTTCTTTACTGATTCTTTGGAGATAGGTATTCTTATTCATTCTTCCCACCTTGTCCTACATCAACTTGGGTAGTGATTCAATAAGGTTTTTGATGACTTGGTTGTGACTCAACGAGTTTAGAGTTTGAATAATTTATACTCCCTCTATTCCATAATAATTGTCTTAGCTTGACTTTAGTGCTCAAATTGATCATTTTTGAAATAAATAATTAAAAATATTTATATAGAATTTTAAATCATGAAACTTGACATTACTAGTACTTTTTTCGTAGTTTATTGTGGTTATAATCTCTCGGCGTATATCTTGAATTTTTAAAAAAATTAATAATTTTAAAAATGGTCAATTTGACCATGAAAGTCAAACTAGGACGTTAGTTATGGAACAAAGGGAGTCTGTTTTTAAGCTTTGAAGTTTAATGTTAATGGAGGATGATAAGAAGATGTTCCAACAAAGGAACTGCTGTGATATTAGCTTGTTAGGATTAAGATGGATCCTACAAAAAAAATCATTGAGAAAGAATAGGCAGTAAAGGAGAACTTTAGATGAGATAGAATAGGCAGAAAAGGAGAGAAAATATCTCCAGCCAAATAATTCATTCAAATCCTGCATAAAGTGGAAGTACATCCCTTGCACATTTATTTATAATACTCGATAGACTCCTAGAAGCTAATACCATCTCCTTATCCTAATAGCTATAAAATCCAAACAAAATAACAAGAATGCCATCAGACTTATCAAAATAACAAAAATGCCATTACAACTAAATACAAAATTCTAGTCCTTTGGTTACTAATTTAATCATGTGCCACAATTCTTACAAGGGCTTGGTAGACATCTGAATTTTGTTTATCTGATTAAGATTTGTACTGTTCAAGATTAGCAAGAATAGTTAATATCAAAAGGAAGTTATTCTCTTGACCTTAAGCATATCTTTACTCATAGTTCCCCTCAACAGATTTTGGGTTCCAGCATCTTAAACTCCTTTCTGTCTATACTTGTCATATATCTTACATGGACTCTTCACTTTGTCCTAAAGTACATGTGTGCGACATTCGACACTCAGACAAGGGTATGGGTGCTGGACACTTTATTTTAGTGTAAAAAATGGCAAAATTGAAGAGTACTCATGCCGGACTCTTCAAAATACCATATCCAACTGAACACTCCATCCGAGTCCGTGTAACATAACTTGTCATTTCATGTATAATTTACACTGTAAATAATTATTTGTTGGAACTTAATATTTCCATCAATGATGTTTGTGCAGGGCTCATTCCCGTTGGTACCAAGTGGCAGAAAAATATACTGGTCCTATTTATGATCATGGTGTGTTTTGTTGTAGTGGTGCAATCAATTGCAGGATCTGACGTCCTAAGATGGAGATCTTTCTACACAACTGAAGATTATGCATGGAAGGCTCATTACCACGAGGTGTTTGATTATGGCCTTCGTGTGGCATTGTGCTGTATGGGACGTGTCAAATACTTGTATGATCTCTTGTCATTTAGTTGCATTACAATATTTTAGTTCTAGTTGAAAGTTTTGTTCATATCCTTTCTTCATTTTAATCATCCAGAACTGTGTTGGAGGAAGATGAAGTTTATTCAGTGGCACAGTTATTGGGTGATCTTGTTGCTTATCGTGCTTCGGGCACTGGGCATTTGGAACTCTTGGCAGGTTTCTCTCAATTCTAGGATGAAGTACATTATTTTATTGGATAAAATGTAAACAAACAGCTAAAACCAAGGTGGTAACACTTTGAGCAAAGTCCCACCCCCTCTGTGGAGATGTGGGTTCAAGTCTCAACACCTTCCCATTCTAGTGGAAATCTCTTAATGGTTCCCAAAAATATTGTTGCTACAATTTATGTTTTTAGTCTACACCATTTTGCAAATGTTGTGCGTCTTATCTTATTGACTTAGGTAGTTGTGGTCTGTGTCTTTCTATAATCCAATATCTATGCAGTGAGCATTTCTAAAACTCAGACCGAGCCTTATAGCAGTAATTCTTTTACAGTGAGTGGGACTACCTTCGAGTTAGAAGTTACGAGTTTGTTGTACTTCATCATGATTTGAAGTAGATGTTTTGTCCATATTAAAAGATACAAAATAATTTAGGCACAACTATCTGGGCCAATTTTTTATCTTTATTTTTTTTATTTTTTTACAGTGCATACTGGATAAAATTTTGGAAACGTATGTAATATTCAGAAAATGTGTATAACCTTATTTTATTATTTCTTCCAATCTTATTCATCATATGAAAATTTCATCTTTAACTTCTTTTGAAAAAGAACAAATGTATTAGCACCATAAAAGTTGTTCCTAGTATAGTTTGCCATTTGGTATATTTGGAATTTCAGTTATTTAGCTTCATGATTAGTGGCTGATTTACAAGTGCAAAAACTAACTGTTAATAATGTTTAGGAATATGCTGAATTGCATTAACGCTGGTAGTTCGTAGTGGAAATAAATTGTGGTGTTAGCTTTATACGAAATAACTGCTTAGCACAGCTCAATATTATGTTACCTCGCACCACAGCTCAGTATTATATTATGATGAACATAACAGTCATAATAGAAGGAAAATACCTAAAAGGACATAAATCAATTAACACTCCCTCAAGTTGGTAGAGTCTTCATTCCGTGTTTGTATGAAATATAATTTGCCTTGCCGAATGTGTAAATTGTAGTGCAGATATAGTGTTTGGCCCGAAGGTAATATATTATGAATATGGGAGATTATTCACTTATATATAAAAGAATATAGAAAATGGTGTAGGGTCTGAAGGTTAAAAATTTCTGTTCTTCGTAAATTTATTTTACTTGTCCTTTTTTATTTGCTATGCTATTTTACTTGTCCTTTCAGTTAAATTTATTCTCCATACTTCTCCTTGATATCTCTTTGTGGAATTTTTATATTCAGGAGTAAATTGTCGTTTTTGGTTTAGGTCTAGCTTTGTTGCAAAGGCATGATCAATCTCCTATAATTCTTCAAGAAATGATCGAGGCACCTGAACAATGTCTGCACGAGGCTGCTGCTTTTCATCCTTTTGCTGAAGCTGCCTATACGGTCTTGTGATAAGACATTCCTTAATTAGTCTTTTTGATGTTTAATCATGGCAACCTTCTAACACTTAACCAGTATATGGTGCAGGGTCTGTTACTTGATTTTGGAAGAAACCCTGTATTGTTTCCTTGTGCATGGCTTTATAGACAAGGGATATTGACTCCATGGTCTCGTAACAGGTCAATAGTCCATTGGTCTTCTATTTATTTCAAGATTGTTTCTACTTGATACATTTCCTTTGTTTCTTTGACCTTCCACTGCCATTTTCAGAAGGTGTACAAGGACTTGTCTTTGAGTTCGTTTATTTGGATTAAACATGTTACCTAGATTTTCTTTGTTGTTATCCGACACATTTGGTCTTTACAGTTCTTTTCTCTAGGCGACCTGTACTTGAAGGTGATAACTGGTGGCGAGGTCATGCAGCAGATTTCTTGAAATATGTTGATTTATCTCCAGAAGTACTTCGAAGAGGGCGTATCAATCAAGTGAGTTTTTCTGGTCTTTCTTATCTTTTATAGCATGCATTTGTTATTTAGGAGGTTGAGTTCAAGCTCCATGTTCAATGATCCTGTCGTCAGTGAATCTAATATCATCACTTATTGAATCAATTTTCTTTAGGTTCTAATCTTTGTTGAGTTACAGGATAGCATGCCTTTCTTCGCTTATTCAGTCCAATTCAGTAATTATATAAAAAAGTCTTGGGTTGTCAATACTCAGATACTCCAAGAGTCTATTATTTTTGAGCAGCTATATATTTTATGGCTTGGTATATATATGCCAGCTTATGAATTGTGTAGTTTCAGAATGATGTAGTACACGTAGCTTATCAGAATATCTTTTGTTTCTTCTTTTTCTAGCAAAAAGAAGAAGAAGAAGAAATCTTTCCATCTCTTTTTGGTTAGTTTTTTTGAGTAAAAATGTAAACAAAAACCTGTGATTTACACCAATTTTCGAGTCAACACCTGTGGTCCATAAGCAACTATTTAACCACCTATGGTTTCACATTCATTTCCAGACGACACCTGTTAATGATTTTGCCTAACAGCATTAATTTTTTGTGATTAATGACTATGTTGCCCTTCATATTTTATTTCCCCTGATAGCATTTTCTTCATTTTTCAACTTCAACATCTCAATTCCAAAAAATACAAAATTTTAAATGTATAGCATTAAATGTAAATATATTATTATAACTAAATTCTATTACAACTACCTTGATTAAATTCAAGTATAATAAATAAATTACTAATAAGAAATACTGAACAAAATTTACTATCAAACTAAACTGAATTAAAACTAATTTGCATTAAAAGATGCACATTCTAGTAATTAAAGACATTGAGATGTAAATATTGAATATTACATGAACCTTGTTAATATACAAGAATAATCTGACAAGGTTAGTGCGGCCTTGACAGTTGCCAACTGCCCTATTTTGTATCCTATACCTATTACCTATAAGAGCCCTTTGACCAGAAAAACTTGTCTAAAAAGATTACTAATAATTATCGGAAAGTAGATGAGGTAAAACAGTAAAAGATGATAGAAGAACAACATAGATACTGCTTCCATTTAATAAAAAAGTCTAATTTGTAAAATTTACAAATATTAAGGATGCAATTTTGAAACATTTTTTTTGGGTGCATACAAGACCTTTTTTGTGAAACTGGAATAATAAAAAGACAAGTATTTTTAAAGTTCATTTCAAGAAACAACACAACCTGTTCTATCATTAATATAGGATTTGAGTGATATGAAATGTGACCTCAAACCTCCTCTTCACATGACATTTGGCAAATTAAAGCGTTACATATTTTTCTTATACTTTAATAACATATTCACATGATATGTAAATGTTTGAGTATGTGCTGAATGCTGATAATTTAATTATATACAAAAAAGGGAATCTAAGCCATAGAAGGCCGAGTTAGTAAACTTAAAAAATGGCAAATATATGAATGAGGGATATAATTTGTTAAATTTGAGGGAGACTTGAGGGTATTTATGTCTTTTGAACATCATTCTAATTGTTGGACAACATTTCACATGCTTTTTGGCTAGTGGAGTCCACTTGCTGTCAAAATGAATGGAAATGCAGTAACTTGAAAATAGTTGTGAAACCACAAGTGGTGAAATAATAGTTTATGGACCACAGGTGGTGACCCAGAATTTGGTGTAAACCACATGTTATTTGTTCATATATTACTCATTCTTTTTTTTGTTGTATTTTTTGGATAATGGAATTTATGCAAACATTAAGTGGAAAGAATGATACTTGCACTAAGTTACTAACTTCATTACTTGGGTAGTCTCCATTTGACAGTAAGTGATGTAGGACAATGTCAACAAGGGATTTAGAGAAGGGATAATGAGGAAGGGGAGAAACCTGGCCTCTCAAGGAGTCAGTAGAAATACATAAAACCACACAACTTTATTCAAATAATTCAACTCTAAATTTCCAATGATGGGATGACATCATCTTACACAGAACATAAAAACCCTATTTCCAGTATAATTTAGTTAACCTAATTTAATAAGGAAACAAACTTCTAACTAATAATCTAAAATAATCATAATAATAAAAATTAAGTAACATAATCTTTTGCAATTTCCATACCCTTCTTGACCCATTTCACGTTATTAAGAGGAAAAGTCCAATGCTTGCGTAAAAGCCTGTACATCAAGTCTTTCTAATTTCAGTGTCAATTAGCTTCATTTTTTACATTACATGTTACCCTGTCTACGTTTCAACTTTCAAGCCAATAGTCTAAGCCTACTACTATCTTGAACATATATATATATAACCACGTTCGTTTCATACTACGTTCAAGAACAGATACTTTGTCTTGCTATTGGGGAATGCCGTAGCCAACTTTTTCGATTTTGTACGAAAAGATTCTATAAAAAATTATAGATTATAGGGTGTAAATATTCTCAGGATTCAATTGCATTTATGGGTCTTCAACAAGTTGTCTTAGGAGAAGAGAAGATGTTAATAATTTAGACTAATCTAGATAGAGCTGTGTGCCATTAAATTAATGAGCAGCCAATACCAATTAATATAAGATTTTAACATTTCTTTAGTACAAATAGTTCTTTAGTCTAAATCGTTGGTTGTTCATTTAATGGTGCAAGTTGTTAGTTTATCTCTTTTTTATGTTTTAGTTGTCCACCCTTTGGTTCTCAAAATTGTTTTACATTGATTTCATGTATTTCTTAATCAATTTTATGATGTATCTTTATCTCATCAACCTCAGGCGAAGTGTAAAGCCGCATACTTTGTTGTGGTGCTACATCATGTAAAGTCTGTTGTGATTGCCGTGCGTGGGACTGAGACTCCGGAAGACCTTATAACTGATGGACTGTGTAGGGAATGCAGTCTTACTACAGAAGATTTAGATGGGTTGATAAAGTAAGTTGCTCCTCTCACTGTCTGTCTGTGAGCCTTTATGTGTAACTGCAAAAGGTCTGTTTGTTTAGGTGGAGTGTTTACGAGTCTGCATATGCAATTTCTCGTATTTGTGTTACTTTACATGATTCAGTTATTTGAGACCTAGAGGATGCTTTTGATGATCCAAATAGGAGGTTTTTGAAATTAATAAAGCTTAAATAGATGAATCTAGGTAAGGCTATGGGGCCTAAGAGCGTCCCTTTTGTAGTTTCAAAGTTCCTGGGAGATGTAGCCATAGTTTGAAAGGCTAAAAAGTCGCTCAAGGAGTGGAGGAGGACTACATTACTGTCAATTTACAAGGATAAGGAAGATATTTAAAATTTCTCTAATTATAGAGGGATTAAGTTCACGAGTCATACAATAAGTTGTGGGAGCTGAGTGTTGAGCTTTGGTTAAGAATAGAGATCGGAGTAGAACAAAATCATTTCGGGTTTATGCTTGGAAGATTTACAATGGAGACTACTGATTATAGTTGTTACGGCGCCACGGCGAGTCATGGCGGTAGCCGACTGCCTAGGCGACAAGGCGACCACTATGGCGTCCGTATGGCGACAAGTCGTTTACAATGTGCAATTTATATATTATTTATTTTACTTAACAAGTATATTGACAATAAAATTTCATACACATTAAAACTCAAAACATAAACACTATGGAATAATATTAAAGGCATAATTATGTAAATACTTAGCAATAACAATCCAAAAACAAAGCACTTAATATTAAAAGAAATGAAGAATTCAACAAACATCACATAGAAAATAAAGTTGCAACCAAATAAAAAATATAAGACAAACATATATATATATATATATATATATAAAACAATTAGCAGCAGATAAGGGAAAAAAAGAAGTAGAAGAGTCGAAGTGCATAAAAAAAAAGCAAGAGTTACATAAGTCATAACTCCTAACTTGTAACTCATAAAAAACAAAAACAGAAACAAAAAAAAATACACAGAAGAGCAGCGTAATAGAGCAGCAGAGGGGGGTCGGAAAAAAAAACAAGGAGATACCCGCCGATGCTGATTGGAGTCGAAGTGTCGAAGTCGCGAGCGTCAGAGTCTCTCTTGCAGTCTCTCTCTTCGCTATCGCAGTCACTCTTCTCTTCTTCTCTTTGATACTTGATCTTCTCTTCGCTTCTTCTTTTGATCAGTTCCACTAGGGCTTCCAAGCGACGTTTTTTTTACCCAGTGGGTCGATCAATACCCGTAGTAGCCAAGTCGGTCGATTTGTCGAAAAGGAGTCGAAGTCGGCGCCAAGGCGTCCAAGGCAACAACTACCTTGGCTAGGCGCTCGACTTTCACCCCAAACCCAAGTCGCACGACCGCCTTATCTATTACTCACCGATTGGACGCCTTGGCGGTGGCGCCTTAACAACTATGCTACTAATTAGATAGCTGATCGAAAAGTACAGAAAAAAGAAGACCGTTTCGTGGAATTCTGAATTTAAATTTTATCGAGTTGATTCTTTGATGAGAACTAAGAACACATCGAAGTTTGATCTTCCTAAGCTCTATTGCTATGTAGATCCACTGTCAGTAAGCAAGCATGATACTTGGTCAACATGAGTTCCCAACGTATTGCTAAGCAAATTCTGGTCCTAACCACCATATTAGTGTGATGCCCCCAAATTCGGGTACCTTCAAACCCATATTCATTGCTACACGATACTATCCATTCAACATACTAATTTATAAAATAACTGCAATTATTAACTCTGATCCCACGAAGACCTTTAGTTACTTCATTACATAATAGATATTTTATTTACATCAGCAAAAGTCTATCTATTACAAATAACCATATCCGACTATTCATTAAGCTTGCCCTTGCTTGTCCTTGTCCTTTCCGGACCCTTCTATACGATCCTTTTTAGCTGAAAACATTTATAATCAAAGCAAGAATGAGCACTCAATTACTTTACAAGTAATAACAGATAATAAACATCTTAAAAAGAATAAATGTTTCTTTGAAATATGCTTTGACAGTAAAACAAGACTGTAAAGCAACTGAAACATAACATGACTCATTTGTATTTTTGAAACGACATATTGACTTTTGAATGCTGAGCTTTTCTTTTTTTAAGTTTATGAAAAGATTTCAACAGAAATTCATCTATAAACCGTCTGACTTACGGGCGCGGTGATCGATCAGCCTGTTATGCCATACGTTGATCAACACTAGCTATACAACATAATCGCCATTCGGCGCAATATAAATTTGAACAATATAAACATTCAACATGACCGCCATTCAGCACAATAAAAACTTTCCCGATTCAGGGATGTTCATTCTCAGTCTGGAGTTCAAACCAAAACAATTTAATTGGACAACTCTATCTATTTAGCAATAATATTTCAAGACTTGATGGAAAAAAAAAATGAAAATGATATATTTTTAATCTGTGTCTAACCGAATCAAATGGCTTAGACGGCTTCTAAACAACTTATGTATATCAATATTAAAAATATGTATCACAACAAGCTATTATCACAGATTCTTGACGAATATTCTTTTATAACCTTTCGCAATATAAGAAACTCTAGAGAATTTACACCGCATTCAACATATAATATGAATGAGGTTTAAATACTTTCTTTTTGCGTAGTTTATAAAACTAGCTTACTGCTTTGCGTATATCCTGCATAGATTAGGTTTTACACACACATTAGCTATATATATTAAGCTCATACTCGGTTATATATTCAATAACACTCGGATCACAACCATTCAATGTAATCACTTTTACATTGCCCCATTCTCATTCTTTACTTTGTTTTAAGTTCTTCTTAGTCAACTCACTTCATACATATTTATGCATTGAAGTACTTATTTAGGTCATACCTAGATCACACCTAAATCACATATAGCATGGAGAGGTTAGTTTTCATTAGACTCTAGCTTGCTCTTTGAATTTTCATTTCATTTGCTTTCTTTTGTTAACCTTAGCTTGAAACAGTCCTTGAATATGCTAAACATACTTACTGACATGCAAGAAGACTCAAGGAACTTAAACATCACGTACCAAATCTCTGATAGCATAGAAAGCATCTTGGCAATTCTGTAGTGCAGCGCGACCGCGCTACTCCCATTCAAGCCCAGAACTGGGATTTTCATCACCCTGGTTACTTTCTAGTATTCTAGGACCTTTCCACATATCATATAACACATGACCAAGAAGCTCTTCAACACAATTGGGACCCCATTAGAATGCTTCAAGTTCATTATCAAATGAGTTAGTATTCCATTTGATTTCCCTTAGCAAATTAAGCTTGGATTGCTCAAACAATTTCTTGGTTAGACTGAACACTATCTGAGGCACATATACACACAACACATATACCAAGACTTTGAATGATTTCAATTAAGTCAGACCCATAAGTTTACTTTTCAAAACAACATAGTTTTCATTTAAATTCTCATATTAAATCATGCTAAAATAGTTCATTTCTTGCTCAGCTAACTTAGACATCATATAAGACACTTAATATTGCATAAAAAACTCATTTACACATGCCCAGAAGTTTAAACTTTAAATGATAAAGAAATCAAATTTTCATTTATGGGGACCAGCGCGGCCGTGCTGGTTTTGACTTGGGAAGTGGCTGCGCCACTTTGACAGGAAACCAGGAAAGATTGCTTTGTTTTCCAGTTTTGTTCCTCTTGCTTCCTAACTTGCATGCTATAACTCAAATGCCCAATTTTATAGCATCCATACTCTTAGAGTTATTCGATAAATCAATTATGTATCATAGTTTTGCATAAAATGAACTAATTCTCATAATTTGGCAAAGAAATTCCATTGAAGCATTTTAGCAAGCATGAGATGGGCATAAATTAAATTCTCAATTTTCAGAGTTCATTAAACATGAATCAGCCCAGATTTCATATAGAAATCATTCCTTATACCTCCATATAACACATACTCCTAATATCAATCAATACACAACCGATTTCCATTGACAATCATAACAAATTTACTAACTATTTCATGCTTAGATATCAAAAATTTAACAAATTAAATAACTTACTTCTTTGATTACTTGAATTCTTAATTCAAACCCTTTTCTTTAGCAATCCTCTACTTACAATCTCAGTTCTTCAGTGAACTTGATGGTAATTTGAGAATACAAGTTTGTATATGGAGTGAATTAGAGAAAAGAAGGAGATGAGCTGAAAATCTGTCTAATCTCCTTAGTTTCTATATATATACCTCTTTAAACACTAGGCTAGCTTGGCTGAATATCCTCCCTATTGCTCCCATCAACTTACAGCTCCTACTTGTTCATTTTATGACTCAGTTATTCATTAACAGCTCCTGCTATGCTTGACCCGCCTCCTGCTAATATTTATCATATATTACATATATACATTATATACCATATACATTAATGTATTATAACTCCTTAATCATTCCAATAAAATGGAACCCAATACATTAAATAAAATAATCCATTTAATTAAAATAATTAATATTTAATTAATTATTTTAATTACTTATTCATTATAAATAATTTTGTGTAATTAAATTTAATTATTTCTTTCCTAATGTAGATTGTTTTCAACAATTTATTTACATACAATAAATATATACAACAATATATATTCATTCCACCACAAACAATCATATATTGCACCGCACATATTCATTTATGTAGTCAAAATCACATATCACATAAATAAGAATTCTATTTATTTAAACCCTTATTTTAATATTCTTCCATTTATAAATTATTTCTAACAATTTATCTATATACAACAAATATATAATTATATATCCACTCCATCACAGATATACCCATGTTATACCACACATATTCACATATGCAATATAATAAAATAAAACATTAAAATAAAAATTTATTTAAGTAAAATCTTTATTTTAATATTTATCCGGGAATTTGAATTAATACAATTAGGTTATCTCGACTTATATTTCTCTTTTGTACGTTGGCTTCAAGGAAGAATGGATCAGAGCTACTTCGAGTTTTCCATTGTTGCTAATGGTGCTTTGTTATCTTATTATATTATAACTGTTGTTGTTTCATAGGTTGATATATGCTCCTTTATTTTGTTTAGTCTGAATTTTTAATCCTATGGCTTGTTATATGAAAAGTTCTGTTATTTGTCTTGCATGTTAAACACATGCTTGACTACCACGAGCAACATCTTGATTCAACCAGGGTTCAGCTACTCTTTTAGCCATCCCCTATATTTATTAGTCTGTATTTATAATTTCACCACATAATACAATGTTAATTTTTGTCCTCCACTTCAACTAGCCAAGTATCGTGGGACTTCTATTATTCTCATGCTCTTTGCTTTCAGTTACTAGTATTTTGTAAATATGCTAAATGCTACTCTGGTTGTACATATGATCAAATTGTTACATTTTTTATTTCCCCCTTTTCTTTCTCCTCATTTATTCACAGTATTGAGTCAGGTGTCACGCAAACCTTAATGTCATCTTTACCACACTATGGACACTCTGGCATAGTTGAGGCCGCCCGAGATCTCTTTATACAAATTGAAGGTAAATCTTTGAGGATGGTATGGAGATTATACATTGCACATTTTTACCCTCTCAACACACATTCTTCTTCTCCTCCTTTACAGTTTTCTCTTCAATGGTATGGACGTTTATATTCTTCTAGTTTGATTTCTGTATTAACATGCCTATAACAATTCCATGCTAGTTTCTATTTCCTCATTTCGAGATTATAAATCTTTGACAAAACACTGATAACAATCAGAAGTAACAGATGTTAACAAATAGCATCAAACTAAGTTTATTAAATATCTAAGTTAACAATCTAAAGGTTTATTAACAGTCTAAGTTTTGACATAAATAACATTACTTTAAGAAGTAACAGATGTTAAGGGCAAGAGAACTAGACAAGAATACATAATATTTTATGTCTTGAAAGTAGCTTTTATGGTGGAATTTCCTATCTGGCTAAGTTGTAATTAGAATGTTCAACTTCGTTTTTTTATCGGATGCTAATTGGAATTCTCATCTTACTGAACAAACAGGCTTTCTGCTCTCTTTATTGTTAGTCATCAAGGTTATATATGCTGCTTATAGATTTAACGATGATATTGGACAAGAAGACCGTGGAAGTCTATTATTAAACATGTTTTTTAGAGTTAATGATCTCAGGAAGGTTTTTCATTTCAATGATGAGTCGATGACAAAGAAAAGATGCAAACTTGGCAGAATGGCAGAATGGCAGAATGGCCGTCTGTCTTACAGAAAGCAAAAAGCTTGATTTGCATGAAATTCTTGACAATACACAGAAATAAGTCTCATGTGATACTACTGAGTACTGACCACACTTATGCGTCACCAAACTTGTGATGGATCTTAGACTCAATATTTGCCTAATAGAAAATACAATTGTTTTAGGATATAGGTTTCAATTCAAGTGACCATGAGGTGAACTCGTGAAGTCAGGATGTTAAATGCTATCCGTAGTGTCCATCAATAATTTAAGTGCACTTCTGGAGATGATACTCCCCAACGAGATAAAAATAAATCAACGTCAATTAGAATTTTCAATGGTAGAATGTCGATTAGAACTTCCTAGAACATCAATTAGAACAGCTCCAGCCAAAGACCCGATAGTACAGAGGTTAAGTTACGATGAAGAAAAAAATGATACATGAGGTGGCTTTAACTGTAATATTAATAACATACAATTGAACTCCAAATAAGACGGCCTGGTAGATTCATGGGAGTTGGATTAAAGGTTTTATTCACGATGTCATGAAGCCAACAAAAGTTGGGTAGAATTTTAAGGAATCTAGAAAGTTGTATATCATGGATCAAAGTTGTGGTAGCGCTGATTTTTTTTTTTTAAACTCGGTATTTGTATCGGTTTTGGTACGGGCGATGTGCACCATTATGCTAGTTAGGAGTTTCAGAGTTTTTAAAAAGATTATGTAAAAATTCTAAATAATAAGATAAAAAAGATGGATCAATTAAATAAACACAAAAACACCATCTAGTTTATATAGCATTGTCCAAATGATAATAAAGACATCTCACAGAGTTGTCTAATGCTATATTACATAATAATTGAACACTAAGTTTTTAAGACACTTAAAAATTAATAAATAAAATAAAAGAAGTTAAATAGTTATAAACCAATCCTTCTTCTACTCCTATCGTTATCATCCTGTTCTTGTTTATTAGTAATAGTTATTATCTTTTGATAATTTTGTATGTGCATATAGATATTTTTTATTAATATATATTACTATTATATTTGATACGTTAATATGTAAATATACCTATTTTATTTATTATTATTACACCCTTATCTCATAGAGAGTCCCATTATTTGATATAATTATTCCTTCTGTTATCTGTGACAAGGTAATTTGCCTTTAGTTCTCTTTTGCTCCATTTTTTCTCTGCAATTCCATTATTTATCCCCTCTACGCCTTTGTTTTTCACTCTTATATGGCGAAATTTCGAGTATACACGACCTTTACGTTGATAATGATTGAAATTACATTCGTGTCTCGTTATCGAAGCGGTGACTAACGAAACCAAATCGATGCGCTGATATTTTGGCAACGCTGCTGATACTCTGAACCATGATGTATATTAGTGTAGACTAACTGGTACTTAGAAAATGTCAAGAAAACCCAAGATTAAATTGGAATGAAGGTCATGCTTGGCGAGATGGTCAAGTGCTCACTTAACCTTTTCTACTAATTTTCAATTGTTTATTTAGGTTCCTTCTAAAGAAAAGGTACAGGGAAGCTGTTTTGGACATACAACTTTATTGTTCTATGACCAGTCTTTAATGTTCTGGATCGCAAATTGTGATTGTTCCTCTGGTTGGGCATAATATTATGGAGTAATTATCCCTTAATAAGTTTAAAACTACCATGTTCTAGAAAAATTGCATTATTTTTTTATCCTGCATAAACTTATGGCTCCCTATATGATTTTTGTGTTGTTATACAAAAATGAAGGTAGTACATCAGACTCAGTTGGATTCCTTTCTTCATTGCTGGGAGCTGGATGTGAGTGTGAAGGGTACAATATTCGCATTGTAGGGCATTCCCTTGGAGGAGCAATTAATGCATTGCTAGGTCTAAGGGTAAGGGCCTATCACGTCATATTTTTTTTTGGGTATTATCTGCTTATTGTTTGTCTTGTCTTTGGCCAACTATTTAGGATCTTCTGTATCACCACGTCTGCTCTTGTGTGGTACTTTGACTGTTCTACAATATGTAGCATCTTCTGTATGGCATTGTTTTAGGCCAAAAAGTGCATATTTCTTTTTTTATTTGATATAGCCAGGGTGCTTCGTTTTCTCCAGTCAGTAAAATGTCACGTGGTGCATGCAACGAGTAGCTTAACATGTTCATTGTTGTAGGCATATCCATTTGTATAGCAAAAGCGGTGGTCTAGTCACCCCTGGAGTTGAAAACTTCAAATCACTTTATCATATAGTTTGCCCTTTATTTCTGGACAGTTGTATCGTCGATACCCAAGGTTACATGTCTATGCATATGGGCCCCTTCCATGTGTGGATTCCGTTATAGCAGATGCATGTTCAGAATTTGTAACAAGGTAATCTTTTTTCCTTTACTTATCCTCATTTGGTTATTATTTGGGAAACTAGTTTATGCACTATCCAAGTATGTATGCATGTATATATGTTTGTTTCTAGCCTAATTTTCAGCCAATAATACTGCTAGTCTGTTTAAATGTGCAGCATTATATACCACAATGAATTTTCAGCACGTCTTTCAGTAACATCGATCCTGAGGCTTCGTGCAGCTGCACTTATGGCATTATCTCATGATGCGACCACTGATTCCACTACAATATCTAAACTTGCACGCCGATTTCTTTTTGAGAGCAATTATCTCCTTGATAAGCCAGAGGACAGATTTCCAGCTACAGATTTGAGTTCAAGGGCAACGGCTACTGATAATACAAGGGAGACTCAGCACACCAGTGGTACTTAATATGGATTTCCTATTACGCATACATGATTTGAATGCTGAAATTTCTAAAAAAAACCAGCTTGCTATCTTGTTGGAGCCAGTAACAAAAGCTAGTTTTAATTTCCCAAATTTTCTCCTTTAACATTTCCATTGTCATTGCAGGGAGTAGGGAAGTGGCTCGAAAGTTATCTCATGGGATAGAAGTTCACGCGGAAGATAGTTCTCATGATGAAACTGAATTTGGTGGTTCACCGGATAGTTTTATAAACCCATTTTATGAAACTTCTTCCGATTTAAATACATGTGAAGATCCCGTATCTCAGTTTATGGAAGCTGTGCCATCAGCTGAAAAATCGCCACCTGAGGATCTTCCGGATATGTTTTTACCAGGTCTAGTCATTCATATTGTACCCGAGAGGAACAACTTCATTTTGCCTCTCTGGAAGCGCTGGAGAACTCAAGAGAATGAATGCAGCTATAAAGCTTATATAGCAAACAGAGAATCCTTCAAAGATATTGTAGTCTCACCATCTATGTTTCTGGATCATCTACCTTGGAGGTAGGTACCTGATTCACTTTTACCATCTTATACTATCCACGGGTTTTTATGACGAATATAGATAAAAATTCCAAACTCTCCCCCGTGGTTGTGCCTGTGTAACAATTTCATCCTTGAGAGACTAATTAGCAAATCCCTTCCTCGAAGTATAATTATAAATCCAAAATTGTACTTTTTAAGGTATAAATAGCAGTGCAAAACTGACCCAAAAGGTATAGTTTTGTTGCTCTTTTTAAGGTATAAATAATAGTGCAAAACTGACCCAAAAGGTATAGTTTTGCAGTACTAATTGTATCATGAGGTAGCAGTTTGCTATGTTGTAAAATCGGATACCATATCTCTATAAAAAAATAAACTTGGGGTACAATTTTGTATTTTAGTCTCGAATATGTTGGTATTCTGCTAATACTATACTATATATTTCACTCCGTGAATATTTTCAGATGCCACTATGCCATGAGAAAGGTACTCCAAACGCGGAGTTCACAGGTACTACTGGATGGATCTCAATTGGTGTGAATTTTAGTCGTGGAGTATGTTTCGAAACACATTTTATCTTCGTATGGTTATTTGAACCATTTCGATTCAGTTTCAACCATTACGGTGGAGGTGGCGATCTAAACTACAGATAGTACAAAAGAGGATGAAAATTAGCATGCACTCCAAGTTCAATATTTGTCCGTATTGTTCAAGTAGTAGAGGTGGAGGAGGAAATGAGTCCAGTGGGGGACTTATCTGCCCAAAAAGATAACGGATATGAAAATGAAAATAAATAAATCTATATATTATGAAGGGAGTGTCTCGTTTATTTTCTCAAATTAGTTCTCTCTCTCTCCCCCCCTCCCCCTCTCTAAATAGAACGGATCTAATACCTCTTAAATAATATACATCTCTTAAATAACATAATTTTAAGAATAAATCACTTTTTGGTCACTGTATTAGGGTCCAGTTTTCATTGTGGTTATCGAATTTTTTTTTTATTACAATCGAACAACTGTATTCTCAAATATTATAAAATGGTCATTAATTTTAATTTCCGTTCAAAAACTAGACGAAAATGCTTAGTAGACTAACAGAATTCAAGTGACACTGAGGTGGTACATAGGGTCCACTCTCACGTGGATCCGTAGTCAAGATAATACACTCTTTGGTTATTGTACTAGGGTTCGATTTTCATTGTGGTTATCGAATTTTTTTGTTACAATCGAATAACTGTACTCTTAAAAATTATAAAATGGTCATTACTTAAAAATTAGTATTACTTAAAAATTATTATTATTTAAAAATTATTATTTACAAAATGGTCATGTATGTATTATTTAATAAGTTTATTTGGTTTATTTAATTAGCACTAAAAATAATTATGTACATGCAGTACGTATTGCATGTATTTTGAAATTATCCTGTCATTATTGTCAATATTATTATTATTATTATTATTATTATTATTATTTTGAAATTATTAATATTATTATTATTATTATTATTATTATTTTGAAATTATTATTATTATTATTATTAGCCACTTGGAGTTGTTGGATTCTCCGGCAACTCTGATTAAAAAAAAAAAGAGTTGATCAGATTCATCAGAATCAAGAAAATAAAGGGGGTTTTTTCTTTTTTAAATAATAAAGTACTATTAATAATAATAAAATACTATTAATAATAATAAAATAATTTTAATAATAATAATTTTAATAATATGTAGAACATCGAAGTAAAATTAATAGTATTGTATAACAATAATTTTAAAATAATAATAACAATTTTTAATAATAATAATAATAGTATTAATAATAATTTCAAAAGGCAAAACTAATGATTTGACCACCAAAGTTGGCACGTTTTATTGAATACCCGATTGAACTTTTAATTTTTTCAAATTAACTCACTGAACTAATTTTTATTTTCAAATTGGGTCATTCCGACATTCCGTTAAAAAAATTTGACAGACGTTAATTTTTTATCTACGTGGCGCTGATGTGGCAAAAAAATAAAAAATATTGCTCGTGGCAAAAAAAATCAAAAATAGATTTTAAAATAAAAAAATTAACATTTTAAAAATAACAAAACATAATAAAATAAAATAAAAAAAAAAAATCAAAATATCTTTTCTTCTTCAACTAAAAAGATTTAACCATCTTGATTATATGGCAAAACATAATTTTTAAAAAGCGAATTTGTTAAAAATAGAATTTTTTAAAACATACTTTTTTAAAAACAGAATTTTAAAAAAGCAGGTGTTTTTTAAAAAGCGATTTTTAAAAATAGAATTTTGTAAAAAGTTTTTAAAAAAAAGCAAATTTTAAAATATATATATATTTTAAAAAAGCGGAACTTTTTAAAAACAAATTTTTTTAAAATAGAATTTTAAAAAAGTAATTCTATTTTTAAAAAGAATTACATTTTTAAAAAGTTCCGATTTTAAAAATTACATTTTTTTTAAAAATTGTTTTTAAAAATTCTATTTTTTAAAAAGTCTTTTTCAAAAAAAATCTATTTTTAAATAAATTATGTTTTTAAAAAATTACATTTTTTGCCAAATAATCAAGATGGTTAAATCTTTTAGTTGAAGAAAAAAAGATATTTTGATTTTTTTTTTTTGTTTTATTTTGTTATATTTTGTTATTTTAAAATATTAATTTTTTTATTTTAAAATCTGTTTTTGATATTTTTTGCCACATAAGCAATATTTTTTATTTTTTTGTCACGTCAGCGCCACATAGATAAAAAATTAACGTCTGTCAACTTTTTTTAACGGAATGACCCAATTTGAAAATAAAAATTAGTTTAGTGAGTTAATTTGAAAAATTAAAAGTTCAATCGGGTATTCAATAAAACGTGCCAACTTCGGTGGCAAAATCATTAGTTTTGCCAATTTCAAAATAATAATAATAATAATTTTAAATAATAATAAAAAAATTAATTTTATAAAAATTTTAATTTTATAAAATTAATTATATTTGAACCCTAATACAATAACCAAAAGTGTATTATCCCTTTAAACAAAGTGGAGTAGTAAAATTTATTATCTTTAAATAATAATAATAATAATAATTTGAAAATAATAATAATAATAGTAATAATAATAATTTTGAAATAATAATAATAATTTCAAATAATAATAATAATAAATTTTAAATAATAATAATTTCAACATTGACTTTCAACATTTTTAAATAATAATAATTTCTAAATAATAATAATTTTTAAATAATAATAATTTTTAAGTAATGACCATTTTATAATTTTTGAGAATACAGTTATTCGATTGTAACAAAAAAAATTTTGGTAACCACAATGAAAATCGGACCCTAGTACAGTAACCAAAAAGTGTATTATCTTGACTACAGATCCACGTGGAGTGGACCCTACGTGCCACCTCAGTGCCACTTGGATTCTGTTAGTCTACTAAGTATTTCCGTCTGGTTTTTGACAAAGTTGTAGAGAAATAAATTTCATATGGAATGGACATAAAATTCGTATTTTTCTGATAAAAGGGCTATTTATTATGAATTATTGAATTTTCGGAAATAAATATTTTTATTAAAAATATGGGTGGACCCCACTATTTGTTGTTGTGGAATTTTCTGAATTTGGTGGGCCCCACTTGTGGTGTGCTGAGTTTGGTCAAGTGGTGTGCGTGAAATTTTTTATTAAAATATTATTTTATTAAATTTTAGTCTGCTTTGGCGTTCTGGCATTTTCCTATAAATATGGTGCTTAGTTAGAATTGAAAATCACACCAGAATCAGAAGTTTTCTCTCTCTATAATATCGAGCGTATTTTTGTGAGTATTCAGTGCAAGTTTCCTTCAACATTATATCTGATATTCCAGTCAGAAGTATTGTTCTTTGAGGTAAGGGGTGTTATTTCTTTGTAAATGATGTTATTTCTGTCAATATCATTATGCCGAAATATTGGTATGAATTTTATTACAAAATTTTTACCTTTTCATGTCGAGGTTACTATTCACGTATACGGCACTATTCACGAATACGGTACTATTCACGAAGTATGATTTTTCTTATGGAATTTCTACCTTTTTTGTGTCGGGGTTACTATTCGCGTATACGAAACTATTCACGTATAAAGAACTATTCACGAATGCGGCACTATTCACAGAAAAATTAAATTTTCTCTTCTTTGTCCAAGTTGTCTATTATGGTTACTATCTTTGATTGTATCCATGTTTTGATCTTCATTCTTAAATTTTGTTCCATAATTGTTTATTATGGAGTATTTTTTAACTTGGATAAACTAAAGTACGAATCCCTAATCTTTGTTCTTTTATCTCACTGGATTCATTTTTTTAAAGATATTTTTCATCATCCTCAGTCCTAAATGATGATATAACTGAATATCTTTGGCCTGTAGTGCAAAGATGAATGATTACCTGAAGAATATCTTTGGCCCGTAGTGCAAAGATGGACAGGTGTTGAGATGAACATGACCAACTGTTGATACGAATGAATATCTTTGGCCCGTAGTGCAAAGATGAATATTTGATTCAAGATGTATATTGATTGATGTCACAGATATAAATCCATGTTTTGATCATATTATTTTTATAATCACGGTGATGAAATTTCTCTTTGACTTGAGTGTAAAGATGGATAGATTATTGGTATGATCGTGACTATGGGTTCTCTTTCGCCAGTAGTGCAAAGATGAATTGTTGACTGGAATGATCATGACCATTGAATTTATAATTGAATATCTTTAGCTTAAGTGCAAAGGTGAATTGATCAACATGGTTATAATTATTGTTTATATAAATTCTGAAATGATTATATATTTCTTTGTGACATTAATATCTTTGGCCTGTAGTGCAAAGATGACAAGTTGTTGAATATCTTTGGCCTGTAGTACAAAGATGAACTGTTGATGAATATCTTTGGCCCGTAGTGCAAAGATGAATTTATTAGTATGATTATGAACAGAAACTGTTATTTGGTATAACCATGATCTTTGATGTTTCAGGTAAAGACATGTGATGAAAATTATCTTCGTCATGGGTGCGAAGAGGAATTTAGAACCATAATTATGATTTTGAGTTATTCACATGATTGTGGACAGGAACTGTTGACAGATGTTATAGGGATAAAACAATTGTTGGTGGACTTTTAACATGGAGAAGATAAATAGATTTTATGGTCTATTTGACTCTCCTAATGGATTGCTCGTTCCGCTACAACTATGGTTGAAAAGTTTTATCATCTACCATATGTTCTAAATCTCTGATTTATTACAGACGAAGGCTATTGATAATTTAATTATCTTTAGTCATGATATTATTTACTGGGCTATTTGTGCTCACCCTTTTGCTTCACAATTCCTTTCAGGTAATAAGGGTGTAGCTGGGTCGAGCGGGAGTAATTGGGGAATAGAACGGTGGTCTATAGCTGTTGAGGTTTCCCCTAAAACAGTATGAAACTAGTTTTATTGAGAATTTTAGATAAGTGTGTTGTATTTTATACGTCATTTAACCGTTGATTTTGGTGAACCGAATAGGGTGAGGTGAATCCAACTTTGGAAGGGTGTTTTGCCACTATCATACAAGATGTCTAATGACATGCGATATAACAACCCGGAATTTTGGATTATCCAGAATTTAGGTTTAAAGAATTAGTTATTAATAAAATGAATTTTTATTAATACTATTATGTGCTACGTGATTATTAATCGTTCTATAACCTAGAATGATTATAAGTCGGGAGGATTTTGACAACGAGCTAGATTGAACGAGTAAGAATTTTCAAGACGAAAATGAAAGTTTTCCGGGAACAAAATATTTTTCGGGGAAAAAGAAGAAATATGCACTATTCACCCGTTTCTGCTCGGAGATTTATTCTAAAATTCTGAGAAGTTATTGATTACGTATAATCTTGAGACGTGATGGAATATTCAATAATATTTCAGTTATGGCAAAAACGAAGTTTTCGCCTGCGGACTCAAAACCTAAGGGTTAGGGAAAGTGAGTTCCGAGAATGTTATGATCGCGTATAATAATTATGGTTATTATGCGTGAGAAATACGAGTTATTATTCGAGTATAGTACAAAGATTTGTACGACGTATAATACGAATATCGTACGAACGATATACGAAGAGAATACGAGAATGGAATGCGTAGGATGCAATTAGTCTTAATGGATTTTGTGTTCATAGACAATGTAGAATCCAATTGGACTTGGATTATGTCAAGCCCAATAATTTGTGAAATCAAGCCCAAGTTAGGCCCAATAAGAATTAGGGTTAAGGCCCAAACCAAGAAAAGAAACCGCGGATCGAACCGATGGATAAACGGATGGGTAAGAACCATTGGGGCAACCCACGGGGTGACCCATGGACATGTGGCCCGGCCACTTGGCCACCAAGTAAGGGTGGTGGCCAAGTAAACTTGGTGGCTAAGTTGTTGGAGGAGGTGGGAATAGTAAGGAGGTGGGGGCGAAATGACTAAATTGCCCTAAGCCTTGGTTTTCTATAAATAGAAAGCTTAAGTTCATATTTTTAGGATTTTAAAAATCCTACACCTTAGAGAGAGAGCTTGAGAGCTTGGAGAAGAAGAAGAAGGAAGAGTATGAGCATGAATGCTTGGATCAAAAGTGATCGTGAAATCAAAGAGCTTGCAAATCGCTGGCTTTGTATAACGGAAGAGGATTAAAGAAGAATGGTAATCCGAACCCTAGTTTCTTCTAATATTTTCTTTAAGTTTAATATGTTTAAAACATAGCTTAATGAGAATAGGGAGAAGATGATGTTAGAAATGATTTCATATGGTTGAAATCATGAGAAAAGAAGAAATAAGAACTTAAAAATTTAGTTTATAAATTTCTTAAGGAAGTATAAGATTCGTAAGGATTTTGAGCGATCCGAATGAATTATATGAACGAGTAGATGAAATAAGTAAGGAATGATGTTCTATAACATCAAATTCCAAGAAAAAGTAGAATCGTAATCCAAAATATCGATTGAAATGAAGAACGAACGAAGAACATGGAGAACGTTGTTGATGGACAAATTTAAAACCATCGTAGGATAATTGTTGTTGATGGGCAAATTTAAAACCATCGTAGGATAAATATTGTTGATGGACAAGTTTAAAACCATCGTGTATAAGTTAGTTGCATATTTCTTGGTTAGGAATGATAGAAACGTTCATGAAGAATGGATTGAAACGTAGCTATAACGAAGTTATGGCAAAATTTTCGTATAAGACGAATGAGAATTAGAAGGTTAGTAAATGAACCCGAACGTGTAGGGTTTCATAAGAATGTAAGAGAATTTAGAAAACGTTAGTCGTGGACTCAAAAACGAACGAGTTCCGAGTTCGGATGACCGAATTACGGACGAACGATCGAAGAACGTTAAAAGCGTAAAAATGAACGAATGGTTAAGATTAAGCCAATCAAATGGCATGTAACGGATTTAGAATGAATTTCTGCTCAATGGGTATTAAAGTACGTAAGATAAGGAAGAGAATGGCTTTGGAACGACCTCGTTCCGAGTTATAACGAAGAAGTTATGAGATCGTAAAGTACGCGTCTCAAACTTAATGCAAGACTTAGAAATTTTTCTAGGGTTTAAGCTCGGTGTGCATGACACTCAATGAGCTTTGAGAAGTGGCGCAGCAGTACGAACTCGACCATAAACTTACGAGAAGTGGCATGCAGATGCGAGAGATAACAAAGGGTTTAGCGCAGCATGGCTGCAGACCAAGGAAGAGAGGAGACGTAGGTCGGGCCACAGCAAATATGAGAGAGAGGAAGAAAGGGCGACAGCCGCGACACAAAGGTGCTTGGTCAATGCCCAGAAATGAGATTTTTATTTCTCAATTACTAGAGGATGTGCAAGAAAGAAGTATGAACATATAGTTCACCTAAAATAACGCTTAAGCAAGCAAGTTAAACCTTTAGTAAAGGTTGAACAGAAAGATTAAACGAGACTAAAAGAATGCAAACGCGGGTTACGGAACCAATATCCAGGGACCGTAGTCACGATGAACGAACGTGAGGGATTACTATGATTATGATTCCTTAGACGTTGAGTGACGAAGGTAACAAGTAACATTTCGATGTTATGTTGTGATAATGAGAGATAAGTTTAAAGCGTATAGACGCTGTGAACGCAACGTTGTTGCGATGAACAATTGGTCTTAGCATACAACGAACGGTGTGGCTTCGACATTAAGAATGAATAATGAACATGGGGTTCATGGGATGGATAACGATGAATGCAATTGAAACCTTGAGTAAAGGTTGAGTAAGAGATTAAGAGACGAGCAACGTGAACATCGAATACGTAAACGATCCTCGTGAATCGTAGTTGCGTCGGATGAATATTCTAAGTGTACAATGGTAGTATGACTTGGTCGTTGACGAAAGTAGTAAGGGAGATAGGAATTATCGTAAAAAGGCGTAGCGAACAGTAATAAGAGTAATGAAAGTTCGATGTGAGTCGAATAGAGAATGTTAGAATGAAATGTAAGTGTTAAACGCTTTAACCAATGTAAGGGTTGAGTGTATATGAATATTAAACGGGCATAACCTACACTCCGTGTATGGTTTGACCGTAAGATAATGAAGAATGTTGTTTAACCGTGAACGGTGAAGAAATTGAGTTAAAGATAATAACGTATAACGTTAAGAAGCCGAGTTAATAAGTATAACTTGGATAAACGTTCTGAGTTGAAGGAACTGGATGTTGTAAGGTATGAATAAGTTCATATGAAATGTTTAACACTATGACCTTATAGTATTGACATTGAATGATCGTTTCGAGTATACAAAAGACTGTATGACTTAGACGATAAAAAATGAATCCTGAGGTATGGCATTTAGTTGCCAGAAAGCCATAAGGAATAAGAAGTTGACTTAACGAACATTATAGTTTAATGGTTCGTATAAGTTAAGATTAAGTTAGGTTGTGGTATAATCGTAACCTTTGATGGTTGACATATAGGAGCTGGGCTAAACAATTCCTTCAGAGAGCGAAGGTATATACAAAACTGGCAACCGATCTAACTCACTGTGTGGGCAGTGTAGATGGACGAGAACTTGTTTGTTGGTTGTTTGTGGGAAACCACTCAGAGTACCATATGGACTACTAGCAGAGAAGCGATGTACGTTGTGTCCTAGAAAAGTTATAAGAAGAAGGTAAGAATGTAAATCATCAAAGATGATGAACGTGTTAAGTTAAGACATCTCCGTATGTCATGAAGCCGTAAACCGGTAGAAGAAAGTTAGTCGCGTAAGCTTAGATTACAAGAGCGCGAACCCTAAGAAGTAAAGTTAAGTAAACCAATGTGTAAGTCAAGTATATGACTAATTGGTGTACGTGTGATTTTCCTTATGTGTTATATAGGGATTTGGAATGAGCAGTTCAGCGTAAACTGTAAGCTGTAGCTGTGCGTAAGGCAAGTTTTCTAACTTCATTCATGCTATATGAATGCTAGTTTCTTAAACTTCTCAGATGTTGAACTTGAGAAGTTATGTCTATGTGCAAATGTGTAATATTTGTACAATGTGGTAGAACGTATGAGGCCTTGTGCCATAATTTGAAAACTTCGGTGTTTCTTTGAGATGAACTGTTCTATGATTGAGCTGTTCAATACAAGTATGCTCGGTTTATACATGAACCGTTATTGTTAGGTCTGTGCTAATGATTCTAGCCAGACAGGATGTGTATAAAAAAGATAGAGGAAATGAAAGTATTTCAAAGTGAATATGACTAATGTTTTAAGATGATAGAAATCGAGACTATTCCTATTATTCAAAATGCTTCATACCCTTTGTTCGGTTATCGAAGTTCTGAAAAATGTTTAAACTCTTGAAGTTGTTTGTTCAACTATTATGACTTGCTGGGCAATTCAATGCTCACACTTGCTTTAAATGAAAAACATTTTCAGCGAACGATGTTAGAAAGAACTTAAGGATCCCGTAAAGATCAAGCTGAGCGGTATCCAAACGAAGTGTCATTCAGTATATGAATGTGCGTGAAGAGCAAGTGAAGACTTGTAATATAGAATGATAGAATTAAACTATAGACTAGTTTAATGAACAGTTATGAAGCCTTGGTGGCTGATGAAAGTCACTAGTGTAAGATGTAAAGAATAATGTAATTGTCATTATTTGTAATGAAAGAGGTTATAAGGTTTCGAGAACCTGAGATTTGAGAATTTATGTCATTATATTTAGCTATATAATGAGGTATGTTTGGAAGGAAATGGAATCATGACGAACGGAGTTTGGGTCTAAAAGTAGACCGAATTTCGGGGCGTTACAGAGTGGTATCAAAGCTATAGGTTATAACTCTTAGGTATGTGTACCTAAGACTATAATCGTAGAGAAGAGGATAAGAAAATCGTTGAGTTAAACGATTAAGGAAGAAGATCACCACGTGATCATAGTAAATCGTAGTAACAAATGAGCTATTAAACGATGAAGGATTTATAGCAAATGCTATAAATGAATGGTACTACGAAGTAGTACGGGAAGAAGAACTCTGATTGAGTTGTAAAGGTTAGTATACAGATTAAAGAAAATTCATATTAAGTAAAGAGAAATTTAGAAGTTATAAGATTTCAATTGAGGACTCATGTGATGGCTGAGTTGTATGAACCTTTGTTATGGGTAGAGGTTTGTGCTTTGGTGTAACAACTACGTAGTTTATTACAATGATAATCATTGGAATTGGTCGTACTATTGAGATGTATATGACAAGAAGGTGAATCTTTTCTCATGTATATACTTGATAGGTAGAGAATGATAAGGTAGGTGTGAGTTCTTGAAACTCATACTTTTGGTAAGTTTGTGACTCATAATAATATGGTATGTTTTTGAATGTTTTAGCGAATGGACGCCTAAGGTCTGTCTGGATGTTCTTAAACTCATATTATTGTGGAAAGTTCCTGAACTCATAATGTGTGGTAAGTTGATGGACTGTACTATGGTATAGAGATGTTTAGATTGAAAACGAAGTATTTTTAGTAGACTTAGCATTGAAGATGCTAGAGAAGTTTAAGTATTATCGAAGTAAGACAATGAAGGAAGATGGAGAATAGGATATTCCAAATCCTCTAGCTATGCTAGATTTAGAGAGTTTATTGAAATCGTAGCATTGATGTACATTTAAAAACAAAAAATGGAAATAGGTTCAACTTGGAACCAATGGATTTTAAAGGAATCGTTGATGTTTTTGTTCAACTTTGGAACCGATGCCAAAGGAACTATTCTTTGTATAGATGCCAATTCTTCATGGCTAGAGCGAAATTGATTTAAAATATCAAAATGAATTTTATATCATCCATGCATTTGATTCAAGGATGGTAAAAAGATGGAGTTGTTAATGTAATTGAACCTGGTGGGATGTGATCTTAGGATCAATAAACCGCTATGGTATGATGTATAATGACGAAGTCCTCAACGTACTGTGAAGAGTACGGTATCATGACGTCATGGAACGTTTTGATGTATTGTGAAAAGAATTTAAAGAAGTAGTCGATGTCAATTGATTTGACTAGACGAATGTTTCAAGTGATATCCAAAAATTTTGGTATTAAGTCTGAGGTGAACATACCCCGAAATGGGGATATACGATAGGTTGATCACCTACATATGGAAAGAGGTAGTTTACCTTCTTTGTGATTGTAAACTTACCGTGGAAAGAAAGGTTTACGGCAAAAGGCTGTTAACCTAGTAAGAGTTCATGGTCAATTTGACCCCTCAACAAAAGTATGAGATATTTTAAAGGAAGTTTTATATTCCTCGCTATTCCTTCTACTTCATAATTCTTGATAGGTTATGGAGGTTAGAATGATGGAAAGATAAGAACTTCTTTGAAGAGAAGTTGAGAAGAAGAGTAAGCTAAAATTTCGAGGATGAAATTCTGTGAAGAAGGGAAGAATGTGAGAACCCGGGTAAGGGTTTGGTTTTAAGAAATTTCGTGGATGAAATTTTTATAAGGAGGGAAGAATATAACAACCCGGAATTTTGGATTATCCAGAATTTAGGTTTAAAGAATTAGTTATTAATAAAATGAATTTTTATTAATACTATTATGTGTTATGTGATTATTAATCGCTCTATAACCTAGAATGATTATAAGTCGGGAGGATTCTGATTACGAGCTAGATTGAACGAGTAAGAATTTTCAAGATGAAAATGAAAGTTTTCCGGGAACAAAATATTTTTCGGGGAAAAAGACGAAATATGCAATATTCACTCGTTTCTGCTCGGAGATTTATTCTGAAATTCCGAGAAGTTATTGATTACGTATAATCTTGAGACGTGATGGAATATTCAATAATATTTCAGTTATGGCAAAAATGAAGTTTTCGCCTGCAGACTCAAGATTTGTACGACGTATAATACGAATATCGTACGAACGATATATGAAGAGAATATGAGAATGGAATGCATAGGATGCGATTAGTCTTAATGAACTTTGTGTTCATGGACTTTGTAGAATTCAATTGGACTTGGATTATGTCAAGTCCAATGATTTGTGAAATCAAGCCCATGTTAGGCCCAATAAGAATTAGGGTTAAGGCCCAAACCAAGAAAACAAACCGCGGATCGAACCGATGGGTAAACGGATGGGTAAGAACCATTAGGGCAACCCATGGGGTGACCCATGGGCATGTGGGCAGGGTACTTGGCCACCAAGTAAGGGTGGTGGCCAAGTAAACTTGGTTGCTAAGTTGTTGGAGGAGGTAGGAATAGTAAGGAGGTCGGGGCGAAATGACTAAATAGCCCTAAGCCTTGGTTTTCTATAAGTAGAAAGCTTAAGTTCATATTTTTAGGATTTTGAAAATCCTACACCTTAGAGAGAGAGAGCTTGAGAGCTTGGAGAAGAAGAAGAAGGAAGAGTATGTGTGAGACCCCAGATTTTTTCGAATAAAGATTAAATTTTCTCGAAATATATTTTTGAATATTATGGTGTGGATTTGATATAATGTTATAGTTGTGGGTAATATTTACAAATTTTGCAAAGTACGCAAGTTGTTATATAATATTCGATTGGTCGGGGAATATTCATTTTAACAAGGAATATTCGTACAACGACACAATCATTGCTGGACCCCCACAACGGAATTATTGTCGGATTGAGAAAACGACAAAAATACTTTATGAAAATAACGGCGGAAGTGTTACCGTTAAAACTGTTGAACTACTCGGTAGTAAAAATCTGATGTCTGGCGTGGTTGCATAGTAGCACACGGTATTGATTATTGATGCTTATGTGAGAAGTCACTCGGTTATACTCAATTATTACTACTGATAATTCTTTGCATCATATCTATCATATTATTGATTCAATTATTGTCGCAGCGATATCATCGCATAAAATGTTTTTATTAAATCAATACTTGAGGCGATTAAAGCTATTCATATTATAAATTGCAATATTTACAATGTCTAGAAGTTACATCGAGGAGAGGTTTGGTCACCACCTAATTGCGGCATGATAGGGAGAAATCCTTATTGGAAAGCCCTCTCTTTCCGGGAGCGACTGATTGATAAATATTGTGAGTTATAATATTAATAATGAATGTTGTTAGGAGTTGAATTTGAGAGGCAGCAGACGTGATATTTGAGTCGAGCAATGAAATTAGTAGAAATAGTCTATAAACACAAAAATTTTCGGGATTCACTATTTGGTCAAAAAGTCAACAGTTGATTTTTTCGGGAAAAGTCAAACTTCAAAATTTCAAAATTTATATTTTTGATAAAAATAGTTTCATTATGTTGGAATTGTTTGTGTTAGTGAAAATCGACATTTATTCCGATGATAATTGATGTCTAGGGGTTATATTGATAAATCGGGTAATTTATCGGTTAAATGAGCAATTAATTGCTACTAATTCACATGCGTACATAACTATTTGTTCACATATGTGTACTATTGAATCACATTATTTACTATTAGGGGAGTTGGTGCAAGATTGATAATACTTGCATGACTAAATTAAAAATGGAGGTATAGAGATGAAGTCTTATCTTTGAAATTCATATTTTCACATGATTATACTATTGATTCACATGATTGAACTATTGATTCACATTCTTTACTATTAGGGGAGTTGGTGCAAGATTGATAATACTTGCAGGACTAAATTATAAATGAAAGAAAAGTTGGAGGTATTGTACTGTAATTTTCGTGCCCCAAAACGTGCAATTATCGAAACTATATTTTCCTATAAATAGAAGCTCATTCTTCCTTCATTTCTCACCAATTCACAAAAGCTTTAGAAGCGATTATTATAGAGAGAAATTATAGAGAGAAGAAGAGAAATCTGCTACCTCCTTATTCCAAAGTATCCGCTTTTTTTCCAAGGTAGGGAATATTATTTGTTGTACTCGTAGGGAGTATTATTTCTTTCTTATCTATGAAGAGAACTTCATTATTCCATTCTTTATTATTATATTGGAATAACCTATATCATGAGCTACCCTATACTTGGTGAAATTCTTACATTGTTCCATTTCCTTATCATTACATGTTGGAACATCACATGCATGCGTTCTACGTCGGACTGGTTTAAATCTTTATTATTACATTGGAATATCACATGCATGCGTTCTCCTTGGGACTGATTTTGTCTTTATTATTATTCATTGGAATATCACATGCATGCGTTCTCTGTGGGACTGATTCCGTCTTTATTATTATTGGAATATCTTATGCATGCGTTTACTTGGGACTGATTAAAATCTTTATTATTCTATTAGAATATATCGTATGTCTCAGACGCTTTACGCCTTGGGACCTAATTCCGTTATTTATTATACATTGGAATAACTTTGCTGTCTTGGTCTATCGCATGCTGGTAATTTCTTTTGTTATTCCATTCCTTATTATACTCGGTTGGTTAAAGTTTTGACTTTATACTCCATGAAATTAGTGGAATATCCTTGATATTTTGCGCTTCATCCGATATCTTTTCTTGGAAATACTCTTACGAGCATTCTTGAATTTTACTCTACAAAGCGGTATCGTGTTGACAATTTGGACGTTATTAGTTCTGGATAAATTAATTCTTGAACTTGTTTTATTGAATTCTTATATCATTGTCATCATCCTCTCGTGCTTATATTTTGTTGAAAGTCATACGTGGCTTATAGTGCATAGATGGACTTGGTATGATTATGAATGAGGGATTATTGGTGTAATCATGGTAGTAATGTTACAAATGATGTGGAAAAAGTTCTCATTGGCCGTAGTAGAGCATTGATTGGACGAGTTGTTGGCATGATCATGACCATTAATGAATACACAAATATTCTTGGCCCGTAGTGCATGGATAATTGTGGTCGTGATACTAAAGAATATCCTTGGCCGTAGTGCAGGGTTGATTCGATGATGTGGATTATTTATTAAGCTGAGTCCCAACGATAAAAGTGATGAAAAACCTTTTAAATCATAAAAGATAGTAGATTTGATTCTCTACTTGACTCTTTTAATGGATTGCTTGTTCCGCTGCAGTTAAACTTGATGGTTGTTATATTGAATCAGTTTCACACTGTTGAAGGCTAATGATAATATATTCTGCATTATCTTAGTCATAATATTTCCTACTGGGCTAGTTGAGCTCACCTTTTTACTTTTATTGTTCTTTTCAGGAAATGAGAACGTAATGAGGACTAGTCGAGAAGCGGAGTGAGCGGACGGATGATAGCATTAGTAGTCCTCACTATTACGTGAAATAGTGTAATAATAATTGTAATAAAGACTCCTTTTGAGTTTGTATAATCTCTAGTAGATAATATTTGTATTCAAACTCACGGTTTATGTTTTGTTATTATTATACCATACGGTTGTATTATTAAGTTGTATTTGAATTATGTACCATGTAAGTGGCGACCCAAGATGGGTGACGTATACCTGTTTTGGGGGTGTCACAGTATGAGCATGAATGCTTGGATCAAAAGTGATCGTGAAATCGAAGAGCTTGCAAATCGCTGGCTTTGTATAACGGAAGAGGATTAAAGAAGAATGGTAATCCGAACCCTAGTTTCTTCTAATATTTTCTTTAAGTTTAATATGTTTAAAACATAGCTTAATGAGAATAGGGAGAAGATGATGTTAGAAATGATTTCATATGGTTGAAATCATGAGAAAAGAAGAAATAAGAACTTAGAAATTTAGTTTATAAATTTCTTAAGGAAGTATAAGATTCGTAAGGATTTTGAGCGATCCGAATGAATTATATGAACGAGTAGGTGAAATAAGTAAGGAATGATATTCTATAACATCAAATTCCAAGAAAAAGTAGAATTGTAATCTAAAATATCGATTGAAATGAAGAACGAACGAAGAACACGAAGAACGTTGTTGATGGACAAATTTAAAACCATCGTAGGATAATTGTTGTTGATGGACAAATTTAAAACAATCGTAGGATAAATGTTATTGATGGACAAGTTTAAAACCATCGTGTATAAGTTAGTTGCATATTGCTTGGTTAGGAATGATAGAAACGTTCATGAAGAATGGATTGAAACGTAGCTATAATGAAGTTATGGCGAAATTTTTGTAAAAGAAGAACGAGAATTAGAAGGTTAGTAAATGAACTCGAACATGTACGGTTTCATAAGAATGTAAGAGAATGTAGAAAACGTGAGTCGTGGACTCAAGAATGAGCGAGTTCCGAGTTCGGATGACCGAATTACGGACGAACGAGCGAAGAACGTTAAAAGCGTAAAAATGAACGAACGGTTAAGATTAAGCCAATCAAATGGCACGTAACGGATTTAGAATGAATTTCTGCTCTCAATGGGTATTAAAGTACTTAAGATAAGGAAGAGAATGACTTTTGAACGACCTCGTTCCGAGTTATAACGAAGAAGTTATGAGATCGTAAAGTACGCGTCTCAAACTTAATGCAAGACTTAGAAATTTTTCTAGGGTTTATGCTCGGCACCGCAGCGCTAGTTGAGCTTTGAGAAGTGGCTCCGCAACGCGAACTTAGCCATAAACTTTTGGAGAGTGGCACCGCAGTGCGAGAGATAACAAAGGGCTTGGCACCGCAGCGCCAAACCAAGGGAAGAGAGAGGAGGCGTGGGTCGCCACTGCTGTGTGAGAGAGAGAGGAAGGGAACGCAGCCGCATGGCCACGTGCAGTCAATGCCCAGAAATGAGATTTTTATTTCTCAATTACTGGAGGATGTGCAAGAAAGAAGTATGAACATATAGTTCACCTAAAATAACGCTTAAGCAAGCAAGTTAAACCTTTAGTAAAGGTTGAACAGAAAAATTAAACGAGACTAAAAGAATGCAAACGCGGGTTATGGAACCAATATCCAGGGACCGTAGTCACGATGAACGAACGTGAGGGATTACTATGATTGTGATTCCTTAGACGTTGAGTGACGAAGGTAACAAGTAACATTTCGATGTTATGTTGTGATAATGAGAGATAAGTTTAAAGCGTATAGACACTGTGAATGCAACGTTGTTGCGATGAACGATCGGTCTTAGCATACAACGAACGATATGGCTTCGACATTAAGAATGAATAATGAACATGGGGTTCATGGGATGGATAATGATGAATGCAATTGAAACCTTGAGTAAAGGTTGAGTAAGAGATTAAGAGACGAGCAACGTGAACATCGAATACATAAACGATCCTCGTGAATCGTAGTTGCATCGGATGAATATTCTAAGTGTACAATGGTAGTATGACTTGGTCATTGACGAAAGTAGTAAGGGAGATAGGAATTATCGTAAAAAGGCGTAGCGAACAGTAATAAGAGTAATGAAAGTCTGATGTGAGTCGGATAGAGAATGTTAGAATGAAAGGTAAGTGTTAAACGCTTAAAGCAATGTAAGGGTTGAGTGTATATGAATATTAAACGGGCATAACCTACACTCCGTGTATGGTTTGACCGTAAGATAATGAAGAATGTTGTTTAACCGTGAGCGGTGAAGAAACCGAGTTAAAGATAATAACGATATAACGTTAAGAAGCCGAAAGTTAATAAGTATAACTTGGATAAACGTTACGAGTTGAAGGAACTGGACGTTGTAAGGTATGAATAAGTTCATATGAAATGTTTAACGCTATGACCTTATAGTATTGACATTGAATGATCGTTTCGAGTATACAAAAGACTGTATGACTTAGACGATAAAAAATGAATCCTGAGGTATGGCATTTAGTTGCCAGAAAGCCGTAAGGAATAAGAAGTTGACTTAACGAACATTATAGTTTAATGGTTCGTATAAGTTAAGATAAAGTTAGGTTGTGGTACAATCGTAACCTTTAATGGTTGACATATAGGAGCTGGGCTAAACAATTCCTTCAGAGAGCGAAGGTATATACAAAGCGTGTAGCGATCTAACTCATTTGTGTGGGCGGTGTAGATGAGTAGGGAACTTGTTTGTTGGTTGTTTTGTGGGAAACCACTCAGTACCATATGGACTACTAGCGGAGAGAAGCGATGTCTGTTGTGTCCTAGAAAAGTTATAAGAAGAAGGTAAGAATGTAAATCATCAAAGATGATGAGCGTGTTAAGTTAAGACATCTCCGTATGTAAATGAAAGTAAAGTAAAGGTAGAAGAAAGTTAGTCGCGTAAGCTTAGATTACAAGAGCCTTGAACCCTAAGAAGTAAAGTTAAGTAAACCGATGTGTAAGTCAAGTATATGACTAATTGGTGTGCGTGTGATTTTCTTATGTGTTATATAGGGATTTGGAATGAGCGATTCGGTAGAAAGCGTAAGTTGTAGGTGTGCGTAAAGCAAGTTTTCTAACTTCATTCATGCTTTATATGAATGCTAGTTTCTTAAACTTCTCGGATGTTGAACTTGAGAAGTTATATACATGTGCAAATGTGTAATATTTGTACAATGTGGTAGAACGTATGAGGTCTTGTGCCATAATTTGAAAACTTGATTGTTTCTTTGAGATGAAGCTGTTCTATGATTGAACATTTCAATACAAGTATGCTTCTCGGTTTATACATGAACCGTTATTCTCTTAGGTCTGTCTAATGATTCTAGCCAGACAGGATGTGTATGAAAAAGATAGAGGAAATGAAAGTATTTCAAAGTGAATATGACAAATGTTTTAAGATGATAGAAATCGAGACTATTCCTATTATTCAAGCTGCTTCATAACCTTTGTTCGGTTATCGAAGTTCTGAAAAATGTTTAAACTCTTGAAGTTGTTTGTTCAACTATTATGACTTGCTGGGCAATTTAATGCTCACACTTTCTTTAAATGAAATTTTTTTTCAGCGAACGATGTTAGAAAGAACTTAAGGATCCCGTAAAGATCAAGCTGAGCGGTATCCAAACGAAGTGTCATTCAGTATATGAATGTGCGTGAAGAGCAAGTGAAGACTTATAATATAGAATGATAGAATTAAACTATAGACTAGTTTAATGAACAGTTATGCATCCTTGGTGGCTGATGAAAGTCACTCGTGTAAGATGTAAAGAATAATGTAATTTTCATTATTTGTAATGAAAGAGGTTATAAGGTTTCGAGAACTTGGGATTTGAGAATGTATGTCATTATATTTAGCTATATAATGAGGTATGTTTGGAAGGAAATGGAATCGTGGACTTACGAAGTCCAAGATGCGAAAGTAAGCCGGATTTGAGGCGTTATATGACTTCGATGTTATCATAAGACAGGATTGTGCACTTCCACTTGCTGAGTATATCTACAAGAACTACCTATATAATCTTGGAGTTTTGTTGAAATATAGTTCTCAATTGGAGACAATGGAGATAATTATATGTCAAAAGAAGACTCACCATTGGAAAGAACATGATAGTAATCTTCACATTTTTCTTTGGGGTCTATTGGGTCAACCAAGGATAATTCTCAAGTCATATGATATCTATGATAACGTAGATGCATGGCCTCCCATGTAAGAAGGTTTCCTTGAGCATTTTCCAAAGATTTTAATTTCTAAAACAGTTATTGACTATACCTTTATGTAAGATATCACTGTGAGGTGCTATCCAAGGTTGGGATGAGAGTCACAGTTTTTAAAACTCACAGCATATGTGTTGTCGTATTTTATACGACAATTGTAATAATGAAGCTTGTAGTTGTTTTCTGTACCATGTATTTGGCGACTCAGAATGGGTTGTGTGTGGACCTGTAGACACTCGAAATTTTGTTTTCCTATTACTAATTATGCAAAAGGACAAAAACTTCTTTTTTACATTCTAGAGATAACCCTGGAGGACTACAACAATCAATTCTAACCCAAGAGATAGCCCCGAGAGATCCAGTTTCCAACCCCGGGAAATCAGTTTCCAACCCCAGAAATAACCCCGTGAAAGGTAGTTCCAACCCCGGAGATAACCCCGGGAGATCAAGTTCAATGCCCAGAGTCAACCTCGGGTGGTCAAGACAACCTCAGAGATGACCCTGAGGACATTCAGAGTCAACAAAATGATATTCTCAGATATTACACTGGGAAAACCCCGCTACAACTGTGCGAAGATCAGAGATAACCCTGGGAGGGGTAAAATGGTCATTTTGCCAACTCAACTTCAACTCAAATCAAATGCACTCATTTCAACTCAAATTGCTTCAAAAGAAGTCCCACAAAAACCATATCTAAACTTCCAAGCGCAAACTACGCAAAACGGCTCAACGGACTACCTGACGGAAACCCAGAAATGCCATTTCGATCATGGACCCATCTTTCCGGTATCAAAAATGGGCAAATCCTATGTCATTGCATAGCTCTCGAAAAGAGCTTTCCGGAATGGTATGAAACGCTTCCATCGGACTCCCGGATTGAAAGTTATGAAGGTTCGAGCGAACAATGCGTTGTCTGAGTGCACGTGCCTTGAGACAGCCAGGACCCACATCGCTGGGGCACCGAGGCAAACTGTGGTAGTAAATACATCTGCTGACTACTGTGGCTCACCCCTCTATAAATAGAGGGCTTAGTGTGGCCATTTTATATGTAGAAGAGGCGAGGAAGCCCTGTCCAATTTGATCTGTACACACTATAAATTGAGTGCTTTCTCAAATATAAACACTTGTGAGCTTATATATTGCTATATTTTTATCGGCGGGAGCCGAGTGTTCATCCCTTTAAAGTCATTGAAGTCTTCTTTGGCATTCCACTGTAAGCCTTCTTACACACCTTAAAGCCCTTATCTTCATCTTTGCACACACCGTTCTTCACGTTGAGAGTCGTGTAGTGTGTGTATGCCCGGACTTCGGTCAGTGGTTTTATTTCTTTATATATATATATATATATTTATATATGGACTAACATTATCGAGTTATGCCTCGATTGAGCCTGGACTCACGTCCAAAGCGTTTATTTGCTTTATATATATATATATATATATATATATATATATATAGTCCGGATCTTAAACTCACCCCTTATCCAACTCACCCGAGCTCACCCTCCTTTAGCAACGGACCCTGCGACGGTTCGGTCATACAACCGTCGTCTATACTTTTAGCGACGAACAACATATAGCGTAGTTAAAAGTATAGACGACGGTTGTTTGACCGAACCGTCGTCGGGTCCGTCGCTAAAGAGGGGGTGAGCTCGGGTAAGTTGAATAAGGGGTGAGCTTAAGATCCGGACAGTGTATATATATATATATACTTATATAAATGAACTGTTGTCGAACTCTGTTCGATGAGCCTGAATTTTACGTCTGGAGCGTTTATTTGCTTTTATATATATATAGACTTATATGTATGAACTGTTGTCGAACTTTGTTCGATAAGCCTGGATTTTACATTCGGAGCGTTTATTTGCTTATATATATATACTTATATATATGAACTATTGTCGAACTCTGTTCGATGAGCCTAGATTTTACATCCGGTGCGTTTATCGCTTTTATATATATATATATATATTTATATTTCGTCCCTCCTGGAGTTTACTTCGTGGCGTTTGATCGTTTTTATGGCTTTCTTAACATTTTGTCCCGCCTGGAGTTTACTTCGTGGCGGTTGATTGCTTTTACAGCTTTATTTACATTTCTGATCCCCCATGGAGGTGCTTCGTGGTGGTTGATCATGTCTGTATATATATATATTTACCGCTTATATATATATAACTGCTTACTACTCTCATATAAATTGTGGCATCATGTGAGCCTAGGAATCATGTGATCACAGATTCAGTCTACTGAATCTAGATTCGGTTCCCGTGATGGACATTTTCAGCTGTAAGCAGGTTGTAAATTTATTCACGGTGTTTGGATTTCCTCAGATGGTTTTCATGCCCACGAGGAGTTCGGCACTGCTTTGTTCATTATTTTTTTCGAAGATGCTTCTCAGCTCAAAAATAAAAGCAATCCAGCCAAACATTAATAAAAATGGAAGTGTAAAAGGTCTTAATTACTATTGAGCATAAGGGTTTGAAAAACCTCTTTTATAAAACATCACTGCTATATCTTGTTTAAAACTGAATTTTTACATAAATTCAAACCCTGTGTATATATGTGCGAACGAGGCCTCGCACTACTTCCAAATAACAACACATTGACCCACACACACACATTCATATAATAGTTTCTTGAAAAGTGGCGGTCACCGTGGTAACACGGATGTCGGGGGGTGCCTAACACCTTCCCTTCGCATAACCAAGCCCCCGGACCCTAATGAATCTCGATTTTATAGACCCGTTTAGCAGTGTCACATCACTGGGTCAATGTGCGAACCTTTTCTCGGTTGTGTTGGTACAACCTTATAAAATATCAACTGGCGACTCTTACAGTCCATTCGTCGACATAAACATGTCGGACCTTTTCACAACTTATTTTTTCAAACAAATCTCACCTAACATGAGAATACCAAAGAACAAGAACAGAAAATGGACAAATAAAAATTCCGACGTCGACAGATGGCGACTCTGCTGGGGACACCAGTAAGGGGGCTTAGGCCGCTATTACAATCTTTTCAAAATTGTTATATGCTTGTGTGTGGATGTTGTATTTACATTTATGATGAATGTGTATGAATGCATATAATTACCGAACTTAATGCTTTACACTATATCTGCTCGTGATATTAGTGCTTCGCACATGTCATCATTTTCATAAACGGTGAGACACGTCGTATATGAATGTATGTTGTGTGGTTCCTCCACCAGGAGGCTATCCTGTCAGTATTTGATTATTGGACTCGTAGGAAGACTAATTCCAATGAGGCATAGAAAAGGCACCACCCAAATTCGCTCCAATTGAAAGGCCGGATTAACTTCCCGTCAAGTAAATTGCGATGAGTTGGGAACCTTCATGCCAAAAAGCCGCGAGAGTAGCCTAAGATAGGCTAACCTCTGATAAACCAAATGCGAAGGAAAGTCTCTTCATACTTTCCCATTTCAATTACTTGTAATTACAATTACTTGTAATCTCATTTCCATGTCAATCTCAATGTAATGGAAAAATATGAATGAATGTGTACATGCATTCCCTTTTATCTAGCATACTACCTTGTCATACAAACAACTGACATCCGTTTTACAGGATAATACTCCTAAAACGGAAACATTACATAGCATGTAACATTTCCACATTCCCTAAGACTAAACTATGTAAGTCTTTTTGTAGAGAAGTAATCGGTCTTGTTACCCGTTTAAAGTCCAAGAAGGCACTAAGCCCACCGTCAGACATGGCTACAAGTGCCCAGCCTGATCCTACTCCTGTTTCCCGAGAGGAGTTTGAAGGATTAAGGAATCAGATAGCAGAATTGGTTGTCTTTCTAAAAGAACAAAGTAAAGACACTCGGGGTCAGACAATGCCTACTTAACCAGAGTCATTCACACCAGGGGTAAGTCAGGGTATTGGAAAAAAGATAGAAACCCAGATACCTGAACCTCATTCCAATAAAGGAACCAACAAAACCCCTAAAATCACAAAACTCAGGGATGATCGAGAAACTGGGGATATAAGAAAAAAATTCCAATAAATGGAGGAAACCATCCGGTCAATCAAAGGGACTAGAAATTATGGAAGTGTTACCTATTCAGATCTCTGCATATTCCTAGGGGCTCGATATCCTGACAAATTCAAAGTCCCAGAGTTTGAAAAGTACAATTGGGCAGGCGATCCCTATACGCACCTAAAAGTATATATTGGCGAATTAGGGTCTTATGCTGAAGATGAAAGCCTCAGAATGCAGCTTTTCTAAAGGAGTCTCACTAGAGAGGCTAAAGCATGGTATGCAGACTTGACAATGCCAAAATCCTGGCAATCAGGAAGAATCGCCCATGCCTTTCTAAATCGATCTGATTTAGATTTTAAATGGCACCGGATCGATACCAAGTGATTAAAGTCAAAAAGCAAAGTACTGAATCTTTTCGAGAATATGCCCAAAGGTGGAGACATCTAGCAGCGCAAGTCATTCTATCAATGACAGAAACTGAGATGGTAATGACGTTTATTGATATCCAAGAGGCTCCTTACTATGAGAGGATCCTAGCAGGCATAGGAAAGCCATTCTCGAAAATGATCAAACACGGCAAAATGGCAGAGATGGGCCTGAAGGCAGGCAAGATTAAAGACTTCACTGCCTTGGAAGCAATTGGCAAGCATATACAGACTGACAAGTATGCGAGCGATCCCAATGGTATACCCGATAAAGTCACTGAAGATGTATCCCTTGTTGTACAGGGGAAAGATAGGAGACCAACCTATTGTCCCCCCATTTGGAAAAAAACAAGATAATCTGCCATTTCAACAACTGCCTGCATTCTACCAATGCCGAGAGAGGAAAAGAAAATTTGAGAGAACTGAAAATTGGGTGTTCACTCCACTAGGCGATTCCCTTGAAAATGTATTGGCGATATTAATGGATAACAAGAAAATTACCGAACTGGCTCCACCTCTGGAACCAGGGAGCAAAAGATACAATCCAAGCCAAAGATGCACTTACCACTCAGGGTCTTCAGGACACGATACATAAGATTGTTGGTCCTTAAAGCATAAAATTCAAAATCTGATCGAAAGTGGCAGTATTATGGTCCAACAACTTGACTAACAAAATGTCAACACAAACCTTCCGTTGCAGCATGATACGGAAGAAGTAAACATGATCGGGTCAGGAAGCGCTGAAATGTATCCAAATCGTAAGTACATACGAAGGATTGAGGAATACCCCCAAAGGCACCAAACAAATGTCCTAAAGTGGGAAAACTCAGAGGAGGGTATGATTGTGACGCCCCCAAAATTAGGTATACATCACCCATCTTGGGTCGCCACTTACATGGTACAGAATTTAAATACAACTTATTAACATAAGCGCCGTGTACAATAATCGACATAAAGCGTGAGTTTAAATACAAATATCGTCTACTAGATATTATACAAACTCAAAAAAAGTCCTCATTACAATTATTATCACACTATTTCACGAATAGTGAGGACTACTAATGTTATCTTGAGGACCATCACTCGTTTCCGACTCGTCCCGGCTATATTCTCATTTTCAAGAGAACGGTGAAAGAAAGGGTGAGCTCAACTAGCCCGATAAGAAATATTATGACTAAGATAATGCAGAATAAATTATCAATAGTCTTCAACAATGTTAAAGCGATAAAATACAATAGACAACCCGGTTTAAGCTGCGGCGGAATAAGCAATCCATTAAAAAGTCAAGTAGAAAATAAAGTCTACTATCTTTTAGGTTTTAAAGGTTTTTCATCATCATTATATTTGAGACTCAAACTTTAATAAATATTCCACATCATCGAATCACCCCCGCACTACTACCGAGGATATTCTTTAGTATCACGACCACAATTATTCATGCACTACGGGCCAAGAATATTTGTGTATTCATTAATGGTCATGATCATGCCAACAATCATCCATCAATGCACTACTCTCCTTCGAGGATTTTTACCACATCATTTGTAACATTACGGTCATGATTACCAAGAATAGTCTCTGGTCATAATCATACCAAGTCCATCTATGCACTTCTGGGCCACATATGACTTTAAAAAAATATAAACATGAGGATGATGACAATGATATAAGAATTCAATAAAACAAGTTCAAGAATTATTTTATCCAGGAATTATTAACGCCCAAATTGTCAACATGATCTTTGTTTTGTAGAGTAAAATTCAAGAATGATCGGAAGAATATTTCCATGAAAAGATCTTTGGATGAAACGCAAATATCAAGGATATTCTACTAATTTCATGGAGTATAGAAGTCAAAGTTTTAACCAATGGGTATAATAAAGAATGGAATAACAAAAGAAATCACCATGCATGCGGTACCCGCGCCAGATAAAAGTTATTCAACAGAATAATAATAACGGAACGGTCGGTGAAATTCACTGCAAGCAGGATGTTCCAACAGAATAATAAAGATGGAACGATCCGGTGTAAAACACACGAGATAGGATATTCCAAATGAGAATGATAAAGAGCGGAACCGGTCCGGTGTAAAAACATGAGACGAGGATATTCCAACAGAATAATAAAGAGCGGAACCGGTGCGGTGTAAAACACATGCATGGATGTTCCAACAGTAATAATAATAAAGAGCGGAACCAGTCGGTGTAAAACACATGCACAGGATGTTCCAATGAGAATAATAGAAGAATGTCACCAAGTATAGGTAAAGGCAGCGTAAAAGTTATTCAATGAGAATAATAAGCAATGGAATAACAACAGTTCTCTTCATGAATAAGAAAGAATAACACCCCTTACTTTTGGTAGGAGATTGAATACTGCGGCGGTGTAGTAACAAAATACTCTTCTTCTTTCTCTTATTCTCTCTATACTTTCTCTCTATAGCTTGAATGAATTCGTGAAAATAATGAAGCCCTAGGCCTCTATTTATAGAAGATTTCTAGCTTAAGCTTTTCTTAGTGTGAAAAGGCAAGTGGAAGCGACGACTAATGATGTGAAAAGAAAAGTGGTTTGGCCTTTTGTAATGTGAAACGACAAGTGGTTCGGCGCTTGTAATGTGAAAGCGACAAGTGGTTCGACGTCTGGTAAAGGTAATTACTATTGACGAAGGTAATTACTATTATTGAAGGTAAATACTATATGACGAAGAGACTCTTAGATGATGACATATGAGCCCCCATAAAATAATCAAACTTACCACAAATCATTTTATTTTCATCAACACATATTTAATCTTTCAACAATTATTAATCATTTATAACTTGTCGTCTCAATTATTGATTTAATACTATAACATATTATCTACGGATGATCTTGTGACAATAATTGAATCAATAATATAAGAGATATGATCAAACAATTCTTTGTAGCAATAATTGAGCATAGGTGAGTGACTTCTCACGTAAGCATCAATAATCAATCTTGTGGCGCCCCCAAAATAGGTATACCTGACACCCATTCTCGAAGTCGCCAAATACATGGTACAAGAAGCATACTACAACTTCAATAATACATATATGTCGTGTGAAATACGACAATATATATTAATGAGTTTAAATATAATATTGTCTTACAGACAATATCCACACGCAAATAAATCCCCATCATAATTATTGATTCATTATTTTACAAAAATGGTGAGGACTACTAAACAACTCTCTACAGAACCTTCATTCCATACCCGACTAGTACTCATTTACATTCTCGCCTCACGAGAAGAAAAATGGAACAACAAGGAAAAGGGTGAGCTCAACTAGCCCGATAAAGAATATTATGACTAAGATAATATACAACAAATTATCGTTAGTCTCCAACGAGGAAAAAATCGATAGAATACAATAGACAACAAGTTTCGGATCAATATTCGCAGTGAAATAATAATTCATAGAAGAGTTACGTAGAGAATGAAATCTACTATAATCTATGAATTTAACGGTCCATCATCAATATTTTATCCTGTAACATCAATCAATAAATATCGGAATCAAATATTCATCTTTTTGCACTTCTGAGGCCAAAGATATTCATCGACCGGGTCATGTTCATTTAAACACTGTTCATCTTTGCACTCTGAGCCAAAGATATTAATCAATCGGTCATGTTCATCTCAACACTGTTCATCTTTGCACTACGGGCCAAAGATATTCTTCAGAAATCATTCATCTTTGCACTCTGGGCCAAAGATATTCAATAATATCATCATTTAAGACCGAGGATGATGAAAAATATTTTAAAAAAGCGAATCCGGTGAAACAAAATGACAAGGATTAAGGATTAAGGATTAGTACTTGGTTTTATCCACGCCCAAAAATACCTCAAAAAAATAATCATAGTGGTGTAAAATTCAAGAATGATCAAAACATGGATACAATCAAAGCTAGTATCCAGAATAGATGTTTTAGACGAAAAGAAGAAATTTTATTTTTGATTGAATAGTACCAGTATCGTGAATAGTGTCAGTATCGTGAATAGTCTTAGATACGTGAATAGTAACTCAGACACCAAAAGATAGAAATTCCACAAAAAACATCTTCACGCTTCATGAATAGTACTAAGTGAATAGTAACTCGTGAATAGTAACTCATGAATAGTAACTCGTGAATAGTAACTCATGAATAGTAACCCCGAGCATGAAAAAGTTCCAAATTTGATAAAAACTTGGATCAACATTTCAAAGATAATGATATTGAAGAAATAATATCATTACAAAAAAATAATATCCCTTACCTCGAAAGATTAGTACTTCAAATTTGGAATAAGGGTATAGTCTTTGAAGGGAACTTGCACCGATCTAACAATACTCAAAGTATACTCACAAGAATACGCTCAATATATCGAGAGAGAAATAGAGAGAAACTTGGGTTTACGGTGTGTTTTTCAATTCTAACCTAAGCACCCTATTTATAGGAAAATGCTTAAAACACCAAAGCGAGAAAATTGAATATAATATTAATATATTTTTCACATTTTCTTTAGCCCATTAGACAACTAATCTCAGCCCATTTGAATCACATGTGAGGCCAACTTAGTTGCAAAAAACGTTTTTCTCAAAATAATTAACTAAAACTCCCAAAAATTAATTATTTTGAACTTGAACTTCAATAATTCATAATAAATAGCCCTTTCATCAGAAAATTCAAATCTCATGAGTTTTTATAGAAAATTCAATTCTCTACAACTTTGCAGAAGAAAGTTTTTCCAAATTCCAAATAGAAATTGGCCCGAAATCCACAAACGGTGATTTTACAATTTATAATCAAATTTGATCAATAATTGTGTCCACCAACACACAAAACATGTGTTAAACATTTAATGCCACAAAAATACTCTTCCTCCTCATATACTCATATATCCCACATTCATTGTAAAAATATCATAGTTAATATATTATTAAAATAATATATTTAAATGAATTATTTTATCGAAAAAGATAAAATATTAATTTTCAACAATTGTCATTTTAAAAATTTTCTCCATCTATATCCACATAAAATCAATATTTTCCTCATCATATAAATCAATAATTAATTATTCACAAATAATATTCTGAGAATCACAATATTAACAACGAGGCGGTTCGAGGAAGAGGGGCTTTCAATAAGAATTTCTTCTTATTGGCGCAGCAATTAGATGACCAAACCTCTCCTTGAGCAGAACTTTCTAGACATTGCCAATAATGTTATCTAATAATATTATTCGGATAATATGAATTATTGCTTCGATAATGAAAGATGTGTAATGACAATTATTGAAAAACAATGAGAATATAAAATATCAACGCGAAGAATTATTAACTCGATAAAATCTTTGAGCGATAATTATTCGTAACCATTATTGAGTAGTGCCTTCTTACGTAAGAATCAATAATTGGTGCAATACTGGTGTACTTCTTGTTTAACAACGCGTATTAGTGTGTTTTAACCCACGGGTATTTTAACGATGATACTTGATAACAACTACTGTAGTTATTTAAAAACAACTTATATTTGTCGTTTTCTTCATCCAATCGCTTTCAGTTATGGGGCCCCCACATGGTCTAGCATGCCGTAAATACGAATATTCCCGAAAAAGATCTGAATATTCCACGACCAAACGAATATTCCCAAGCGATAATGAATATTTTATAACCACTTGCTTATTTTGAAATATTTGCATATTTAACCCTTAACTATCCACATTAATCAAATCAACCCTTACTATTTCAAAATAATAAATAAAGGAAATTCCTTTTATTTAAAAAATTTGAGGGTCTTACAACCTCCCTCCTTATGAAATTTCGTCCTCGAAATTGGACGTCACGTACTGGTGTTTGAAAAGGTGAGGATACCTCGCTTTCATTTCCGTTTCAATTTCGGTCATTTCCTCTATAGCATGATTCCTCCACAAAACTTTAACTTGTGGTATGACCTTTCTTGGCGTAGGGACATGCTCCTTCCTATCCAACATCTTGACAGTACCTCCTCATACATTAAGTCTTGGCTATCTCGTCTAGGTTCTAACTTCAATAACGTGGTTGGGTCTTTCACATATTTCTGAAATACGGATATATGAAACACATTATGAACACGAGACATACATGGAGGTAACGCAAGTCTATAGGCTACATTTCCTACTCGATCAAGAATTTGAAATGGACCGATAAATCATGGATTAAGCTTTCCTCTCTTCCCAAATCTTGTAACTCCCTTCCATGGAGCAACTCGCATGACACATGATCCCCTACATTAAATTCCACGTCCTTTCGATGAAGATCCGCATAACTCTTTTGTCGATCTTGTGCTTGCTTTTATATCGTTGTCGAATCATTAGTCATACGTACTAACTTTCGGGTCCCAACAATGTTGCTTCACCCACCTCATCCCAACATATTGTAGAAACGACATTTTCGTCCATATAATGCTTGAATGGAACCATGCCTATATTTGTTTAATAATTATTGTTGTATGAGAATTCCACCAATGGCAAGTACTTATCCCAACTTCCTTTGAAATCTAGGACACAGAGTTTTAATATATCTTCAAGAGTTTGAGTAGTCCTTTACGATTGCCCATCCGTTTGAGGATGGTATGCCAAGCCAGAATCGTAAATTCGTGCCCATAGCTTTCTACAAACTAACCCAAAACTATGGATACTGGCATGCCATGCAATCTCACAATCTCATTTACGTACATAAGAGAAAGACGTTCAAGGGAATAAGTCTCTCGTATAGGTAAGAAATGAGTAGACTTGGTTAATCTATCAACAATAACCCAAATCGCATCTATGCCTTGAGAAACCTTGGGAAGATTAGTAATGAAATTTAGGGTAATGTGTTCCCACTTCCATTTCAAAATCTCAAGTGGTTGCAATGGACCCTTTGGCACTTGATGCTCTGCCTTTACATGTTGATAAGTTAAACATCTCGAGATAAACTACGCGATCTCTCTCCTCATATTGCTCCACCAAAATGTATGTTGAAGATCATAATACATTTTGGTACTCCCAGGATGGATTGCAAATAATGTGTTGTGTGCCTCCATCATGATTCTATGCTTCAAATCAAAATCATTAGGAATGCAAAAGTCTGAGTTGACTCAAGTATTCCTTCTTCATCAATTCTCGCTTAGGAATAGCTCCTTCTTGTACTTTCTTCTTCATACGCATCACTCAAGATTCGGTGGCATGAGCAACCTTAACTTTTTCTATTAAAGTTGGCTCTATGCGTATACTTGACATCATCGCACTCATTCCCGCATATGATCTTCTACTCAAACGCGTCGACTCTACGTTCGCTTTTCGAGGATGGCGTGATCGAACATGTCTTTGAAATGAGTCTCCTCTTGAGTTCTTGAAGCTCTTCCCACATTCCTTGCTCCATTCGAATTTTGTATCTCTCTGAGTCATTTGCGTTAATGGAATAGCGATTCGAGAATATCCTTCAACGAATCTCCGATAATAACCAACTAAGCCTAGAAAGCTACGTATTTAGATTCTCGACTTAGGTTGCTCTGTTGTGACTCATATCCCAATCTTGGATAGCATGTCACAATGACACCTATCGATTTACTTATCGCGCGAATATGGCGTCCCTCTGAGAGTAAAGCTTAGGTGAATTCCACAAAGGAAGTCACAAGATAAAGGCTCGGTACCAAATTCTATAGTTGAATTTTTAACTCACGAAGTTCAATAGGAGCCGTTCGATATGAGATTTTAGAAATGAGTTTTGTCTAGGGTTCAAAGTCGATACAAAATTTAATATCGAGCTTTGGGAGTAAGCCAAGAAATTCTTGAAAATACGTCGGGAAAAATCAATAACAACAGAATATTATTCAAATCGGCGTGTCTTTATTCAAATCCATAACATGGACTAAGAAAATTTGACATCCGTAATAAGCGAATGACTTCATGGCTTGATATGAAAATGTTTGACTACAATGGTTTGATTGCTTGAATTGAATAACGGGTTGCTTAGGAATATGAAAACTAACAACCTTACGAAAATAATCAATTTCGGCATGATGAGTAGTTAACCTTAAAATCACATCAAAAGCAAATATCTCTATAAAAATAAGGTTAACGGGTAATGTGATAGTGCCAACTGGATCAAGCAAGATTTATAAGCGATTGGATGTGATGAAAGTTTCTCCTAACGGAGTTTCCACGAGATAGGTCAAAGTCTAATTTCTCCGAGTCGAGTTTAAGCGTTGGCGCAAGTAAGAGAGATAAAAGAATGGGTAGAACCGATATCTAGTAAGGTATATACTTCGTGAGAATTCATAAATAGCTTACCCGTGATCACCTCGTTTGGGTTCCTCGCATTATGACCGGTCACAACAAACGCTCTTCCGGAATCGTTGACTTTGACTTTTTTGGGACGATCTTTTGAGTCACCGTCCCCATTGAACTAGGTTTCGATATCGTCATAATCTCGGCGATATGTCCTTCTTTTCCACAATTATAGCATACCTTAAACTGTTGTGGGCGGCGCTTAATGATATGTCCCTCTTTCCGCATTTGTAACATCTGTAGGTGGTCGTTCTCCTCCATAAAACTAGTTACATCTGGCACCGGCGTCTTCACATAGTCGTTGTTGAATCTCCTCTTTTAAAATCACCTCCCGACTCGCTTCTTCTATTTTCACGGCCACGATTACCACCGGAGTGGTTCGCCTTTGTCTGTATTCTTCTTTCTCCATTTGGTTATCGTTATTACGATGGTATCGCTATCTTGGTATGATCCTGGTTATGGTCCCTCGGTTGAGCGTACTCGTTATCTCGCTTCTAACAACTGAGCCACTGTTGACAACATCTGAATAGAGAGAAAATTTATGAGAAATGAGATCTTGGCGTATGTCGGGTTTCAAACCTCTCGAAACATCCAGCGTCATCGTTCCTCATTCTCCACCAAATGAGGTGCAAACTGGATAACTCATGAACTTCGCCTCGTCTTTGGGACACCGTCATGTTATTCGCTCTAGTCTAATAAACTCCACTTCCTTCATATGATGAATACTTTCGGGGAAGTACTTGTCATTGAACTATTCTAAAGCGTCTCCCATGACATGCCTTTGAGTGCGGAATTGGATGGGTACGCTTCATGATTCCACCGATGTCTGCCTCGCCCACGGAACATAAAGGTGGCGAATGGAACTTTCTGTTCCTCCGTGCATCCCAAGACATCGAATATCTTGGTAATTTGTTTGACCACGTCTCGCCTTAATCGGATCCGGCTTTCCCAGTGCACTCGGTGGTCTCAACTCTTTGAAGCGCTTGCATTTGTGACCACTCGTGAATTGCTATCATTTCCTCCTGTATTTTGAACACGAGTCTCCTCGTCGATTTTGCATGAAGCGCAAAAAGCTTTTAAACATCCCCTCGTTCATCATCTACGCCGATTGGTGTTGTTCACGGGAGGAACATTGCCCGACTGTTGCGCGTTCTCCTCGTTGGTGAGTCTGAGCATCTCCACGGTCTCATTTACTCCATTGTTAATATTCTCGATCGACATTCTCAAATCTTGTCATAAAACAAGGGTTAATTAAGGAAATCAATATATCACATAATATCCATATCTTGACCAACTAACAAATAAGCTTAGGTAGGACACACTAGCGAAGGATTTACTCGTCTCTCCCTCCTAGTTCTATTCCCCGATCTCCTTGGAGATCATATCCCTAAGCTCGATACCAAGCTGTGGCGCCCCCAAAATAGGTATACACAACACCCATTACGAAAGTCGCCAAATACATGGTACAAGAAGCAAACTACAACTTCAATAATACAAATGTCGTGTGAAATACAACAATATATCTTGTGAGTTTAAATATAATATTGTCTTTGAAAGCAATATCCACACATAAATAAATCCCCATCATAATTATTGATTCATTATTTTACAAAATGGTGAGGACTACTAAACAACTCTCTCTAGAACCTTCATTCCATACCCAGACTAGTACTGCATTTACATTCTCGCCTCACGAGAAGAAAAATGGAACAACAAGGAAAAGGGTGAGCTCAACTAGCCCGATAAAGAATATTATGACTAAGATAATATACAACAAATTATCGTTAGTCTCCAACGAGGAAAAAATCGATAGAATACAATAGACAACAAGTTTCGGATCAATATTCGCATGTGAAATAATAATTCATAGAAGAGTTACGTAGAGAATGAAATCTACTATAATCTATGAATTTAACGATCCATCATCAATATTTTATCCCCCTGTAACATCAATCAATAAATATCTGGAATCAAATATTCATCTTTGCACTTCACAGAGCAAAGATATTCATCGATTAAGTCATGTTCATTTAAACACTGTTCATCTTTGCACTACTGAGGCCAAAGATATTAATCAATCGGTCGTATTTCATCTCAACACATTCATCTTTGCATTACGAGCCAAAGATATTCTTGAAATCATTCATCTCTTTGCACTATGTGCCAAAGATATTCAATAATATCATCATTTAAGGCGAGGATGATGAAAAATATTTTAAAAAGCGAATCCGAGTGAAACAAAATGACAAGGATTAAGGATTAAGGATTAGTACTTGGTTTTATCCACGCCCAAAAATACCTCAAAAATAATCATAGTGGTGTAAAATTCGAGAATGATCAAAACATGGATACAATCAAAGCTAGTATCCGAATAGATGTTTTAGACGAAAAGAAGAAATTTTATTTTTAAATTGAATAGTACCAGTATCGTGAATAGTCAGAGTATCGTGAATAGTCTTAGATATCGTGAATAGTAACTCAGAACACCAAAAGATAGAAATTCCACAAAAAAACATCTTCACGCTTCTTATGAATAGTACTCGTGAATAGTAACTTCGTGAATAGTAACTCATGAATAGTAACTTCGTGAATAGTAACTCATGAATAGTAACCCGACATGAAAAAGTTCCAAATTTGATAAAAACTTGAGATCAACATTTCAAAGATAATGATATTGAAGAAATAATATCATTCTGAAAAAAATAATATCCCTTACCTCGAAAGATTAGTACTTAAATTTGGAATCTAGGGTATAGTCTTTGAAGGAACTTGCACCGAATCTAACAATACTCAAAGTATACTCACAAGAATACGCTCAATATATCGAGAGAGAAATAGAGAGAAACTTGAGTTTACGTGTGTTTTTCAATTCTAACCTAAGCACCCTATTTATAGGAAAATACTTAGAACACCAAAGCAGAAAATTGAATATAATATTAATATATTTTTCACATTTTCTTTAGCCCACCTTAGACAACTGATCTCAGCCCATTTGAATCACATGTGAGGCCAACTTAGTTGCAAAAAACGTTTTTCTCAAAATAATTAACTAAAACTCCCAAAAATTAATTATTTCGGAACTTCGAAACTTCAATAATTCATAATAAATAGCCCTTTCATCAGAAAATTCGATTCTCGCATGAGTTTTTATAGGAAATTCAATTCTCTACAACTTTGCAGAAGAAAGTTTTCCAAATTCCAAATAGAAATTGACCGAAATCCACAAGCAGGTGATTTTACAATTTATAATCAAATTTGATCAATAATTGTGTCCACCAACACACAAAACATGTGTTAAACATTTAATGCCACAAAAATACTCTTCCTCCTCATATACTCATATATCCCACATTCATTGTAAAAATATCACAGAGTTAATATATTATTAAAATAATATATTTAAATGAATTATTTTATCGGAAAAAGATAAAATATTAATTTTCAACAATTGTCATTTTAAAAATTTTCTCCATCTATATCCACATAAAATCAATATTTTCCTCATCATATAAATCAATAATTAATTATTCACAAATAATATTATGAGAATCACAATAATATTGACAACCGAGCGGTTCAGGAAGAGGGGCTTTTAATAAGAATTTCTTCTTATTATTGGCGCAATTAGATGACATCAAACCTCTCCTTAGGCAGAACTTTCTAGACATTGCCAATAATGTTATCTAATAATATTATTAGGATAATATGAATTATTGCTTCGATAATGAAAGATCTTGTGTAATGACAATTATTGAAACAACAAGAATATAAAATATCAACGCAAAGTAATTATTAACTCGATAAAATATTGAGCGGTAATTATCGTAACCATTATTGAGTAGTGCCTTCTTACGTAAGAATCAATAATTGGTGCAATACTGGTGTCTTCTTGTTTAACAAGCGTGTATTAGTGTGTTTTAACCAGGGTATTTTAACGATGATTACTTGGTAACAACTACTATTTGTTATTTAAAAACAACTTATATTTGTCGTTTTCTTCATCCAATCGCTTTCAGTTATGGGGCCGCACATGGCTAGCGCTCTGTCGTCATGCGAATATTCCAAGCAGTCACGAATATTCCACGACCAAACGAATATTCCCCAAGCGATAATGAATATTTTATAACCACTTGCTTATTTTGAAATATTTGCATATTTAACCTTAACTATCCACATTAATCAAATCAACCCTTACTATTTCAAAAAAATAAATAAAGGAAATTCCTTTTATTTAAAAAAATTTGAGGGTCTTAAAATCTGGTGTGTGCTACTATGCAACCATAGCGATTCGTGTTTTTTACCGGGTAGTTCAGCAGTTTTAACAGTAACACCTCATAGTTATTTTTATAAAATATTTTTGTCGTTTTCTCAATCAAACAATAATTACATTGTGGGGTCCACCAATGATTGAGTAGTTATACGAATATTCCCTAACAAAAAGAATATTCCCAACCAAACGAATATTTTATAACAACTTGCATACTTTGCAAAATTTATAAATATTACCCACAACTATAACATTATATCAAATTTATTCCATAATATTCAAAAATAATATTTATAGAAAAATTCATCTTTATTTATAAAAAAGTGGGGTCTTACAACCTCCCTTCTTATGAAATTTTGCCCTCGAAATTAGGGTACGCACTGGTATGTCGAAGAGGTAAGGATACCTTGATTTCATTTTGATTCTAACTCCCAAGTCATTTCCTCCACATCGTGGTTCCTCCACAAAACTTTGACTTGAGGTATAACCTGGAGCGTAGAATATGTTCCTTCTTATCCAAAATTTGAACAGAAACTCTTCATACGTCAAATCTTCCGCTATTTCGTCGATTCTAACTCAATAATATGGTTCGGGTCTTTCACATATTTACGTAATATAGATATGTGAAAAGCGTTATGAACACGAGACATATTTGGCAGAGCAGAAGCGAGTCTATAGGCCACAGTTCCTACTCGATCGAGGATTAAAATGGACCGATGAATCGAGGATTAAGTTTTCCTCTCTTTCCAAATCTTGTAACTCCTTTCCATGGAGCGACTCTTAACAACACATGATCTCCTATATCGAATTCCACGTCCTTTCGATGAAGATCAAGATAACTCTTTTATGTCGATTTTGTGAGGTTTTTTATACGTTGTTGGATCGTTTGAATCTTTTTCCGTAGTCATACGTACCAACTCCGTCCCTAACAACGTTGCTTCACCCACCTCATCTCAAAGATATCTTTGGAAGCGACACTTTCTTCCATACAATGCTTGAATGGAACCATGCCAATACTTGCTTGATAGCTGTTGTTGTAGGAAAACTCCACCAATGGTAAGAACTTGTCCCAACTCCCTTGAAATCAAGGACACGAGTCTTAATAGATCTTCAAGAGTTTGAATAGTCCTCTCCATTGTCCGTCAAAATCGAGGATGATGATCTTAGAGAGCTAAATCGTGAAGTCTGTGCCCATAGCTTTTTGCAAACTAACCCAAAATCGTGAAGTGAATCTTGGGTCTCGATCGGAAACTATGGATCCCAGGATACCATGCAGATCTTACAATCTCGTTTATGTACATCTGAGCAAGGCGTTCAAGTGTATAAGTTTCTCGTATCGGTAAAAATGAGCGAGACTTGGTCAATCTATCAACAATGACCCAAATCGCATCAATGCCTTGAGAAACCTTAGGAAGGCCGTGCTTGAAATCCATGGTAATGTGCTCCCACTTCCATTACGGAATTTCAAGTGGTTCTGATGGACCTTTTGGTACTTGATGCTCGCTTTAACTCGTTGACAAGTTAGACACCTTGAGATAAGCAGCTATCTCTCTCTCTTCATATTGCTCCACCAAAATGTATAGCGAATATCATGATACATTTTGGTACTCCCGAGATGGATTGCAAATGGTGTGTTGTGCGCCTCCATCATGATATTATACTTTAAATCGGGGTTGTTAGGAACACAAAGTGCGGAGTTGACTCGAAGTATTCCTTCTTCATCGATTCTTGCTTAAGATAGCACCTTCTTGCACTTTCATCCTCATACGCATCGACTCAGTGTGTAGCGTAGCTTGAGCGACTTTAACTTTATCGATTAAAGTCGGTTCTACTCGTATACTTGCTATCATCACATCGTCCACGAGTCTTTAACTCTATCTCCATCCTTTGCAAGTCACACAAAATGGGCCTTTGCGTTGACAATATCGCTTTTCGTACTTGCATATGATTTTCTACTCGATCGTCGGCTACCACGTCGCTTTTCTAGGATGGTATTGGATGGTATGATCATAATCTTTCAGCAGTTCAAGCCAACGTCGTTGTCGCATGTTGAGTTCCTTTTGAGTGAAGAAATATTTGAGGCTTTTATGATCAAGTAAAGATCTCCACTTTCTCCCCATACAAGTAATGCCTCCAAATTTTAAGTGCAAAAGACAACAATTTATAACTCTAGATCATGAGTAGGATAATTCCTCTCATATTCTTTGAGTTGTCGCATGAGGCATAGGCTATAACTTTTCCATGTTGCATAAGAACACATCCCAACCCTTTGCGAAGCATCACTTGTAGATGACAAATCCCTCCGAAAGCTAGATGGTATTGTCGTAAGCAGTCTTTGAAATAAGTCTCCTCTTGAGTTCTTGAAAACTCTTCTCACATTCTTCGCTCCAACCAAACTTTGTATCTTCCAAAAGTCGGTGAGTCGATGGAGTAGCGATTCGAGAAAATCCTTCCACGAATCTCCGATAATAACCAAATTAAACCAAGAAAGCTACGTACTTGATCCATCGATTTAGGTTGTTCCCGACTTTAAATAGCTTCAATCTTTCTTTGGGTCAACGGATATTCCATGACTTGATACCGTGCCCAAGGAATGCTACTTCTTGAGCCGAACTCACATTTCTTCAACTTGGCATAAAGCTTATATTCACGAAGCTTTTTGGAGTGTCGACCTCAAGTGTTGCTCATGATCTTCACGGCTTTTGGAATAAATAAGGATGTCATCAATAAAGGCGACCACAAAGTGATCTAAATATTCCTTGAATACTCGGTTCATCATATCCATGAAGGCGGAGGAGCATTAGTCAATCCAAAGGACATGACTAGGAATTCATAATGCCCGTCATTAGGAGTTACGAAAGCCGTCTTTGGAATGTCGTGGTTCTAATCTTCAATTGGTGATATCCGGAGCGAAGATCGATCTTTGAAAAGAATTTGGCTCCTTAGAATTTGGTCAAACAGGTCATCAATACGTGGCAATGGATACCTATTTTGATGGTGACATGATTCAACTACCGATAATCAATACAAAGTCGCATACTCCCATCTTTCTTCTTCACAATTAGAGCAGGAGCACCCCGAGGAGAAGTACTAGGGACGAATAAAGCCAATGTCTAACAATTCCTGCGGTTGGGTCTTTAACACGAAGTTCAATAGGAGCCATTCGATATGGGGCTTTGGAAATAGGTTTTATAGCGAGGTTCAAGGTCGATACAAAATTCAATTTCACGCCTGGGGTAGGCCAGGAAGTTCTTGAGAATCGTCAGAAATTTATTAACAATAGAAATATCGTTCAAAACCGGCGTATTTTTGTTTAAATCGTGACATGAGCTAAGAAAGCTTGACATCCGTTTTTCAATAAGCGAATAGCTTTATGGCTTGAGATGACCCGTGATTGATTTTAATGGTTTGGTCGTTTGAATTCGCATAATAGGTTGATTAGGAATATGAAAGCTAACAACCTTACTTAAAACAATCAATTTTGCATGATGAGTAGTTAACCAATCAATCCCTAGAATCACGTCAAATGCAAGTATTTTTAATGAAATAAGATCGACGGAGTAATGTGAGGGTACCGATTTGAACCAAACAAGACTTATAAGCGGTGGATGTAATGAAGGTTTCTCCCAACGGAGTTTCCACAGATAAGTCAAAGTCTAATTTCTCCGAGTCAAATTTAATCGATGGCGCAAGTAGGAGAAATAAAAGAATGGGTAGAACCGGTATCAAATAAAGTATAGACTTCATTAGAGTTTATGATAAGCTTACCCGTGATGACCTTATTTGGATTCCTTGCTCTTTGGGAGGTCACAACAAACGCTCTCCCTTGCACTACCGATTTTGAATTTTTGGGATGGCCTTTGGTGCCTCCATCTAGTTGAATTTGTCTTGGTTAACGACAAAATCGAGCTAAGTGACCTTCTCTTCCACAATTATAACATGCTTTGGACCGGCATGGACGCAGTTTGGATGATGTGTCCCTCTCCTCGCATTTGAAGCATATGATAGGTGGTCTTTCTCCTTCTTTAACAATTGGTCTTTGGTCTTGACATCTTTCCATCATTGTTGAATCTCCGTTTCTTGAAATGTCCATTCTTATTGTTTTGGCCCGATTACCAATCAAGTGGTTACCATATCTCGCTTTGTTGATTCCCTCCACGCTTGTTGTCACCGCTTCGATGACTACTCTCATTTGGTATTATAATTTTCTTAAATTTGCTCTCTTTTAGTTGCGTTGACTCATTATCGCGTTCCACTAAGCGAGCCCTATTTACAACATCCGAATACAAACACGGTTTATGAGAAATAAGATGTTGGCGTATCTCGGCTAAACCTCTTAAAAACATTCGCGCCATCTCTCTTCATTATCCACCAAGTGGGGGATATGGCCGTGATAACTCCGCAAATTTTGCCTCGTGTTGTGACACGGTCATATTGTTTTGTTCCAACTTGATAAACTCCACCTTCTTCTTCATGTGGCGAATACTTTCGGAAAGTATTTGTCGTTGAAACGACTCTGGAACTTCTCCCAAGATATCTTGAGACAATGAGGTTGAGTACGTTTCTACCGATTCCCACCGATGTCTGCCTCTCGCGCATGACATAAAGGCGTGAAAGGAACCTTTTGCTCCTCGGAGCATCCCAAGACATCAAATATCTTGGTAATCTGCTTTATCCATGCTTCCGCGGAAGTGGTTTTGGCTCTCCTTAAACTCCGGTGGTCCCGGCTCCTTGAATTGTTTAGCGGTGACCGCCTCGAGAGTTTTCCGTGTTTCCACCTACGTTTTGGGCGAGAGTCGCTCTACTTTCTTTGTTGCATAAATTGCATAAAGCCTCTCGAACATTTGATCATTCATCATTTGGTCGTTGTTGTTGTTTACATGAGGATTGTCGCCTTCACGATGCACACATTATCCACGATTATTGATATGTGGTGAATCAACGATCGCTGCGCTCCATTGCTATTCTCAACATTCTCGGATGTCATTTTGAGACATCGCCACAAAACAAAAGGTTAATTGACATGTAACAAATTATCCCTATCTTCCGACCAACCAATAAAATAGCACATAAACTTAGGTAGGTCATACTAGCGAAGGTATTCCGTCTCTCCCCTCCTAGTACTATTCTCACATCTTAGCCAGGATCATATCCTTAAGCTTTGATACCAACCGTGGCGCCCCAAAATTAAGTATACATCACCCATCTTGGGTAGTCGGATACATGGTAGTGTAATTTAAATACAACTTATTAACATAAGCGTAGGTACAATACGACATAAAGCGTGAGTTTAAATACAAATATCATCTACTAGATATTATACAAACTCAAAAAAAAGTCCTCATTACAATTATTATCACACTTTATTTCACGAGAATAGTGAGGACTACTAATGCTATCTTCGGGACCATCACTCGTTTCCCAGACTCGTCCCAACTATATTCTCATTTCAAGAGAGAAAACGGTGAAAGAAAGGGTGAGCTCAACTAGCCCAAGAAGAAATATTACGACTAAGATAATGCGAGAATAAATTATCAATAGTCTTCAACAATGTTAAAGCGATAAAATACAATAGACAACCATTTTAAGCTGCGGAATGAATAAGCAATCCATTAAAAGAGTCAAGTAGAAAATAAAGTCTACTATCTTTTAGGTTTTAAAAGGTTTTTCATCACTTTGTTATATTTGAGACTCAAACTTTAATAAATATTCCACATCATCGAATCACCCCGCACTTTCTGCCGAGGATATTCTTTAGTATCACGACCACAATTATTCATGCACTACGGGCCAAGAATATTTGTGTATTCACTAATGGTCATGATCATGCCAACAACTGTCCATCAATGCACTATTGCGAGGATTTTTACCACATCATTTGGAACATTACGGCCATGATTACCTTTGAATAGTCTCTGGTCATAATCATACCAAGTCCATCTATACACCACTGAGGCCACGAGATGACTTTAAAAAAATATAAACATGAGGATGATGACAATGATATAAGAATTGATAAAACAAGTTCAAGAATTATTTTATCCAAAAATTATTAACGTCAAATTGTCAACATGATCTTTGTTTTGTAGAGTAAAATTCAAGAATGATCGGAAGAATATTTCCATGAAAAGATATTGGATGAAACGCAAATATCAAGGATATTCTACTAATTTCATGGAGTATAGAAGTCAAAGTTTTACCAATTTGGGTATAATAAAGAATGGAATAACAAAAGAAATCACCATGCATGCGGTATTGCATAGACATAAAGTTATTCACAGAATAATAATAACGGAACCGGTCGGTGAAATTCACACTGCAAGCGGGATGTTCAATGAGAATAATAAAGATGGAACCGGATCCGGTGTAAAAACACGTGATAGGATATTCCAACAGAATGATAAAAAGCGGAACCCGGTGGTGTGTAAAACACACGACATGGATATTCCAACGAGAATAATAAAAGGCGGAACCAGTGCGGTGTAAAAACACATGACGAGGATGTTCCAACAGAATAATAATAAAGGCGGAACCGGTCCAGGTGTAAAACACATGATGAGGATGTTCCAATGAATAATAGAAGAATGTCACCAAGTATAGGTAAAGCCGTGATACAAAAGTTATTCCAATGAATAATAAGCAATGGAATAACAATGCAGTTCTCTTCATGAATAAGAAAGAATAACACCCCTTACTTTTGGTAGGAGATTGAATATATGACGGTGTAGTAACAAAATACTCTTCTTCTCTCTCTTATTCTCTCTATACTTTCTCTCTCTATAGCTTGAATGAATTCGTGAAAATAATGAAGCCCTAGGCCTCTATTTATAGAAGATTTCTAGCTTAGCAGCACCTTAGTGTGAAAAGGCAAGTGGCTTGACGACTAATGATGTGAAAAGAAAAGTGGTTTGGACGTCTGTAATATGAAACGACAAGTGGTTCGGCGCTTTGTAATGTGAAACGACAAGTGGTTCGACGTACGGTAAAGGTAATTACTATTGAAGAAGGTAAATACTATTGTGAAGAGACTCTTAGATGATGATGACATATGAGCCCCCATAAAATAATCAAACTTACCACAAATCATTTTATTTTCATCAACACATATTTAATCTTTCAACAATTATTAATCATTTATAACTTGTCGTCTCAATTATTGATTTAATACTATAACATATTATCTGAGATGATCTTTGTGACAATAATTGAATCAATAATATAAGAGATATGATGCGGCCAATTATTGTAGCAATAATTGAGCATAAATGGTGAGTGACTTCTCACGTAAGCATCGATAATCAATCTGCGTGTGCTACTATGCAACCACACGTATTCTTGTATTTTTTACCACCGGGTAGTTCAACAGTTTTAACGGTAACACCTCCGTAGTTATTTTTATAAAATATATTTTGTCGTTTTCTCAATTCGACAATAATTACATTATGGGGTCCACCAATGATTGAGTAGTTGTATTTAATATTCCCTAACAAAAGAATATTTCCGACCAAACGAATATTTTATAACAACTTGCATACTTTGCAAAATTTATAAATATTACCCATAACTATAACATTATATCAAATTTATTCCATAATATTCAAAAATAATATTTATAGAAAAATTCATCTTTATTTATAAAAGATGGGGTCTTACAATGATAGTAATGCAAAAATTAGAGACGATCCAGAATCAAGTAAATCTGCTAGCTAAGCTGATAGTGCGCCAACATCAGGATACGAGGCAATTTTTCACTCAACTATCAGAAGGCCAAGAAAAGGGGGATGATAAAATTTCTAGAAGATCTCGCCAACGGAAAAATCGCTCGGGGGAATGCGAATTCTCAAAGAAGAAAGATCAAACAACCTCCACAAGAGTCTAAAAATTCACCCCTCTAAGCAAATCCAATGAAGAAATGCTATACTTTCTAATAAGCGAAGGAAGGATTACTTAGTTGTTACCTTCTATAAATCCCAAGATGAAGAGTTATGATTCCACCAAGATATGTCTCTACCATTCTAACTCACTTGGGCATACGACTGAGGAATGTTGGTCTTTGCGACATAAAATCCAGGATCTTATTGAAAATGGGGAGCTGGAGATAGAATTTCCCATGACCAAAAAAGGAAAAAAGGAAATAAAAAGCTTAAGATGTCCACTCGAGATAGGTAGTTCAGAGGAGGTGAAGGCAATGAGCACCAATTCTGGCAGAACACAAGGTGGACTAATCCCAATACAAGGAATGACAGAGGAGACAAGGGAATTCCCAAAGGAGTTTCCTCCGCCAATATCAAACATCCTGTGGTCCAAAGATAACAACCACGTTCCTGATTTTATCACCTTGGATGATGCGGAGGAAATATTAATCCTTTCCAAGGAAGAAAAAGATAAAAAGGAAAGTTCCTTGCAAGAAATGCGACAATAGTTCAAGGGAGATTTCATGGTTGAATCCTCTCAAGCCCAAGAAAACGGTGAAGGAACAAATGAAGGAAAAGGTTGTGAGGATATCGGGGAAACCAACTCATCAAAGAAACAGGAGTTCATCCCTTTTTGCGATGCATCCAGTTCAAGCATCCTTGAGGAATGTACTGAATCAGGAAGCGATCAAGTTATGGCCATAAGTGAAGACATTCAGAATCAAGAGGTAACCTCTATCGCAAGCCTCGAAGGCAACATAACCACTGACAACTGGACTATCGGGCCTCAGCTAGCCAAGAAGATGTAGATCTAGGGGATAAAGTTACGAGTTCCAGAAGATGTTGGGACGATATCACTTTCTTCGTAGTATGCCTTTTATTTTCCATGCATGTAAAGAAAAAAAAAGAAAGAAAAAAAAAGAAGAAAAAAAAGAAAAATCAAAAATCACAAATCAAATCAGTCGGGTTTCAGCTCATTAAGCCTGAACTACGAAAGGCCTGATCTCCCCTCATCAATGGGAGTATGTAGGCAGCCATTTATGGTGCGGTTAAACCAAACAAAAACCCAAACAAACACTTCTAAAACCGTTTATCTTATATAGCAGGAACTGCGTCGACCTGATCTCCCACATACACATGAGTACGTAGACAGCCATCAGTGGTGCGGTCTGACCCTCAAAAGAAACATCCAAACCCAAACATCAATCCTAAGTCTACGCCCAAGAATAACCCTCCAAGTCAGTGACCCATGTCGAGAAGACCTAACAACACTTCAATGTCATTCCATCGAATCTGGCACAAATCCCAGATAGGAAGAAAAACGATACACTAAGACAACCAGCAACAAGGACCTTCAAAGAGTCGACACCCTCAATCACAAGTCTTCATCAAATCAGAAGAAAACCATCAACGCCGATTGCGAGAACAAGTCAGGAACAATGATTGAGGGCATAAAAGCCCAAATCCACTACATGTTCACCATCTGGTATAGAAGTAAAAGCCTCTTGCGATCTCGGTGTCTTATCAGCTCATCTGTCAAAGAAACTATCCCAGACAACAAGCAAGGCTAGGGCAATTTCAAAATTGGCGACAACCCGATATTGGAACTCGTACAACAAGACTAGGGCAATCTCAGGAACAGCGACAACTCAACACTGGGGCATTTATCAACCATCCTAAAGAGGAAAATGCGCTAGTCAGCACCATCAGCATGGTACATCATCATCAGAGCTTCTCTCACATCATCTCACTGGCGATTTGGATATTACTCAATTGCGACTTCATCAACAAAGAGAGTTTCTCATATGAACCCTCAGCATCAACATGTGAAAGGACTGGGGCATTGTTCAATTCCAAGAAATGGAAGGTGCTTAAGGCGGGATCAAGCCTCTCAGCAAAAGAAAGGGGAGAGCTCCTTAAAGAAATCATGGCGACTTTAGCTTGCCCTTACAAAAGAAGGGGAATATTCTCAAGAAAGTCATTAACTCAAAAGTAGAAGCCCAATGACAAAAGGTCTAGCGAATGAAATCCTCATCATCAAATGTGCCAACCGGCGCCAAATTCTCACAAGTCGAGACCTCTACACTGAAGTTCAAATCTAGGCAGCGAAAGAACAAGCTGCACCCTCTAGGGATGTTAGCGACATTCAGTTCATCAGTTCAGCTGGGTTGTGAATCAAACACTCAAGGAAATGGGGCACTAGTACCCAACATCAAAAGAAGACTCCAAATCACCTCAAAAAGGGTGAGGTAAAATTCTGCTCCATATAATTTACAATCTGCATCAACCTAGGACATTAGACCCTAAGGAAATCTAGAGCATCACATCATGCATGATCTACACATGTACAAAGGCGCTACATCAATGTACATCTCTATCAAGGTTTAGCATGCATCTCTATTAGATTTAAATATGCGTGCAAATTAAATGGCTAGATTAGAGAAAATTTTCATCGTAGACATCTGGTGGTTGTCATCAATCCAGCGTAACATCAGACAGAGTCTGGTGAAGCAAACCTTTGAATATTACTTCAGCGAAGGTGTCAGAGGATCCGATATTCTAAACCATTGGCATCAATTTAGCGCAACATCAAGACAGTTCAGCGATGAAAGCTTTGTATACCACCATTCGAGTGGGAACCAAAACAGTTTGGCGATGTCAGCATATTCAACTTCCAGCAGGGTAGGATCCGTTGTCAAACTACCATCAGGGTAGGCACCATTGTAAACTACCAAGCGTATACATCGAGAAGGTCCGGTGATTTTAGAACGTCATCCCCAGTAGAGATATAGAAAATATCTCAATTTCTCTTCATCAAACAGGCATCAGCGACACCAACAAAAAGCCAAACCGTTGTAGTCAACACCAGCATAGGCATCAGAAATCCTCGGTAAAGGTAAAATGATTTACAAAAACATTTTAACATTCATTACATTGCGATTTGCGATTTGCGATATGCGAAATGCGATGTGCGATTTACGAAGTGCGATTGGCCAAATGCGAAAAGCGAAGTGCGAAATGCGATGTGCGGTTTTTGAACTACGATTCACAAAAATATTTTAACATTCATCATAAATTTATTACATTGCGATCTGCATCATTGAAAATACCTTGTCATATTTCAAGTGTCTAGTAATCTTTATCAAGTTCATTGCATTGCATTGCATGAACGTGATAAAGAGGGGCATCTGTAGACACTCAAAATTTTATTTTCCTGTTACTAACTATGCAGGAGGACAAAAATGTCTTTTTCACATTCCAAAGATAACCTTGGAGGAAAACAACAATCATTTCCAACCCCGGAGATAGCCCCGGGAGATCCAGTTTCCAACCCCGAAGATAACCCTGGGAAATCAGTTTCTAACCTCGGAAATAACCCCGGGAAAAGCAGTTCCAAGCCTGGAGATAACCCCGGGAGATCAAGTTCAATGCCTGGAGTTAACCCCGGGTGGTCAAGCCAACCTCAGAGATGACCCTGAGGACATTCAGATTCAACAAAATGATATTCTCAGAGATAACCCTGGGAAAAACCTGCTATAACTGTGCGAAGACCGGAGATAACCCCGGGAGGGGCAAAATGGTCATTTTGCTAACTCAACTTCAACTCAAATCAAAAGCACTCATTTTAACTCAAATTTCTTTAAAAGAAGTCCCACAAAACCATATCTAAACTTCCAAGTGCAAACTACGCAAAACGGCTCAACGGACTGCCTGACGAAAACTCAAAAATGCCATTTCGATCATGGACCCATCTTCCCGGCATCAAAAAATGGCAAATCATATTTCATTGCATAGTTCTTGGAAAGAGCTTTTCCGGAATGGTATAGCACACTTCCATCGGACTCCCGGATTAAAAGTTATGAAGGTTCGAGCGAACATCGCATTGTCCGAGTGCACGTACTTCGAGACGGCGGGACTCACACTGCCCAGGGCACCCCGGGCAGCCGCAGGTACACCTGCGGCTAGGCACAGGTACACCTGCGGCTCCCCCCCTCTATAAATAGAGGGCTTAGGTGGCCATTTTATATGGAGAAGAGGTGACGAAGCCCTGTCCAATTTGATCTGTACACACTATAAATTGAGTGCTTTCTCATTTTAAACACTTGTGAGCTTATATATTGCTATATTTTTACCGGTGGGAGCTGAGTGTTCATCCCTTTAAAGTCATTAAAGTCTTCTTTGGCAGTCCACTATAAGCCTTCTTACACACCTTAAAGCCCTTCTCTTCATCTTTGCACACACCGTTCTTCACGTTGAGAGTCGTGTTGCGTGTGTATGCCCGGACTTCGGTCCGGAGCATTTATTTGCTTTATATATATATATACACACTTATATATATGAATTGTTATCGAACTCTATTCGATGAGCCTGGATTTTACGTCTGGAGCGTATATTTACTTATATATATATATATTATCTGTTGTCAAAATTTGTTCGATGAGCCTGGATTTTACATCCGGAGCGTTTATTTGTTTATATATATACTTATATATATGAACTGTTGTCGAACACTGTTCGATGAGTCTGGATTTTACGTTCGGTGCATTTACCGCTTTTATATATATATATATATATATATATTTACATTTTGTCCCGGCTGGAGTTTACTTCGTGGCGGTTGATCGTTTTTATGACTTTTTTTACATTTCGTCCTGCTTGGAGTTTACTTCGTGGCGATTGATTGCTTTTATAACTTTATTAAATTTCTAATTCCCCGTGGAGGTGCTTCGTGGTGGTTGATCATGTCTGTATATATATATTTACCGATTTTATATATATAACTGCTTACTGCTCTCATATAAATTGCGGCATCATGTGAGCCTTGGAATCATGTGATCACAGATTCAGTCTACTGGATCTAGATTCGGTTCCCGTGATGGACATTTTCAGTTGTAAGCAGCTTGTAAATTTATTCACAGTGTTTGGATTTCCTCAGATGGTTTTAATGCCCACGAGGAGTTCGGCACTGCTTTGTACATTATTTTTCTTGAAGATGCTTCGCAGCTCGAAAATAAAAGCAATCCAGCCGAACATTTAATAAAAATGGAAGTGTAAAAGGTCTCAATTACTATTGAGCATAAGGGTTTGCAAAACCTATTTTATAAAGCATCAATGTTATATCTTGTTTAAAACTGATTTTTTACATAAATTCAAACCCTGTGTATATAGGTGCGAACGAGGCCTCGCACTACTTCCAAATAACAACACATTGACCCACACACACACATATTCATATAACAGTTTCTTGAAAAGTGGCGGTCACCGTGGTAACACGGATGTCGGGGGGGGGGGGGGTGCCTAACACCTTCCCTCCGCATAACCAAGCCCCCAGACCCTAATGAATCTCGATTTCACAAACCCGTTTAGCAGTGTCACATCACTGGGTCAATGTGCGAACCTTTTCTTGGTTGTGTTGGTATAACCATATAAAAAATCAATTGGCGACTCTTACAGTCCATTCGTCGACATAAACATGTTGGACCTTTTCACAACTTGTTTTTTCAAACAAATCTCACCTAACATGAGAACACCAAAGAACAAGAACAGAAAAGGGACAAAAAAAATCCTGACATCGACATAACCTATTTTGGGGTCGTCACAACAGCCACCATCTCGGACCATCACTCCATTCCCCGACTAGTCCCGGCTATGTTCTCATTTCCTGAAGAGAACAATGAAAGAAAAGGGTGAGCTCAACTAGCCCAGTAAAGAATATTATGACTAAGATAATGTAGAACAAATTATCGTTAGCCTTCAACAGTGTAAAACTGATAGAATACAATAGACATCAAGTTTAACTGCAGCAGAATAAGCAATCCATTAGAAAAGTCAAGTAGATAATGATGTTTACTATCTTCTATGATTTAAAAGTTTATCATCAATATTTTATCTCTGCAACACATTTCAATAAATAATCCACATCACCGAATTATCCATGCACTACGGGCCAAGGATATTCATTAGTATCACATCCACGAATTATCCATGCACTACGGCATAAGGATATTTGTTATTATCATCAATGGTCATGATAATGTCAAACAATTGTCCATTAATGCACTACGGGCCAATGAGGAGTTTTACCACATCATTTGTAACATTACAGGTCATGATTATACTGATACATAATTCCCGGTCATAATCTACCAATCAACAGTCCATCTATGCACTACGGGCCAAAGATGACTTTCATCACAATATAAGCATGAGGATGATGACAATGATATAAGCATCAATCAAACAAAATCAAGGATAAATATTAAAGATTTTTAATTTATCAAGAGTTTAAAAATGTCCAAATTATCAACATGATAACTGCTTTGTGGAGTAAAATTCAAGAATAATATTCAAGTATCAAAAATAATTTAGACAGAAAAGAAATCAATTTTTGTCCTGAATAGTACCCCGGGTGAATAGTACCCGAGTGAATAGCACTTCGTGAATAGTACCCCGACATGAAAAGATTAAAATTTAACAAGAATGTTAAGAAAAATATCCTTGTGAAACGATACTAGATGAAGCGCAAATTTCAAGAATATTCTACTAATTTCAAGGAGTATAGAAGCAATACTTATCAACATGAGTGTAGAATTAGGAATATGAAACGAAATAATATTACTTACATACTACAGAGTATGAAAAAAAATATTATTTCTTACGAATATTGAACAAAAATAATATCTCTTACAATTGTTGAACGAAAATAATATTCCTTGCGAATATTGAACGAAGATAATATTCCTAACGAATATTGAACGAAAATAAAATTCCTTACGAATACGAAAAATAATATCATAAGCGAATATGAAATAAATAATACCCATTACCATAAAAGGAGAGTACTTATGACTGGTATGGCGGGGATATTCTTGAAGAAAACTTATATTATTTTCTACGTTCAAAGCTTCCTTAAACTCAAAAGAAATACGCTCAATATTATAGAAGAAGAATTCTCTAATTCTGGTGTGATTTTTAATTATAAACTAAACATCATATTTATAGGAGAATGGCAGGGCACTATTTGAATTTAGAAAATCACGAGTGAACAGAAATTTCTTCACGGGCGTTCGGCTGAAACTTTTTTTTAAAAATTTATTTTTACTATGATGCACTATGCAGCACTATGCAAACATTATGCAGTACTATACAAACAATAAAATATAATATATTCTATTTTATATAAAAGTATAATATATATATATATATATATATATATATTCACATGCACCCACTCATACACGGACACATTATATATATATATATATATATATATATATATATTAGTAATAAAACAAAATTGAGATAACTTTCTACCGACGATTTTGAAAAATGGGTAAGTGGGGGTCCATATAATAAGTCAAATTTACAACAAATACTTCATGAAAAACCCCTCTATTTATCTCAATTCACTTGGCTTCACTAAACATATTTTTAATAACATTTTTTTATCATTAATATTATAACTCACAATATTAACAACTAGATCATTCACAGGAAAGAGGGGGCTTTCCGATAAGGATTTCTCCTTATTGGCGTGCAATTAGGTAACCAAACCCCTTTTCTCGATAGAACTTTCTAGACATTGTCAATAATGCAAATAATAATATGAATAACTTTGTTATCTCAATTATTGATTTAATAGTATAAAATATTGTACAGATGATACTGTGACAATAATTGAATTGATAATGTGAGATAATTTGTAGCAATTAATGTGTCAATAATTGAATAAATTAAAACTGAGTGATTTCTCACGTAAGCATCAATAATCAAAGATATTGTACAATACCGTGTGCTACTACAACCACGCGTATTACTATACTTTTATCACTGGGTATTTCAACCGTTAACGTTAAAACTTTTATCGTTATTTTTATAAAAAGTTATTTCAGTCATTTTCTATTTTCGACAGTAATTTCATTGTGGGGTCCACCAATGATTGTGTCGTCGTACGAATATTCCCTGATAAAACGAATATTGTATGACAACTTGCTTACTTTGCAAAATTTGTAAATATTACCCACAACTATAACATTATATCAAATCCACACCTTATTACTCAAAATGATATTTAGAAAAAATTAAATCTTTATTCATAAAAGTTGGGTCTTACAAAAAATAATAATCACATTACTTGTTTAATTTTGTCGCCTTTGTTAGTTGAGTTATTAGATCCGTAGGGGTGTCTCAACACCTAATGCCCTAACACCTACTGGTTTGGGAGTTGTTGGTCGAAAGCTTGCTACATGGGTGACATTGAAACGCCTAAAAGAATTAGACATTGCACAGTCAAGCTTACATAACGTGCTAGTAGAAAATAAAATCTCATGGACCCTTTGAACTTGATCAATATGTGATTTTAGCTTGTATTGTTGTGTTTATAGAAGTAGTTACGTTGAATGATAAATCTGATCGCCTAAGAAGTAATTTATGAATCCCAATTTTGATTCTTAGTTGGTTGAAACTTATAATGAACACACACGCACTACATGAGTAATGATGGCTTCGATTACCGGATTGGCTCTATTTATTAGTTTGTGTTGATTGAATGTTTTGTGAGTTCATTGAGATTATCTTTGAGGCATAACGGTTAAACTTGTATTGTCTTAATAAAAATAAACGATCGAAAAGTTAATAAAAATATTTTTTATCGTTTTTATTTCATCACGTTTTTTCACGTTTTTCAAGAAATTATGTCTTTCCATGACATATTACCTGCAAATCTTGAAATGAAATGTCATTAGGACATACCAATTTCTCTACAAGGCTTATGTTAGTTCCCAGTAGGCACAATAAATCTAGAAGGGGGGGTTGAATAGATCCTTTTTTATTTCAAATACTTTTCTCTTTTATTTTGTATTGTTATTAAATTAGCATATGACAAACATAAGAATCTTTTCAAGCACAACGGAATAAATAAAAGATCCCCTTCATTGATATATTCATAATCATATATACATTGTTCGTAGAGTTAGTTCAGTTGTAAGCAGTTAAAACATACATAACAGTTATAGCAGTTAATAGATATAATATAACTGACATAATGTAAAAGACACAAGGGGTTTTAAGTAGTTCAGAGACTCAAGCTCCTAATCCACTCTTCTGCTTTCAACTAGCAGGATTTCCACTAAGGAAGGGTAGCACCCTGAATCACTAAGATTCCTTTAAGGCCAGCAGCATTGGGACTTCAGTTCACTAAGAACTCTTCAAGGCCAGCAGCCTTGGAACTCCTCTAGTTCCCTAGGAACTCTTCAAGCCCAACAGGCTTGGAACTTCATTTAGTCCCTACGGACAAAAACCCCTCAGGCCCTGGCTTCTCGTTGAGTTGTTTGTTTGTTTGTTGGAATTGGTGCTGAGCTGCTAAGATGTCTTCAAGCTCTGAACATCTTTTGTACTTAGCAGCTTGGCGTGATCACCCTTGAAGTGCAGTTGAGTGTTGCATGATGCTCAGCTTCTTCAGTTACTCAACCACTTCGGATGATCCCTTGATGACTGCCTTGAAGATCATTCCTCTTGATGCATGATGGCTGTACATGATGGGTTTTTAAGATGACTGTAAGCTCTTCTGCTAGGTACTTAGAAACTTTCTCATGCTTACCACCATGATAACGTTTGTGATATCCCTTCTTGATACTTGATGTCTTCTCATGATGGACTTGCTAAGATGATTGTGAGCTCTTCTCTATGGTACTTAGAGTCTTCCCATGATGGACACCAAGATGACATGATGCTCTTCTTTCTGTCGGCAGTTTAGAACACTCTTCATGTAGTAGAACTCTCACTTCTACATTGTAGAACTCTCACTTCTACTTCTTTCTTTGTTTGACTCTATGTGTTCTTGGTGGATCGTAGAGTGAGCCTTCGGACTCACTATCTTACATGGTTTAGAACAGTCCACCGTTACTCCAAACTTGGCAACTCCAACAACCTTTGATCTTTGAAGCTCTAACTGATTTATACTCCTTCCCAATCCTTCCGTTAGAAAGTAGCCATTGAAAGCTATTCAAACATCTTCACAGATCTCGAGTTACTTGAGGTGGACTGCAGATGTGACATGTCGTAACTTTTTTGACAGTGCAGTCTACTGTTTCACCTACCCCATCAGAGATGTCACTTTAATGTCTTGGGCAGGTTGAAGACTTTATTTCCTCCTTCTGATTTCTCGATCAGAGGTTGTCCTTTTGCATCGATGCTCTCAATAAGCTCTTTTCCGAATATTACCTTTCAGATTAAACCGTTGCCAATGCTTCAGTCTTCAGCTATTCAAACTCTACGATTCTGATGCATGTTTTCAAGGACCTGATCGTAGTGTCATGTTGACTAGAAGAGACAACACTACGATCTTAAAGAGTGTTGATTGGATCTTCAATGTAGAACACCTCTCCCTTCTTTTGTGCAGTACTTCAACACTTTTGTTTGCCTCAACAGTTCTCAGATGCTGATGACTTGAATTCTTTGTTCTGGCCCCTTCTGAATAGCAAGACACTTCAGATTTGTGGCGTGTCCAGCTCGCTTTCTCCTTGTGATCTCCCGTTCACTTATCAATGGACTGACCCAATGCTTAATCACTTTAGCCTTGTTCTTCAGAAGTTGTCCAGTATCTCTATATGCACTTCATCAGTTCTTTCTTTGTTTAGCAAACACTACGATCCTGGTAGCTTCCAAGATCGTTGTCCTCTATCTGATTGACAGCTACTGCACTTGCTGACTTTCCTTAGTCAGTTACTGAAGTCTTCTTCTGATCTCCTTGTGGAAGACTTCATCTCGAATGGCTTCACAACTCAATCTTGACACTGATTAGGTTGGTGCTTAGATCTTCTGTTAGCTTGCATGTCATTCGTTGAGTGCTCTCTGGTTTCCTTGGATGTAACATTGCAGTGTCAACCATAGGCTTCATTCCTTTGGATATTCTGGGAGTGCTCATTTGTTGAGAATCGTATTTGCTCTACGATTCTGCCTTGGCATTGTGAGCACAACGGTTGAGGTCGTAGTTCTGCACTCTATGATTCAACTTCGGCTGTGCAGACACTACGACTCCAAGATCAGATCTTGACACTCTATGAGTTCTGCCTTGTGTTTGTTGTCTTCATCTGATCTTGCTCGACTACGATCTCTGCATGTAATCAATAGACTCTACGACTCAGAGTGTAGTCTGCGATCCTTGACTTGGCTTCGGCATCAGTAGACTCTACGACTCGAGTGTAGTCTACGTTTCGACTTGGCCCGGCGGATGTTGGTCGGCTCGTGGCGGTCATTTGTCTCTACGATTACGAACATGACTTCCTCGGCGAGACTTGATCACGAGGAAGTTCTACTCAACACACTACGATCCTTCATCGTTTCTTCTGGCAGTCTACGAACTCCGAGATCTACTATCTTGCAGACTACGATTCTGTCTCGACAGCTCTCGAGTTTTCCTTAACTCTCCTGGTAGACCTCGATTTCTAGTGCAGTGCTCGACGATCAGACAAGCCTATCTATTACATCATAAGATCAACCTAACATGCTTGATCTTTCTACGTTTATAGTCCTTGTACATCATTTCTTTTTAAGGACTTTACAAGGCTGTTTTGCTTATGTAGGATCAACCTAACACACTTGATCATTTCATTCTAAGTCCTTGTACACATGTTTCTATTATTTATCAAAGGACTTTACAGCTTTTCTTAATGCAAGATACTTGCATATTCATTCATATATATCATAATCAAATCATATATAATTAGGAATAACATTCATATGCTTATTCCTAACAATCGCCCCCTATTTAATTATGACAAAAATAATAAGTGCATATGCATGTTATGAATGAATCTTATATACAGTGAGCAGCTGCATTTCTAAAATAGATAATCATGAATGTCATTTATAATGATATGGAATTTAATACACTGACATTTTACACCCTGGATCCTGAACATACCTAGCTAGTTAAAGATGTACCTCTTTTGGCTACATGTATGTTTCCAGGATGCTGCTGATCGGCTAATCATCTGTTTGGCCTTCTTGCTCCTCCTCCCTTTGAGATATGGACCTTTCTGCTTTACTTTGCTCCCCATCAGATGTATGTTTCTCTTGTCCTTCTGGCTCCCCCTCGGATGATGACTCTGCCTCTTCTTCTGCTATCTTTTTCTTTGACTTCTTCTCTCCTTTCCTTATGCTCTTCTTTGAGTGCCTCTTGCTCTTCCTCTTTCTATGCCTCTTTTTCTCCCCTTTTTTGTCATTAATCATTTGGGAGAGCTGCTCCATGTTAGACATAAGTTGATCCATCAGGTAGGAGGAGTTAGTAACTTCAAACTCGAGTTCCTGTTGGCCTAGCTCAAGTTGCGCTGAGAAAGACTGCTTCATGTCGTCAATCTTCATTGGCCTTCTATGCTCGTAGAGCATCTGCCTTCTGATCATTCATGACTTTCAGATAGATGTCATCCCTCTCTTTGAGTTTGAGAGATACATCAGCCATAGTAACTGGAAGTCTGTTCTGGAATGAATTATCTCCTACTACTGTTAGCTTCTGTGACTCTTATATGAATAGAGATATTTTCTCAATCAGTTCATCAGAGTTTTTCATCAGCTCATTCTCCACAGATATCTGATCATCTTGTTGAGCAGTCTCCTGTCGAGCATTAGATTGAACTCTACGATCTGCATCTTTGGACAGATTTTCAAACGTGTTGAGAATATGAAGAATCGTTGAGTTCCAATCGTTGGTTGAGGGGTGAAGGTATGTCTGTCAGTAGTGCTTAAGCAGATGGAGACTTCTGATATTTAACTTGAACACCATCAGTAGTAGAGTGAACAGACTCTACGATCATCTCCTTTATCATGTTCCTTTTTCCTTGAGAGTCCACTCTACGATCGTAGGGGATATAGTGATTTCCAGAATGGCAATAGAATTTGAAGTGGGGCTGGTTTGTGATCATCTTTGTAGCAAAACTCTTTACCCTTAGGAAGTTTTGTGCCACCAGCTCCATGCTTGGAAAGTGAGAGTAGCACCAACTGAAGTAGCTTCCATCTCTTTCAGTATGGGCCTTTAGCCATGGCATCCATTAGAAGAACCATCTCATCAACAAGTCATCAGGATTATAGACAATGGTTGTGCAATCTAGCTACATGTTATTCCAGTTTTTAGCTATCTCAAAGGTAGTCATTCTCACCACTTTAAGCTGCTCATCTCCATAGTTCACCCATCTTTCTGGAGGTGTTTCTGGTGGTTCATTCGAGACTTCTACCACTATTCTCTTGGTGAATTTTGCTGGAGAGAGGACATGATAGAGTTCTGGTTCCTCTGATTTCTGATTTTTAGTATTGGAATCATTTTCTATTTCTTCTCTTCTAGAGCCTGAACTATCTTGATCATTTCCAACAGTGAGTCCTTCTTGCTGTATTTCATTTTCAGAACCTTCTTCAGCAAGATCTTCTTCTGATTCATCTTCTTCACCACTGGTTCCATCTTCAGCACTTTCATCCTTTGATATAGACTCATCATCACTTAGTTCAATGATAGCATTGGAGTGATCGCTTCTCCTTTTGGAGGCAAATTTGGCTTGCAGTCTGTAACTCTTCCTTCTTCTTGGAGGTTCAATTTTGGAAGAGTCAGACTTTTCTTCTTCTTCAGACTTAGAAGCTTTTGGTTAATCAGATGCACTTCCTTGGGGTTCAGCAAGGGTAGGAGCAGACCCTTCTTCTTTGGACTTATCACTTTTTGAGCCATCACGGTGGCTTTCAGAATTGGAAGAGGCATGTTCTTCTTCTCTTGAATCAGCATTGTCTGACCCATTAACTGGGCTTGTTGGGGTAGTTGCGTTTGGGGATTGAATTGGGTTATCTTGAATCTTTTCTTCATCAGCAGAGTGACTGCTCTGAGGATTAGCCACAGGGCTTGAGTATTCCTCTTCATTAGCAGAGGCTGCATTTTCATTTATTAATTCAGCTTCACCTTTACTGCTGGATTTGGTCTGTGGGGATTCAGCCTTAAGATTGTCAGTTGCCTTTTTTTCTTCTAATTCTACATCCTTCTATTCATCAGATTTATTGTCTTGGGAAACTGAGGCTGGTTTAATTGTCACCTTGGTTTTCTTGCTGGATGTCCCTTGAAGTAATCTGTTACTTCTCCTCTTTGTTGTTTCAGCAGTTAGGGCTCTTTCTTCTTCAACATTGTCTTTGATGGAGAGAATCCTTGGTGGGGCCTTGGTTTTCTTCACACCTCTGGACTTCTTCTTGGCTGGTGTGGTTGCTGTTGGTATAGAATCATCAGACTCAGAGCTTTCTACCTCTTCTGCCTTCCTCTTCTTTGCAGAGGCCGTGCTGCTGCTCCCAGTTGTAAGCCTTCGGTTCTCCTTGGGGTTTTTCTTCCAATTTATAAATAATTGTGGAGACATTACTTTGTGAACATTCAGAGGCTCTCCTTCATCATCCTTGATCTTGCCTCCTAGCTTCTTCTTTATTATAATGCTCAGCAGTCTTCCATGAAACACCTTTGTCAGAGGTTTTTCTGTAGACTTCTTTAGCTCGGCCTTTTCTACCCACTTGGAGATTTGGTCAAACAGGATAACTTCAAAGTTAATTTGTTTCTTCATAACTATTGCTGACATTATCTTCAACTGCTGATCAAGCACAGTATCATGTGCAGTATCCTTGCATAATATGCATTTGCCCACTATCTCTGCAAGGAACTCGAACTCTTCTGGAAACTCCTTCTTCTTCATGTCCTTTAGACTAGGGTTTCCTTGGTACCTCATGATCTCCTTTGCTTGTTCCGTATTGATATCGTCAAGGCTCTTCAGTCCTTGGTCAGGAAAGCCTAAGCATTGATTTAGGTCAGATGATTTCAGCTTGAGAGACTGACCTTTGACCTTAGTAGAATGGGTTCCGGACTTTATGGAAGCATTTGAGTAGAACTCTTTAACCAGGTCAACATATACTCGAGTGCTAGCCTCAAGGCATTCTGAGAATCCAGCTTTATTCACAAGTTCGAGAATGTCTCTGAGCTTCTTTTCGGATTTCTCAAACGACTTTGTTCTGAGCTGAATGCCAGTGATTACTCGCCAATTTTCCATTTGAGCAGTTCAAAGAATGAGGGTATTTGATTCAGAGAGGTTTATGAGAGATGGCTGATTGTTATTTGGGCACGATTCTGGAAGTTTAATTAATTTTGGCTTTTGAGAGGATTCTAGGGTTTTAAAATGGGAGGGAGAAAGGTTCGATGGTTTCTGATAACTGTTTGCAGATTTTGAATTAGTCTTAATGATAGTTCCCTCTAACTCTGCATGATCAGTGATGTGTCAACCAACCATTGGTTGCACGATGCCCCGTAATGAGCTATAACTCTTCATAACTTTTCAATTAGATATTTCTTTCAAAAGAGTAGACATTTTATTGATGTGGATTGACCGTTGACCTTTTTGGTTTGTAGAGTAGCAAGGTAAGGCAGCCATGGACTCTACGTTTTCCTTGTTGACTCAACGATCAACTTTTGAGAGATGCTGCAGTGGATGGCTTTGACATTCATCCTAATTTTGAAACTGTATATCTTGATCACTAATATACTCCAAGCCAATTTGGACACTTAAGTTCTGATGTGCGTTTGTACGATTTCTTTCCAAACTGTATTCGAACTTATCTCCTCATAATCTGAGTGGTTGAGCAATTGTCCAGTTCTTCCAAGCTCCTTGTGAGCTAGAGTATCCTCAGACAGGACTGTGATCGTCGAGTCTGCTTCTACGATCGCTGAGGTTGCACTACGATCGTTGAAGTTACATTACGATCATTGAGTTCTCTCAAACTCTACTCTGCGATCGTTGACTGTCTTGGTCCTTGAGATGAATTTGATTAAGCAATTCTTATGGGTTAAGGTAGCTCAGGAAGGGCCAACCTCTTAGAGTGAGCTAAGGGTCAGGTTTGTCCTTGAGGCGCTTTCCAGATGAAATACTTTAGAAGTGATTTGTAATGATATCTCATTTGACCTTTTCTGGTGGGGAGGTCCTCTACCAACTTTGGACAATTGCATTTGCTGTAATCTTGGTGTCCTCCTGTTTCTACACTGCGATCAGATGTTTGATCGTAGGCACTCCACGATTTTGAGTTGGGTGGCTGATAGGTTATCAGTAGTACGTTTTGAGACGTTCCTACTAACTATGGATCTTCATTTGGTTCATCAGTCACAAAGTTTTGAGACTCTGTAGCTGGTACATTACTTCATAGTATATCTTAGTGTTGCTGTTACTTAATCAGATCATTGCTCCCCATGGTTGATGTTGTCTTCCCAGATAGATGTGATTCCCTTTACTTTAGACTCATTTGAAGGCAACCTTGCATATCTCCTTCTGACTGGAATCATCATTATCACTTAAATCTCCTTGTATCGTAGGCATAGATATTTTCAGGCCTGATCACTCTACGATCATTTGACAGCACTACGAATGTAGTCTCCTTTGATAGTCTTGTGCGTGTGAAGTCCTGCTCCCATAATGAGTTCCTTTTGACTGATGCTCGATGATCCTCTGATGTGAGCTTCTTTGAGGATTCTTCTCACATAGCATACTTTGCCTGATTTGAGCATATAAAACCCTTTTTATCTTTGGTTGCATGGCCTGCTTCCATATACAGATTAGCAACCATGTGAGCTTCATTCAGGTTAGCTCAGTGGGTCTTCAAGGATAGGCTTGCACATATAGGAGTTTAATCAGACTTATTTCTGAACAGTCCTTAGCCTTCTGCTGGTTTAGTCTTCTTGACTGAAGTCTTCTGCTTCAGTATTCCTTAGTGTGGCCGGATAGACCAGGTACCTGCAGGTTAGAAATATTTCTATTTTTGGTACCCACAATTAAGTGGGTCCTGCTAGGTTAGTTTTCTAAACACCTATTTCTCATATTTGGATAATCATCACATTTATCACCAACAGTCATATTCATGCATGCAATTAGTTTTAGATAATACATTTTGAAATGCATGAAGGTGAGTGTGTGCAGGATTTGTCATTTTAAAACACACTCTTTCTCTTTGATGGTTTCATCGTTTGCTGGGTTGTGTTCACAATGCTTGAGTGTTCATAGAGTGAAAATCAACTCTACGATTTATATGTATCTTGTTGATTCATGGAGGTGATCAGTTTCTACAAATCATCAAAATACACTTGTAAAACTTGATCATACTCTGTGTGTTGTCAAACACTTAGAACACAGGCTTGTACATACATACTAACCCATCAGCAAAGATTACTCCACATAAAATTGATTTATCCTTTGATATGCTTATGACCTATTTCAGATTTCTTTCAAGATGTCATCTTCAACCTAAAACTTGGATGGAGAGGAAGTTTATAGGCATTTGAGTTTCCATCCTCAGTGTACTTTCTCTCTTCACCTTTTTAGGTAGATTATGACTCCTTAACAGAATACTGTTATAGTTCATAAGGAGGTGCAATCATGATGTACACAATTATATTGGTGAGGAACCGTACCTTTTTACCGTCAGTTTCTTAACAGTCATTTATCTTTAATATACCGAGTTTAGGCATTGATGTGCATAGTTTCACATTTACTTCTGACAGCTTGTTGCTCCAGTTGACCTTCAATCAATCAGTCGTGGTCTTGAAGATGTAAGCCAAGAGAATCTCATCATTTTTAAATCTTTGACATCCTTCAGTTTACAAAGTTTGCACCCAGCTGCTGGTTGGCCAGACATATGTTTGAGAAGATCTTTTTTCTTCTCTTGATAAGCGTTTCTTAGCATGTATGGCCTTTTCAACTTTCAGGCTGGTGGATGCTTGACTCTTTGTCGTTGATGTCTCTTGAGCTTTCTCGTCTAGTCTTCAGACTACATGATTGACTGCAGGTAAGGATTGGTCTTGTTGATGTAACAATTCGAGAACATGGACCAATCTGAGCAGCTTCAGGTGTATTTACACATTTAACCTATACACAGTATTTCTAACGTGTGAGCTCATCTGCATATAACAAGTTACTTACTACTAAACTAAGTTTAGAACAATGTTTATGCCTAGGATCAGACTCAAAGCGATTAGCTTTTGAATATAGCATGAGAACCAGCTCTGATACCAATTATTAGTTCCCAGTAGGCACAATAGATCTAGAAGGGGGGGTTGAATAGATCCTTTTTGATTTTAAATACTTTTCTCTTATATTTTTTATTGCTATTAAATTAGCATATGACAAACATAAGAATCTTTTCAAGCACAGCGGAATAAGTAAAAGATCCCCTTCATTGATATATTCATAATCATACATACATTATTCGTAGAGTTAGTTCAATTGTAAGCAGTTAAAACATACATAGCAATCATAGCAGTTAATAGACATAATGTAAATGACATAATGTAAAAGACACAAGGGGTTTTAAGTGGTTCAGAGACTCAAGCTCCTAATCCACTCTTCTATTTTCAACTAGCAGGATTTTCACTAAGGAAGGGCAGCACCCTGAATCACTAAGATTCCTTCAAAGCCAACAGCCTTGGGACTTTAGTTCAATAAGAACTCTTCAAGGCCAGCAGTCTTGGAACTCCTCTAGTTCCCTAGGAACTCTTCAAGCCCAGCAGGCTTGAAACTTCATTTAGTCCCTCCGGACAAGGACCCCTCATGCCATAGCTTCTCATTGAGTTGTTTGTTTGTTTGTTGGAGTGGGTGTTGAGCTGCTAAGATGTCTTCATGCTCTGAACATCTTCTGTACTTAGAAGCTTGGCGTGATCACCCTTAAAGTGCAGTTGAGTGTTGCATGATGCTCAGCTTCTTCAGTTACTCAACCACTTCGGATGATCCCTTGATGACTGCCTTGAAGATCATTCCTCTTGATACATGATGGCTGCACATGATGGGTTTTTAAGATGACTGTAAGCTCTTCTGCTAGGTACTTAGAAACTTTCTCATGCTTACCACCATGATAACGTTTGTGATATCCCTTCTTGATACTTGATGTCTTCTCATGATGGACTTGCTAAGATGATTGTGAGCTCTTCTCTATGGTACTTAGAGTCTTCCCATGATGGACACCAAGATGACATGATGCTCTTCTTTCTGTCGGCAGTTTAGAACACTCTTCATGTAGTAGAACTCTCACTTCTACATTGTAGAACTCTCACTTCTACTTCTTTCTTTGTTTGACTCTATGTGTTCTTGGTGGATCGTAGAGTGAGCCTTGGACTCACTATCTTACATGGTTTAGAGCGGTCCACCAGATTACTCAAACTTGGCAACTCCAACAACCTTTGATCTTTGAAGCTCTAACTGATTTATACTCCTTCCCAATCCTTCCGTTGGAAAGTAGCCATTGAAAGCTATTCAAACATCTTCACAGATCTCGAGTTGCTTGAGGTAGACTGCAGATGTGACATGTCATAACTTTTCTGACAGTGCAGTCTACTGTTTCACCTACCCCATCAGAGATGTCACTTTAATGTCTTGGGCATGTTGAAGACTTTATTTCCTCCTTCTGATTTCTCGATCAGAGGTTGTGCTTTTGCATCGATGCTCTCAATAAGCTCTTTTCAGAATATTACCCTTGATTGAGCTGTTTGCGATGCTTGGTCTTGACTATTCGAACTCTCTACGTGTCAACCATAGGTGTAAGACCCGAATTTTTTTTAAATAAAAGGAATTTCCTTTATTTATTATTTTGAAATAGTAAGGGTTGATTTGATTAATGTGGATAGTTAAGGGTTAAATCATAAATATTTCAAAATAAGCAAGTGGTTATAAAATATTCATTGTTGTGGGGAATATTCGTTTGGTCGTGGAATATTAAATGCTTTGTCGGGAATATTAAATGCGATAGCAATATGACCATGTGTGGGCCCCATATGCTTGAAAGCGATTGGATGAAGAAAAGCGACAAATATAAGTTGGTTAAAAATAGCGGCGTAGTTATTCTGAATTAAATCTGTTGGAATACCGGTGGTTAAAATACGATGTCTGGCGTGGTTGCCGCGATAGCTGCGGTATTGCAGTATTGTTGAATTATTGATCCTTACGTGAAGGCTTTACTCGATAATTTTCACGGTAATTCTTATTCGATATTTTATTTTATTGATTGATAATTCTTTGCGTTGATATTTTATATTATTGTTTTGATAATTGTCCTTTGCACATTATTTCCATTATCGGATCGATAATTCATATTATTTGAATAATATTATTAGATAACATTATTGGCAATGTCTAGAAAGTTACATCGAGGAGAGGTTTGGTCACTAATTGCGGCGCCGATAAGGAGAAATCCTTATTGGAAGCCCCCTCTCTCACAGGAGCTGACTGGTTGTCATAATTGTGATTACGTAATATTATTTGTGAATAATTAATTATTGATTCATATGATAAGGAAATATTTATTTTATATGAATATAAATGATGGATTTATTTATGTGGTTATTAATGAAAGAATTAATCTTTGAGATGTTTTATTTGTTTTTTGTCGGATTGGAGGTATTAAAAGATCAAATCGGTGTTATTATAGCTTTATTGTGTGAGTTATAATATTTAATCAAATAGTTGGATCGTTGTAATTTTTGGATATGTTATACATATATAAGTTGAGTATATGTCCACAAATTTTGAGCGAATTAAAAATGAGCGAATGATTTGTTATAAATTTTAAGAGGTGTTTGATTAGGAAAGTAGGGTTATAATTGATTTTGGTGGAAAATTCTAGAATTGAGTGGGCCCCACTTGTGGTTGGTGAAGAAATGTGCTGAATTTTATTTCAAATGTGGTGGGTGGCAATAGTAGCGGTAAAAGCCATCGAGGTTCTTGAGTCAGAAATGCTGCTTTGGCGTGCTAACATTTTTCTATAAATAGAGGGCTAAGTTAGAATTGAAAATCACACGAAACAAGTTTTTCTCTCTTCTCTCTCTATATTATTGGCGTATTTTGTGAGTATTTAGTATACTTTGAGAGTTCTTTAGGCGGTACAAGTTTCATTTGACATCACTTGAGCCTTTCCTTTAGAAATCTTGATTCTTTGAGGTAAGGGATATTATTTTTTTTCGTAATGATATTATTTCTTGATATCATTATCTTTGAAATATTGATCTGAAGTTTTTATCAAATTTGGAACTTTTTCATATCGGGGTTACTATTCATGAGTTCTTATTCACGAGTTTCTATTCATGAGTTCTTATTCACGAGTTCTTATTCACGAGTACTATTAATGAAGCGTGAAAATGTTTTTTTGTGGAATTTCTATCTTTTGGTGTCGGAGTTACTATTCACGTATCGGACTTTATTCACGTATCTGACCTTTATTCACGATATCTGACCTTTATTCATCGAAAAATAAAATTTCTTCTTTTAAGTCCAAAATATCTATTTTGGATACTAGCTTTGATTGTATCCATGTTTTGATCATTCTTGAATTTTACACCACTATGATTATTTTTGAGGTATTGTTGGACATGGATAAAACAAAATACGAATCCTTAATCCTTAATCCTTGTCATTTTGTTTCCTTTGGATTCATTCTTTAAAATATTTTCATCATCCTCGGTCTTAAATGATGATATTATTGAATATCTTTGGCTTTAGTGCAAAGATGAATGATTCTGAAGAATATCTTTGGCTTTTGTAGTGCAAAGATGGTGTTTAAATGAACATGTTTAAATGAACATGTAATGCAAAGATGAGCGAGTGTTTAAATGAACATGTGGTGATGAATATCTTTGGCCTTTAGTGCAAAGATGAGCAGTGTTGAGATGAACATAATTGGATTGATGAATATCTTTGGCACTGTAGTGCAAAGATGAATATTTGATTTGAGATGAATATTGATTGATGTTACGGGGATAAAATATTGATGATGAATTTATTAAATTCATAGATTATAGTAGATTTCATTCTCTACGTAACTCTTACATGAATTATTATTTCATTGCGAATATTGATGCGAAACTTGTTGTCTATTGTATACTATCGATTTTTCCTGTTGGAGACTAACGATAATTTGTTGTATATTATCTTAGTCATAATATTCTTTCTTGGGCTAGTTGAGCTCACCCTTTTCCTTGTTGTTCCATTTTCTTCTCGGGAGGCGAGAATGTAGCGAGTCTTAGTCGGGGTATGGAATGAAGGTTCTAGAGAGAGTTGTTTAGTAGTCCTCACCATTTTTGTAAAATAATGTATCGATAAATGTGATGAGGATTTATTTGAGTATAGATATTGTACAGAAGATAATATTTGTATTTAAACTCACATTATATATTCTCGTATTTCACCACGACATTTGTATTAATAAAGTTGTAGTTGCTTCTTGTACCGTGTATTTGGCGACTTCGAGAATGGGTGTTGTGTATACCTATTTTGGGGGCGTCGCGGTTAATATCGAGCTTAGGGATATGATCTCTGGCGGAGATGGGGAATAGAACTAGGAGGGGAGGCGAGTAAATCCTTAGCTAGTGTGTCTACCTAAGCTTATTTGTTAGTTTAGTCGATATATAGGGATATTATGTGATATATTGATTTCCTTAATTAACCCTTGTTTTATGGCGGTATTTGAGAATGTCGTGAGAATATTAACGATGGAGTAAATGAGGCGAGTGGAGATGCTGTCTTTACTGCAGCGAGGAGAGCGTGTGACAGTGGCAATGTACCTCATGAACAACACCCTTGGCGAGATGATGAGCGAGGGGATGTTTAGAAGCTTTTTGCAGTTCATGCAAAATCGAGACGAGGAGACTTCGTGTTCAAAATCTGAGGAGGAAATGATAGCAATTCACACGGGTGGTCACGACCAAGCGAGTTCAAAAGTTGGGACCACGAATTTAAGGGAAGCGAGATCCGATCATGGCGGAAACATGGGTCAAACAAATTACCAAGATATTCGATGTCTTGGGATGCGGAGAACGAAGAAAGTTCCATTCGCTACTTTTATGTTAAAAGTGGCGAAGGCGGATTCTTGGTGGGAATACGTGAAGCGTACCCATCCATTTGCACTTTTCGGCATGTCGTGGAGAGCGTTTGAAGCAGTTCAATGACAAGTACTTCCACGAAAGTATTCGTCGTATGAAGGAAGTGGAGTTTATTAGGCTGGGCGAGAATAACATGGCGGTGTCGATCTGGCGAAGTTAGCGGAGTTATCGAGTTTGCACCTCATTTGGTGGAGAATGAGGAGCGTATGCCAGCGGATGTTTACGAGAGGTTTGAAACCGGCATCGTCGGTATCTCATTCTCATAAATTTTCTCTCTATTCGGATGTTGTCAGCGGGGCTCGGTTGTTAGGCGAGATAGCGAGATACGTTCAATGGGGACCATAACGAGGATCATCTAGAAGATAGCGATCATCGAGAATAACGATAACCGGCGGAGAAAGAAGAATACGGACAAAGCGGTAACCACTCTGGTGGTAATCGTGGCCATGAAAATAGAAGAAGCGAGTGGGAGGAGATTTTAAAGAGGAGATTCAACAGCGACCATGTGAAGGCGTCGGGCCCGATGTGCAACTAGTTCTAAGGAGGAGAGCGACCACCGGTCGTATGTTATAAATGTGGGAAAGAGGACATATCGGTCAAAGCGCCCCTAGCAGTTTAAGGTATGCTATAATTGTGGAAAAGAAGGACATATATCGCTCGAGATTATGCGATATCGAAACCGATCCGGTAGGAATGGTGACTCAAAAGGATGTCCCGAGAAAAGTCAAAGTCAGCGATTCTTGGAAGGCGTTTTGTCGTGGTGGGGTCAAAATCTGAGGAACGAGCGAAGTTATAGCAGGTTAGTTAATTATAAATTCTTGCGAAGTTTATACCTTACTAGATCTGGGTTCTACCCATTCTTTTTATCTCTCTACTTTGCGCTCAGCGTTTGAACTTGACTACGGAGAAATTAGACTTTGACCTATTTATGGAGAACTCAGTTAGGAGAAACTTTCATTACATCAGTTGTTTAGAAATCTTGCTTGATTCAAGTTGGCACTATCACATTACACATTAACCTTATTTCTATAGAGATATTTGCTTTTGATGTGATTTTAAGGTTAACTACTCATCATGCCAAAATTGATTACTTTTCGTAAGGTTGTTAGTTTTTCATATTCTAAGCAACTTTGTTATTGAATTCAAGCAATCAAACCATTGTAATCAAACATTTTCATATCAAGCCATGAAGTCATTCGTTTATTACGGATGTCGAGTTTTCTTAGTCCATGTTATGGATTTGAATAAAAGAAACGTCGATTTGAATAATATTCTTGTTGTTATTGATTTTTCTGGCGTATTTTACGAAGAATTTCTTGGCTTACTCCCGAAGCGATATTAAATTTTGTATCGACTTTGAAACGGTACAAAACTTCATTTCTAAAATCTCATATCGAATGGCTCTATTGAACTTGGGGAGTTAAAAATTCAACTATAAATTTGGTACGTGAGCCTTTATCTTGTGACTTCCTTTGTGGAATTCACTAAGCGAGACTCTCTATAGGGGCGTCATATTAGATGCGATAGTAAAGCGATAGGTGTCATTGTGACGTCTTTATCAAGATTGGGATATGAGTCGCGATTGAGAGCAACCTAAGTCGATGTCGAAATCGTAGCTTTCAGGCTTAGTTGGTTATTATCGGAGATTCGTTGAAGGATATTCTCGAATCGCTATTCCATTATCTATGGTGACTCGTAGAGATACAAAATTCGAATGGAAGCGAGGAATGTGGGAAGAGCTTGAAGAACTCGAGAGGAGACTCATTTAAAGCACGTGTTACGACCATGCCATCTGGAAAAGCGAGCGTGGTAGGCGGCGTGTTGAGTAGAAGATCGTATACAAATCTGAGTACGATATTGTCAAAGACTAATTTCGTATAATTTACAAATAATAGAGATGGAGATGAAAACTCTAGGTACCGCGTGATGATATCTGAGTATAATCGACTTTATCGATAAAGTTAAAATTTGCTCAAAAGAGCCAGGGAGGTGATGCGTATGAAGAAGAAAGTACAAGAAGGAGCTATTAGGGCGAGAATTGATGAAGAAGGAATACTTGAGTCCACTCTAGACTTTGTGTTCTAACGACTCGATTTGAAGTACAAGATTATGATGGAGGCACAATACACCATTTGCAATCCATCTGGAAGTACTAAAATGTATCGTGATCTTGACATACATTTTGGTGGAAGCAATATGAAGAGAGAGATTGCAAAGTTTATCTCGATGATGTTTAACTTGTCAGCGTGTAAAGGCGGAGCATCTAGTACCTAAGGGTCCGTTGCAACCACTTGAGATTAGGAATGGAAGTGGGAACACATTACCATGGATTTCATTACGGGTCTTCCCTACGGTTTCTCAAGGCATAGATCTTTATTTGGGTTATTGTTGATAGATTAACCAAGTCTGCTCATTTCTTACCGAAATCGAGAGACTTATTCCTTGAGCGTCTTTCTAGTATATGCGCGTAAATGAGATTGTGAGATTGCATGGCATACTGTATCCATAGTTTTAGATCGTGACCCAAGATTCACTTCATGATTTTGGGTTAGCTTGCAAAAAAGCTATGGGCGCAATTTACGATTGAGTTTGGCATACCATCCTCAAGCGGATGGGCAATCGAAAGGACTACTCAAACTCTTGAAGATATATTAAAACTACGTGTCCTAGATTTCAAAGGAAGTTGGGATAAGTACTTGCCATTGGTGGAATTCTCTCTACAATGATAGTTATTAAACAAATATAGGCATGGTTCCATTGAAGCATTATATGGACGAAAATGTCGTTCTCGATATGTTGGGATGAGGTGGGTGAAGCAACATTGTTGGGACAGAGTTAATACGATATGACTACTAGAAAAGATAATGATTGACAAGCGTATACAAAAGCGGCACAAGATCGACAAAAGAGTTATGCGGATCTTCATCGAAAGGATGTGGAATTTAATGTGGGGATCATGTATTATTGCGAGTTGCTCCATGGAAGGGAGTTACAAGATTTGGGAGAGAGGAAAGCTCGATCCACGATTTATTGGTCCATTTCAAATTCTTGGCCGAGTAGGAAATGTAGCTATAGACTTGCGTTACCTCAAAGTATGTCTCGTGTTCATAATGTGTTTCACATATCGTACTTAGTAAATATGTGAAAGACCCGAATCACGTTATAGAGTTAGAAGCAGGACGAGATAGTAGAAGACTTAGCGTATGAGGAGGTACTGTCAAGATTTTGGATAGGAAGGGCATGTCCTACTGCATGAAAGGTCATACCACAAGTTAAAGTTTTGTGGAGGAATCATCTTTATAGAGGAAATGACACAGGAATTGGAAGCGGAAATGAAAGCGAGGTATCCTCATCTTTTGAAAACACGAGTCGTCGTCGTCGATTCGAGAGGCGAAATTTCATAAGGAGGGAGGTTGTAAGACCCAAAATTTTTTAAATAAAAGGAATTTCCTTTATTTATTATTTTGAAATAGTAAGGGTTGATTTGATTAATGTGGATAGTTAAGGGTTAAATCATAAATATTTCAAAATAAGCAAGTGGTTATAAAATATTCATTTTGTCGGGGAATATTCGTTTGGTGCGTGGAATATTAAATCTTTGTCGGGGAATATTAAATGCGACAGTATATGACCGTGTGTGGGCCCCATATGTGAGCGATTGGATGAGAAAGCGACAAATATAAGTTGGTTAAAAATAGCTTGGCGTAGTTATTACAATTAAAAGGCTATTGGAATACCGGTGGTTAAAAATCTGATGTCTGGCGTGGTTTGCCTGTAGCTTTACGGTATTGCTGTATTGTTGAATTATTGATCCTTACGTAAGAAGGCCTACTCGATAATTTTCACGGTGAATTCTTATTCGATATTTTATTTTATTGATTTGATAATTCTTTGCGTTGATATTTTATATTATTGTTGTTGATAATTGTCCTTTTGCTGATATTTCCATTATCGGATCGATAATTCATATTATTTGAATAATATTATTAGATAACATTATTGGCAATGTCTAGAAAGTTACATCTAAGGAGAGGTTTGGTCACTAATTGCTTGCGATGAGGAGAGATCCTTATTGGAAAGCCCCTCTTTCACAGGAGCGGCTGGTTGTCATAAATGTGATTACGTAATATTATTTGTGAATAATTAATTATTGATTCATATGATAAGAAATATTTATTTTATATGAATATAAATGATGGATTTATTTATGTGGTTATTAATGAAGGAATTAATCTTTGAGATGTTTTATTTGTATTTTGTCGGATTGGAGGTATTAAAAGATCAAATCGGTGTTATTATGAGCTTTATTGTGTGAGTTATAATATTTAATCAAATAGTTGGATCGTTGTAATTTTTGGATATGTTATACATATATAAGTTGAGTATATGTCCACAAATTTTGAGCAATTAAAAATGAGCGAATGATTTGTTATAAATTTTAAGAGGTGTTTGATTAGGAAAGTAGGGTTATAATTGATTTTGGTGGAAAATTCTAGAATTGAGTGGGCCCCACTTGTGGTTGGTGAAAAATGTGCTGAATTTTATTTCAAATGTGGTGGGTGGCAATAGTAGCGGTAAAAGCCATCGGTTGCTTGAGTTAAATGCCTTGGCGGGCTAACATTTTCTATAAATAGAAGGCTAAGTTAGAATTGAAAATCACACGAAACAAAGTTTTCTCTCTTTCTCTCTCTATATTATTGGCGTATTTTGTGAGTATTTAGATACTTTGAGAGTTCTTTTATTCGGTACAAGTTTCATTTGACATCACTTGAGCCTTTCCTTAGAAATCTTGATTCTTTGAGGTAAGGGATATTATTTTTTTTCGTAATGATATTATTTCTTGATATCATTATCTTTGAAATATTGATCTGAAGTTTTTATCAAATTTGGAACTTTTTCATGTATGGGGTTACTATTCATGAGTTCTTATTCACGAGTTACTATTCATGAGTTCTTATTCACGATTCTTATTCACAGTCTTATTAAATGAAGCGTGAAAATGTTTTTTGTGGAATTTCTATCTTTTGGTGTCGAGATTACTTATTCACGTATCGGCCTTTATTCACGTATATCTGACCTTTATTCACGATATCTGACACTATTCATCGAAAAATAAAATTTCTTCTTTTAAGTCAAAATATCTATTACGGATACTAGCTTTGATTGTATCCGTGTTTTGATCATTCTTGAATTTTACACCACTATGATTATTTTTTGAGGTATTGTTGGACATGGATAAAAGCAAATCGAATCCGAATCCTTAATCCTTAATCCTTGTCATTTTGTTTCCTTTGGATTCGTTCTTTAAAAATATTTTCATCATCCTCGGTCTTAAATGATGATATTATTGAATATCTTTGGCACGTAGTGAAGAAGATGAATGATTCTGAAGAATATCTTTGGCTGTAGTGCAAAGATGAGTGAGCGGTGTTTAAATGAACATGTGGTGATGAATATCTTTGGCCTTTAGTGCAAAGATGAGCAGTGTTGAGATGAACATAATGGAGATTGATGAATATCTTTGGCACTGTAGTGCAAAGATGAATATTTGATTTGAGATGAATATTGATTGATGTTCTGAGGATAAAATATTGATGATGAATTTATTAAATTCATAGATTATAGTAGATTTCATTCTCTACGTAACTCTTACATGAATTATTATTTCATTGCTGCGAATATTGATCGAAACTTGTTGTCTATTGTATTCTATCAGATTTTTCCTGTTGGAGACTAACGATAATTTGTTGTATATTATCTTAGTCGTAATATTTTTCTTGGGCTAGTTGAGCTCACCCTTTTCCTTGTTGTTCCATTTTTCTTCTCGGGAGGCGAGAATGTAGCGAAGTCTTAGTCGGGGTATGGAATGAAGGTTTTAGAGAGTTGTTTAGTAGTCCTCACCATTTTTGTAAAATAATGTATCGATAAATGTGATGAGGATTTATTTGAGTATAGATATTATCTAGAAGATAATATTTGTATTTAAACTCACATTATATATTTGTAAGTATTTCACACGACATTTGTATTAATAAAGTTGTAGTTTGCTTCTTGTACCATGTATTTGGCGACTCGAGAATGGGTGTTGTGTATACCTATTTTGGGGGCGTCACGGTTAATATCGAGCTTAGGGATATGATCTCTGGCGGAGATGGGGAATAGAACTAGGAGGGAGGCGAGTAAATCCTTGCTAGTGTGTCTACTAAGCTTATTTGTTAGTTGGTCGGTATATAGGGATATTATGTGATATATTGATTTCCTTAATTAACCCTTGTTTTATATGCGGTATTTGAGAATGTCATTGAGAATATTAATGAGTGGAGTAAATGAGGCCCAGTGGAGATGCTGTCTTTGCCACCTGACGAGGAGAGCGTGCTGACAGTGGCAATGTTCCTCCATGAACAACACACTTGCGAGATGATGAGCGAGGGGATGTTTAGAAGTTTTTGCAGTTCATGCAAAAATCGAGGCGAGGAGACTTCGTGTTCAAAATCTGAGGAGGAAATGATAGCAATTCACGGGTGGTCACGGCCAAAAGCAGTTCAAAGAAGTTGGGACCACGAATTTAAGGGAAAGCGGATCCGATCATGGCGGAAACATGGGTCAAAACAAATTACCAAGATATTCGATGTCTTGGGATGCGGAGGAACGAAGAAGTTCCATTCGCTACTTTATGTTAAGTGGCGGCGGATTCTTGGTGGGAATCGTGAAGCGTACCCATCGGTACTTTTCGGCGTATGTCGTGGGAGCGTTTGAAGCAGTTCAATGACAAGTACTTCCACGAAAGTATTCGTCGTATGAAGGAAGTGGAGTTTATTAGACTGGAAGCGAGAATAACATGGCGGTGTGTCGATCTGGCGAAGTTAGCGGAGTTATCGAGTTGCACCTCATTTGGTGGAGAATGAGGAGCGTATATGCGGATGTTTACGAGAGGTTTGAAACCCGGCATACGTCGGTATCTCATTTCTCATAAATTTTCTCTCTATCCGGATGTTGTCAGCGGGGCTCGGTTGTTAGGCGAGATAACGATACGTTCAATGGGGACCATAACCGAGGATCATCATGAGAGATAGCGATCATCGAATAAGCGATAACGGCGGAGAAAGAAGAATACGGACAAAAGCGGTAACCACTCTGGTGGTAATCGTGGCCATGAAAATAGAAGAAGCGAGTCGGGAGGAGATTTTAAAGAGGAGATTCAACAGCGACCATGTGAAGGCGTCGGCGCTTGATGCAACTAGTTTTAAGGAGGAGAAGCGACCACCGGTCGTATGTTATAAAATGGGAAAAGAGGACATATCGGTCAAGCGCCCCTAGCAGTTTAAGGTATGCTATAATTGTGGAAAAGAAGGACATATATCGCTCGAGATTATGCGATATCGAAACCAGATCCGGTGAGGAATGGTGACTCGAAAGGATGTCGAGAAAAGTCAAAGTCAGCGATTCTTGGAAGGCGTTTGTCGTGGCCGGTCAAAATCGAGGAACGAGCGAAGTTATACGCAGGTTAGTTAATTATAAATTCTTGCGAAGTTTATACCTTACTGAATCTGGGTTCTACCCATTCTTTTATCTCTCTTGCTTTGCGCTCAGCGTTTGAACTTGACTACGGAGAAATTAGACTTTGACCTATTTATGGAGACTCCGTTAGGAGAAACTTTCATTACATCAGTTGTTTAGAAATCTTGCTTGATTTGAGTTGGCACTATCACATTACTGTTAACCTTATTTCTATAGAGATATTTGCTTTTGATGTGATTTTAAGGTTAACTACTCATCATGCCAAAATTGATTACTTTTGTAAGGTTGTTAGTTTTCATATTCTAAGCAACTTTGTTATTGAATTCAAACAATCAAACCATTGTAATCAAACATTTTCATATCAAGCCATGAAGTCGTTCGTTTATTACGGATGTCAAGTTTTCTTAGTCCATGTTATGGATTTGAATAAAGACACGTCGATTTGAATAATATTCTTGTTGTTATTGATTTTTCTGGCGTATTTTTCTGAAGAATTTCTTGGCTTACTCCCAAAGCACGATATTAAATTTTGTATCGACTTTGAACCCGGTACAAAACTCATTTCTAAAATCTCATATCGAATGGCTCTATTGAACTTGAGGAGTTAAAAATTCAACTATAAATTTGGTACTGAGCCTTTATCTTGTGACTTCCTTTGTGGAATTCACTAAGCAGAACTCTCTATAGGGGCGTCGTATTAGATGCGATAGTAAAGCGATAGGTGTCATTGTGACGTCTTATCAAGATTGGGATATAGTCGCGGTTGAGAGCAACCTAAAGTCGATAATGTCGAAATCGTAGCTTTCTGAGGCTTAGTTGGTTATTATCGGAGATTCGTTGAAGGATATTCTCGAATCGCTATTCCATTATCGCTGGTGGTGACTCGTAGAGATACAAAATTCGAATGGAAGCGAGGAATGTGGGAAGAGCTTGAAGAACTCGAGAGGAGACTCATTTTTTACGTATTACGACCATGCCATCTGGAAAAGCGAGCGTGGTAGGTGGCGTGTTGAGTAGAAGATCGTATACAAATCTGAGTGCGATATTGTCAAAGACTAATTTCAGTATAATTTACAAATAATAGAGATGGAGATGAAAACTCTAGGTACCCACGTGATGATATCTGAGTATAATCGACTTTAATCGATAAAGTTAAAATTTGCTCGAGCCCGCAGGCGGGTGATCGTATGAAGAAGAAAGTACAAGAAGGAGCTATTAGGGCGAGAATTGATGAAGAAGGAATACTTGAGTCCACTCTAGACTTTGTGTTCTAACGACTACGATTTGAAGTACAAGATTATGATGGAGGCACACTGATACACCATTTGCAATCCATCACTGGAAGTACTAAAATGTATCGTGATCTTGACATACATTTTGGTGGAGCAATATGAAGAGAGAGATTGCAAAGTTTATCTCGATGTGTTTAACTTGTCGGCGTGTAAAGGCGGAGCATCTAGTACCTAAGGGTCCGTTGCAACCACTTGAGATTAGGAATGGAAGTGGGAACACATTACCATGGATTTCATTACTAATCTTCCCACGGTTTCTCAAGGCATAGATGCTATTTGGGTTATTGTTGATAGATTAACCAAGTCTGCTCATTTCTTGCCGATCGGGAGACTTATTCCTTGAGCGTCTTTCTAGTATATGCGTAAATGAGATTGTGAGGTTGCATGGCATGCTGTATCCATAGTTTTGGATCGTGACCCAAGATTCACTTCATGATTTTGGGTTAGCTTGCAAAAAGCTATGGGCGCAATTTACGATTTAGTTTGGCATACCATCCTCAAGCGGATGGGCAATCGAGAAGGACTACTCAAACTCTTGAAGATATATTAAAACTACTGTGTCCTAGATTTCAAAGGAAGTTGGGATAAGTACTTGCCATTGGTGGAATTCTCATACAACAATAGTTATTAAACAAATATAGGTGTGGTTCCATTGAAGCATTATATGGACGAAAATGTCGTTCTCGATATGTTGGGATGAGGTGGGTGAAGCAACATTGTTGGGACACAGAGAGTTAAATACGTATGACTAAGAAAAGATCGAATGATTCGACAAGCGTATACAAAGCGGCACAAGATCGACAAAAGAGTTATGCGGATCTTCATCGAAAGGGCGTGGAATTTAATGTGGGGATCATGTATTGTTGCGAGTTGCTCCATGGAAGGAGTTACAAGATTTGGGAGAGAGAAAGCTCGATCCACGATTTATTGGTCCATTTCAAATTCTTGGACCGAGTAGGAAATGTAGCCTATAGACTTGCGTTACCTCAAAGTATGTCGTGTTCATAATGTGTTTCACATATCGTATGCCGTAAATATGTGAAAGACCGAACCACGTTATAGAGTTAGAGCCAGGACGAGATAGTAGAAGACTTAGCGTATGAGGAGGTACTGTCAAGATTTTGGATAGGAAGGAGCATGTCTACTACTATGAAAAGGTCATACCACAAGTTAAAGTTTTGTGGAGGAATCATCTTTATAGAGAAATGATTTTGGGAATTGGAAAGCGAAATGAAAGCGAGGTATCCTCACCTTTTGAAAACACCAGTACGTCGTCGATTTCGAGGGCGAAATTTCATAAGGAGGGAGGTTGTAAGACCGAAATTTTTTAAATAAAAGGAATTTCCTTTATTTATTATTTTGAAATAGTAAGGGTTGATTTGATTAATGTGGATAGTTAAGGGTTAAAATCATAAATATTTCAAAATAAGCAAGTGGTTATAAAATATTCATTGTTGTCGGGGAATATTCGTTTGGTGGTGGAATATTACGTCTTTGTCGGGAATATTAAATGCTGGCCAGTAGCGACCATGTGTGGGCCCCATAGTGAGCGATTGGATGAAGAAAGCGATAAATATAAGTTGGTTAAAAATAACGGCGTAGTTATTCTGAATTAAAAGGCTATTGGAATACCCGGTGGTTAAAATCTGATGTCTGGCGTGGTTGCGATGCTGCGGTATTGCATGTATTGTTGAATTATTGATCCTTACGTAAGAAGGCACTACTCGATAATTTTTCACGGTAATTCTTATTCGATATTTTATTTTATTGATTGATAATTCTTTGCGTTGATATTTTATATTATTGTTGTTGATAATTGTCCTTTTGCGATATTTCCATTATCGGATCGATAATTCATATTATTTGAATAATATTATTAGATAACATTATTGGCAATGTCTAGAAAGTTACATCTAAGGAGAGGTTTGGTCACACTAATTGCGGCGCGATGAGGAGAGATCCTTATTGGAAAGCCCCTCTTTCTGAGGAGCGGCACTGGTTGTCATAAATGTGATTACGTAATATTATTTGTGAATAATTAATTATTGATTCATATGATAAGGAAATATTTATTTTATATGAATATAAATGATGGATTTATTTATGTGGTTATTAATGAAGGAATTAATCTTTGAGATGTTTTATTTGTATTTTGTCGGATTGGAGGTATTAAAAGATCAAATCGGTGTTATTATAGCTTTATTGTGTGAGTTATAATATTTAATCAAATAGTTGGATCGTTGTAATTTTTGGATATGTTATACATATATAAGTTGAGTATATATCCACAAATTTTGAGCGATTAAAATGAGCGAATGATTTGTTATAAATTTTGAGAGGTGTTTGATTAGGAAAGTAGGGTTATAATTGATTTTGGTGGAAAATTCTAGAATTGAGTGGGCCCCACTTGTGGTTGGTGAAGAAATGTGCTGAATTTTATTTCAAATGTGGTGGGTGGCAATAGTAGCGAGGTAAAAGCCATCGGTGCTTGAGTTCGAAATGCCTTGGCGGGCTAACATTTTCTATAAATAGAGGCTAAGTTAGAATTGAAAATCACACGAAACAAAGTTTTCTCTCTTTCTCTCTATATTATTGGAGGCGTATTTTGTGAGTATTTAGATACTTTGAGTATTGTTATTCGATTACAAGTTTCATTGACATCACTTGAGCCTTTCCTTAGAAATCTTGATTCTTTGAGGTAAGGGATATTATTTTTTTTTCGTAATGATATTATTTCTTGATATCATTATCTTTGAAATATTGATCTGAAGTTTTTATCAAATTTGGAACTTTTTCATATCGGGGTTACTATTCATGAGTTCTTATTCACGAGTTACTATTCATGAGTTCTTATTCACGATTCTTATTCACGAGTCTATATTATGAAGCGTGAAAATGTTTTTTTTTGTGGAATTTCTATCTTTTGGTGTCAGATTACTATTCACGTATATCGGCCTTTATTCACGTATCTGGCCTTTATTCACGTATACGGCACTATTCATCGAAAAATAAAATTTCTTCTTTTAAGTCCAAAATATCTATTTTGGATACTAGCTTTGATTGTATCCATGTTTTGATCATTCTTGAATTTTACACCACTATGATTATTTTTGAGGTATTGTTGGACATGGATAAAACAAAGTCGAATCCTTAATCCTTAATCCTTGTCATTTTGTTTCCTTTGGATTAGATTCTTTAAAAATATTTTTCATCATCCTCGGTCTTAAATGATGATATTATTGAATATCTTTGGCTTTTGTAGTGCTGAAAGAATGAATGATCTTTCTGAAGAATATCTTTGGCTGTAGTGCAAAGATGAGCGGTGTTTAAATGAACATAATAGGTGATGAATATCTTTGGCCTTTAGTGCAAAGATGAGCAGTGTTGAGATGAACATGATGGAATTGATGAATATCTTTGGCTGTAGTGCAAAGATGAATATTTGATTTGAGATGAATATTGATTGATGTTACGAGGATAAAATATTGATGATGAATTTTATTAAATTCATAGATTATAGTAGATTTCATTCTCTACGTAACTCTTACATGAATTATTATTTCATTGCGAATATTGATCGAAACTTGTTGTCTATTGTATTATTATCGATTTTTTCCTGTTGGAGACTAACGATAATTTGTTGTATATTATCTTAGTCATAATATTCTTCTTGGGCTAGTTGAGCTCACCCTTTTCCTTGTTGTTCCATTTTTTCTTCTCGGGAGGCGAGAATGTAGCGAGTCTTAGTCGGGGTATGGAATGAAGGTTCTAGAGAGAGTTGTTTAGTAGTCCTCACCATTTTTGTAAAATAATGTATCAATAAATGTGATGAGGATTTATTTGAGTATAGATATTGTCTAGAAGATAATATTTGTATTTAAACTCACGATTATATATTGTCGTATTTCACACGACATTTGTATTATTGAAGTTGTAGTTTGCTTGAACCTTGTACCAGAATGTATTTGGCGACATTCGAGGAATGGGTGTTGTGTATACCTATTTTGGGGCGTCACAGTCCTTGTACATCATTTCTTTTTAAAGACTTTACAAGGCTGTTTTGCTTATGTAGGATCAACCTAACATACTTGATCATTTCATTCTAAGTCCTTGTACACATGTTTCTATTATTTATCAAAGGACTTTACAACTTTTCTTAATGCAAGATACTTGCATATTTATTCATATATATCATAATCAAATCATATATAATTAGGAATAACATTCACATGCTTATTCCTGACAGCTTAGGTTATTCAAATCATTAGGGTTCATCATATGAATAGTGTTTATTTCGTCTTTTTCTCGGAAAAATTATATTTTTCGTCTTCAAAATTTTTACGCATTAATTCTTGCACGTAGCCAAAATACTAATGTTTTATGATCATTCTAGGTTATAGAATGATTAATAAACACATAACATATAATATTATTAATTAATAAAAACTGATTTTATTAAATAATATTTCTTTAAACTTAATTTACAAGTCTATCTGATTTCTCGGGTCATTACAGTTTTGATAAAACTAGTGTTGTAATAAAAAAGTTAAAGGGATGGTTAGTTACAAAATTAGAAGAGTTGTTTTGAAAAAAATAAGGGACTAAACAACGCTAAATGAAACTTTTGTCTCTCTAAGTTGTTACTCATTTTTAAAGTCATTCATAAAGTTTATTTTTCATCAATTGTGTCATTAAAGTGAAATTTTGTTTCAATTTTGTTCTTTTTTTTCCAATTTTACTGAAACCTGCCCAAATTTTGTCTCGACTCCAATTTAATTCACTGATTCAATTTTTTAAAAAAAATTAAAAAAATTATTATTTTCGGAAATAAAATATTTGAAATTTTAATTTTAAGAAAATTAATAAATTTTCATAAAATATAGATTAAAAGAAAGAAAGAAATAAAACTATATTTTAGAAAAAATATTAGTATATTTTTAAAAAATTTAGTAAAGTTTCATAAAATATAGATTCAAAAAATAAAACTTTATTTTAAGAAAAAATAGATTTTTTTATTTTTAAAAATGGGTAACGTTTCATAAAATATAGATTCAAAAATTCAAACTTTATTAAAAAATTACTTAAACAAAATTAAAACTTTACAATTTTAAACTAATATTTTTGAATCTATATTTTATAGAACTTTACTCATTTTTAAATAATAAAAATTACTAATTTTTTCCTCCTGAAAATAATATTTATTTTTAAACTTATTTTTTTATAAAAAACATTGAATTAGTTTTTTATTTATCTTTTACTATTTTTATTTATTTTAATTTTAGTTTTTGTTTCTAAAATTTTAATATTAAGAATACATATAATAATGGTAAAGACATAATTGTCCTTATAAAATGGGTTGGGTCCAAATAGGTAGGCTCGGGTAAAAATTTATGTGGATTTCAGTGAAATTAAAAAATAGAATGAAATTGACATAAAATGTCACTTTAAGAACTTAATTAACGATAAATAAATTTTAAGGTCGATTTTAAAAGTTAGAGATAACTTGAAAAGACAAAATTTGTGTAGAAGCGAAAGGTGCAAAAAAAACGCGATATTTACTGCGGATGTCCACTTCCACTCTAAACTAATTTTATTTTCCAAAAGTACCTTAACGTTACCTGATTAGGTCAATTTGTTTCGTTTGTAATCTGAAATGCCACGTAGACTAACTACATTAATCGTGGACAATTTTTTTACGACGTGGCAACATTCTTTGACATGTGCGAGAACATAAAATTATATTTACATCATTTAATCAAAATACTTAAATTAATCGAAACAAAAAAAAATACTAAAATTCAAAATAAAAAAGCAAAACATATTTAGAAATTTTATTTTATTTTTTATTAAAAATGCTGTTTTATTTTTTTTAATAAAAATAAAAAAAGCAGTTTTTTAATAAAATAGAAATATTTAAAAACACAGCTTTTTTTATTTTTATTAAAAAAATAATACGTAATTTTTTTAATAAAAATAAAAAACACAATTTTTTAATAAAAATAATTATTTATAATAATAAAAAAAGCGAAGTTTTTTTTTTGTTATAAAAATAAAAAAAATATTTTTTAATAAAATAAATTTTTAAAAAAATTTGTGTCATTTTAATTCAGATTGCGTGCTTTTATACTAATATCAATAAAAAAGTACCTTTCTTGTAAAATAAAAAAAATGACAAATGAAACTCTTTATTGTGTCATTTTATACTAATATCCAAACATTTTTTTTTAAAATTTTTATTTTATTAAAAAAATTGTTTTTTTTTAATTTTATAACAAAAAAATAAAATTGCGTTTTTTTTATATAAATAATTATTTTTATTTTAAAAACTGTATTTTTTATAATAAAAATTAAAAAGCTGCGCTTTTATTTTATTAAAAAACTACATTTTAAAAAAATTTATTTTATTAAAAAGACCGTTTTTTTATTAAAAAAAAAAAAAACAGCGTTTTTTTTAAAAAATTTATTAAAAAAGCTGCGTTTTTTAATAAAAAAAAAAAAAAAAATTCTAAATATGTTATGCTTTTTTTATTTTTTATTTTAGTATTTTTTTGTTTTGATTAATTTAAGTATTTTGATTAAATGATGTAAATGTAATTTTATGTTACACACATGTCAAATAAATGTTGCCACGTCGGCAAAAAATTGTCCACGATTAATGAGTTAGTCATGTGGTATTTCAGATTATGGGGCGAGGCGCGGTTGACCTAAATGTAACGTTAAAGTCTTTTGAAAAAAAATTAGTTTAGAGTGGAAGTGGGACATCCGTATAAACATCAGGGATTTTTTTTCACCTTTGCCCAAATTGTGTGATGTAAACATTTCTTTTTCTTTTCAACAAATTAAGGACAAATATGTATACTTTATTTGGGGTAAAAATATAAATTTTATGTTTTTAGCCAAAATCTCTCCCAATACAAACATTTTTAGAGGGTCACCAAAGACGATATTTTTTTTTTCATTTTAATTCAAAAATACTTTTACTCTACACCATTTCCAAACAAACTCTTCAAAGATTCCCAAACATTAAATATTTATATATTTAATTTAAAAATATTTTTACCCGACCGCACAGTTACTCCAATCATTCACATTCATGTAAATTTTGAAGCTAAACTTCCATTCTAAATGGTCAAAAAATTGATTCTCATGAAAATCACTGCCAACAAATTATCAAACAAAATCTGATCCTCCCTCCCCCCCCCGGCACATCCCATACCATCCCATCCCCACCCCCCCCCCTCTCCCCCCTCTTGTAGAGACATTCTTACTCACTGTTTACAAAGCTTTAAAGTTTGAAGTCAACCATACTTGGGGGGCCAGGAAAAAAATGGTTTTTTAATCTATGTTATTTTGTATCATTGTATGGCGTTGCTTTTCTTTTCAACTCTGCCGCAGGAACTTAACCCCAACCGACCACATAAAATACATATTTTTATTAATCCATATGTGTGAACTTAAGCTAAAATCATTATAATTTTGAAAATCTCAGTCAATACTCGCGCATATCGTGCCCTTTTTTTTCTTATTATTTCTCAGCTCTCCGTGTCAACATATCAAACAAACTACCTACATTTCTCTCTCTCTTAATTTCTTTATCACTCTAGAATTTTCTATATCTAAAAACTTCTCCCTCTTCCTCTTATATATATTTCTCTTACCCTCTTGGCCTCTATTCTACAACTTACTTCTCTCTCTTTCACTCTCTTATTTATCTCTCTTCTTAGTCATGGCTATTAGAGTGATAAACATGACAAGCCCTACTATCATGAACTGTGTTGCATTTTCTGGTAACCATGTTCCGAGACCGTTTTCTCTTCCTTTGACAAAAACAACTAAAACTTCCACTAGGCAATCCGTTGTTACCTCGGGTATTGCACCTAGGGCCGCAAAAAAGATTGCCCAGACGAGCTCATGCCTGGCTCGTTTATGGAGAGAGGTCCAAGGGTTAAATAACTGGGAAAATCTCGTTGAACCTTTGGACCCTCTCCTCCAGCATGAAATCATCCGGTACGGCGAATTTGTCACCGCATGCTACAAAGCGTTTGACCTAGACCCCAACAGCAAAAGATACTTGAACTGCAAGTATGGAAAAAATAAAATGTTGACTGAAGTTGGTCTGGGGAACTCTGGGTATGAGGTGAGAAAGTACATTTATGCCACCCCGGACATCAACATTCCAACGCAAAACGATGCATTTATTGGCCGTTGGATTGGCTACGTCGCTGTCTCGTCGGATGACGAGGTGAAGAGGCTTGGGAGGAGAGATATTATGGTTACTTTCAGAGGCACCGTCACTAATCCCGAGTGGGTGGCAAATTTAATGAGCTCATTAACTCCAGCTAGCCTCGATCCGCACAATTTGCGGCCTGAGGTGAAAGTTGAAGCTGGATTTTTGAGCTTATATACTTCAAAAGAAAATGACAATAAGTTTGGCCCAGGAAGCTGCCGTGAGCAGCTACTTTCTGAGGTTTCGCTTTTGTTAAACAAATATAAAGGCGAAGAAATTAGTATTACTTTGGCAGGGCATAGTATGGGGAGTTCTTTAGCCATATTACTTGCTTATGATATCGCTGAGCTTGGAATTAATAGATACGATCTAAATCATGAAATTCCTATAACTGTCTTTTCATTCGGAGGTCCACGAGTTGGAAACTCCGGGTTTAAAGAACGGTGTGATGAACTAGGGTTAAAAGTTTTAAGAATAGTGAATGTAAACGACCCGATTACAAAATTGCCTGGGGTCGTTTTCAATGAGAATTTTAGGGTTTTAGGTGGGAAATTTGAGTTTCCTTGGAGTTGTTCATGTTATGCTCACGTGGGGGTTGAAATAGCGCTTGACTTTTTTGTGATGAGGAATCCTTCTTGTGTTCATGATTTAGAAACATATATTAGGTTGCTTAAATGTCCAAAGACAGCTCAAATTTCGAAAAAAGGGTTTGACTTTTTGGATAAAGCTAGAGGGGTTTTGTTGAGGTCGCAAGAGATTACCACCTTGGACTGGACAAATGTTGCCATGAATATGGTGAACATTGCTCAGTCCCTAAGAACGTGATGAAAGTACATTTTTGTGATTAGAAATAGTTGTAATATAGATATATAAGATAGTTTAAACATTTCTTGATTTATGACCTCAGAACTAAAGATTTCATGTGGTCGTGGTTCTATGTATTTCGACAAAAATATATTGCTTTTGTTGCCAATAGACACAGATAATGTTTGTGTTAACGCCAAGATCTTTCCACGAACTTCAATCACTTAAAGTTCGTCCAAATCCTGCACAGTTCAACAAGTCAACACCCAAAGCTTGACAGCTTGATCGTTGGGAGATAACTCCGGCGTGAGAGTCAGTACATGCGATCACAAGGTTAACAATGGAGGAATAAAATGTTTAGTGCTTGAGAGAGATAATAATTTGGTTAAGTGTTGTTACCTTTAGATTGTGTGATCCTTGCCCCATATACACTCCAAACCCAATTTACCGTGCCACCCACACTACAAAAAGCAAGTCATTATTCGACGACCCTCTGTCGCTTAATTATCGATATCATCGACGCAGAGTCCGTCGCTTCTTCCGAGTAAATCGCCGACGCCCTCCTCCTCCGTCGCTCACCCGTCGGCATAGTTAGTCATTCAGAAGGGTCAAATGCGATAAAGACACCGCTTAATGAATGATTTGGCAAGGATTACCGTATGGCATTTAACAAACCGTAATAATGGTCACCACTAAAAAATTAAAAATAGTCATTCACGGCTATGCCTGCTTGACCCTCAACCCCGTCATGATGAGGTTTTTAATTTTTTTTTTTTTTGAATATCAAAATACCCCTATTCATTTACATATACATAATTATACTTGTAATAAACTAAAGAAAATAAAGAATTCTTCACAAACGATATCAATAACAATAATAGCTTTTTGCTATATCAACCATCAAATATGTAAACAACGTAATGACTTATAAAAAAAGTCGACGATGTAAATACAAAATGTAATCATAAACAATCAATATAGTTAGATACATATACCATCAACCTAACTAGATACTAAACTCTACAATGCATAACTCAAAAGTCATATATATATATATATATATATATATATATATATATATATATATATGAAGGTCAAAATATAAACATAATGGGTATTACAAACCCAAGATCGGGAATAAAATGCGTCAGATCATATCATCGCCAGGTCCCACTACTGGCCCCACCTATGGTCCCATCATCGGTCCCACCTCCTGGGCCCCGATCTTTGGTCTCACCTCAATAGTCTCATCAAGGCATCACCCGTGGCCATCACCATCTCCATCACGGCATCGCCTGCGTGCCGCAACCTCTCCATTTGAAGTCTCATCAACAAGACCTACAAAATTAAAATATTAATAACGAATTGAAAATAGAGCATATTTAAATTAGTTTTGTTTGTGTTCTTCAAGTGTTGTTGAGTTTTGCAAACTGTGCGATAACTCACTCTCCGTATGTCGGAATCGAGTCCCGTAAGTTGTAATGCGTGTCTATTACCTACGCGGTGATATGTGTGTGTTTGCGTGGCGTTCGGACGGCCGATGCGGGTTTTGGGCTCTTTTTCGGCTTTTTGCCTAAGTGTTGTTGAGTTTTGCAAATTGTGCGATAACTCGGTCTCCGTATGTCGGAATCGAGTCCCGTAAGTTCTAACACGCGTCTAAACGAATTATACACCACAATAATCACCGGCCAAGTTGAGTAGGGCTTTGTGTAAGGCCCATTAAACGGATTAAACCCATCCATAGCAAGTCCAAGCCTAACATTGCGAACCTCTTTAGCAAACGAGGGGTGCTTGTTATCAAATTTTTTTCACTCAATCCCATCTGCCGGGTGCGTCAGTTGACCTTCGACTATGTCCCGTGTTGAGTGCCACCTCATATCCTCAGCGGTATGTGTTGACATGAACAACCGCTGAAGCCTCGGGGCAATGGAAAAGTAACGTAAGATCTTTCTCGGCATGTCTTTTCCCTTTTCTTACTGCTTGTTCACGGTATCTACTTGTACCACAAATATCATGACCTCTTATCTTTATTGACATCACCGTAATACAACATACTGATCCTTCTCACAAGCATCGATCTTCTCATACCCTTGATTGAGCCTTTTGACCATTTTCTTCACATCATAGTACGACTCCGGTAACTTATTGTCTGCAGGTAAGCACTCCTTCACAATACTTAACAGTTCATTAAAACCTCTCTCGCTTCAATCGTGTCTTCTTGAAGTGTAAAACTTAGTCACTACAGATATAAGGATTGTGCTTTTCGCGTCTGGCCATCATACGGTGGCGTCCGCTTCATGCAATAACTCATAGAAACCCTTAGCCCCGTCATTTCGGCTCTTGTTTGTCTTATCGCCATCCTTATCAGTATTCCAATGGAAGTATGAACCGGTGACCGACTATCATGTTAAGACGATCGAAAGGTTTCGTCACCTCTAGATTACGGTTACGATTCATGTTCATCCAACCGGAGTTTCCCATGATAGATCCATGTCGTATAACCACGCTTGAACCCATACGCAAATAAGTCCCACATGACATCACTCCTTTCCTTCCACACTTCATTCACACACCTCTTACAAGGACATCTAATCTCATCGCTGGTGACTTGCTCAAACGCGAAATTGAGAAACTGTTCAACCCCACTACGGTACTCAGACCTAAGCCCACTCTTATCAGTGACTACCCTACGTTCCATCCAACTTCGATCAACAGACATCTTGGACAACTGTCTGCTATATATATGGAAAGTTAGACAAACACAATCAAGTCTCAAAGTTAATGTATATGCAAGTTTATGAGTTTCCTAACTTCATTTCCCACTCTAACGGGTTAGGCTTCTATCCCATTCCCGGATGTGTCGCTTCACTGATGCCAACAACTTGAACACATCTTTAAATTTTTGAAATTTCTAAGAAGACCTCCCATGGTCTTCAAGTACGAAATAGACTAACACATCGTAGTCTAAATATGCACCGAAGAACGTCAAGAGATATATCTTGACCAAAAATTCAAAAAATATAAAGGCGTGCTCAAGTCGTTAACAAACCTAAGTGAGATCGAAACATACAAGAAAACGGTCCCCAACGGGACTATTTGAGATTCACTCCTACTAAGTGAATCTCAAACGGGTTTCTAAGCTTCCTAAACTATATGAAAATATGCGCATGTCAAGTCACGTGGAATAACTATTATTTTTACCCTTACTCGTATTTTTTAACAACATACTCACAAACACTTGACAACCATAAACAAAGACAGTTAATTTCCCCTAAATCTCTCCCATATATACACACACATTTAATTGATCATAGTGATTACTGAAGAAAAAAAGACAGTTCTTCAAGGATGAATAAGAAATCAAAGAAACACAAAGAAGATCACTTTCTTAGACTCCCAGATGATATTATAATCACTATATTTACCAAGTTGAGCAATCTTCAATAACCCAATAAATGAACATTACACAACATTTACATACAACCATTACATGAGCAATCTTCAAATGCTAGTATCAAACTTTGATTGATGTTCAAATGCTCTTTATACATGTAAAATTAATAATTATAAAGTGTTATACATTTCTCTAAACTAGTATAGAGAGAATGCCACTTAATCAAGTGTTTCCTTTCACACAACCATTTGTCCTTCAGGGGAATCTCATTTGTATAAATTAACTGGGAAATTTTATGCCTATATATTCACAAACTACTAGTATCAAATTTTAGCTAAGTGCTAACTAACACATAAGACTACGGAACCTGGGAATCACAATCCAAGAACACGCCAAGAAACAATACACAAAACGAGATATTCCTTCAGTTATGAAAACATATTAGATTACCCAAGTAACCCAATACAATATAAATTTTCCATTCAAAAAATATATATCTTGTACAATTGACTGTCCACCAAATATATAGCTAACTCTATTTTTCAATAAACACCACAGCCAAATATAATATTTTTTTTCTCTCTCTCTCTCTCTCTAACTCTTCACAAAGATAGATATGGCCATATAACTAAAATATTCACAGGACAGAGATTGAACATACCTAAAAACAAATTAATTACACCCATTATACCAAGCAAGTCAGCGCATATACCCTCTGAAAATTTCTAAATTAATGTAAAATCAGAGCATACCTGAACTTTGATTCAAGAAATAACTAAATTCTTCAACACAATAATTTATCAAAACAAGTTGGATATATGTCACTAAGCCATGAAATCCCAGTTCAGCACCAAACGGAAAGAATGAAGTAATACACTGTAATTGGGTATCTCATGTCACATTAAAATTTTCATAAAAACTTGCAAACTATAAATTTGTAATACACAGCAACTGCTATTTGGGGAAAAATAGAGTGAAATTGTAGAAACATAGATTATTAGGTTATATTTGGGAGAAAATTGGATTTGGGAACATACCTTGCACTCGAGAGAGACATAGAGGGACTGCAATGGCGCGAAGAGAGGATGGTGGCGACGGCAAGAACCAGCTGGAGGGCGACGACAAGAAGGAAGACGACGACGGCAAGAAGAGAAGTCAGAATCGCGAGAGGGAAAGAGAAGTAGAAAACAAAAGAGAAGAATGAATAAACCGAAATGGGTGAAATGGGTCAACTTTAGAGAATCAATAAACGCAATTTGAGATTCGTGGGGAAATTAAGGAGCGAAAATGGCTGATATTGAGAGGGAAAGAAAAATAGAGAAGAAAATTTCATAAAAGGAGTCGTTGCTGTCGAAGAGGTTTTAATTGTCATTCTTGACGGCATCCCCCGTCGATAATGACCCCGTCTCTATTATCTCAATACCGAAAGCGGCTGCAATCGACCACAAAATAAACACCGCCGCATGATGAGGTTTTCCTCCACCGGAATGTCGGCGCCAAAAAGGTGTCATTAGCGACGACTAGCATCATGATTGGCCAGGTAGTCGATAATGACTTTATTGTCGACGGGGATTGTGCCGTCGGTATTGAGCCCGTCGCCAATGACTCTTTTTTTTGTAGTGCCACTACTCACTGACACAGCCCCCCACGTCCGGTGATTCACCTGCTATCCCATCACCTTTGTCCACTGCCAGCTATTACAATCACATCCTCATTAATGCCATGCAGACGGTGACAGAGATAACAGTCAAATGTTATCTTTTTGATCATTACCGGTCAAAGTTGGTATTTAGATATTATTTGCTTAATGGCTCAGCCCAAATCACAGGCCCAACACATTTAAGACACAATAAATATAATCCAAGGGAGGAGCCAACCGGTCCGGCCCAATACAAAGTTTGTAAATTAATTAAGCCATTATCAGACATATACATACACTCTTTTGCTTTTGAACATGAATCAGAACACAATTGTAATAAAGATATGATATACTTTAAACATATCCCATTCTATAACTAATGACCTCTGAGAAAAAAGATTTCATAAGTCATTCTCCTATATATTGTGACAAAAATATGTCGATTTTTATATTGTGAGTAAACACAATAACATAATATGTAAATTAATACAATACATGGGTAATTAATCAATTTGTCCACTCATAACAACAATCTACATCTTTAGCAACAAAAATAGTTTTCGTTTATGTATATACACACTTTTGTGCCATCGATATATAAATACCTGTGTTTTATAAATTATACCAGCAAAAACTAATTATTTGTGGATGAGATGTTGATTTTCAATTGAATATTACATTCATAAATACCAAATGTTTTTCTCCTTGGTTAGAAATTAAGCTTTAAGATAGAACCTAGCTCAATTCTTTGCAAGATTTTCCACAACAGCTGGATTCTAGAAATCTCACTGTCTACTCAACACTCCAACTGAATTGAGAAAAATAATAACACAACCACCGAAACAATATATGAATATATACAGATTTATTTTTATATTCTATGAAAACTTCAGATCATATATATATATATATATATATATATATATATATATATATATATATATATCGAAATTATCACATTCTTAATCATACACTTGATATCAGAAATTCATTTTAAGGATATGAATTACAATTTCAAACATGATGCATGTACTTGACTTACTTGAATGGGCCATAACACCTTCATTTCTTCTTCTTTGATTACAGAATTCAGTTAAAGATCACTAATGCCATAACTTTATTGAAAACTTTACATTAACCATACACTTGACTTGTTCGGATGACTACGACATGGAAGTTTGCACAAGTATTTTCAAGGACTCGTTCTGATCAGTGATCACATATAGCAGCCCATTAGGCCGAAGACCAAGATAACAAAAAGCAAGTTTAAAAGATAGTGATTGAAAAGATATAGCGAGTAATTAATGCAACTGATATGATATTGGAGCAAACAAATGTCATAGTAACAAGTAACCCCTCCCTCTCTTATATCTTAATACAAGTCTAGAAGTGTTTTTGTTCCTTAATATAAATTGTTTGAGAATTTCAAGTAAGTATTAATTGCTTAATTTTCAATATTACTCTAAGTATTAAATATAATTTTGATTCTATCACTATTTTCTGCCCAATAAATAACACTCTCTTTTTTTCAATAAAAAGAAAATATAGACAATTGATATTATATTTAATGCTATATTATCATTTCTTTAATACTTGTGCACAACTCTAAAACGACTTATATTAAGGGACAAAAAGTATCGTTTAAAGTCATAAATATTGCTAAAATAATTACTAAAATATCACAAAATGTACGATAATCCTCTGCAGCGCTCGCTAAATTCTCATTTTTTTGCTAAGGTATATACTTTTTGCTCTAGACTTTAATCTTATGAGAAGAGGGGTAGAGTGACTGGAGTCTACATGTGATCTTGCATAGTAAATAACTAAGTATAGAAAAATCTTTACCACTACCTTAACACATTTGATCTCGCTCGGATAATATTAGCTGTCATAATTAATAGTAAAAGCAAACTAACTTCTAATGCGGTTGAAGAGTAATTATGTCAATTTATAGAAAGATTTGAAAAGAATATTTGATTCAGTGGCAATTTGATAATTTCTGTCAAGTTTGGAGTGTCGGATTTTGACGTTTTCGGAGCCTAATTTCAATGAAAACGGGTCAACGATCAAAAGTCAACAGTTATGCTGGTGAACTGCAGGATTTTTTGGTCAAATTCCATCGTTTAGGCATTCAAAAATACATTTTACTGTTTTGGGGTTACTTTTGTAATTTTTCTTATTAGTTTTTCTTTTCCGTTTTGGATTTTGTCTTTAGGGTTTTGTTATTTAAACGTTTTTTATGATGAAAAGTAGTAGTTTTGATGAATAATAAACTTTTCTTATTTTCCAAAATTCTCTGAATTAGAATTTTGTAGCCTATTTCTTAGAATTCGTAGAATCAACATGTTGTAGAAAGTTATCGTTTGACAATCGTGCGCGGTTCAACAATTGATAATAGTTTATGTTTACTTCCGCTATGTCAACTTCAAAGTTATGTGTATATAAATACATAATTGTGTTTTTCTTAATTGTATCAGTGTAAAATCACTACAAGAAAAAGGATTAATTCCGACATAATATATATTCTTTCGTGAATGACTATTCCGTCGAAATTAGTATATTTTCGACAGAATATTTTGTCGATCATTTCGTCCGATATACAGACGTCGGGATTAATTTCGTCGAAAATAACTTAAATCGAAAGAATAATTCTGATTAATTTTCTGTCGGAAATAGTCTATTTTTGACCAATAATTTTGTCGTCGTTATTGCGTCGATGTTAAGGCAAGTTACTTCCGACAGAATATCCCTCAGAAATATTCATTTTTCCATTGGTAATAGGAATTTTTTTTAAATTGATAAACTATAATCTCGACGAAATTTCCGTCGACAATACCTTATTCCGTCGAATTTAACTGGGATTTTTTTTAACTAGATTTTTAAAAATTGCATTTTTTAAGTTTTTAAACCTTATTTTTGTACCTGTAACATTCTTTATCTCAACAACACATATAGTAATGTATTTCACATCTAACATAACTATAAAAACTTATTTTATCTCATAATATCAAATGTAAATGAAGTAATTATTGTGAATAGTAACTTATCAACAATAACAAACACTACAAGAAATCACATATTTTATGACGAAATTTTTGTCACGCACAAATTTTGTCACAATTTGTTAATTAATAATTACGAAATTCATAATCGTCACTAAAACTTTAGCTTTTGTGACGACTTTTACTTTTGTTACTATTAATCATTTATATTGTCACTAATTTACACATTTGATGACGATTAACAAAATTTCGTCGCAAGTTATTTTGGAGGTAGATTTTCGTACCAAAATTTTGGAGGAAAACCTTTTAATGACATTTTGTAATAATTGATGACAATATTTATTGTCACAAAATATTTTTTTCGATGACAACATAATAATTTGTCATTAATTATTTGTAAAATTTAGTGGCAATGTGCTTTCGTCACTAATGTTCACATTTAGTGACGCCAAATACAAATTCGTCACAATTTTATTTGGAGGCAAAATTTTGGAGGAAAATTTTTTAAAGACAAAAAAATAATAATTTATGACAATTTGTATTGTCATAAATACCAATTTTATATGACGAGATAATAGTTTGTCACTAATTAGATGAGTGGATAAGTGATGAAAATGGGTCGTCATAAATCTTATATTTAGTGACAAAGTACGTAATATCGTCACAATTTTATTTGGGGGCAAAATTTTTCTAAAATCTTTTAGAGGGAAATTTTTTAAAGACAAAAAAAAAATTATGACAATTTGTATTGTCATAAATACCAATTTTATATGACGAGATAATAGTGCGTCACTAATTAGATGCGTGGATAAGTGACAAAAATGGTTCGTCATAAATTCTTATATTTAGTGACAAAGTACATAATATCGTCACGATTTTATTTGGAGGCAAAAATTTTTAAGAAATTTTGGAGGCAAATTTTGTAAAGACGAAAAATTAATAAATTATGACAATTTTTATTGTCACAAATACCAAATTTAAATGACGAGATAATAGTGCGTCTCTAATTATATTAGTGGATAAGTGACAAAATTGGTTCGTTATAAATCTTTATATTTAGTGACAAAATATGCAATGACGTCACTTTTTTATATGGAGGCAAAAATTTTCCCAAACAAACTTGTATCCAAGCGACATCACCGGTCTTCCTTTTATCATTGGCAGCCTGCATTTAGTCAAGAACCTCCATTATCAATTTTCAATAATCCCAATTTGAAGCCAGAAATTATTTGACATTTTAGGTATGTTTCTAGATTTTGATTTGAATTGATTAGTAGTTGTTCTAATTGAACAACTACGATTTTGATAAAATAATTTCATGTCATATGGTGACGGTCTCTGTGACGATTAACACTCGTCACCAAATATTTTAGTGACGAAAAATGAATTTTATGTGACAAATTTTAGCGTCATTTTTTGTGTAATTTCTTGTAGTGAAATATACATCAATGTTCCCTAAAATATACAATATGATTTACAAAATTCGTACAAACTCAACTAAACTACATTTTTTTCTAATATGTACAAATGATCTATAATATAATGAATAAATATGTACAAATTGTAAGGCTCCAAATTTTATGAAATGAAAGTATTCAATTTTTTTATAATTATTATTCTATTTAACAAAGCGGTTAAATTGATTAAATATTAAAGTTAAGGGTGATATGTGAAAATTTTACAAAGTAAGCAAGTTGTCATAAAATATTCGTTTGGTGGGAATATTCTTTTATCGGGGAATATCCGTCGTAACGACGACACAATCATTGGTAGACCCAGAAAGGAATGGTATCACGATATAGAAAGCGGCGAAATAACTTTTTATAAAAATAATGGCAAAACTTTTTACAGATTAGCTGTTGAAATCTGGGGTGATAAAAAAGAATAATAATACTGGATGGTTGCCTGATAGCATTACACGGTATCCCTAATTATTGATGCTTACATAAGATGTCACTCAGTTCATTTAATAATTGCCACAATAGTTGTTGCATAATATCTCATATTATTGATTCAATTATTGTCACAGTATCATCTGCACAATATTTTATATTATTAACTCAATAATTAAGACAACACATTTATTCATATTATTATTTGCATTATTGACAATGTCTAGAAAGTTCTGTCTAGGAAATGGATTATGTTATTTAATTGCGCGCCAATAAGGAGAAATCCTTATCGGAAACCCCCTCTTTCCTGGGAATGACATGGTTATCAATATTGTAAGTTATAATATTAATGACGAATAATTGTTGAAAGATTAAAAACGTGTTTATTAAAGATAAGTGATTTGTAGTAAATATTTATTCAATTTTTGATATAAATAGAAGGGGTTGTCATGAGACGTTTGTTGTAGGTTTGACTTATTATTTTCATGGGAAGATGTGTTAATTTTTCAGGCCATTGGTTGAAGTTTTAATAGTAAATCAATATGGACCGTCGGTTGAGGTTTTAATAGTAAATCAATATGAACCGTCGGTGGAGGTTTTAATAGTAAATCAATATGGACCGTCCGTTTTAATAGTAAATCAATTTGGATCGTCCGTGAATCAGTTACTATTTAGTCCATCCTTCTATAAATAGAAGCTCATTCCTTCATTATTTTTTACGAATTCACTAAAACTATAAAGAGAAACTATAGAGAGATAATAAGAGAGAAAGAAGAAGAGTATTCTACTACTACACTATTGCAATATTCAATTTTCTACTAAGGTAAGAGATATTATTATTCGTATTAGTAAGGGATATTACTTTTCGTATTCGTAAGGGTTATTATTTCTTTCGTATTCATTCTTTATTAATCTGCGGGAGTAACCTGTCTACGCGGATTACCGCATGCATGGTGAATGACCCTTCGTATTCATTCTTTATTAATCTACAGGAGTAACCTGTCTACGCGGATTATCGTATGCATGGTGAATGACCCTTCCTATTCATTCTTTATTAATCTGCGGGAGTAACCTGTCTACGCAGATTTTCGCATGCATGGTGAATAACCATTCATATTCATTCTTTATAAATCTGCGGGAGTAACCTATAATTGCGGATTACCGCATGCATGGTGAATAACCCTTCGTATTCATTCTTTATTAAATTGTGGAAATGATCTGTCTACGCGGATTATCGCATAACGAGTGAAAATCTATTTACAGTTTCATATATTCTTTTATACTCGTATGATATATCATTTTTTTGTACTCGTCAAGAAATATCATTTTCTTTCGTATTCTCCATTTATGGGTACTATTCATTCGGGTACTTTGCATGACGGGGTACTATTCATTCGGGTATTATTTATTTGGAGTACTTTTCATGACGAGATATTATTCATTCGGGGTACTTTACATGACGGGGTATTATTCATTTGGTACTATTCATTCGGGTATTATTCACGAGGTACTATTCACGATAAAATTAGTTTCTTTCTATCTCCACAATTAGTTATTATGTTAATAATTTGGACATTCTTGAACTCTGGATAAATTGAATTATAAATCTTTAATATTTATCCTTGATCTCACTTGATTGATTTTTTATATCATTTTCATCATTCCACTACAACAAAAAGGCTTATTTATGATGAAATATTTCGTCGGTAATAAGGATATTCCGTCGAGGTTAACCTCATTTCCGACGGAATATTCAGTCGAAAATTTGGTCGTATATAAGCAGGTCAAAATTAAGTCCGTCGGTCTTTTGGTCGGGGATACTTACTGTCGACAGAATTATCGTCGACCGAATATTCAGTCGGTGTTAATATATGTTCGACTGAATATAGTCGGTCGAGGATATTCGGTCGATGATAATCATGCCACGTGGTATCCTGTAAAAAATGGAAAACAACTTAAACTCGACGAAAATTCGTCGATATTTACCACTATTCTGTCGAGAATATATGTGACATGTGGCAAATGACCAAAATGTTAAGGACTTATTGTCGACGAAAATCCGTCGATAATAGTACTATTCCGTCGAGAATATTGGTTTTTTAAATGTTTTATTTGTTTTTGCAATATCCAGGGATTTAACCCACATCTTGTACCTGTTTTCCCAACATCACATACACAAGCTAACAATATGACCAATAACATGAAAAACAATTACAAAGGCCAAAATTATGTCAAAAACCAACTAAATGAGAAGTAAAAAGGTCAAAAACATCCTATTAATCTAAACTAAACTATATCAAACATCCCATTAAGCTAAATTAAACTAAATGTCAAACCGCAATAAACCAAAGCAATGACAATGTGTAAACTACAATACGTCAAAAATAATGTAAACTAAAACATAATGTAACTCAGAAGAATGTAAACTAAGTCAAAAATAATGTAAACTACAAAAAAAATGTAAACTAAGTCAAGCTAGTAGAGCCCCCGGTGTGAGGAGGATCATCGGGCGGGCGTCGACGTTGCTCTGGAGTATGAAAATTGCCATCATCGTCATCCCGCTCATCAGTCCGCTCGTCACCCTGTTGATACAATATAATGTAACTCATTAGTCCATATATATAAATTCAGTTAAAGATAAATAAATGAAAATTAAATAACATGCAAAATATATATTTGTATTTAAAATGAATAGTATACTTGAGCAGTCGAGCGCTGACTCAACATCGGCCCAAACGCGTCTTCGACTAAGGTAACCACCATCTGAACAATCTCGTCGTGTATCGCGACCCACTACTCCGGAGGGATACTCGTACTCCCGGCGGTGGCACCAGCTACAACGTCTGCCAGAAGTGATGGAGGCGAAGCAGTGTGGCGGATCTCGACGATGGAACAGCAGATCGGTCTCAAACCTCTCCGACACCGCAACCATAACACGCTGGAACAAAGCATCGTCTAAGCCAGAGTCCATATGTGATGGTCCCACGGGGGCTCTCGGACGCAGACGCTGGCTAAAGCCTACAAAAATAAATATAACATGAATAATATTATAAGTTTACTTTATTCATAAACAAGAAATAAACTAAAATATTATACCTCCTGGCAGTGTATAGGCTAGTATCCTCGGCAAACCCAACACTCAATACCGGCCGGTAGTACTAGTGGGAGTATCCTGAGACGCGACCCAAGGAGACGTCTCCTCGTCCTGAGATAAACTAATCTCAAAGCGGAGGACATGATGGAATCTAACGTCTCAAACATCTCCCCTAGTAGCACTCGCAACTCTACTTATCTATTTGGTTAGGAGCTTCTCAAATCGCTCCTGTAATTTGATATACAAGTGAGTTATCTTGGTATCATCATATAAATTACGTAATATCATCCTAAATAATATTTATTATAGTAAATGTATTACCCGTATAGCTAGTCTTCTTTGGAGATATAAATCGACCCAAGTAGCCCCCTTGGCGTATGGACTCTATCCCAGAACTCGATCATAGTAGGAGGTCGGCCCAAGCTACTTTGCATGGACTAAATCATATACATTAAATAATATCACCTTAATTTACTATAATTGCAGTTTAATATTAAACTAAACTAAAGGGAAATACATACCGACTTAACCTCCTGAAACGACTGCGAGCCAAAAGTACGTATAACTCGCAGCTTGCCACGATTCTTCTTCATCTGCTCCGACTTGGTCTTGAATGCAGCATCATCCTAGTACGCACACATCACAGCCCATGTTGCATCTGATACTATCGGCGGTTGATGCTCTCGCAAAGTAGTCTTGGGCAATTCTTCTACCACCCGGACTGCCCTCTGTAGTATCTCGTACAGCCAGCCGGCATAATTCTTCAAGATGTGGGCAATGGTAACGGCGTCACCATCCGCCTCAGTGATGCCGGCCTCGTATCTATAATATCTCTATCAAACAGACATAACATACATATAATTAATTATTTGAACAATATGTAAATAACATGGGCCTTGATTTAATATATGTAATTCAACTTACGTGAAACTCCCACAACACTGTCACCATGAAACTGACATCTTAGTGGGCATACTGGCTAAATCGCATACAGCCAGTAGGGAGATGCGCCAGGCAGATGGCGTGTACGGTCGCCTTATCGACAGGATCCATAATACTAGAATAAAAAATTTATTAAGAACATTTTAATTTATTAATCACATAATAATATCATTCTAATTGAACATAAGTGATATATGTTAGTTGAAACCTACACAGACGAGCCGACATCAACTGGAACTATGTCAAGCACTACCGGTGGATGACTGATAAGTAGGTTTTATACCTACTTATCCGGTGTCTATTACTTGAATTAGTTGCTAAAACTTATGTTTCTTAGTTACTTTTCATACATTTTATGTTATTTTGTAGGCTATGACATAACATTGGCATGAAGAAGCAAGGGAAAGCAATTCGTATATCTTTTGGACCAAAATACGCAAGTAAATGCAAGAAGGGAAGATTGAAGGAATTTTAACACCAAGTTGGATGCATGTTCTTGGCTTGGAACTTGGAGTATACTGTATATCTTCTTCTTAGATTTTTGAAACATCTTGAATCGTCCCAATCGGAGTTCGAATGCGAGAGTTATGGCCTTTTTATCAACGAAAATCAAAGCTAAGAGTTGTCGTGCTTGCCATTTACATAACATCTACTTCAAGCCCGATTTCCACCTTGATCCAATCCAAATCTGTCAATTCTCAAAGAATGAAAGTTTTATAGCGCGTCGATATCTTCGATTTGATAGGTGGCAGACGTCGTAACTTTTCCCATATCAAACGTTATGACTGTTTTCCCAAAGGACGTCAGAGTAGAAAAGGTACCCCCGCCGGGGCGGGCTTTTCCTTCATAAAACCCCCACCGGGGCAGGCATATCAGCTAGAAAACAGTAGGGACTCCCCACCAGGGCAGGCCCTTTTCAAGTAAAAACCCCCACCGGGGCGGGGTTACGCCCATAAAATATGTTTTTTTGTCTAAATTTGAGTTCGAGAAGGATTATTTCGATCCGATTGACTTAAGAACTTCCAAGAGGACTTAAAGACATATGAAGAGACATATAAAAGGAGGAGAATCACAAGGATTAGGGGGTAGATTAGATTAGAATGATGATTCCATTAGATTAAATTAGAGTAGCATAGGAGAAAACACTAGTTCTTATTAGATTTGGAGATTGAAGCAACTTGGAGACCATTGAAGATTCAAAGTAGGAGCAAGGAAGGAGCTTCAAATCTACAGACAATAGATTCTATCTTCTCATCTTCTTCTATCTTTGTCTTTTAATGATTATTCAATTGTGGATTCTTAGTTTTAATTCAATAATCATGAACTAATTCTTTGTTTGAGATTACAATGGATCTTATTGTGTAGTTTATTTTAATATGCTTCGCTATCAATTATTATGTTATATTGTGAGGATTGTATATTATGATTTGGACTTAATTGCTTAATTGCCTAGCTAACAATTACCGTGATAATCTATATGAACTCGAGAGATGAAGTATAGATTTAGATCTGATCATGATAGCATGTGTTTGTGATTTCTGCTTAGATGGAACTCATGATTCGTGTTTAGGATAGAGATATGCCTTTACGCCATATGTAATCTTATAGAGAACTTGTGCTTTAAATCATTTTTAATTGTAATTCACATAAAGATATAGTGGATTAGTTAATTGGGGTGTCTTGCTTAATTCTATCATCTGTGAATTTAAGTGAGTATGAGTATTATGCATCGAGAGGTGGTTTTATCTGCTTTAGTGTTCTTGATTAACAATTCAGGATATAAAATACTTGATGAGAAGTTTGTTAACTTAAATGAAGCAATACGTGAAGTTGTGATCTTAAATCTCCATAATCTTAATTTAACTAGTGGTAATTAGAATTAGTTTACTTATAAATTGAAATTCATTTGTTGAAATAAGATTGAGTTGGTTACGGGTTAATACTTGGTGATTTTTATTAAATAATTCCTCGTGGGAACTATACTCTATTTTCACTTTATTACTTGTTGACCACGTATACTTGCGTGTTGTGCGTAATTAGATTTTACCCAACAAGTTTTTTGGCGCCGTTGCCGGGGAATTAGTTAATATAATTTTTGCCAATATTAGCTTCAATCAAATTAGTCTTAATTTAAACATTTTTTTCTTTTTATTTAATTCTCTTTCTATTTTTCTCTCTTTTCAGGTACCATGGTTGGATACAATTATCAACGGCCTTATTCGAATATGACTCAGCCAAGGGGAGCGGGGATTGATGGTCTGAATGCATTTTCTGCATTATCAGCGCAGCTTGAGACACTTTCAAGGAGGTTGGATGTTGTTGCAGCCCAATGTAATCGAAAGATAACAGTGAATTGCAATTATTGTGCTGGTAATCATCCAAGTCATCAATGCACCGTTAGTTTTGGGTCGGGACAACACGGTGGTGAATACCTCAACGATTATACATATGCTAATTATCATCAAGTTTGGGGGTATCACCCGGATTCGTCATGGAGCTATACTTATGAAGACAAATACTATGATCCAAATCCAATATACACATCGAAATTTTCATGTTCACCTCCATTGCCACAAGAAGAAAAGCCAAATCCGAGGGATGTAATATTAAAGGGCATAGCAAACCTAGAGGAGATGAGGATTATCCAAGAGCTGTCAACCCAAAATTTGAATAATCGGATGGAACAACTCGTCACTACCTCAACCAATGGTCCTCAATACATGGCTTCCGAGACTGAGACAAATAATTCAAGTTTGGAGGAATTATTGTCCAAGTTCGTAGCATCAAATGAGGAGAGGAGGATTAATTAAGATATATCAATTCAAAATCTGTAGAACTAGATGGATCAAATGCTCAAAGCCTTGAACAACTGTCCTCAAAACAATTGGTGTTATGACGAGGATTCCGAGATTGATGAAGTGCCCGAGCCAAATCTACAACTAGATGAGCCACGAGATATTGAAAAAGAGGAGACAAGTGGGGATAATGACAACAAGGTCCGTGAAGAACTAACTATGATTACTAATGAGGATGAGCCGATGTTATCAGTGCCCCAAGTTCCTTCTCTGCCAAAGATCAAGGGTCCAGTTAGATTTGCAAAACCGTGCCCGCTTGGTAGTCATGTCGTCAGCAAGGCTCTTTATGACATGAGAGCAAGTAGAAATGTAAAGCCATGGTGGGATGAGGAGGAGAAGATAGAAGAAGAGCCCGTTGTTCTTGCCAAGCCTCAAAGCCCCAATTGAATCATAGGCTCAACGGACGGAAAAGCACCTAGTTATTCAACATTCTCAATTGGGCACATATTTAAACAAAGCATGCTAGGTGTCTTTAATTCGATAGCCATCATAAATGGGAACCTACCAAACGCTACATTATTTCTGATGGATGGAGGGTTCCTCAATTACCGAAGAGGAATTGGATAGCGTTGACGAGAACAAAGTCGAATTTGAAAAGGCGTAATTCAAGAGCTAACTGGGAGGCAACCCATGAATTTTTATATTTATATGCTTTACTCGTTTATTTAGTAGATAGGAATTAATTTGCTTATTAAGTTCTCTTACCAATCCAAGTGCTATTCTAATCCATGTTGTCTCTCTTCATTGCAGGTATTGGAGGTTCACTGGATAGAAAAATGATCGTTCTTACGCCATCGCCACCATCACCTCACGCTTCGATTGATTGATTGAGGGAAGTTCTCTTCTACTTACCGCTATATTCTTACAATGAGGACATTGTAATTGATAAGTTTGGGGGAGTTTAGTTTAGTTCTTTATTACATGTTTAGTTTCATGTTTATGTTATATTATTTTGCATATGTTGTTAATTTAGTTTAGGTTCATTATGTTTGCATTCATGTAGTACAACTACATAAGTAGTTGCATAGTAGTATAGTTTGAATAGCATTATATGCAATTTCTTGTTAAAAAAAATCAAAAAAATCAAAAATATTAGTTAGTTACTATGTTCATTTGCATGAATCCACTTGTTAGATAGTTTAAGTTTATTTTGGTTAATGATGAAATTAAAATTGAGTAGACAAGTATAGTACTAATTATTAGAGCTTTGACGTGATTTTTTTTGTTATGAATTGGATCTTTTCCTGTTTGAAACTGGTATAATCAAGGTTAGCACGTTAGAGACAACTTTGTTGACTGATTAAGTATAAATTGATACATAATTGACTTCTTAAGGATAATACTAGTGTGAATGAATGAAAGACATGAAAAAGCGGGGATGACTAAATTTAGATAAAAACTTAAGTTTGGGGGAAAAGTTTGGGATATATAAGCTTTAAAAAGAAAAAAGAAAAAAAATGATGAAAAAAAATACCGTGACTAGTCTTGTTTCAGGGCCTTTGTTACTTGAGCAAGTACGCCCGAGGGAGTGTCTTTACACCTAGCGCCCTAAGGTCTTTATGGTCTGGGAGTCGTTGGTCGAAAGCTCGCTAAGGGGTAGCACTGTTAGCCTAATGGAATGAGACATTGCACAGTCATGGTATAGAAATAATAATAATAATAATAATAATAATAATAATGAAATAAAAAAAACAATAAGACGGGAAAAGAGCAAAAAGCCCCCGTAATGCAAAGTAAAACATAAGTATCCCGGATTGGACTCTTGAATTTGGTGGATGTTTGACTTTAGTTGGATATAGCTTGTTCGTGAATTTTGTGAGTTTTCACTGTATGATGCCTTTAAAGAGATCTATTATGTGTTGTATTTAGCATTATACCAGTTAGTATGGATGTTTAGCACACACGCACTATATCAGTAATAACAGTTTAAGATTTGATGATTGATCGAGAAATTATTGATGACTTTTGATATGATGTATTATCATGTTTACTTGATTTCGTTGAGGTTAGTTGAATAGACTTGTTTCTGTCATTACTGCTGGATTCGTAGGCATGTAGATTAGTTGCATTGCATAGCATTGTTGTTTTTTGTTTTTGCTTGAGGACAAGCAAAGGTTTAAGTTTGAGAGTATTATCTAATTACGCACAATAATGACTTAATCGACCGAGGTTAGGCCCTCGCTGACGCCGACGTCTAGCATCTGTATGTTTAATATAGTTATGACATTGTCAAAAAATAGTAAATAGATGAATAATATAGTTATGAAAAAAATGTTACTGAGCCACAAAAGAAATCAACTCACTAGCATCTGAAGACGACCCTCCCTGGGAGCCGTCACCCGATCCGGAGCGACCGCCACCACGACCACCTCCACCGCTATGTCGAGGCATATATAGCTATACTACTGAAATAATAGACATAAATTAGTATAATTAATTAAATTTCATTGTAATTATTATATATAATGATTGATTTTAGTTGTATAATATTTACAAAATACCAATTAATGAAGAAGTAGTACGTCGTCAAACCTGTCAGAATCAAAATCATTTTCATCCTATGATTCTGTCTCTTCCTCTTCTGTATCAATTTCTTCCTCAGTATCATCTTCTACCATCACATACGGACTGACAACCACATCTTCTTCCACTTTGTCAACATCGAGTACGTTAACGACATCATCAACCAACACATCGTCATCATATAGCATAACGTGGCTGGGATTGCTAACTTATTCTTGCAACGGGTCATCCGTTCCAGATAGATTAGTACCATCAAATGACAGAGTCTTCGTTGTCACAACTGTATATAAGGGGTTTTATAATTTACGACATTAGGGGCGTAGTACACTTGAGTTGCTTGGCTGGCTAACACAGATACGTCATCAGATTGTAAATTCAATTTATATCTACTGTGATGATTATATTACGATCAACTTTAACACCATTTACAGTATCAAACCAACAACACTTAAATGTAATGACCTTTTTAGCCCCTGGATAATTGAGCACAACCACTTCCTATAATCTTCCATAGTATTTGGACTCGGAATCTCCATAACAACTTCCCAACACGACAATGCCAGAGTTAACTGATGTCAATTCATTCAAGTCATTAACCTTGAATCTATACCCATTCACGATACAACCTGAAAATGAACTAATAAGTTTGTACGGGCCTAAAATGACATCTCTAAAACACTCATAAGCGTTCTCTTCTACGACCGACCTTCTCTTAAACCACTGGTGAAAATTTGCATTACTGAATGCTTCCATCTGTGATTCTGTCAACCCCTGGTTTGAAGCATGCGCTTCCAATTCGAATGAACTGCGTACAATAATATGTCAATTATTTAATTATTGATTAAGGTTAGATAAATCTTTTTCAACTTGTAATAATACATACTTGATGTACGATGATACTTCAGGCATATTTAGAAGCACGTATGTAGAGACAATCTTTAAATCTTTATCGGTTAGGTAAGCCTTCGTCTCATGTCCAAATGGTTTAGCTGGATAAGTGAATACAACTAACTCATCATCAGCACGACCAGACGGATCGTCAACCTCATTCTGACTTAGACGATTATGCTTCATTGCAACTACATCGTCAAAGTACAGAGATCAGAAGTTGACAAGCTCTTCCTCCGTATAGCGTTCGGCAATAGAACCCTCTACGCGAGCTTTATTTTTCACTTTCTGCTGTAATTGACGCATATACCTGAAATATGAAAGTATGTAATATTACCTGATAATTTAAATATAAAGATGACGAATATTGCACAATGTATGTGATATTACCTCTCAAATGGATACATCCATCGATATTGCACCGGTCCTCCAAGCTTAAGTTCATATGGCAGATGAATAGGCAAATGTTCCATACTATCAAAGAACCCCGGTGGTAAAATCATTTTGAGCTTGCACATTGTCAACACTTCTCCATCTGCTCCACATCATTATACCTTATAACAATTGAGCAAATATCCCGAAAGAAATTTGAAAGTGCGGTAAAAGTATCATTAATATTCATTGGTAACACCTCACGAAATGCTATTGGCATCAACTTCTGCATGAATACATGACAGTCGTGACTTTTGAACCCAGTAATTTTCAACTGCTCAACCTCAGTACAACGAGATATGTTAGAAGCATATCCATCTGGGAGCTTCAATGCGCTAAGCCACTTGCAAATGTTTTCAACCTATTGCTTGGTAAGACAAAATGGAGCTTTTGATTTTGTGTTAGGTCAAAGCCACAATTCACGCCTGATATTCATTTCTTCCAAGTCTTTACGTGCTTTATCATTGTCTTTTGTTTTACCACTCGTATCTAGTACGGTGTAAAATAAGTTCTCAAATACATTCTTTTCTGTATGCATAACTGATAAGTAGGTTTTTTACCTACTTATCCGGTACCTGTTACTTGAATTAGTTTCTTAAAATCATGTTTCCTAGTTACTTTTCATGCATTTCTGTTCATTTTGTAGATCATATGCTTGGGAACGATGTGAGCGACTATTGGTATGAAAACGTAAGGAAAAGAAATTCGGACATCATTTGGGCATTCATGTTAATTTTATGATCTTGGCTTGGAACTTTGATAATGATGTAGATCATCTTCTTAGCTTTCCGGAACATCTTGAATCATTCCAATCGGAGTTCGGATGCTAGAGTTATGACCTTTGTACCAACGGACGTCAAATTTTAATGTTTTGGATGGCCATTTGCATAGCTATCACTCCAAACCCAATTTCAGCCTTCATCCGTCCATCATTTCTCAATTGTCAAAAAATGAAAGTTGTAGATCTCGTCGAGAGCTTTGATTTGATAGATGGCAGGCCCCATAAATCTTTCCGGATCAAAAGTTATGGCCGTTTTACCAGAGGACACTACATCAGAAAACCATTGGCGCGGGTGCGCGAATTTATAGTGCATTTCCTGCGCGGCCGCGCGAGTCCCTAGACCAAAAAACGTGTTTTGCTACTTTAGCGCGGACGCGCCTAACTCCATGCCATTCAGTAGCGGTAAGGCCACTTACGAAGTTGACTAGAGTTGACTTTTTTACTAAACAGTAAATTAGAGCATAACTTGGAGGGGGGGGGGGGGGTGTTCAATGAGGGCTTATAAATTAGACGTAGTGTCATTGTAAAAGGGATTCCTCCCCTTGGGGGATCACGTAGCTAATATTACTTTCTTTTCTTTACTTTCAATATTAGAATATAGTAGATTAGAGTAGTTGTTTTCTAGAACTGATTAGGTCTGAAGATTTGGAGCAATTTGGATAGCATAATAGAGTCAAACTTGGAGCAAGAGAACATATTTGCAATTCAACTTTCTCCTCTTATTTTCTCTTTGCTTTTTATTTGTATTCTTATGATGTTATTTCAATTTATGGATGCTGGATTTGATTCAACTATGAGTTAAACTTTGTTTTGGGATTGCAATGGATTTATTGCCTAGTTTAATCTGATATACTTCATTGTTAGCCTTATTGATTGTTATGGGATTGTCTATTAATATTCATGCTTATTTTCTTAGTTGATTGGCCATCAATTACTGTGATAATCCTTATGGACTTGAAAGACAAAGTACGGGTTTAGATCTGATCTTGATAGCTTGTATTTGTATGTTCTACAAGGTGATTGAATGTATGATTTGTGCTTAGGATAGACATATACCGAGGCATTGCTCGTAGTCAATTGAGTATTTGGGCTTAAACCCTAATTACTTGTAAATCACATAGACATATAGTGGTTTAGGTAATGTGGGTGTTCATGTGTATTCTATCAATTGTGGATTATATGTGATATGGGTATGATACATTGAGATATGGTTGTACTTTACTTTCGTGTTCTCGACTAGAAATCTAGTGCAAGTAATTTGGCTTAACATGGAGTGCATTGATTTAAATGATTCAATAGATGAAATTGTGATCTCAGGTCTTCATTATCTAGTCTCACTCTAGGAATAGTTAGGTTTATTTAATTTCATAGTTTAAATATAAAATATCAAATCATTCGTTTAAATTAGAGTGAAATGGTTATGGGCTAGTGCTTGGTGAACTTTATTAGTTAATTCTCCGTGGGAACGATATTTTACTTACTCTTTATTACTTGTTGACCGTGTACACTTGCACACATATATTGATCGGTAAAACGACCAACAAGTTTTTGGCACCGTTGCCGGGGAATTATTTTAATAATTTTTGCCAACATTAATTTCAATCAAATTGGTCTTAATTTAAACATTTTTATTTTGTTTTAATTATCTTCTTATATTTCTCTCTTTTCTGGTACCATGGGTGACTTTGCTTATCAATGGCCTTATGCAAATATGACTCAACCAAGGAACACAAGAACTGAAGGACTAAATGTATTTTCTACACTGTCAGCACAAATTGCAACACTTTCGGAGAGGTTGGATGTTCTTGCAGCCCAACATACTCGAGAGATAGCAGTTATATGTGAATATTATGTTGGCGAGCATCCGAGTTATCAGTGCAACATCGGGGTTGGACAAGTACAGTTTAGGGGTGATTACTCCAACAACCATGCTAATCCCAATTATCATCAAGGTTGGGGGTATCACCCATATTCTGAATGGAGTTATAACTATCAAGAACAATACTATGTCCCAAGTCCAACACATCCATCGAATTTCGCATATCCACCTCTAATGCAACAAGAAAAAAAATTTAAGGTTGAAGGAATTCATGTCAAAAAGCATAGCAGACCATGAAGAGATGATGATGAGTCAGGAGTTAGCAAGCCAAAATCATAACAGACAGATGGAACAACTCATTAACTCTTCGATGAATGGTCCTCAATACATGGATTTCAAAACTGAACAAGATAATTCAAGATTAGAGGATTTGTGGTTTAAATTTATAGCATCAACTGAGGAGAAGATTATTGAGCAAGAGAGGTCAATTAGAAATCTTCAGAATCAAATGGATCAAATGTTTGAAGCCTTAAACAATCGCCCTCCAACCAATTAGTGCTATGACATGGACGATGAAACTGATGGAAATCCAAAAGTGTATGTGAGACCCCAGATTTTATAAATAAAGATTTAAATTTCTCGAATTTTTTTTTTGAATATTAAGGTGTGGATTTGAGATAATGTTATAGTTGTGGGTAATATTTACAAATTTTACAAAGTATGCAAGTTGTCATATTATATTTGATTGGTCGGGGATTATTCATTTTAGCAGGGAATATTCGTACAACGGCGCAATCATTGGTGAACCCTACAACAGAATTATTGTCGGATTGAGAAAACGACAAAAGTATTTTTATAAAATAACGGTGAAGTTTTTCTTGTTGATCTTGTTGAACTACTCGGTAGTAAGTAAAACAACGATGTCTGGCGTGGTTGAATAGTAGTACTACCGGTATTGATTATTGATGCTTACGTGAGAAGTCATTCGGTCTTGTTCAATTATTGCTATAGTAATTGTTGCATAGTATCTCACGTTATTTGATTTAATTATTGTCGATATTTTATATATTGTTAAAATCAATAATTGAGGCGACAAAGTTATTAATATTATTATTTGCAATATTAACGATGTCTAGAAGTTACATCGAGGAGAGGTTTGGTCAACTAATTGCTTGGCTACCGATAGGGAGAAATCCTTATTGGAAAGCCCCTCTTTCTGGGAAGCGACACAGTGATTAATATTGTGAATTATAATAAAGATGATAAATGTTGTTAAAATTATTAAGGTGATTTTTATAATGTTTGCTTATTTTATGGATTCCTATTTACCCATTTTTCAAAATATCTAGAGAAAATTTTTTTATAAAGGTGGGGCCCACATGTGGGGACCACATATAGAACCCACATGTGATGTATATGAAATCTGAAAATTGGGTTGGGAGGAAAATGTTATATATATATATATTTGATAGTGAATTTTGGTGGATGAAAGTTTTATTATTTTATATATATATAATTGATAGTGGATTTTGGGTGGAGGAAGTGTTATTATTATATATATATTTGATAGTGGATTTTGGTGGAAGAAAGTTTTATTATTTTATATATATATATTTGATAGTAGATTTTGGTGGAGGAAAATTTTATTATATATATATATATATTATATTGTATTTAAAAGTTTTATGGACCGTCCGATTAAAAGTGAATCAATCTAGATCGTTCATAAGTTAGTTACTATGCATTCCATTTTTTCTATAAATAGAAGCTCATTCCTTCATTATTTCTTACAAATTTACTGAAACTCCACAGAGAGAAATTATAGAGAAACTATAGAAAAGTATTCTGCTACTTCCCTATTCTTATATTCAATTTCTTTTACGGTAAGAGATATTATTCTTTTGTATTCACGAAGAGAACTTCTGTTATTCTATTTCTTTATTATTCTGTTGGAATAACCTGTATACGCGGAATACCCTATACTTGGTGACATTCTTCTATTATTCTGTATTTATTATTACGCCGGAATATCTTATCTGCTTTATCTGTGGGACTGGTTCCATCATTTATTATTACGCATTTATTATTACATTGGAACATCACGCCGGTGTGAATTTCATCCGACACGGTTACGTTATTTAGTATTATGTTGGAATAACACTGCCTATATCAAGTACCGCATGCATGGTGATTTCTATTGTTATTCCATTCTTTCTTATTATGTTGTAACATCACATCGGTGTAATTTTCACTTGACTGGTTCCGATTATTATTATTCTATTGGAATAACTTTGTCATCTGCGGCAACCGCATGCATGGTGATATCTTTTGTTATTCCATTCTTTATTATACTCGGTTGGTTAAAGTTTTGACTTCTATACTCCATGAAATTAGTGGAATATCCTTGATATTTACGCTTCATCCGATAGATCTTTTCATGAAAATATTCTTACGAGCATTCTTGAATTTTACTCTACAAAGCAAAAGATCATGTTGACAATTTGTGCGTTATTGGTTCTGGATAAATTAATTCTTGAACTTGTTTAATTGAATTCTTATATCATTGTCATCATCCTCATGTTTATGTTATGTTGAAAGTCATCTGTATTCAGTAAAGGTGCATAGATGGACTTGGTATGATTATGACCGAGGATTATTCGGTATAATCATGACCGTAATGTTACAAATGATGTGAAAATTAAAAGTCCTCATTGGCCGTAGTGCATTGATGGGCGGTTTTTGGTATGATTATGGCTATGGATTCTCTTGACGAGGAGCAAAGATGAATTATTTTATGGCATGATCGGGATAGTTGATGAAAACACGATTATCTTTGGCGTAGTGCATGGATAATTCGTGGTCGTGATCTTAAAGAATATCCTTGCTTTGTAGTGTAGGGATGATTTAATGATGTGGATTATTTATTAAAATTTGAGTCTCGGTGATAAAAGTGATGAAAAACTTCTTAAATCATAAAAGATAGTAGATTTTATTCTCTACTTGACTCTTTTAATGGATTGCTTGATCCAGCTGCAGATTAAACTTGATGTCTATTGTATTTTATCGGTTTAACATTGTTGGAGGCTAATGATAATTTATTACGCATTATCTTAGTCATAATATTTCTTCTTTGGGCTTGTTGAGCTCACCTTTCTTTCACTTTATTCTCTTGAGGAAATGAGAAGCGTGGCTGGACTAGTCGGGGAATGGAGTGATGGTCCTAGATGGTGCATTAGTAGTCCTCACTATTATGTGAAATAGTGTGATAATAATTGTAATGAGGACTCCTTTTGAGTTTGTATAATCTCTAGTACACAATATTTGTATTCAAACTCACAGTTTATGTTTTGTCGTATTATACACGACAGTTGTATAATTAAGTTTGTATTTGAATTCTGTACCATGTAAGTGGCGACCCAAGATGGGTGATGTATACCCTATTTTGGGGGCATCACAGTTGGTATCAAAGCTTAGGGACATGATCCCTGGCTAGGATGTGAGACTAGAACTAGGAGGGGAGAGACGGGGAATTCCTTCGCTAGTATGACCTACCTAAGTTTTTTTGGTATTTAATTGGTCGGTCAAAGTATATGGATAATATGTTATATGTTAATGAACCTTTGTTTTGTGACAGTATCTGAAAATGACATCCGAGAATGTTGAGAATAGCAATGGAGGACAAGAGACCGTTGAGTCTCCACATATCAATAATTAGGAGAATGTGCATCAGGAAGGTGACAATCCTCATGTAAACAACAACACTGATCAATTGACGAACGATGGTATGTTCAAGAGCTTTTTAGAATTCATGCAACATCAGGCGAATGAGGCTCCTGTTCATAATGCAGGAGGAAACAATGGCAACCCACGATTGGTCACCGCTAAGCAGTTCAAGGAGCTGGGACCACCGGAGTTTTTGGGAAAGCTAGAACCACTTAAGGCGGAGACGTGGTTAAATTAGATCACCAAGATATTTGATGTCTTGGGATGCTCCGAGGAGCAAAAGGTTCCCTTTGCCACCTTTATGTTGCGTGAAGAAGCAGATCATTGGTGGGAATCTGTAAAACGTACCCAGACTGACGCATTCAAGATGTCTTGGGAGAAGTTCCAAGAGCTGTTCAATGACAAGTACTTTCCAGAAAGTATTCGTCACATGAAGGAGGTGGAGTTTATCAAGTTAGATCAAAGCAACATGACCGTGTCGCAATACGAGGCTAAGTTTGCGGAGTTGTCCCGATTTGCATCCCATTTAGTCGATAATGAGGAGCGAATGGCGCGAATATTTCTGCGAGGTTTGAAACCTGATATACGCCAATACCTCATTTCTCATAAACTTTGTTTATATTCAGATATTGTGAATAGGGCTCAGTTAGTGGAGCGCGATAATGAGTCATCACAACCAAAAGGTAATGGCCAGCAACACGATAATAATCATACCGGTAGCAACGGCCATCGGAACAATGGTAACCATCACGGGGTAAATTATCATGCCAAGGATGGTAACCACTTCGGTAGTAGTCATGGCGAAGATAATAGAAATGGACATTTCAAGAAGTGAAGGTTCAATAATGATGGAAAGACAGCAACACCAACACCCATTTCAAAGGAAGAAGAACGACCACCGGTCGTATGTTTCAAATGCGGACAGGAGGGACACATCCGTTCAAACTGTACGCAGCAATCCAAAGCGTGTTTTAATTGCAGAAGAGAAGGTCACCTAGATCGATTTTGTCGTATGGTGAAGTCAAGTCCAGCTGGGATAGTGATGCCAAAGGATGTCCCAGACAAGCCAAAGCCGGTAGTTTAAGAGTGGGCGTTTTTTTCTCTTGACGAGGAACCTGAATAAAATTATCACGGGTATGTTAGTCATAAACTCTTGCGAAGTCTATACCGTGTTAGATACCGGATCTACTCACTCTTTTATTTCACCTAGTTGTGTTCAATGTTTAGATTTAACTCTGGAGAAGTTAGACTTTGATGTATCTGTTGAAACTCAGTTGGGAGAAACCTTCGTTACCTCCACTATTTATAAATCTTATTCAAATCAACACTTTCACATTACCTGTCGATCGTATCTCTTTGAAAATAATTGCCTTTGATGTGATTTTTGGAATTAATTGGTTAACTACTCATCATCTTTTTCGTAAGGTTGTTAGTATTCATATTCCTAACCGACCTGTTATGCGAATTCAAGCAACCAAACCACTAAAGTCAATCATGGTCATATCAAGCCATAAGTAAAGAGCCCCGATTCTTTCGTTGTTGACTTCCTTGTCTGGAATGCACCGAAGCCAGACTTTCTGTAGGCGACGTCGTGAATGACGATGGCAAGTTAATAGGTATCAATGTAATGTACTATCCTAGTCTTGGATGAGAGTCACAGTTTTGAATGGTATTTCTATTGTTAATAAATTTCCTGACGTATTCTTGAAGAATTCTTAGCCTACCCCTAGAGCGTGAAATCGAATTTTATATTGACCCCAGTACAAAATCCATTTCTTAAACCCTCAAATATTTCTTTACGTAAAACGAATGTATCATGCGCCAAAGAAGTTGGCTCGAGCTGTTGAAGATTACGATCGTACCATTCAATATCATCGTCGAAAAGCGAACGTGGTAACTGATGCGTTGAGTAGAAGATCGTATGCATTTACTGAAAGTAGTATGCACACAAGCCAATCATGTTTGATGATAAAGCATATACTTTGTAACAATCTTATTCATTTATTAATAAAAAGTATTAATTTATTAAAGGCTTTTAATTATCTACATGATGCTGTTTTATAATATGTGATAAACCCATAGTTTTAAGCAATGCTTTTAGAATAATGATGATGATCATTCTAATGAGATCTAAATTCTTAGAAAGCTTAAAACTAAAATAGTTCCCAATCATTGGATTACTAAATTGGGGATTAGTGAATCCGGATAGATTGGTACATACGTTCTTGCTCATTGGATGAGGATGATTGATCTCGTGATCATCCGTGTGGAGACACTAAAGCAAGTATGTAGGTGCTTATTGGAGAATAAGTTCCTTTGAACGTGGCTCGCTAAGGAATACCTAATGGAGTTTTATTTGCTGTCAATAGGAATTCTCAAGTGATAGTAGTACAAGTAATCCTTGGACTTGAGATCATCATAGTATCTTGTGTATGATGAGTTATACTTTGACTTATTCCTTAAGACCCTTAGGGTATATCAAAAGGTATGCTTGGGTATAATAAGTTATACATGGAGATAATGTATGATCAATAAAGAATCTACCACTTCTAATAAAAAGAGAAATGTCTATGTGATTCGATAAATGACAACCCAAGAGTCCTTGGTTAAAGCGAGAATGAAATTAGAAAGGAGTTTCTAATTTACATTATTTGAGTTGTGCATTTAAGGATCGAAATACATATAATTAAATAAAATAAGACTTGACAAAGTAATTCCATGTCTTATATTTAATTGGGACATTGTATGGTGGAAGGATTGAATTGTCACGGTAACTATTTACTCAAAGGTTCTTTTATGATTAATGTTGAAATCTATATTATCCGGAAAGTCGTTGATCGCTGGGGGAGGCTTATCCCTATTGTAGAATAAATATTATTTATTTAAATAAATTAATTGTTTAATTTATTTATTTAAATAAGATTAGAATTATTCTAATTGATTTATTCACAATAGGTTTAATATGGAGAACCTAAAGGGTCACACCATAAAAGGAAGAATAATTATTTAAGAAGTTAATGGCATAATCGTAATAATATGTTAAGTATATTTAATTTAATCTATGGTGATAGAATAAATTAAATAGCTTAATATTTATTATTTAATATTTTAGAAATATTAAATATAAATTAATAAGAGGAGTCTTATTAATATTATTACAATTATTATTATTTTAATTTCTAAAAGAGTTTAGGAATTAATTTAATATAAGTACTCTCATTTATTCCTAATTGAATTAGGAAGAAAAATTAGTGAAAGGAGTTTAATTAATTATCCCTAATAAGATTAGGGAGCTTAATTAATTTAAAGAATTTAATTAATTAAATAAAACTCAATTCCTTAATTGTTAAGGTGGGTTGCCCACATCTATAAATAAGAGGAGTCTTATTATAGGTGGGGGAGTTGTTGACTTTTATAACGACATAATTCCAATTGGTTGAAGAGTACGCCATTTTTCTATAGAGATAGGAAAAACTAGGGTTTGAGCCAATACCCCTTCTTCTTGAATCTTTATTTTTCCTTGGTGGATCACCTCTAGAGGCCAAACATATGGGTGGCTAACGTTGATCAAAGGAAGGAATCAAACCGGTGGATTCAAGTTGAAGCGAAAGGATTTGGAGGTGAACTTGTACACGAGGAAGCTCGATCTTGAGGGTATGATTTTATTCTTTATCTTTTCGTTTAATTAATAATTATGCATAAAGGGTGATCCGGGTATATGGTTTATAAATTTAAAAAACTCGATTTTGCGTTTAGCATTATTTTGCAATTTGATTGCGTTCTTGAATATTACAAACCTAACAGTGGCATCAGAGCCAAACCTTTATGTGAATTATTAATTATTTTAATTTGATATGTATATTGATATGTGTTTAGAACAATTTAATTGGGCATAATTTTATTGTATGAAATTTAATAATAAAAAAAAAAAATCGCGGAATTCGTTTTGTGCTCTGTCCACGTGGTTAATTAGGTTATATATATATATATATATATAACGGTGGTGATTTTCATTCTTCGGTTAAGTATTATGTTGTTAATTACATAAGTGAAACCATGTAATATCAGGATGAATAATGAATCAGGATCACACTTTTTCGGTTTTATATATTTATGATTACTTATATGTATTATATATATAATATATATTACTAGTAATATATATTATGTATATGTAATATATATTTTAATAATTTTATAATTAAAATAAAAGTTTATTTTAATTTAAAAATAAAAGTTTATTTTATATTAAAATATAAAGTTTATTTTAATTTTAAAATTAAATTTCATGCTTAACTAATTAGAGTTGGAATTGGATTCCATGATAACTAATTGGAGTTGAAATTGGATTATATTTTTTCTTAAATAAAGGAGTTTATTTAGATATGAAATAAGATTTCATATTATTCAAAATAAAGGAGTTTATTTGTGAATAGGAAAGAGAATCCATGTTTCCTTAAATAAAAGAGTTTATTTAAATATGAAATAAGATTTCATATTATTCAAAATAAAGGAGTTTATTTGTGAATAGGAAAGAAAATCCGTGTTTCCTTAAATAAAGGAGTTTATTTAAATATGAAATAAGATTTCATATTATTCAAAATAAAAGGAGTTTATTTGTGAATAGGAAAGAAAATCCGTGTTTCCTTAAATAAAGGAGTTTATTTAAATATGAAATAAGATTTCATATTATTCAAAATAAAGGAGTTTATTTGTGAATAGGAAAGATAATCCGTGTTTCCTTTAATAATTTTTTTTATATATGAAATTGGATTCCATAATTAATTAAAATAAAGGAGTTTATTTTGATTAAAGATTTTGATTAAAATAAAATAGTTTATTTTATTCAAAATTAGATAAATTAAAATAAAATAGTGTTATTTTGATTTAAATTTGGATTAAAATAAAGGAGTTTATTTTGATTCAAAATAGATTTTATACTAACTAAATTTGCCCATTAAATGTTATCAATATATATATTAAATATTTATTATTCATATGATGAATGTTATTTATTGATGCATATGATGATGTGTATGATAATAAATGGGATTGATTATGGACTATTGACTAATGCGATTGGATTTTATTTTAGTTGGATGCATGAATGTATGAGTTTTATTAAATGGGATTCTGCGTACCTCGTCTTCTCTAATTTTTCTTAATGTAAATTCTATTCCCCTCTATGTACTTTCCCTTGAATTGGCGATCAAGGTTTCTATTTATTTTAAATAGTTTTGTAATAGGAATAGTTAGAATTATTTTGAAGAATTGGAGATCAAGGGACAAGAAGCGCTTGAAGACCCGTTTGTAATGGAGCCCGGGTTTAAATGTAATAGTTATATTTAAATGTTATTTCTTGCACCCCTAGGGTTTGACCTTTTGGTTCACTTGGTGGCTCTAGTGAACCAAACTAGAAAAAAAGTCCATAATCAATCCGGGTAGAATATAGTATTCTATATGTGCATGCTTATACTATATATATTATATATTATGCAAACATGCTTCGCATGTTCATTAATATGACGCGTATTTTATATATATATATATATGTGCATGCTGGCTAAACAAGATGAGACAAATTAATAACAAAACCCTCAATTTTTATATTAAGTCCTAAGCGTTCAAAGTTATTTGGAATATCGAGCGTTAAGCTTTTCTAGCATGATAAAATTAATAGAGTATTAAATATTTAATATAAGTTTGTTGTGTCACCACAAGGCAAGTATTAAGTATTTAAGATGTTAATTTATCACATTTGATGCTTATAAAGAAAAATGAACAATATTGTTTTGTTGTGTCACCACAAGGATGATATTTTTCTTTTTTGAATATATGGAGTGCTAGGTCGGACTTAACTTGGATAATTTTGATTCGGATGTGCCACCACTTGATCAAAATAATCTAAGAGGCAAAAGAAAAGGAGTTGCATAGTTGATGTAATTGACAAAAGTTGTCTACCTATTTATTTATATATAGTTTGTTGTGTCACCACAAGGCTATATACATTTGAAATGGGATCCTTATTCTCACTAGCAAATCTTTAATTAGATTTTGCCGAACTATATAAGTGAGGGTAATATAGTTTGAAGAAAATAGTGGGAGATACCAATTTAAAACAAGACCTAAATTATTTTGTTTATTAATAAAAGAATGTATGTTAAAATGTTGTTAAATACAAATTCATTTACAGAATTTTACAATGTCTAAAATTACTATCACTGCGAAGCATATTAGATGCTAAATTAACCAGACCAAATTAAACGGATTAGTTAAGGAATTTGAGAATAGTTCTCATGGCTGAAAAGTTATCTTATGTCCTTAATACGCCTATCCCTGCAATGGTTGCAGACAATGCCTCTGAGGAAGAGATTGCTACTTTTAGAAAGTGGCAAGATGATGGACAGTTGGCTCAATGCATCATGCTCGCATCCATGAGTAACGAGCTTCAGCGTCAGCATGAAACTATGGATGCTCCTACTATATTCCGGACATCCAGTAGTTGATGGTGAGGAAAGTTAAGACTGATAGATATCAGATATCTAAGGAGCTCTTCCGATCTAGAATGGCCAATGGCACTACTGAAGATGAGATAAAAGTCCTTAACATTATCAATTTGATTGATCAATTAGACAACGAGTTTTGTCATGGATGGAGCGTTGAGCCAAGATTTGATCTTGCACTCACTCCGGACTCCTTTCATTAATTGTTGTGAATTTTTCATATGAACAAGCTAGATATCGGCCCTCATTGATTTGCTTAACATATTGAAAAATGTTGAGAGTCACTTTCCAACCAAGAAAGACCATGTCCCTCTTTTGGTAGGGGCCAAAGGATCTTACGAAAAGAAGAACGATTCAAAGAAGGTAAATGTAAAGGCGTAAACAAATGATAATAAGAACAAAAGCGATATGGATAGCAAAGGAGCTTGCTTCCATCGCAATAAGCTGGACACGGAAAGAAAGCATGAGAAGCATCTTGCGAGAGGCTAACCAAAGAAGCTTAGTGAAGTTTGACATATATACGATTTTTGTTCATGATTGAAATAAATTTTTCTTTAAGTCAAGGTTCTACTTGGGTATTGGATACCGACTTTGGTTATCATAAATATAGATTTATGAAGGACCAAGTAAGTAGAAAGTTAAACAAAGATAAGTAATCCTATGTGTGGAAAATGAAGCAAAGGTTCTTTGCATTAGCTATAGAAACTTATAGTTTGAAGACCGCTTACTAGCAAATCTATTAAGTCAATAAGTTTGTTATTGTATTCCAATTCTTGTTAGAAACATTATTTCCATTTTATTGTTGGACAATAAATCTTTGGTATTATAATTAAGAACAATTGTTGTTTCTATTTATAATAATAATGTTTTGTATAGAACTGGAATATTACTTAATAAATTTTGTATACTTGACTTACATGAAAATAATTTTACAAATTGAACAAACTAGTATAAAAAAAGGAGATGATCATTCAAAGAGTTGAATGTGTGTATTTGCTGAAATACAAATGTGAATTATTTGAAAGGTTCAAAGAATTCAAAAGTGAAACAAATTGGCAAAGTATTAAGATTCTTTGATTAGATCAAGGAATAAATACTTGTGCAATAAGTTTCTTGATCATCTCAAATGGTTTTTTCATAATGGACACATCCTGATACGCAATAATTGATTGATGTATCGAAAGGAAAAATCATACCTTGTTGAACATGGTACGGTCCAAAATGATTTTACCGAGCATTCCAAAGATCCTTACGGGATAATGTCCTAGAAATGGGTGCATATCTACGTAAAAGGTAACCTCAAAATCCATTTCAAGACTCCATAAAAGTTATGGATGAGGAGGATTCCTAATCTTAAGTATGTTAAGATAAGGGGTTGTCAACTTATGTGAAAACGGTTTCAAAGGATAAGCTTGGGACAAGATTTGACAAGTGTCGATTTGTAGGACATCCTAAAGTAAGTTTAGGGTATATGTTCTATAATTCTACTTAGCAAAAGGTGTTTGTTGTAAAACACGCTGCCTTCTAAGATAAAGGTGTTTATCATTGAAGGGGCTAGTGGGAGGATAATAGATCTTGAAGAGCTCAAGAACCACAAAACACTATAAGTCAAATAAGAGGAACCTATAGATGTACTCTATTGTGTACCAACCTAGAATCGTAAATCGGAATAGTACCAAGATACCTAGGAGGTATGGATTCATCATAGATGATGATGACGAGGTACTCATCATGTAAGATGATGATCCAGTTACATACGATGAGGTAAAAGTTCTAGTGTGTACAAAAGGGACGAAGGGGGCTTAGTGACATTCCTAATATTATATATTGATATACTACGGATAAGAAATGACATACTAATGCTACAATCAGTAAAGATAAAATTGTCTAAACATTCCTCCATGAATGATTTGGAAGAGTATCTTAATTGGGGATATAAATCTATATAGATAGATTTAAGAGGATGCTCGACTTAACCCAAGGAACGTATATTCATTTGATGCTAAAGTCGTTTAGCATGGCAAACTCCAAGAGATGTCTCATGTCGATGAGCTATGGAGTGTATCTCTCTTAATAGTCCCCACAAACTATTAAAAGAAGAGAGATCGCATGAGTGACAATCATGTATGCAATGAAATATACGAGACACGATGTTGATCGGTCACCATATTATGGAGAAGTTCACTATGAGTCGGTGAAAACATCTTAAAGTGCTTAACCAAAGCACTAAGGATGTGATCATATTCATGGTGGGTCTAAATTAAAACTAGAGGGCTTAACAAACTCAAGTTTTAGCATGACAGAGCGAGAGCGACGAGAAAAATCCACTTTAAGGTAAAGGGTTACCTTGAGCGATTGGTGCAATGAATTGGAAAGGTTCCAAACAAAGAAAGAGTTCTTTGGTTTAGTGATAAAGACAAAGTATATAGTCGTAAATGAAGGTCGCAAGTTGATTGTTTGGATGATAAGTTCATTACAGAACTAGGAAAAGTTCGTAAGTCTCATCTTGGATCTAAACATGTGTTGTGGCACTTTCATTTGATTATTAGAATCATTGAAAGTTGGGAAATCACTATAGAGATAGTGGACTCTCATGAACAACATTACATATCCATTAACTAAAGCTTATCCAACAGCAGGATAATCGTCACTTAGAGAAGAAGAGTATGAGATACCATGGCGATTGGCTTTAGTGCAAGTGGGAGATTGAAAGTAGTATGCACACAAGCCAATCATGTTTGATGATAAAGCATATACTTTGTAACAATCTTATTCATTTATTAATAAAAAGTATTAATTTATTAAAGGCTTTTAATTATCTACATGATGTTTGTTTTATAATATGTGATAAACCCATAGTTTTAAGCAATGCTTTTAGAATAATGATGATGATCATTCTAATGAGATCTAAATTCTTAAAAAGCTTAAAACTAAAATAGTTTCCAATCATTGGATTACTAAATTGGGGATTAGTGAATCCGGATAGATTGGTACATCGTTGCTTTGCTCATTGGATGAGGATGATTGATCTCATGATCATCTGTGTGGAGACACAAAGCAAGTATGTAGGTGCTTATTGGAGAATAAGTTCTTTGAGCGTGGCTTGCTAAGGAATACCTAATGGAGTTTTATTTGCTGTCGATAGGAATTCTCGAAGTGATAGTAGTACAAGTAATCCTTGGACTTGAGATCATCATAGTATCTTGTGTATGATGAGTTATACTTTGACTTATTCCTTAAGACCCTTAGGGTATATCAAAGGGTATGCTTGGGTATAATAAGTTATACATGGAGATAATGTATGATCAATAAAGAATCTACCACTTCTAATAAAGAAGAGAAATGTCTATGTGATTCGATAAATGACAACCCCAAGAGTCCTTGGTTAAGGCGTAATGAAATTAGAAAGGAGTTTCTAATTTGCATTATTTTGAGTTGTGCATTTAAGGATCGAAATACATATAATTAAATAAAATAAGACTTGGACAAGAATTCCATGTCTTATATTTAATTGGGACATTGTATGGTGGAAGGATTGAATTGACGTAGAACTATTTACTCAAAGGTTCTTTTATGATTAATGTTGAAATCTATATTATCCGGAAAGTCGTTGATCGCTAGGAGGCTTATCCTATTGTAGAATAAATATTATTTATTTAAATAAATTAATTGTTTAATTTATTTATTTAAATAAGATTAGAATTGTTCTAATTGATTTATTCACAACCTAGGTTTAATATGGAGAACCTAAAGGGTCACACCATAAAAGGAAGAATAATTATTTAAGAAGTTAATGGCATAATCGTAATAATATGTTAAGTATATTTAATTTAATCTATGGTGATAGAATAAATTAAATAGCTTAATATTTATTATTTAATATTTTAGAAATATTAAATATAAATTAATAAGAGGAGTCTTATTAATAATATTATAATTATTATTATTTTAATTTCTAAAAGAGTTTAGGAATTAATTTAATATAAGTACTCTCATTTATTCCTAATTAGATTAGGAAGGAAAATTAGTTAAAGGAGTTTAATTAATTATCCCTAATAAGATTAGGGAGCTTAATTAATTTAAAGAATTTAATTAATTAAATAAAACTCAATTCCTTAATTGTTAAGGTGGGTTGCCCACATCTATAAATAAGAGGAGTCTTATTATGGGTAGGGGAGTTGTTGACTTTTATAACGACATAATTCCAATTGGTTGGAGAATACGCCCTTTTTCTATAGAGATAGGAAAAACTAGGGTTTGAGCCAATACCCCTTCTTCTTGAATCTTTATTTTTCCTTGGTGGATCACCTCTAGAGGCCAAACATATGGGTGGCTAACGTTGATCAAAGGAAGGAATCAAACCCGGTGGATTCAAGTTGAACGCGAAAGGATTTGGAGGTGAACTTGTACCTGAGGAAGCTCGATCTTCAAGGGTATGATTTTATTCTTTATCTTTTCGTTTAATTAATAATTATGCATAAAGGGTGATCCGGGTATATGGTTTGTAAATTTTTAAACTCTGATTTTACACGTTTCCGCATTATTTTGCAATTTGATTGCGTTCTTGAATATTACAAACCTAACATTTACAAGTGCGAATATACGAACCCACGTGAAGATAACGAATATACGATTAGAATCGACTGTAATCGATAAAGTTAAAGTCATTCAACCTACATACTCAGAGCAGATGAATGAAGAAGGTTCAAGAGCGCGTTATTCTAGAAGTAAGAGTTGCTGAAGAGAGGAAATCTCAACCCTCGATTTAATTGGCCCATTTGAAATCCTCGATTGAGTAGGAACTGTGGCTTATAAACTCGTTTTACCGCCAAGTATGTCGCGTGCTCATAACGTTTTTAACGTATCAATGTTACGTAAATATGTGGATGACCCAAACCACATTATTGATTTAAAATTGGACGAGATAGCGGATGATTTAACGTATGAGGAGATACGTGTTAAAATCTTGGATAAAAAGGATTATATTCGACACTCAAAGGTTATACCTCAAGGGTTAGAATTGGAAGTGAAGTCAAGGTATCCTCACCTGTTCGGCATACCAGGTACGTACGTAAATTTCGAGGGCGAAATTCCATAAGGAGGGGAGATTGTAAGACCCCAGATTTTATAAATAAAGATTTAAATTTCTTGAATTTTTTTTTTTGAATATTAAGGTGTGGATTTGAGATAATGTTATAGTTGTGGGTAATATTTACAAATTTTACAAAGTATGCAAGTTGTCATATTATATTTGATTGGTCGGGGAATATTCGTTTTAGCAGGGAATATTCGTACAACGGCACAATCATTGGTGGACCCCACAACAGAATTATTATCGGATTGAGAAAACGACAAAAGTATTTTTATAAAAATAATGGCGGAAGTTTTACCGTTGATACTATTGAACTACTCGGTAGTAAAAGTACAGTAATACGCGTGGTTGCATAGTAGCACACGGTATTGATTATTGATGCTTACGTGAGAAGTCATTAAGTCTTGTTCAATTATTGTTGTATTAATTGTTGCATAGTATCTCACGTTATTTGATTTAATTATTGTCGATATTTTATATATTGTTAAAATCAATAATTGAGACGACAAAGTTATTAATATTATTATTTGCAATATTAACGATGTCTAGAAGTTCACAAGGAGAGGTTTGGTCACCTAATTGCGCGCTGATAGGAGAAATCCTTATTCGAAAGCCCCTTCCCTGAAAACGACTTCTTTCGATTAATATTGTGAATTATAATAAAGATGATAAATGTTGTTAAAATTATTAAGGGGATTTTTATAAAGTTTGCTTATTTTATGGATTCCTATTTACCCATTTTTCAAAATATCGGTAGAAATTTTTTATAAAGGTGGGGCCCACATGTGATGTATGAAATCTAAAAATTGGGTTGGGGAGGAAAATGTTATTATTATTATATATATATATATATATATATATTTGATAGTGGATTTTGGTGGAAGAAAGTTTTATTATTTTATATATATATATATAATTAATAGTGGATTTTGGGTGGAGGGAAGTGTTATTATTATTATATATATATATATTTGATAGTGGATTTTGGTGGAAGAAAGTTTTATTATTTTATATATATATATTTGATAGTGGATTTTGGTGGAGGAAAATTTTATTATATATATATATATATTATATTATATTTAAAAGTTTTATGGACCGTCCGATTAAAAGTGAATCAATCTGGATCCTTCATGAGTTAGTTACTATGCATTCCATTTTTTTTATAAATAGAAGCTCATTCCTTTATTATTTCTTACAAACTCACTGAAACTCCAGAGAGAGAAATTATAGAGAAACTATAGAAAAGTATTCTGCTACTTCCCTACTCTTATATTCAGTTTCTTTTACGGTAAGGGATATTATTCTTTTGTATTCACGAAGAGAACTTCTGTTATTCCATTTCTTTATTATTCTGTTGGAATAACCTGTATACGCGGAATACCCTATACTTGGTGACATTCTTCTATTATTCTGTCTTTATTATTCTGTCGGAATATCATGTACGTCTTATACTGTGGGACTGGTTCCATCATTTATTATTCTCGCATTTATCTTTCGTTGGAACATCCGTATGCTTGTGAATTTCACCGACCGTTACGTTATTTAGTATTCATTGGAATAACTTCGTCTGTCGCGAAGTACCACATGCATGGTGATTTACATTGTTATTCCATTCTTTACTATTATGTTGGAACATCCCGCTTGCAAATTTACTACCGACCAGTTCTGTTATTATTATTTCATTGAATAACTCGCATCATGCTAAGTACCGCATACATGGTGATTTCTTTTGTTATTCCATTCTTTATTATACTCAAATTGGTTAAAGTTTTGACATCTATACTCCATGAAATTAATGGAATATCCTTGATATTTGCGCTTCATCCAAAGATATTTTTATGAAAATATTCTTCTGAGCATTCTTGAATTTTACTCTACAAAGCAGTATCATGTTGACAATTTGGACGTTATTGGTTCCTAGATAAATTAATTCTTGAACTTGTTTAATTGAATTCTTATATCATTGTCATCATCCTCATGTTTATGTTATGTTGAAAGTCATCTGTGGTCTGTAGTGCATAGATGGACTTGGTATGATTATGACCAGGGATTATTCGGTATAATCATGACCGTAATGTTACAAATGATGTGAAAATTAAAAGTCCTCATTGGCCCGTAGTGCATTGATGGACAGTTTTTGGTATGATTATGGCTATGGATTCTCTTCGACCAAGGGAGCAAAGATGAATTATTTTATGGCATGATCAGGACCGTTGATGAAAACACGATTATTTTTGGCCCATAGCGCATGGATAATTCGTAGTCGTGATACTAAAGAATATCCTTGGCCTGTAGTGCGGGGATGATTTAATGATGTGGATTATTTATTAAGATGAGTCTCAGCGATAAAAGTGATGAAAAACTTCTTAAATCATAAAAGATAGTAGATTTTATTCTCTACTTGACTCTTTTCATGGATTGCTTGATCCGCTGCAGTTAAACTTGATGTCTATTGTATTTTATCAGTTTAACATTGTTGGAGGCTAATGATAATTTATTCTGTATTATCTTAGTCATAATATTTCTTACTGGGCTTGTTGAGCTCACCCTTTCTTTCACTGTTCTCTTCAGGAAATGAGAACGTAGCTGGGACTAGTCGGGGAATGGAGTGATGGTCCTAGATGGTGCATTAGTAGTCCTCACTATTCTATGAAATAGTGTGATAATAATTGTAATGAGGACTTCTTTTGAGTTTGTATAATCTCTAGTGGACAATATTTGTATTCAAACTCACAGTTTGTTTTGTCGTATTATACACAACAGTTGTATAATTAAGTTTGTATTTGAATTCTGTACCATGTAAGTGGCGACCCAAGATGGTTGATGTATACCCTATTTTGGGGGCGTCACAGTGTACATACCTCTGAATGAACTGAAAGGAGTAGACATTGAGGAGACAACTGGGGGTATGGAAAATGAAGAACATGAGCTGAATTGTATAATACCCCAAGTGCCTTCTCAGTTAGAGTTGATAAATTCAGTGAACTTTGCACACTCATGTCCCCTTGGTAGTCACATCCAAAGCATGAATTTCTACAATTATGAGGCCTCTTACAAACCATGGTGGGCTGAGGAAGAGATAATAGAAGAAGAAAAGCCCGTTGTATCTTTTATGCCTCAATGCAAAAATCTATTCACAGATACAACGAGAGAAGCACCTAGCGATGCAATAGAACTAGGGACATCATATACATGAAATATGCTAGGTGGCTTCAATTCGAAGACTCTCGTGATGGGGAACCTACCAAAGCACATAGCGGTTCTAATGGATGGAGGGTTTTTAGCTTATCGTAGAGGAATTGGATAGTGATGTCAAGAAAAGAGTCCAGCTAACGGACTATAAACCGAGCGCTAGATGGGAGGCACCCCATCCAATCTTTCTCCCTCCTTATTTAATTCTTATTAACATTTCCATTTACTTCTTCTATGTTTAATTCTTCATGCTTTCCATATTTAGTAGATGTTTGATAATTATAAGTCTTAATAATAGTTTGATTGTGTCTCCTCTCAGGTTCAATCCAATTGCTATAAGCATCAGGGTCAAACAGAAGTCAAAAAGCCGAAGTCGCTAAGGTATTGTATGGTAGTAGGTATGCGCCTAACTACAACCAACCACAACGGTAGTGCCATATCTCATACATAGAAAATAAACACTGCTCAATTTTTAGAATTTCTGACTCAAGCATTCGGACAGTTAGAAGCCCACACTCAATTTCCAACTATAGAATATCTTAAACTTATCCATCGCCTGATATACCATCGGATCTTGAGGAGGCGAACGGAGATGACATTGCCACTTAGGGGAGTATTCTTTCACTTTTAATTACAATGAGGGCATTGTTCATTTTAAGTTTGGGGGTATTGGGTTTAGTTAGTAGTTTAGAACATGTAGTGTAATTGCATCATATAGAGTAATTTCATGTTACATATAGTTAATTGCATGTTAGTAGTTATTAGTTTAATTTTGTAGTAATTTTTTTTTGTTTGCTTACATAATCCTAGGTTTTTAGTTAGTTGAATTCTAATTTGGCCAATGATGAATTAAGAAATTTGATAGATTCTTGAGCGTGGTTGATATCTTGAGCTGAGTTATAATGTTATACATGATATAATTTTATGCATGTTGTTTAGATGCTACCGGGTAGCACGACAATGTTCTTTTTTTGCTTGTTGGTTAAGATTCGCATGCTTGTCTGCTGAGAGGAAAATGTTGTTTTTAATGATAAAATTGTGTAGGAAGTGAGTAATGACTATGAAGACACTAAAACTCAAGTTTTGGGAACGAATGGGTATACTTGCTATCTTATTAAAAAATAGAGAAAAAAAATAAAAAAAATACCGTGGCTAGTCTTGTTTCGGGGCCTTTGTTACTTGAGTAAGTACGCCCGAGGGGATTGTCTCTACACCTAGCGCCCTAAGGTCTTAATGGTTTGGGAGTCGTTGGTTGAAAGCTCGCTAAGGGGTAGCACTGTTAGCCTAATGGAATGAGACATTGCACAATCATGGTGGAAAAAAAATCAATAAATACCGCGGGAAAGTGCGAAAATCGCCCTCGTGAGTAAAAATAAAGTAGAATAAACTCATTGCGGAACCTTAGCTTGTACTGATGTGTTGGAGTAGTTGTTGTTTCATTTATATGCATAGTTCTTGATTTGAACCTCAATTTTCTTTCTTAAGCAGTATAGTATATGAAATCTTCACCTTTGTCAAGCTTCTCTGTGAACACAACACACACACACAACATCTTTATAGCAGGTTATGATTATCTGATTGTATATCATTATGCCTATAGCTTAGTTTGATGCTTTGTTCTTGGATCTTGATATTTCTCCGAGGCATATCTTATTGGAATTCTTAACATGGCTGGAAATCTGGGGATTCATTTTCATAGTAGTGTAGCTTGCATAGCATGTAGATTGCATTATGTTGTGCTGCTTGGGGACAAGAAACGGTTTAAGTTTGGGGGTATTTGATAAGAAGGGTTTATACCTACTTATCTGGTACCTGTTATTTGAATTAGTTGCTTAAAATTATGTTTCTTAGTTACTTTTCATGCATTTTGTGTTCATTTTGTAGATCATATGCTTGGGAACGATGCGAGCGACTATTGGTATGAAAACGCAAGGAAAAGAAATCCGGACATCATTTGGGCTTTCATGTTCATTTCATGTTCTTGGCTTGGAACTTTGATAATGATGTATAGCATCTTCTTAGCTTTCCGGAACATCTTGAATCATTCCAATCGGAGTTCGGATGCTAGAGTTATGACCTTTGTACCAACGGACGTCGAATTTTAATATTTTGGATGACCATTTGCATAGCTGTCACTCCCAATCCAATTTCAGCCTTCATCCGTCCCTCATTTCTCAATTGTCAAAGAATGAAAGTTGTAGAGCTCGTCGAGAGCTTCGATTTGATAGGTGGCAGGCCGCGTAACTCTTCCCGGATCAAACGTTATGGTTGTTTTACCAGAGGACACTGCAGCAGAAAACCATTGGCGCGAGCGCGCGAATTTGTAGTGCATTTCCTGCGCGGCCGCGCGAGTCCCTAGACCAAAAAAACGTGTTTTGCTACTTTAACGCGGGCGCGCCTAACTCCAAGCCATTCCCAACGCGGCTGCGCCACTTCTGAAGTTGACTAGAGCTGACTTTTTCACTAAACAGTAAATTAGAGCGTAACTTGGAGGGGGGTTCAACGAGGGCTTATAAATTAGACGTAGTATCATTGTAAAGGGGATTCCACCCCTTGGGGGATCACGTAGCTTAATTACTTTCTTCTCTTTACTTTCAATATTAGAATAGAGTAGATTAGAGGTAGTTGTTTTCTAGAACTGATTAGGTCTGAAGATTTGAAGCAATTTGGATAGCATAATAGAGTCAAACTTGGAGCAAGAGAACAGATTTGCAATTCAACTTTCTCCTCTTATTTTCTCTTTGCTTTTTATTTGTATTCTTATGATGCTATTTCAATTTGTGGATGATGGATTTGATTCAACTATCACTACAAAAAAATGGGCCTTTAGCAACGATTTTTCGGGCAACGACTTTATAAGTCGTTGCTAAAAGTATATGTTTAGCAACGAAATTTTTCTTTCGTTGCAAATTGTGTCAGGCTTTCACTTTTTGCAACAAAATTCATAAGTCATTGCAAAATTTCGTTGCTAATTCATTGGCGGGAAAAAATTTCGTTAGAAATTAGTTGCAAAATTTTTGGCCACTTAATTTCCCGTCATCGTGGGCAACGAAAGTTTTTTTGGTTCTAAAAATGGGGTTTTAGCAACGATTTTTCAAGCAACAGCTTTATAAGTCGTTGCTAAAAGTGTATGTTTAGCAACGAAACTTGTCCTTCGTTGCAGATTGTGTCAGGCATTCACTTTTTGCAATGAAATTCATAAGTCGTTGCAAAATTTGAAAACAAAATTCGCTAGAAATTCGTTGCAAAATTTCTAACCACTTGATTTCTCCTTATCGTGGGCAACGAAATTTTTTTTGTTGCTATATTTCGTTGCCTAATATGGACCACATTCATTGGCAACAATTTTTATTTTCATTGCATATCTTATACAACTTTTTGCAACGACTATTAAAATGTTGCCTTAAATTAAGATAATCCCAATAAACATGTTTTTGTAAGACCATATTCGGTATTCAGAAAATTATCAAAAAATATTCATATTTAGTATTTAAAAATTATATCCAAATGCAAAACATATTCGAACCTGTGTCTTATCATTTGAAACTTTGGTCATTTGACCGCTGGAGCAACACAAGTTATCTGTTAATATCTTGCAAGGATTAATATTTATATCAAAATATGAGATTTCTCCCATATATTCCTTTCTTCTCATTCACTAAATACCATTAATATAATCTCAAGAAGTTATAAACTATAATAATAATAATAATAATAATAATAATAATAATAATAATAATAATAATAATAATAATAATAATAATAATAATAATAATAATAATAATAATAATAATAAAGTTGCACCAATGGTGTGTAAGTTTTTTTAACTCCCATTTTCAAATTCTCCTTTTTTCTTGACTTGTAATTTTTTTATAATCAAATATTAATTTCTCTTTATATCTTGTATTAGAGGGTGTTTGCAATGACTTATAAGTTAGTTAAACTAAGTTATAAGTCATTTGTTATTATTTAGTGTTTGACAATAACTTAAATTTTAACTTTTTTTTTACTTATAAGTCATTATTAAAATTTTTCATGCTTCATGTGCTATATTTTTTATTATTATTACTATTAATATTATTATAATTATTATTATATTTACTATTATTATCATTACTATTATTATTATTACTATTATTATTATTAATTATTATTATTTTTATTATTATAATAATTACTATTATAATAATTTTATTATTATTATTATTATTGTTGTTGTTGTTATTATTATTATTATTATTATTATTATTATTATTATTATTATTGTTACTATTATTATAATAATTATTATTGTTACTACTATTATTATTGTTATTATTGATGTTATTATTATTACTATAATAATAATAATAATAATAATAATAATAATAATAATAATAATAATAATAATAATAATTATAATCATAATAATAGTAATAATAGTAATGTGACGCCCCCAAAATAGGTATACATCACCTATTCTGAGTCGCTAATTACATGGTACCGAAATAAATATAACTTCATTAAACTGTGAGTTTAAATACAAATAGAGAGTATAAAACTCAAAAAGAGTCCTCATTACAATTATTGATACACTAATTATTTTAAAAATAGTGAGGGATCGCTAAAATAACTTTCTAGAACCATCACTCCGCATTACCCAACTAGTTCTTGCTATGTTCTCACCTCCCGAGAAGAAAAATGGAACAAAAAGGGTGAGCTCAACTAGCCCATTAAAGAATATTATGACTAAGATAATATACAACAAATTATCATTAGTCTTCAAACACGAATAATATGATAAAATATAATGACAACAAGTTTTAGATCAACAATCGCAATGAAAAAAAAGAATCCATTAGAAGAGTCAAGTAGAGAAAGAATTCTACTATTTTCTAAGATTTAAGAGTCCATCGTCAATATTTTATCCTCTGTAACATCAATCAATATACATCTTGAATCAAATATTCATCTTTTTACCTACTGAGGCCAAAGATATTCATTTTATATCACCAGTTGGTCATGTTCATCTCAACACCTGTTCATCTTTGCACTACGGGCCAAAGATATTCATTAGGTAATCATTCATCTTTGCACTACAGGCCAAAGATATTCATTTGTATCATCATTTAGGACTGAGGATGATGAAAAATATTTTAAAGAAAACGAATCCAGTGAGATAACAGATCAAATATTAATGATTCGTATTACAGTTTATCCAAGTTCAATAATATTTCGAAATAACCAATTTTGAAGCAGAATTCAAAAATAATGATCAAAACATGGATACAATCAAAGATAGTAACCATAATAGACAACTTTGACAAAAAGAAGAAAATTTCATTTTTCGGTGAATAGTGCCGTATTCGTGAATAGTGCCGTATACGTGAATAGTAACGTATACGTGAATAGTAACCCTGACATAAAAAGTTCCAAATTTGATAAAAAGTTCATACTAATATTTCAGCATAATGATATTGAAGAAAATATCATTTAAGAAGAAGATAATATCCCTTACCTCAAAATATCGATTTACGATCGGAATATCTAAGTATAAGGTGAAGGAAACTTGCACCGATTAATGTAAACTCACAAAGTATCTAAATACTCACAAAATAAACTCAATAATCTAGAGAGAGAGAGAAAACTTGTTTTTACGTGTGTGTTTTTCAATTCTAACTTAGCTCTCTATTTATAGGAAAATGTTAGACGTAGAAAGCAGACTTAACTCGCAACTTTGATGGCTTTACCTGCTACTTTTCCCACCCACCACATTTAAATAAAAATCTCAGCACATTTCTTCACCAACCAAGAGTGGAGCCCACCAATTCTAGAATTTTCCACCAAAATGATTTATAACCTGATTTCCGAATCAGCCACCTCTTAAAATTCATAACAAATTATACGCTCATTTTTAACGGTTCAAAATTTGTGGACATATACTCAACTTATATATGTATAACATATCCAAAATTTACAACGATCAACGGTCGGATTAAAATTATAACTCACTTAATATATCTAAAAACACTAGTTTAATTTTTAATACCTCCATTTCAAACAAAAATCTTGATAAAACACCTCAACATTAACTCCTTCATTTTTAACCACAATAAATATATCCATCATTTATATCCACATAAAATAAATATTTCCTTATCATATGAATCAATGATTAATTATTTACAAATAATATTACAGAATCACATTTATGACAAACCAGTTTGTTCCCAGGGAAATAGGGGCTTTCAATAAGGATTTCTCTCATCTTTGGTAGCAATTAGGTGACCAAACCTCTCCTTGATGTAACTTTCTAGACATTGCCAATAATGTTATCTAATAATATTATTCCAAATAATCTGAATTACTGATCTGATAAAGGAGATACTGTGCAGTGACGATAATTGAAACAACAATAATATAAAATATCAATGCAGCAATTATTGAATCAATAAAATAAAATATTGAATAGTAACTATTGTGACAATTATTGAGTAGTGCCTTCTTACGTAAGGATCAATAATTCAACAATACTGTGCAATACCGTATGCTATTGTGCAACAACGCGTATTACTTTACTTTAACCACCGGGTATTCCAACGTGTTGTTAATGGTAACAACTACATGTTATTATTCAATTTTGTCGCTTTTTTCTTCATTCGAATCGATTATCCGTTATGGGGCCCACAATTGGTACTAATTGGCCGCCGCACGAATATTCCCGACGAAAAGAATATTCCACCCGACAAAATGAATATTTTATAACCACTTCCTTATTTTGCAAAATTTTCACATTTCACCCATAACCAAAGTTATTATATCAAATTAATACCTTATTATTCACAATAATAAATAAAGGAAATTTGATTTTATTCATTAAAAAGTTGGGGTCTTACAACCTCCCCTCCTTATGAAATTTCATCCTCGAAATTGACGTACGTACCTGGTGTTTCAAAAAGGTGAGGATACCTCGCTTTCATTTTTGATTCCAACTCCCAAGTCATCTATTCTATAGCATGGTTTCTCCACAAAACCTTAACTTGTGGTATAACCTTCGTGCGTAGGACATGCTCTTTCCTATCGAAGATCTTAACAGGTACCTCCTCGTACGTTAAATCTTCAGCTATCTCGTCTGGTTCTAACTCAATAATGTGGTTCGGGTCTTTAACATATTTACGAAGCATAGATATGTGAAAAAAATTATGAACACGAGACATAATCGGAGGTAATGCGAGTCTATAGGCCACATTTCCTATTCGGTCAAGAATGTCAAATGGACCAATAAATCTTGGATTGAGCTTTCCTCTCTTCCCAAATCTTGTAACTCCCTTCCATGGTGCAACACGTAACAATACATGATCCCCAATATTAAATTCCACGTCCTTCCGATGAAGATCCGCATAACTCTTTTGTCGATCCTGTGCCGTTTGTATATGTTGTCGAATCGTTTGGATCTTCTCTGTAGTCATGCGTACCAACTCTGGTCCCAACAATGTTGCTTCACCCACCTCGTCCTAGAATACTGGAGAACGATATTTTCTTCCATACAACGCCTCGAATGGAGCCACACCTATGCTCGCCTGATAACTGTTGTTGTAGGAGAATTCCACCAATGGTAGGTACTTATCCCAACTCCCTTTGAGATCTAGGACACAGAGTCTTAATAGATCTTCAAGAGTTTGAATAGTCCTCTCTGATTGTCTGTCCGTTTGAGGATGGTATGCTGAACTGAATCGTAAATCCGTGCCCATAACTTTCTATAAGCTAACCCAAAATCGTGAAGTGAATCTTGGGTCACGATCTGAAACTATGGATACTGGCATTCCGTGCAATCTCACAATCTCGTTCACGTACATACTAGCAAGACGTTCAAGGGAATAAGTCTCACGTATGGGCAAGAAATGGGCAGACTTGGTTAATCTATCAATAATAACCCAAATCGCATCTATGCCTTGAGAAACCTTGGGAAGACCCGTAACGAAATCCATAGTAATGTGTTCCCACTTCTATTTCGGAATCTCAAGTGGTTGTAATGGACCCTTTGGCATTTGATGCCCTGCCTTTACACGTTGACAAGTTAAACACCTCGAGATAAACTCCGCGATCTCTCTTTTCATATTTCTCCACTAAAATGTATGTCAAAGATCATGATACATTTTGGTACTCCCAGGATGGATTGCAAACGGTGTGTTGTGTGCCTCCATCATGATTCTATGCTTCAAGTCAGAATCGTTAGGAACACAAAGTTTGGAGTTGACTCGAAGTATTCCTTCTTCATAGATTCTTGCTTCTGGAATAGCACCTTCTTACACTTTCTTCTTCATACGCATCAGCTCCATGTTCGTAGCTTGAGCAGCTTTAACTTTATCAATTAAAGTCGGTTCTACTCGCATGTTTGATATCATCACGTGCGTACTTGGAGCCTTCATCTCTATCTCCATCCTTTGCAAGTCATACAAAATGGACCTTTGTGTTAACAACATTGCACTCGCATGCCGCATATGATCTTCTACTTAATGCGTCGCCTACCACGTTTGCTTTTCCGGGATGATATTAGATGGTGTGATCGTAATCTTTCAACGTGACTCGAGCCAACGTCGTTTCGCATGTTGAGTTCTTTTGGGTGAAGAAATATTTTAGGCTTTTATGATCTCGTATAGATCTCCACTTTCTCCCCCCATACGGTAGTGTCTTCATATCTTCAACGAAACGATCACGCTAACTCCAAATCATGAGTAGGATAATTCCTCTCATATTCTTTGAGTTGTCGTGAGGCATAAGGCTATGACTTTCCCATGTTGTATGAGAACACATCCTAACCCTTTGCTCCGAAGCATCGGCATGAGATAACAAATCCATCCGAACCAGATGGTATTATCAAAACAGGTGCCGAAATGAGTCTCATCTTGAGTTCTTGAAAACTCTTCTCGCAATCCTCGTTCCAACCAAATTTTATATCTTTACGAGTTAGCTGAGTTAACAGAGTAGCGATTCGAGAAAATCCTTCCACGAATCTCGATAATAACCGATTAAGCCCAAAAGCTACGTGATTTTGATCCACCGACTTTGGTTGCTCCCAACTTTGTATGGCTTCAATCTTGATTCGGGTCGATAGATACTCCATGTTTTGACACCACGTGTCCAAGGAATGCTACTTCCTCAAGCCAGAACTCACATTTTTTTAACTTGGCATACAACTTGTTATCACGAAGCCTTTGCAGTACCAGCTTCAAATAGTGCTCATGATCTTCACGGCTTTTGGAATAGATGAGGATGTCATCAATAAAGACAACAACGAAGCCCGATCCAAGTATTCTTTAAACACACGGTTCATCATATCCATGAAAAAGAGGAGCATTAGTCAATCCAAAAGACATGACTAAGAATTCATAATGCCCGCGTCTCGAGTTACGAAGGCGTCTTTGGAATATCCTCGGTTTTAATCTTCAAATTGATGATATCCGTAAGCGAAGATCGATCTTTGAAAAGAATTGTGCTCCTTGCAACTGGTTAAACAGGTCATCAATGCGAGGTAGCGGATACCTATTCTTGATAGTGACATGGTTTAACTCTCGGTAGTCAATACAAAGTCGCATACTCCCGTCTTTCTTCTTTATGAATAACACAGGAGCACCCCAAGGAGATGTACTAGGACGAATAAAAACGATCTCCAACAACTCCTGTAGTTGGACCTTTAACTCCTGGAGTTCAATAGGAGCCATTCGATATGGGGTTTTAGAAATGGGCTTTGTACCAGGTTCAAGGTCAATAAAGAATTCAACTTCACGTTCTGGGGGTAGACCAGGAATTTCTTCAGGAAATACATAAGGAAATTCACTAACAATAGAAATAGTATTCAAATCTGATGTGTTTTTGTTCAAGTCCGTGACATGGGCTAAGAAAGCTTGACATCCATTTTTCATTAAACGAATAGCTTTATGGCTTGATATGACAGTGACTGATTTTAGTGGTTTGGTTGTTTGAATTCGCATAATAGGTTGGTTAGGAATATGAAAACTAACAACCTTACGAAAATAATCAATTTTAGCATGATGCGTGGTTAACCAATCAATCCCCAAAATCACATCAAATGCAAGAATTTTCAACGAAATAAGGTCGGTAGGTAATGTGATGGTATGACTTGAATCATGCAAGATTTAAAAATAGTAGATGTAACGAAAGTTTCTCTAATCTGAGTCTCAACAAATAAGTCAAAGTCTAATTTCTCGAGTCAAGTTTAAGCGTTGAGCACAAGTAGGAGAGATAAAAGAATGGGTAGGCAAAGTATCTAATAAGGTATAAACTTCACAAGAGTTTATGATTAGCTTACCGTAATCACCTCGTTTGGGTTCCTCGCATTTTGAGGCGATCCACGACAAACGCCCTTCCGGGAACCACCGACTTTAACTTGTCCGGGATGACCTTTGGAGTCACCATCCCACGTTGAACTTTGTTTCTCAACTAGACAATCTCTAGCTATATGACCTTCCTTTCCACGGTTATAACACACCTTGGATTGTTGTGGGCGGTTTTGGGTGATGTGTCCCTCTTCCCGCATTTTATAACATACATCTGACGGTGGTGGTCGTTCTCCTCCCCTAAAGCGATTGATGTTGGTGTGGCGTCTTTACGCTATCATTGTTGTACCTTCTCCTTTGAAATCTCCTCCCGACTAGCTCCTTCTATTATCACGGTCACGATTACCACGAGTGAGTGGTTACCGCTTTTGTCCGAATGCTTTCCTTCCTCCGGTTGTGTCATTGCTCCGATGAATGGCCCACTATGTATGACCACGGTTTTGTTCCCTCGGTTAAACATACTCATTATCTCGCTCTAATAATTGAGCCCTGTTTACAATATCTGAATATAAAGAAAATTTATGAGAGATAAGATATTGTCGAATCTCGGGCTTTAGACCTCTCAAAAACATCCTCGTCATTCGTTCCTCATTTTCGACCAAATGAGGTGCAAAGCTAGATAACTCTCCAAACTTCGCCTCGTACTGGGACACCGTCATGTTGTTTTATTCCAGTATGATAAACTCCACCTCCTTTATATGACGAATAATTTTAGGGAAGTACTTGTCATTGAATAGTTTCTGAAACGTTTTCCAAGACATCTTTGAAAGCGGCGGTGGTTGAGTACGCTTTCACAGACTCCCACCGATGAGATGCCTCACCATGAACATAAAGGTGGTGAATGGAACCTTCATTCCTCTCGTGCATCCCAAGACATCGAATATCTTGGTAATTTGTTTGACCACGTTTACGCCATGATCGGATCGGCTTTCCCTTAAATTCTCGTGGTCCCAACTCTTTGAACTACTTCGTGTGATAATGGCGCATTCGCTAGCATTTCATTAGGTTTGTAATATTCATGAACGCAATCAAATTGCAAAAATAATCTTCAAACGATGTAAAAATCGAGTTTAAAAATTTTACAAACCATATACGGATCATCCTTTATGCGTTAATTATTAATTTAACGAAAAGATAAAGAATAAAATCATACCCTTGAAAATCCGAGCTTCCTCAGGTACAAGTTCACCTCCAATCCTTTTCGCATTCAACTTGAATTCACTGGGTTTGGTTCCTTCCTTTGATCAACGTTAGCCATCCAAGTGTTTGGCCTCTAGAGGTGATCCACCAAGGAAGAAGAAGAATTCAAGAAGATGGGTGGTTGGCTAAACCCTAGTTTTTCTATCTCTATAGAAAAAAGCGTACTTTCTCAACTTTTGGAATTGCAGATATTTTTGAAATCGATATAAGACTCCTCTTATAAAGATATCGTGTAACCTTATTTAATAAAATAAGGTATTATTTAATTAAACTCTTTTAATTAAATGAGCTCCCTAATCTTATTAGGGATAATTAATTAAACTCCTTTAACTAATTTTTCCTCCTAATCCTATTAGGAATAAATGAGAGTACTTATATTAAATTAATTTCTAAACTCTTTAGAAATTAAAATAATAATAATAATTGTAATAATATTAATAAGACTCCTCTTATTAATTTATATTTAATATTTCTAAAATATTAAATAATAAATATTAAGCTATTTAATTTATTCTATCACCATAGATTAAATTAAATATACATAATATATTATTACGATTATGCCATTAACTTCTTAAATAATTATTCTTCCTTTTATGGTGTGACCCTTTAGGTTCTCCATATTAAACCGGTTGTGAATAAATCAATTAGAACAATTCTAGTCTTATTTAAATAAATAAATTAAACAATTAATGTATTTAAATAAATAATATTTATTCTACAATAGGATAAGCCTCCCTAGCGATCAACGACTTTCCGGATAATATAGATTTCAACATTAATCATAAAAGAACCTTTGAGTAAATAGTTACCAAATACAATTCAATCCTTCCACCATACAATGTCCCAATTAAATATAAGACATGGAATTCTTTGTCAAGTCTTATTTTATTTAATTATATGTATTTCGACTCTTAAATGCACAACACCAAATAATGCAAATTAGAAACTCCTTTCTAATTTCATTCGCTTAACGCCAAGGACTCTTTGGGTTGTCATTTATCGAATCACATAGGACATTTCTCTTCTTTTAATAGAAGTGGTAGATTCTTTATTGATCATACATTATCTCCATATACAACTTATTATACCCAAGCATACCCTTTGATATACCCTAAGGGTCTTAAGGAATAAGTCAAAGTATAACTCATCATACACAAGATACTATGATGATCTCAAGTCCAAGGATCACTTGTACTACTATCACTCACAGAATTCCTATTGACAGCAAGTAAAACTCCATTAGGTATTCCTTAGCGAGCCACGTTCAAATGAACTTATTCTCCAATAAGCACCTACATACTTGCTTTAGTGTCTCCACACAAATGATCATGAGATCAATCATCCTCATCCAATGAGCAAGCAACGTATGTACCAATCTATCCGGATTCACTAATCCCAATGTAGTAATCCAACGATTGGGAACTATTTTAGTTTTAAGCTTTCTAAGAATTTAGATCTCATTAGAATGATCATCATCATTATTCTAAAAGCATTGCTTAAAACTATGGGTTTATCACATATTATAAAACAGCATCATGTAGATAATTAAAAGCCTTTAATAAATTAATACTTTTTATTAATAAATGAATAAGATTGTTACAAAGTATATGCTTTATCATCAAACATGATTGGCTTGTGTGCATACTAATTTCAATCTCCCACTTGCACTAAAGCCAATCGCCATGGTATCTCATACTCTTCTTCTCTAAGTGACGATTATCCTTTGTTGGATAAGCTTTAGTTAATGGATATGTAATGTTGTTCATGAGAGTCCACTATCTCTATAGTGATTTTCATCTTCAATGATTCTAATAATCAAATGAAAGTGTCACAACACATGTTTAGATCCAAGATGAGACTTAGGAACTATTCCTAGTTACGTAATGAACTTTTAATCCAAACAATCAACTTGCGACTTCATTTATAGCTATATACTTTGTCTTTATCACTAAACCAAAGAACTCTTTCTTTGTTTGGAACCTTTCAATTCAACGCACCTTTGTTCAAGATAACGCTTTACCTTAAAGTGGATTTTTTCGTCATCTTGGTGCGTCTCGAAAAACTTTAGTCCGTTAAGTCCTCTAGTTTTAATTTAGACCCACCATGAATATGATCACATCCTTAGTGCTTGGGTTAAGCACTTTAAGATGTTTTTCAACGACTTCTATTGAACTTCTCCATAATATGATCGATCAACATCGTGTCTCTCGTACATTTCATTGCATACATGATTGTCACTCATGCGACCTCTCTTTTTCAGAGTGCGTGGGGACTATTAAGAGAGAAACACTCCATAGCTCATCGACATGAGACATCTCTTGGAGTTAGCATCAAATGAATATACGTTCCTTGGGTTAAGTCGAGCATCCTCTTGTATCTATCTATATAGATTTTATCCCCAATTAAGATACTCTTCCCAAACCATTCATGGAGTAATGTTTAGACAACTTTATCATTACTGATTGTAGCATTAGTATGTCATTCCTTATCCGTAGTATATCAACATATAATATTAGGAATGTCATGGCGCCTAATCGGTCCCTTTTGTACACACTATAACTCTTACCTCATCGTATGTAACTGGATCATCATCTTCTATGATGTGTACCTCATCATCATCATCTATGATGAATCCATACCTCCTAGGTATCTTCGGTACTATTCATTTACGATTCGGTTTGGCCAGGTACAATAGGTTACATCTATAGGTTCCTCTTATTTGACTTATAGTGTTTTGTGGTTCTTGAACTCTTCAAGATCTATTATTCTCCCACTAGCCCCTTCAATAATAAACACCTTTATCTTAGAAGGCAGCGTGTTTCGCAACAAACACCTTTTGCTAAGTAGGATTATAGAACATATACCCTAAACTTACTTTAGGATGTCCCACAAATTGTACTTGTCAAATCTTGTCCCAAGCTTATCCTTTGAAACATTTTCACATAAGTTGGACAACCCCTTAACTTAACATACTTAAGATTAGGAATCCTCCCTGCTCATAACTTTTATGGAGTCTCAATGGATTTTGAGGTTACCTTTTAGATGATATGTCTGACCATTTCTAGGACATAACCCTTGAGAGGATCTTTGGATGTCGATAAAATCATTATGGACCGCACCATGTCCAACAAGGTACGATTTTTCCTTTCGAGATACATCAATCAATTATTGCAGATCTCGAGGCGCCCATTCATGAGAAAACCATTTGAGATGATCTAAAACTTATTGACAAATATTTATTCCTTGATCTAATCAATGAATCTTAATACTTTGTCAATTTGTTTCACTTATGAATTCTTTGAACTTTTCAAATAATTCACACTTGTATTTCATTAAATACACACATTTAACTCTTTGAATGATCATCTCCTTTTCTTATACTAGTTTATTCAATTTATAAAATTATTTTCACGTAAGTCAAGTATACAAAATCCATTAAGTGATATTCCAGTCCTATACAAAACATTATTATTATAAATAGAACAACAATTGTTCTTAAATATAATACCAAAGATGTCATTGTCCAACAATAAAATGGAAATAATGTTTCCAACGAGAACTGGAATATAATAACAACTTATTAACTTAATAGACTTGTCCGTAGGAATTGCTAAACTATAAGTTTCTATGGCTAATGTAGCAACCTTTGCTTCATTTCCCACACATAAGATTATTTATCTTTATTTAGCTTTTTACTTCTTCTTGGTACCTTCATAAATCTATATTTATGATAACCAAAGTCGATATCCAATATCCAAGTAGAACCTTGACTTAAAGAAAAAATTATTTTAAATCATGAACAAATTTGTATTTGTAACAAAAACTTCACTAAGCTTCTTTGGTTAGCCTCTGCAAGATGCTTCTTGCATTTTCTTTCCAGTGTCCAGGCTTATTGTAGTGGAAGCAAACTCATTTGCTATCCGTATCAGTTTTATTCTTATTATCCTTTGTTTATGCCTTTCATTTACCTTCTTTGAATCGTTCTTCTTTTCGGAAGATCCTTTGGCCCCTACCAAGAAGACTTGATCTTTCTTGGTTGGAAAGTGACTCTCAACATTTTTTTCAATATGTTAAGCAAATCAATGAGGTCGATATCTAGCTTGTTCATATGAAAAATTCACAAAAAATCGTGAAAGGAGTCCGGAGTGAGTGCAAGATCAAATCTTGGCTCAACTCTCCATCCATGACAAAACTCGTTGTCCTAATTCATCAATCAAATTGATAATGTTAAGGACTTTTATCATCGTACTATAGTGTCATCGGTCATTCTAGATCGGAAGAGCTCCTTAGATATCTCGATATCTATCGGTCCCTACTTTCCTCACCATCAACTACTTGATGTGCGGGGAATATAGTAGAAGCATCCATAGTTTCACGCCGACAACAAGCTCGTTACTCATAGATGCGAGCATGATGCATTGAGCCAATGTGCATCATCTTGCCACTTTCTAAAAGTAGCAATGTCTTCCTCAGAGGCATTATGCGCGCAACCTTGCGAGGATAGGCGTATTAAGGACATAAGATAGTTTTTTCACTATGAGAACTATTCTCAAATTCCTTAACCAATCCGTTTAATTCGGATGCAAGTTAATTTAGCATCTAATATGCTTCGCATGATGATAGTAATTTTAGACATTGTAAAATTCTTTAAATGAATTTGTAATTAACAACATTTTAACATACATTCTTTTATTAATTACCAAAATAAATTAGGTCTTGTTTTAAATTGGTATCTCCCACTATTTTCTTCAAACTATATTACCCTCACTTATATAGTTAAAGCAAAATCTAATTAAAGATTTGCTAGTGAGAATAAGGATCCCATTTCAAATGTATATAGCCTTGTGGTGACACAACAAACTATATATAAATAAATAGGTAGACAACTTTTGTCAATTACATCAACTATGCAACTCCTTTTCTTTTGCCTCTTAGATTATTTTGATCAAGTGGTGGCACATCAAGAATCAAAATTATCCAAGTTAAGTCCGAACCTAGCACTCCATATATTCAAAAAAGAAAAATATCATCCTTGTGGTGACACAACAAAACAATATTGTTCAATTTTCTTTATAAGCATCAAATGTGATAAATTAACATCTTAAATACTTAATACTTGCCTTGTGGTGACACAACAAACTCATATTAAATATTTAATACTCTATTAATTTTATCATGCTAGAAGGCGACGTTCGATATTCCAAATATCTTTGAACGCTTAGGACTTAATATAAAAATTTGAGGGGTTTGTTGTTAAAATGTCTCATCTTATTTAGCGTGAATGCACATATATATATAAAATACGCGTCATATTAATGAACATGCGAAGCATGTTTGCATAATATATAATATATATAAAGTATAAGCATGCACATATAGAATACTATATTCTACCCGAATTGATTATGGACTTTTATTCTAGTTTGGTTCACTAGAGCCACCAAGTGAACCAAAAGGTCAAACCCTAGGGGTGCAAGAAATAAAATTTAAATATAACTATTACATTTAAACCCGGGCTCCATTACAAACGGGTCTTCAAGCGCTCCTTACTCCTTGATCTCCAATTCTTTAAAATTAATTCTAACTATTCCTATTACAAAAACTATTTAAAATAAATAGAAACCTTGATCAGCAGTCAAGGGGAAGTACATAAGAGGGAGTTAAAATTTACATTAAGAAAAAATTAGAGAAGACAAGGTACGCAGACCCCATTTAATAAAACCCATACATTCATGCATCCAACTAAAATAAAATCCAATCACATTGGTCAATAGTCCATAATCAATCCCATTTATTATCATACACATCACCATATGCATCAATAAATAACATTCATATCATGAATAATAAACATTTAATATATATATATTGATATCATTTAATGGGCAAATTTAGTTAGTATAAAATCTAATTTTGAATCAAAATAAACTCCTTTATTTTAATCCAAATTTAAATCAAAATAAAACTATTTTATTTTAATTTGTCCAATTTTGAATTAAATAAACTATTTTATTTTAATCAAAATCTTTAATCAAAATAAACTCCTTTATTTTAATTAATTATGGAATCCAATTCCATGTAAAAATTAAATAAAAATAAAACTCTTTTATTAAAAGAAACACGGATTCTCTTTCCTATTCACAAATAAACTCCTTTATTTTGAATAATATGAAATCTTATTCCATATCTAAATAAACTCCTTTATTTAAGGAAAATAGGATTCTCTTTCCAATTCACAAATAAACTCTTTTATTTTGAATAATATGAAATCTTATTCCATATCTAAATAAACTCCTTTATTTAAGGAAAATAGGATTCTCTTTCAATTCACAAATAAACTCTTTTATTTTGAATAATATGAAATCTAATTTCATATCTAAATAAACTCCTTTATTTAAGGAAAGATGGAATACAATTTCAACTCCAATTAGTTATCATGGAATCCAATTTCAACTCTAATTAGTTAGCATGAATTTTAATTTTAAAATTAAAATAAACCTTTTATTTTAATATTAAAATAAACTTTTATTTTAAGATTAAAATAATTTTTTTTAATTATAAAGTAATTAAAATATTATATATTATAATATTTATATTAACCGCGTGGCCACCTCGTAGAAAAAAACAATGATTCACGTGAATCAATTGTTTGAAATCCGTGCGCAAATTGGTGATACAGTTATAAACATGATCCCTTGAAAAAACCGAACATATCCTCGTAAAAATCGAACTTATATATGGTCACAAATATATATATATATATATATATATATATATATATATATATATATATATATACTAATTCATCTAATATATATATATAAAATAAAGTTTCCTGGATATGTGATTTTAAAGGATCCTAATCATGCCACTAACGAAAAATATATATATAATATATAATCTGCTCATCCTTGTTCGCGAGAATCGAGATGTAACAATAAAAGAGCACCCACGGATGCATTAAACAAAAAATGTTCTCCGAAAACATTTTTCGGCAATTTTTTTTTTATAAATAAATTTTATACAATAAAACTATGCCCAATTAAATTGTTCTAAACACAAAAATATACATATCAAATCAAAACAATTAATAATTTGCATAAAGGTTTGGCTCTGATGCCACTGTTAGGTTTGTAATATTCATGAACGCAATCAAATTGCAAAAATAATGCGGAAACGTGTAAAAATCAGAGTTTAAAAATTTTACAAACCATATACCCGAATCATCCTTTATGCGCAATTATTAATTTAACGAAAAGATAAAGAATAAAATCATACCCTTGCAGATCCGAGCTTCCTCAGGTACAAGTTCACCTCCAATCCTTTTCGTATTCAACTTGAATCCACCGGGTTTGGTTCCTTCCTTTGATCAACGTTAGCCACCCAAGTGTTTGGCCTCTAGAGGTGATCCACCAAGGAAGAAGAAGAATTCAAGAAGATGGGTGGTTTGTAAGACCCCAGCTTTTATAAATAAAGATGAATTTTCTATAAATATTATTTTTGAATATTATGGAATAAATTTGATATAATGTTATAGTTGTGGGTAATATTTATAAATTTTGCAAAGTATGCAAGTGGTTATATTATTCGATTGGTCGGGGAATATTCGGTTTAGCAGGGAATATTCGTACAACTACTCAATCATTGGTGGACCCCACAATGTAATTATTGTCGGATTGAGAAAACGATAAAAATATTTTATTGAAATAACGGCGGAAGTTTTACCGTTGATCTTGTTGAACTACTCAAGAGTAAAAGTACAAAGAATGTCGTGTGGTTGCATAGTAGCGCGCGGTATTGATTATTGATGCTTATCCGAGAAGAAGTCACTCAATTTGATTCCATTATTGTCGATTAATAATATGAATTATTATAGCGATAATGACGTTTTGTTTTATTCATTATTATTAACGTAATAAAATGCGAAACATCTTTTTATATAAAAATGTAATACTTTATTAAAGTTATTCTATAAATAGAATATATTATATTTTATTTAAAAGATTTTGCTTTAAATATGAACCGTCAGATTAAAGTAAATTAATCTGGACCGTTCATGGATTAATTACTATGCATTCTATTTTCCTATAAATAGAAGCTCATTCCTTCATTATTTTCTTACGAATTCTTTGAAACTCAGAGAGAGAAACTATAGAGAGAAAGAAGAAAAAGTATTCTCGCTACTTCACTTTGCCAATATTCGGTTCTTCTAAGGTAGGGAATATTATTTCTTGTACTCGTAAGGGATATTATTATTTTGTATTCATGAAGAGAACTTCAATTATTCCATTCCTTATTATTACATTTGAATAACTCGTATACGCGGACTACCCTATACTCTGGTGACATTCTTCTATTATTTCGTCTTTATTATTACATTGGAACATCCCATCGTGTGTTTTTACAGGATTCGGTTAAAATCTTTATCATTACGTTGGAATATCCTATCTCATGTGTTTTACACCCGGATCCGGGTTCCATCTTTATTATTCTCGTTGGAACATCCGCTTCGGTGTGAATTTCACCGACTGGTTCCGTTATTATTATTCTATGGAATAAACATGCATCATGAAGTACCGCATGCATGGTGATTTCTTTTGTTATTCCATTCTTTATTATACCCCGGTTGGTTAAAACTTTGACTTCTATACTCCTTGAAATTAGTAGAATATCCTTGATATTTGCGTTTCATCCAAAGATCTTTTCATGGAAATATTCTTCTAATCATTCTTGAATTTTACTCTACAAAACAATGATCATGTTGACAATTTGGACGTTAATAATTCTGGATAAAATAATTCTTGAACTTGTTTTATTGAATTCTTATATCATTGTCATCATCCTCATGTTTATATTTTTTTAAAGTCATCTGTATTTTGTAGTGCATAGATGGACTTGGTATGATTATGACCGAGAGACTATTCGGTGTAATCATGGGTAGTAATGTTACAAATGATGTGGTAAAAATCCTCGGTGGTAGTAGTGCATTGATGGACGATTGTTGGCATGATCATGACCATTAATGAATACACAACTATTCTTGGCCCGTAGTGCATGAATAATTGTGGTCGTGATACTAATGAATATCCTGGCCAGTAGTGCGGGGTGATTCGATGATGTGGATTATTTATTAAAGTCGAGTCTCACTATAATGATGATGAAAAACCTTTTAAATCATAAAAGATAGTAGATTTTATTTTCTACTTGACTCTTTTAATGGATTGCTTGTTCACCGCAGATTAAACTTGATGTTTATTATATTTTATCGGTTTAACTTTGTTGAAGGATAATGATAATTTATTACGCATTATCTTAGTCATAATATTTCATTGGGCTAGTTGAGCTCACCCTTTCTTTCACCGTTCTCTTCGTGAAATGAGAACATACCGGGACGAAGTCTGGGAAGCGGAGTAATGGTCCAGAGGATAGCATTAGTAGTCCTCACTATTCTCGTGAAATAGTGTGATAATAATTGTAATGAGGACTCCTTTTGAGTTTGTATAATATCTAGTAGATAATATTTGTATTCAAACTCACGGTTTATGTCGTATTATACCTACGATTATATTAGTAAGTTGTATTTAAATTACGTACCATGTATCCGACTACCCAAGATGGGTGATGTATACCTAATTTTGGGGGCGTCGCGGTTGGTTATCGAGCTTAGGATATGATCCCGGCTAAGATGTGAGAATAGTACTAGGAGGGAGGCGGGGAATACCTTCGCTAGTATAACCGACCTAAGTTTATGTGCTATTTTATTGGTTGGTCGTAATATAAGGATAATTTGTTACATGTCAATTAACCTTTTGTTTTGTGGCGATGATCGAAAATGACATCCGAGAATGTTGAGAATAGAATGGAGCACAAAGCGATCGTTGATTCGCCACATATCAATAATCGAGGATAATATGCATCAGGAAGGCGACAATCCTCATGCAAACAACAAGACTGACCAAATGATGAATGATCAAATGTTCAGAGGCTTTTTGCAATTTATGCAACAGCAGGCGAGAGCGACTCCTGTCCAAAACGTAGGTGGAAACACAAAAAACTCGGTGGTCACCGCTAAACAATTCAAGGAGCTAGGACCACCGGAGTTTAAGGGAGAGCTAAAACCACTTACAGCGGAAGCATGGATAAAGCATGATTACCAAGATATTTGATGTCTTGGGATGCTCCGAGGAGGAAAAAGGGTTCTTTGCCGCCTTTATGTTGCTTGCCAAGAGGCGATTCATGGTGGGAATCCAGAAAGCGTACTCAACTTCTTTGTCTTGAAGATATCTTGGGAGAAGTTCCAGAGAGTCGTTTCAACGATAAATACTTTCACGAAAGTATTCGCCACATGAAGGAGGTGGAGTTTATCAAGTTGGAACAAAACAATATGACCAAGTATCGTAATACGAGGCAAAATTTGCGCGAGTTATCACGATTTGCGTCCCCAATCGGGTGGATAATGAAGAAAGAATGGCGCGAATGTTTTTAAGAGGTTTGAAGTCGGAGATACGTTAACATCTTATTTCTCATAAACTGTGTTTATATTCAGATGTTGTAAATAGGGCTCAGTTAGTGGAGCGCGATAACGAGTCAACGAACTAAAAGAGAGGTAAATTTTAAGAAATTATAATACCAATGAGAGTAGTCATCGAAGCGGTGACAACAAGCGTGGAGGGAATCAGCGGGCGGATATGGTAACCACCGGTGGTAATCGGGCCAAAACAATAAGAATGGACATTTCAAGAAACGGAGATTCAACAATGATGGGAAGACGTCAGCACCAGCACCCGTTGTTAAGGAAGGAGAAAGACCACCTATCATATGCTTCAAATGCGGAGGAGAGGGACACATCAGTCCAAACTGCGCCATGCCGTCCAAAGCATGTTATAATCGTGGAAGAGAAGGTCACTTAGCTCGATTTTGTCGTTTACTGAAGACAAATTCAACTAGGATGGAGGCACTAAAGGCCATCCCAGAAAAGTCAAAACCGGTAGTGCAAGGGAGAGCGTTTGTTGTGACCTCCCAGAGAGCAAGGAACCCGAATGAGGTCATCACGGGTAAGCTTATCATAAACTCTAATGAAGTCTATACTTTATTTGATACCGGTTCTACCCATTCTTTTATTTCTCCTACTTGCGCTCATCGATTAAATTTGACTCGGAGAAATTAGACTTTGACTTATCTGTGGAAACTCCGTTGGGAGAAACCTTCATTACATCCATTGTTTATAAGTCTTGTTTGATTCAAATCGGTACCCTCACATTACCGTCGATCTTATTTCATTAAAAATACTTGCATTTGACGTGATTCTAGGATTGATTGGTTAACTACTTATCATGCAAAAATTGATTGTTTTCGTAAGGTTGTTAGCTTTCATATTCCTAATCAACCTATTATGCGAATTTAAACGACCAAACCATTAAAATCAATCACGGTCATCTCAAGCCATAAAGCTATTCGTTTATTAAAAAACGGATGTCAAGCTTTCTTAGCTCATGTCACACATTTAAACAAAAATACGTCAGTTTTGAACGATATTTCTATTGTTAATAAATTTCCTGGCGTATTCCCCGAAGAACTTCGTGCCTACCCCAGAGCGTGAAATTGAATTTTGTATCGACCTTGAACACGGTACAAAACCTATTTCCAAAGCCCCATATCGAATGGCTCCTATTGAACTTCGTGGAGTTAAAGACCCAACTACGAGAATTGTTAGACATTGGCTTTATTCATCCTAGTACTTCTCCTTGGGGTGCTCTGTTTCTATTCGTGAAGAAGAAAGATGGGAGTATGCGACTTTGTATTGATTATCGGGAGTTGAATCATGTCACCATCAAAAATAGGTATCCATTGCCCGTATATTGATGACTGTTTGACCCGATTGCAAGGAGCCAAATTCTTTTCAAAGATTGATCTTCGCTTTGGATATCACCAATTAAAGATTAGAACCACCGACATTCCAAGCGGCGGCCGTAACTCCGATGCGGGCATTATGAATTCCTAGTCATGTCCTTTGGATTGACTAATGCTCCTGCTGCCTTCATGGATATGATGAACCGAGTATTCAAGGAATATTTAGATCACTTTGTTGTCGTCTTTATTGATGACATCCTTATTTATTCCAAAAGCCGTGAAGATCATGAGCAACACTTGAGGCTGACACTCCAAAAGCTTCGTGAATATAAGCTTTATGCCAAGTTGAAGAAATGCGAGTTCTGGCTTGAAGAAGTAGCATTCCTTGGGCACGTGGTATCAAGTCATGGAATATCCATTGACCAAAGAAAGATTGAAGCTATTCAAAGCGGGAACAACCTAAATCGATGACCAAGTACGTAGCTTTCTCGGTTTATTTGGTTATTATCGGAGATTCGTGGAAGGATTTTCTCGAATCGCTACTCCATCGATTTCGGTGACTCGAAAAGATACAAAGTTCGGTTGGAGCGAAGAATGTGAGAAGAGTTTTCAAGAACTCAAGAGGAGACTTATTTCAAAGACTGTTCGACAATACCATCGGCTCGGAGGATTTGTCATCTACAAAGTGATGCTTCGAGCAAAGGGTTGGGATGTGTTCTCATGCAACATGGAAAAGTTATAGCTTTATGCCTCGTGACAACTCAAAGAATATGAGAGGAATTATCCTACTCATGATCCGGAGTTAGCGGTATTATCTTTGCACTTAAAATTTGGAGGCATTACTTGTATGGGGAGAAAGTTGAATTCTTTACGGATCATAAAAGCCTCAAATATTTCTTCACTCAAAAGGAACTCAACACACGACAACGATGTTGGCTTGAACTGTATTGAAAGATTATGATTATACCATCCAATACCATCCCGAAAGCGAACGTGGTAGCCGACGCATTGAGTAGAAGATCATATGCAAATCTGAGTGCGTTATTGTCAACGCAAAGGCCCATTTTGTGTGACTTGCAAAGGATGGAGATAGAGTTAAAGACTCCAGGGACGCATGTGATTATAGCGAATATACGAGTAGAACCGACTTTAATCAATAAAGTTAAAGCTGCTCAAGCTACAGACCTGGAGCTGATGCGTATGAGGAAGAAAGTGCAAGAAGGTGCTATGCCGGAAGCAAGAATCGATGAAGAAGGAATACTTCGAGTCAACTCCGGACTTTTGTGTTCCTAACGACCACGATTTAAAGTATAATATCATGATGGAGGCGCACAACACACCATTTGCAATCCATCTCGGGAGTACCAAAATGTATCATGATATTCGCCATACATTTTGGTGGAGCAATATGAAGGAGAGATAGCAATTGTTTATCTCAAGGTGTCTAACTTGTCGGTGAGTTAAAGCGGAGCATCAAGTACCAAAAGGTCCATTGCAACCACTTGAAATTCCGAGAATGGAAGTGGGAGCACATTACCATGGATTTCGATTCACGGTCTTCCTAAGGTTTCTCAAGGCATTGATGCGATTTGGGTCATTGTTGATAGATTGACCAAGTTCGCTCATTTGTTACCGATCGAGAAACTTATACACTTGAACGTCTTCGTCAGTATGTACATAAACGAGATTGTAAGATCGCATGGTATCTGCGGTATCCATAGTTTCGATCGAGACCCAAGATTCACTTCACGATTTTGGGTTAGTTTGCAAAAAGCTATGGAAGCAGACTTACGATTTAGCTTCTAAGATATCATCCTCGACAGACGGACAATCGGAGAGGACTATTCAAACTCTTGAAGATCTATTAAGAGTCTGTGTCCTTGATTTCAAGGGAGTTGGGACAAGTTCTTACCATTGGTGGAGTTTTCCTACAACAACAGCTTATCAAGCAAGTATTGGCATGGCTCCATTCAAGCGTTGTATGGAAGAAAGTGTCGTTCTCTCCAATCTTTGGGATGAGGTGGGTGAAGCAACGTTTTGGGACCGGAGTTGGTACGCATGACTACGGAAAAGATTCAAACGATCCGACAACGTATAAAAACCTCACAAAATCGATAAAAGAGTTATATTGATCTTCATCGAAAGGACGTGGAATTCGATATAGGAGATCATGTGTTGTTAAGAGTTGCTCCATGGAAAGGAGTTACAAGATTTGGAAAGAGAGGAAAACTTAATCCTCGATTCATCGGTCCATTTTAATCCTCGATCGAGTAGGAAGGCGTGGCCTATAGACTCGCTTTCATCGCCAAATATGTCTCGTGTTCATAACGTTTTTCACATATCCATGTTACGTAAATATGTGAAAGACCCGAACCATATTATTGAGTTAGAACCGACGAAATAGTGGAAGATTTGACGTATGAAGAGGTTCTGTTCAAATTTTGATAAGAAGGAACATATTCTACGCTCCAAGGTTATACCTCAAGTCAAAGTTTTATGGAGGAACCACGATGTTGAGGAAATGACTTGGGAGTTAGAATCTGAAATGAAATCATGGTATCCTTACCTCTTCGACATACCCGTGCGTACCCTAATTTCGAGGGAAAAATTTCATAAGAAGGGGGTTGTAAGACCCCACTTTTATAAATAAAGATGAATTTTCTATAAATATTATTTTGAATATTATGGAATAAATTTGATATAATGTTATAGTTGTGGGTAATATTTATAAATTTTGCAAAGTATGCAAGTGGTTATATTATTCGATTGGTGGGGAATATTCGGTTTAGCAGGGAATATTCAGACAACTACTCAATCATCAGTGGACCCCACAATGTAATTATTATTGATCGAGAAAACGACAAAAATATTTTATTGAAATAACGGCGGAAGTTTTACCGTTGATATCTTGTTGAACTACTCGGTAGTAAAAGTACAAGAATACGTGTGGTTGCATAGTAGCACACCATTGATTGATTATCGATGCTTATCCTCGAGAAGTCACTCAATTTGATTCCATTATTGTCGATTAATAATATGAATTATTATAGCGATAATATCGCGTTTTGTTTTATTCATTATTATTAACGTAATAAAAGCGAAACATCTTTTATATAAAATGTAATACTTTATTAAAGTTATTCTATAAATAAAATATATTATATTTTATTATTTATTATAGTGTTGCATAGTGTTTTGCATAGTATATTGCATAGTGTTTGCATAGTAAAATATTTTAATATAAATAGAATATATTATATTTTATTTAAAAGATTTTGCTTTAAATATGGACCGTCCGATTAAAGTAAATTAATCCGGACCGTTCATGGATTAATTACTATGCATTCTATTTTCCTATAAATAGAAGCTCATTCCTTCATTATTTTCTTACTTAATTCCTTTGAAACTCAGAGAGAGAAACTATAGAGAGAAAGAAGAAAAAAAGTATTCTCGCTACTTCACTTCGCCAATATTCAGGTTCTTCTAAGGTAGGAATATTATTTCTTGTACTCGTAAGGGATATTATTATTTTGTATTCATGAAGAGAACTTCAATTATTCCATTCCTTATTATTCTGTTGGAATAACCTGTATACGCGGACTACCCTATACTCGGTGACATTCTTCTATTATTACATCTTTATTATTACATTTGGAACATCCATCTGCGTGTGTTTTACAGGACTCGTTAAAATCTTTATCATTCTCGTTGGAATATCCTATCTCGTGTGTTTTACAGGATCCGGTTCCATCTTTATTATTCTCGTTGGAACATCCTCGCTTGTGAATTTCACGACGACCGGTTCCGTTATTATTATTCTGTTGGAATAACCTGTCTATGCGAAGTACCGCATGCGTGGTGATTTCTTTTGTTATTCCATTCTTTATTATACCCAGTTGGTTAAAACTTTGACTTCTATACTCCTTGAAATTAGTAGAATATCCTTGATATTTGCGTTTCATCCAGTATCTTTTCATGGAAATATTCTTCTAATCATTCTTGAATTTTACTCTACGAAACAGTATCATGTTGACAATTTGGACGTTAATAATTCTGGATAAAATAATTTTGAACTTGTTTTATTGAATTCTTATATCATTGTCATCATCCTCATGTTTATATTTTTTAAAGTCATCATGGCCTCAGAAGTGCATAGATGGACTTGGTATGATTATGACCAGAGACTATTCTTGTAATCATGACCAGTAATGTTACAAATGATGTGGTAAAAATCCTCGGTCAGTAGTGCATTGATGGACGATTGTTGGCATGATCATGACCATTAATGAATACACAACTATTCTTGGCCCGAAGTGCATGAATAATTGTGGTCGTGATACTTAATGAATATCCTCGTCAGTAGTGCGAGGGTGATTCGATGATGTGGATTATTTATTAAAGTCGAGTCTCAAACCTATATATGATGATGAAAAACCTTTTAAATCATAAAAGATAGTAGATTTTATTTTCTACTTGACTCTTTTAATGGATTGCTTGTTCATTGCAGTTAAACTTGATGTTTATTATATTTTATCGGTTTAAACTTTGTTGAAGGATAATGATAATTTATTCGCATTATCTTAGTCATAATATTTCTTCTTTGGGCTAGTTGAGCTCACCCTTTCTTTCACTTTGTTCTCTTCGTGAAATGAGAACATAATTTGGGACTTAGTCGGGGAACGGAGTAATGGTCCGAGAGGATAGCATTAGTAGTCCTCACTATTACGTGAAATAGTGTGATAATAATTGTAATGAGGACTCCTTTTGAGTTTGTATAATATCTAGTAGATAATATTTGTATTCAAACTCACAGTTTATGTCGTATTGTACACGACAGTTATATTAGTAAGTTGTATTTAAATTCTGTACCATGTATCTGACTACCCAAGATGGGTGATGTATACCTAATTTTGGGGGCGTCACATGGTTGGCTAAACCCTAGTTTTTCTATCTCTATAGAAAAAAACGTACTCTCCAACTTTTGGAATTGCGTATATTTTTGATATCTGATATAAGACTCCTCTTATAAAGATATCAGGTAACCTTATTTAATAAAATAAGGTATTATTTAATTAAACTCTTTTAATTAAATGGGCTCCCTAATCTTATTAGGGATAATTAATTAAACTCCTTTAACTAATTTTCCTCCTAATCCTATTAGGAATAAATGAGAGTACTTATATTAAATTAATTTCTAAACTCTTTTAGAAATTAAAATAATAATAATAATTGTAATAATATTAATAAGACTCCTCTTATTAATTTATATTTAATATTTCTAAAATATTAAATAATAAATATTAAGCTATTTAATTTATTCTATCACCATAGATTAAATTAAATATACATAACATATTATTACGATTATGCCATTAACTTCTTAAATAATTATTCTTCCTTTTATGGCGTGACCTCTTTAGGTTCTCCATATTAAACAGGTTGTGAATAAATCAATTAGAACAATTCTAATCTTATTTAAATAAATAAATTAAACAATTAATTTATTTAAATAAATAATATTTATTCTACAATTGGGATAAGCCTCCCCTAGCGATCAACGACTTTCCGGATAATATAGATTTCAACATTAATCATAAAAGAACCTTTGAGTAAATAGTTACCGTACAATTCAATCCTTCCACCATACAATGTCCCAATTAAATATAAGACATGGAATTACTGTCAAGTCTTATTTTATTTAATTATATGTATTTCGATCCTTAAACGCACAACACTAAATAATGAAAATTAGAAATTCCTTTCTAATTTCATTCTCGCTTTTGCCAAGGACTCTTTGGGTTGTCATTTATCGAATCACATAGGACATTTCTCTTCTTTTAATAGAAGTGGTAGATTCTTTATTGATCATACATTATCTCCATGTACAACTTATTATACCCAAGCATACCCTTTGATATACCCTAAGGGTCTTAAGGAATAAGTCAAAGTATAACTCATCATACACAAGATACTATGATGATCTCAAGTCCAATGATCACTTGTACTACTATCACTACAGGAATTCCTATTGACAGGCAAGTAAAACTCCATTAGGTATTCCTTAGCGAGCCACATTCAGTGAACTTATTCTCCAATAAGCACCTACATACTTGCTTTAGTGTCTCCACACAAATGATCATGAGATCAATCATCCTCATCCAATGAGCAAGCAACGTATGTACCAATCTATCCGAATTCACTAATCCCAATGTAGTAATCCAACGATTGGGAACTATTTTAGTTTTAAGCTTTCTAAGAATTTAGATCTCATTAGAATGATCATCATCATTATTCTAAAAGCATTGCTTAAAACTATGGGTTTATCACATATTATAAAACAGCATCATGTAGATAATTAAAAGCCTTTAATAAATTAATACTTTTTATTAATAAATGAATAAGATTGTTACAAAGTATATGCTTTATCATCAAACATGATTGGCTTGTGTGCATACTACTTTCAATTTCCACCCGTATTTTGTGCACGAGTCTCCCTCGTCTAGTTTTGCATGAACTGCAAAAAGCTTCTAAACATCCCATCATTCATCATTTGTTCGGTAACGTTGTTTATAGGAGGATTATTGCCTTCCTGTTGCACGTTCCCCTGGGTAGTGATCAAAGGTGTCTCCACGGTCTGATTCACTCCATTATTAACGTTCTCAGCTGCCATTCTTAAATACTACCATAAAACAAGGGTTAATAGTCATGCAACATATTATCCCTATACTCTGACCGACCAAATAAATACCAAATAAACTTAGTCAGGTCATACTAGCGAAGGAATTCCCCGTCTCTCCCCTCCTAGTTCTTGTCTCACATCTCAGCCAGGGATCATATCCCTAAGCTTTGATACCAACTGTGACGCCCCCAAAATAGGTATACATCACATATTCTGATTCGCCAAATACATGGTACAGAAACAAATACAACTTCATTAAACTGTGAGTTTAAATACAAATAGAGAATATAAAAACTCAAAAGGAGTCCTCATTACAATTATTGATACACTATTTTAAAAAATAGTGAGGATCGCTAAAACAACTTTCTAGAACCATCACTCCGCACTCGACTAGTTCCTCGCTATGTTCTCACCTCCCGAGAAGAAAAATGGAACAAAAGGGTGAGCTCAACTAGCCCAAAGAAGAATATTATGACTAAGATAATATACAACAAATTATCATTAGTCTTCAACAGGAATAATCTAATAAAATATAATAGACAACAAGTTTTAGATCAACAATCAAGCAATGGAAAATAGCAATCCATTAGAAGAGTCAGTAGAGAAAGAATTCTACTATCTTCTAAGATTTAAAAGTCCATAATCAATATTTTATCCTTGTAACATCAATCAATATACATCTTGAATCAAATATTCATCTTTGCACTACAGGCCAAAGATATTCATTTGTATCACCAGTTGGTCATGTTCATCTCAACACCTGTTCATCTTTGCACTACGGGCCAAAGATATTCATTAGGTAATCATTCATCATTGCACTACAGGCCAAAGATATTCATTTGTATCATCATTTAGGACTGAGGATGATGAAAAATATTTTAAAGAAAACGAATCCAGTGAGATAACAGATCAAATATTAAGGATTCGTATTACAGTTTATCTAAGTTCAATAATATTCCGAAATAACCAATTTTGAAGCAGAATTCAAAAATAATGATCAAAACATGGATACAATTAAAGATAATAACCATAATAGACAACTTTGACAAAAAGAAAAAATTTTCATTTTTGGTGAATAGTCGTATTTGTGAATAAGTCAGACACGTGAATAGTAACCCCTGACATAAAAAGTTCCAAATTTGATAAAAGTTCATACCAATATTTTAAGATAATGAGATTGAAGAAAATATCATTTAAGAAGAAGATAATATCCCTTACCTCAAAATATCGATTTCCGATCGGAATATCGGTATAAAATTTGAAGGAAACTTGCACCGATTAATGTAAACTCACAAAGTATCTAAATACTCACAAAATACACTCAATAATCTAGAGAGAGAAGAGAGAAAACTTGTTTTCGTGTGTTTTTCAATTCTAACTTAGCCCTCTATTTATAGGAAAATGTTAGTACGCCAAAAGGCATTTAACTCGCAACTCGATGGCTTTACCTGCTACTATTCCCACCCACCACATTTGAATAAAAATCTCAGCACATTTCTTCACCAACCAAGAGTGGAGCCCACCAATTCTAGAATTTTCCACCAAAATAATTTATAACCTGATTTCCGAATCAGCCACCTCTTAAAATTCATAACAAATCATACGCTCATTTTTAACGGTTCAAAATTTGTGGACATATACTCAACTTATATATATATAACATATCCAAAATTTTAACGATCCAACTATTTCGGATTAAAAATTATAACTCACACAATATATCTCAAAAACACTAGTTTAATTTTTAATACCTCCATTCCGACAAAAATACTGATAAAACACCTCAACATTAACTCCTTCATTTTTAACCACAATAAATATATCCATTATTTATATCCACATAAAATAAATATTTCCTTATCATATGAATCAATGATTAATTATTCACAAATAATATTACGTAATCACATTTATGACAACCAGTCGTTCCCAGAAAGAGGGGCTTTCAATAAGGATTTCTCCTTATCAAGGCCGCAATTAGGTGACCAAACCTCTCCTCGACAGAACTTTCTAGACAACGCCAATAATTTTATCTAATAATATTATTCCAAATAATCAATTATCGATCCGATAAAGGAGATAATTGTAAAAGGACGATAATTGAAACAACAACAATATAAAATATCAATGCAACAATTATTGAATCAATAAAATAAAATATTGAATAAAGAATTCTCGTGACAATTATTGAGTAGTGCCTTCTTATGTAAGGATCAATAATTCAACAATACTGTGTAATACCAGTATGCCATCTTGTCAACAACGCCAGACATTACTTTACTTTAACCACCGGGTATTCCAACAGTGTTAATGGTAACAACTACGCCGTTATTCAATTTTGTCGTTTTCTTCATTCGACCGTTATCCGTTATGGGCCCACAATTGGTCGCTAGCCGTCGCATTTAATATTCCTTGGATGAAAAAAATATTCCAAACAAAATGAATATTTTATTTCCACTTGCTTATTTTGCAAAATTTTCACATTTCACCCATAACCAAAGTTATTATATCAAATTAATACCTTATTATTCATAATAATAAATAAAGGAAATTTGATTTTATTCATTAAAAGTTGGGGTCTTATAAGTAATAATAATAATAATAATAATAATAATAATAATTATTATTATTATTATTATTATAATAATAATAATTATTATTATTATAATTATAATAATAATAATAATTATTATAATTATTATTACTATTACTATTATTATAACTACTACTATTATTATTATTGTTATTATTAATCATTATTATATTTACTATTATTATACCTATTCCTATTATTATTAATTATTATTATTATTATTATTATTATAATTATAATTATTACAATAATTATAACAGTACTAATAATAAAAAAGCCTGGCCTGACCGTGGGGTTTTTTAAAAATAAAATAAAATAATGCTCTCCTTGAGAATTGAACTATAGACCTCTCCACTCTCCTTAAACAATTGGTCAAACCAACTAAGCTATAAGGATTTTTTTATTATAAAGTCAGTTACCCGACACTAAAATACTAAAAATACTAATTACATATTTACATCAAATACTAAAAATACTAATTAAAAAAAATACTAAAATACTAAAAAAAATCAAATTAAAAAATAATAAAATTCAAAAAATACTAAAATACTAAAATTCAAATTATTTTGTTAATTAATCAAAAGAACAAAAATTCAAATTACATCATTAAAATACTAAAATCTTAACATATTTACATCATTTACATCATAACATAACATATTATCATATTTACATCATTTACATCATATTTACATCATAACATATTTACATCATTTAATCAAAATACTAAAATTCAAATACTAAAATACTAAAATTTTACTCAAATACTAAAATTTTACCATAGTTCATATAACATATCAAAATACTAAAATTTTACCATAGTCAGTATAACATATCAAAATACTAAAAGTCACCTACCCGACACTAAAATATTAATTACATATTTACATCAAATACTAAAAATACTCTTTAAAAAATAATAAAAAAATCAAATTAAAAAAACTAAAATAAAAAAAATACTAAAATTCAAATTATTTTGTTAATTAATCAAAAGAACAAAAATTCAGGTTACATCATTAAAATACTAAAATCATAACATATTTACATCATAACATAACATATTATCATATTTACATATTTACATCATAACATATTTATATCATTTAATCAAAATACTAAAATTCAAATGCTAAAATACTAAAATTTTACTCAAATACTAAAATTTTAACATAGTTGTATAACATATCAAAATACTAAAAGTCACTTTACCCGACACTAAAATACTAATTACATATTTACATCAAATACTAAAAATACTAATTAAAAAAAAATACTAAAATACTAAAAAAATTCAAATTCAAAAATACTAAAATTCAAAAAAAATACTATAATTCAAATTATTTTGTTAATTAATCAAAACAACAAAAATTCAAATTACATCATTAAAATATTAAAATCATAACATATTATCATATTTACATATTTACATCATTTAGTATAATTGATATAATATATACGTTATGATGTAAATATGTAAATATGATAATTAATAATTCTTTATTATTATTATTATTATTATTATTATTATTATTATTATTATTATTATTATTATTATTTATTGTTGTTGTTGTTGTTGTTGTTGTTGTTGTTGTTGTTGTTGTTGTTGTTGTTGTTGTTGTTGTTGTTGTTGTTGTTATTATTAATATTATTATTATTATTACTATTATTAATACTATTGTCATAATTATTACTATTATTATTATAATTATTACTATTATTATTATTATAATTACAATTATTATAATTATAATAATAATAATTATAATTATAATAATAGTAATAATTATAATAATAATAATAGTGATAATTATGCATCTACTGATTCGCAAGACCGTCTAATGAAGTTTGCATCATTTCGCCATATGGTCATTGGAATCCATCTATGCAATTTGGTTGCTATGGAATCTTTATAAAGCAACCCACTTTTGGACTGTTGATCAACTTATTGGAAGGCTTAAATTAAATGCCATAATTTCCCAGCCGACACAAGCTTTACCGGCTCTTATTTTAATATATTGCATTGGATGGTCAACTGTTGTCATTTTAATAATTTTAAAATAATTTTTAATATTAAATATACTCGGTAAATACATGACTTAATCTGGCCGTATTATTATTTTTTTTACGCATTTTTCCTTTTTATGGGATGACTCAAAGATATTAAAATTACATTAAAATAATAAAATAATCCAAATTTAATAACTACATGTTGGTATGTAATTTTTGAAAACATATTACTAATATATATGCATGCAAAGAGTACATATTAGTAATATTAAGTATTACTTATAATATTAAATATAATATTATTACAAATGTATTAGTAATACTTATAATATTATTACAAAATAATATTATTAATACTTAATATTAATAATAAAATATTAATAATATTATTTTGTAATAATATTAAGTATTACTAATATTAAGTATTAATAATATTAATAATACTTAATAGTAGTATAACATTATTACAAAATATTAATACTTATAATATTAAATATAATATTATTAAAAATATTAGTAATACTTATAATATTATTACAAAATAATATTATTAATACTTAATATTAGTAATAAAATATTAATAATATTATTTTGTAATAATATTAAGTATTACTTGTGACTAACGAGAATTTTGTAAATTAATTTTAATATTTATTGGATTAAATAAATATTTTCGATGATTTAATTAGTAGATTAAATAATTAATTGATGCAATTATGGTAGATTAATTTAATTATATGTTTTACATTTATTAAATTAATGTGAAGAAGTTTTATTATCAAGTATGTGATTATGTAAGCTTATTGAATTAAAAGAAATATTTAATAAGCCTAATGTTATTTAATTAATGTAATAATTAATTGGAGACTTAATAATTTGATATAATTAATTAATGAGAAAATTAATTATGTGACTATGTGAATTTATGAGAAATTATTATAATTATTTTATATTAAATTAAATAATATAATTGAGCTATTGTATAATTGGGTGTGACATGAATTAAACTATATTGTAGAGGTTTTATTAAATTAAATGGTTTAGTAATCAATTCTTGTTAAGCCAAACAAGGCCCTAGGGGGAGTTATCAGCAGTTAACCCATGATTGGGCCAACTGACCACTCTGCGATTAGTTTATTTAATTATTCGACGTCTTCTCTTCCTTTCTTTTCTTATTATTCTAAGTCTAGAAAATTATCACAGAGATAAAACTTTCTGAGAGAAATTATGAGTTTGTGAAGGAGATTGAGAGTGAGGAATCTAAGCCTACTAATTTATACTCTACAGGGTAATCTCCTCCTTCCCAATTTCTATTATATGTTGTTAAGTTTCATGAATATGAGTTTCATAGTTTTGATTTAAACCTCTGTAATTGGGATAGGAGTAATGATTATGGGTTGTATATATGTTATGTCATATCAAATCGTATTTGATTATATATTTATTATGTAGACCATATCATCAGTATCATAAAACATGTCGTTATACGATGACTTGTTATTTCAAAATTTATAGAGTTTGGGTTATGGCCATATGGCCTTATACGTGATTTTAGTATGTCAAACATAAATGTTTTCATAAAATTTACACCTTTATTTTATTATACATGTTGATACGAAGAGACCAAACCTTAAACGAACGGATTCGGTGTTATAACGAATCCGTAGTGTTAATTTTCCTGTATTATTTTCAAAACCTTCAAGAACATCAAGAACAGTGAAAATTGCATGCTTTAATTATGTAATTAAGTATTTAAATTGGTTAAAGTCACTCTATAAATGTTGGGTAATGATTATGTGTGAATTATATCATGTGGGTATGTCTAAATTCGAGTAGAAAATAAGAAATTGGTAGAAATTGGCATGTTCTGCGATTTTTCTCGAACTGCCATTTCGCAATGTTACGTAAAGCCATAAGGCACTTGCACGCATTCATTTATTTCTCGGGCACAAGCAGTCATACTAAGTGTCCAATATACAGTATACTTTCACAGAATGTCCAGAAATGAATTATTTTTTTAAATGTTAAGTCTAGCAATGTGTTAGTAACTTAATGTAATGAACATAGAAATATGTTAGAAGTATAATAAGATGACAAAATAGATGTTTAACATGTAAATAACATAATTGCATGTGGATTGAATTATTGAATACATAATTAACTTATTATTTGTGAAGTGTAATTTATGTGACAATGAATGTGATAATTTGACTAAGTATAGTCATAATTCGAGTTAGGCAAAAAGAATGAACGTTTGATGATTAGTTAAGTTATAATTTGTCAGGAATAAGCATGTGAATGCTATTCCTATTTATATATGATATATATGTATATGAATGAATAATATGGAAGTATGCTTGCATTAAGAAAAGCTGTAAAGTCCTCTGATAGATAATAAAAATATGTGTACAAGGACTTAGAATGAATTGATCAAATATGTTAGGTTGATCTTACATAGAAAAGACGACTTTTGTAAAGTCCTTAAAAAGAAAAGATGTACAAGGACTATAAAGATAGAAAGATCAAGCATGTTAGGTTGATCTTATGATGTAATAGATAGGCTAGTCGATCGCCGTTAGCATCGCACTGTAAGTCGTAGTCCGCCAGTGAGTCAAGGTTAACTCTGGAGCTATCGAGGCGTAATAGGAGTATGCAAGATAGTAGATCGGAGTTCGTAGACTGCCAGGGGAAACGAAAAAGGATCGTAGTGTATCGAGAAGAGCTTCCTTGGGATCGTAGTGTGCTGAGGAAGTCATGCTCAGAATCGTAGAGACAACCAGCCTACGAGCTGAACGATCATCTGTCGAAGCCAAGTCCAAAATGTAGACTACACTCAGAGTCGTAGAGCCTAGTGATGGCAAAGCCAAGTCAAGGATCGTAGACCACACTCTGAGTTCGTAGAGTTCATTGAGTGCATACAAAGATCATAGTCGGGAAAGATCAGATGAATACAACAAGCACAAGGCAGAAATCGTAGAGTGTTAAGATCTCGATCTCGTGGATCGTAGTGTTCGTGACAATCAAAGTCAATCGTATAGTGCGTAAACTACGACTCCAACAAAAGTGCTCACAATGCTAAGTCGTAATCGTAGAGAGTAGATACGGTTCTCAAAGAATGAGCACTCCTGCAATATCCAAAGGTACGAAACCTCCGTCAGTAATCGCAAAGATGCAATCCACGTAAAAGGAACTAGAGAGCACTCAACGAATGACATGCAAAGCTAATGTAAGATCTCAAAGACAAACCCAATCAAAGATTAAGATTGAAGTGTAAGGCCATTCATGATGAATTCTTCCACAAGGAGATCCAAAGAAGACTTTTGTAAGTCGACTCAAGGAAAAGTCACCTAATGCAAGAGCTACCAAGTGAAAGAAGACAACGATCTTGGAAGCAACCAAGATCGTAGTGTTTGCCAAACAAAGAAAGAACCGATGGAAGGTGAACCGAGATATCGGGTCACCTTCAAGAGCAAGGCTAAAGTGATTAAGTGCGTGGTCGGTTCATTGATGATAAGTGAGCGGAAGATCACCAGAGAAAGCAAGTCGGACGCGCCACAAATCAAGTGTCTTGATATTCAAAAGGGACCAGAGCAAGGAATTAGGCCATCAAGATTCGAGAACAACAAGCAAAAGCAAATAGAAGTATTGAAACACAATACAAGGAAGAGGTGTTCTACATCAAGATCCAATCAACACTCTTCAGATCGTAGTGTTAACTCTACTAGTCAACGAGCAACAATCAACAAGACACTACGATCAGTCTTCAAGACATGCATCGAATCGTAGAGTTCAATACCAAGACCAAGCATTGGCAACGGCTCAATCAAGGGTAACATTGGACAAGTGCTTATTGAGAGCATCGATGCAAAAGAACAACCTCTGATTAAGAAATCAGAAGAAGTAAAGTCTTCGACCTGCCCAAGACAGTAAAGTGATACATCTGACAGGGTAGGTGAAACAGTGGACTTCAACATTAGAAAAAGTATGACAAGTCACATCAAGCAGTCTACTTCAAGTAACTTGAGATCTGTGAAGATATTTGAATAGCCTTCAACGGTTACTTTCCAACGGAAGGATTGGGAAGAAGTATAAATGAGAAAGAGCTTCAAAGATCCAAGGTTGATGGAGTTGTTGAATTTGGAGAGAAGGTGGACTGATCCAACCGAGTAATAGTGAGTCCGAAGGCTCACTCTACGATCCATCAAGAACACTCAGAAGTCAGATCAAGCAAGAAGTAGAAGTGTGAGTTCTACTATGTAGAAGTGAGAGTTCTACTACACATGAAGAGTGTTCGAATCGCGAGAGAAAAAAGAGCATCATGCCATCTGGATGTCCATCATGGGAAGACTCTAAGTACAATAGAGAAGAGCCTACAGTCATCTTAGCAAGTCCATCATGAGAAGGCATCAAGTAGCAAGAAGGAAGATCACAAAAGTCATCTTGGTGGCAAGCATGAGAAAGCTTCTAAGTACCTAACAGAAGAGCTTACAGTCATCTTAGAAGCCTCTCATGTGCAGCCATCAAGTACCAAGGAGAATGATCTTCAAGGCAGTTCATCAAGGGGTCATCCGTAGTAGTTGAGCAACCTAAGAAGCTGAGCATCATGCAACACTCAACTGCTCTTCTAGGATGATCAAGCCAAGCTATTAAGGATAGAAGATGTTCAGAGCATGAAGACATCTTAGCAGCTCAGCACCGACTCCAATAACAACAAACAAACAACTCAACGAAGCCAAGGCCTGAGAGGGTCCTTGTCCAGAGGGACTAAATGAAGCAGGGCCAAGAGGGTCCTTGTCCGGAGGGACTAAACAAAGCAGGGCCAAAGGGTCCTTGTCCAGAGGGACTAAATGAAGCTCCAAGCTCATTGGGCTTCAAGAGTTCCTAGGAACTAGAGGAGTCCCAAGGTCTCGGGCCTTAAAGAGTTCTTAGTGAATCAAGTCCCAAGGTCAGCCGGGCCTAAAGGAATCGTAGAGATTCTGTGGTGCCGCCTTCCTTAGTGGAAAACTCGCTAGTTGAAAGCGTAAGAGTGGATTAGAGCTCGAGTCTCCGAACCACTTAAAACCTCTTGTGTCTTTTTACATTATGTCATTTACATTATGTCTATAACTGCTATAATCTGCAAGTGAATGTATGTTCTAACTACTTACAACTAAACTAACCCAACGGATAATGTATGTATGATTATGAATATATCAATGAAGGGGAATCTTTTACTTATTCCGCTGTGCTTGAAAAGATTCTTATGTTTGTTATATACTTAAATATGAACAATACAACATTAACTAGAAAAGTATTTAAAATAAAAAGGATCTATTCAACCCCCCCCCCTTCTAGATCTATTGTGCCCTCTGGGAACTAACAATTGGTATCAAAGCAGATGTTCTCATGCTATATTCAAAAGCTAATCGCTTTGAGTCTGATCCCAGGCACTAACATTGTTCTAAACTTAGTTTTAGCAAGAAGTAACTTGTTATATGCGTAAGAGCTCACACGCTGGAAATATGTGTATAGGTAAAAAAATATGTATACACCAAGTCGCTCAGATTAATCCATATCGTCGATTGCTATATCAACAAGACCAATCCTAGCCTGCAGTGAATCTTGTAGTCTGAAGACCAGACGAGAGAAAGAGAGCAAAAGACATCAAGGATAAAGAGTAAAGCATTCATCACCTAAAAGATGAAGAGGTCACGCAGACTAAGAAATGTCGATCAAGAGGAGAAAGAAGATCTTCTCAAACTCATGAGTGACCAACCAACAACTGGGTGCTATCTTTGTAAACTCAAAGATGTCAAAGATCTTAATGCTACGATTCTCTTGATCTACATCTTCAAGACCACGACTGATTGATAAAAGGCCAACAAGAGCATTGTCGAAAAGGAGCAAAAGTAAAAGCTATACACATCAATACCGAACTCAAGATATCTAAGGTAAACGATCGTTAAGAAACCGACAAGAAAAGGTACGGTTCCTCACCATTATTAATGTATACATCATATTTGCACCATTCTATGAACTATGACAGTATTCTGTCAAGAAGTCACAATCTACCTAAAAAGGTGAAGAGAGAAAGTAGTCTGAAGATGGAAAATTCAAATGTCTACAAACTTTCTCTTTAACCAAGTTTTAAGTCAAAGATTGACATCTTCAAGAAAAATGAAATAGATCATAAGAGTATCATAGACCAAATGATTATTATGTTAAGTAATCATTGTTGATGTGCTAGTATGTATGTACAAGCCTATGTTCTAAGGGTTTGACAACACACAGAGACTGATCAGTTCCACAAGAGGATCTTGCTGATTTGTAGAAACTGATCACATCCATAAATCAACTAGATACTCATAAATCGTAGAGTTGATTCACACTCTGTGAACACTTAAACATTGTGAACATAACCCAGTAAATGATGAAACCATCATAGATAAAGAGTGTGTCTTTTATTGTCAAATCCTACACACACTCACCATCATGCATCTCAAAAATGTATTATCTCAAGATAGTTGCATGCATGAATATGTGTGTTGGTGATAAACATGATGATTATCCAGTTAAGAGGAACAGGGGTTTAGAAAACTAACCAAGCAGGACCCATTCAAACATGGGGATCAAAAGTAGAAATATACTTAAACCTGCAGGTACTTGGTCAGTCTGACCACACTAAGGAATGCTGAAGTAGAAGACTTCATTCAATAGGACTCATCCAGCAGAAGGCTATAGACTGTTCAGAGATGAGTCTGATAAGGTTCCTATATGTCCAAGCTTCTATCTTCAAGACCCCCTCCGAGCTAACCGAAATGGAGCTCTCACGGCCGCAAATATGATATGGGAGCATGCCATGCAACAGAAGATAAAGAGGATTCTATATGCCCATATCAAGAAAGATACGCTTTATGAAAAGAATCCTCAAGGAAAGCTCTCACAATGTAAGATCATTGAGCTTAAGACAAAGAAGTTCTTTACGGGCGTAACTCTCAAAACAAAGGATGTCAAAGAAGACTACTTTCAGAATGTCGCCAAATGATCGTAGAGTGATCATCCTCGAAAATACTCATCTCTACGATACAAGGAAAACTAAGCAACGATGATGATTCCAATCAAGGAGGAATGTCAAAACCTTCAAATGAACATGAAGAAGGAATCACATCTATCCGAGAAGACAACATCAACAATGGGGAGCAAAGTGATCTTTAAGGAATAACATCACTATTAAACCCGGAAGAGATGTACCACCATAGAGTCCCAAAACTTTGTGGTCGATGAACCAAATGAAGATCCATAGTCAAGTAGAACGCCTCAAAACGTACTCACCGATAACCCTTCACCACCCAATCCATAATCGTGAAGTTCCTACGATCAACCACACGATCGTAGTGTAAGAGCGTAGGACACCATGATTTCAAAGAATGTAGATATCCAGAAGTGGTAGAAAGACTCCCCATCGTAAAAGGTCTAATGAGATGTCATTGAAAATCACCGCTTAGTATATCATCTAGAAAGCGCCTCGTGGACAAACCCGACCCTTAGATCATTCTAAGAGGGTGGCCCTTCCCGAGCTACCTTATCCGTAAGGAATGCTTCGATCTAGTTCATCTCAAAAGAACCAAGTCACCAACGATCGTAGAGTTGAGCTTCAAGAGGACTAAATGATTGTAGTACAAACTCAACGATCGTAATGCTATCTAAACGATCGTAGAGCAACCTCTCCGATCGTAAGAAGATAACTCAACGATCGTAGTCCTACCAAAGGGTATTCCAGTTCACAAGGAGCAATGAAGAATGAGACATCCGCTAAGCCATTTAAGTTAAGGAGATAAGTTCAATTCATCAATGATCGAGCTACGCCAGATCGAAGAAAGGAGGAAAGACAAAGCCATCCACTACAAAGATCTCTTAGAAGTTGATCATCGAGTCAACAAAGGAAATCGTAGAGTCTATAGCTATCTCATCATGTTACTCTATTTAATCAAAAGGTCAACGGCCAAAGCCACATCAATTAAACGCCCACTCCTCTAATAACTAAAAAGTTATGGGGAGTTACACCATTATCGGGCAACGTGCAACCAATGGACAATTGACACATCACTGAGTATGTAGAGTTAGAAGGAACTGCCATAAAGACAAGTTCAAATCTACAGACAATTATCAAAAGATATCGAACCTTTCTCCCTCCCATTTTTAAAACCCTAGAAAGTTTTTCAAGAGCGAAATCAGTTAACCCCCAGAGCCTTACCAACCAGACAGCTATCTCGCATAAATCTCTCTAAATCAAACACCCACAGTCTTCAAACTATTCAAATGGAGAACTGGCAAGTTATCACCGGCATTCAACTTGGAACCAAATCGTTCGAGAAATCGGAGAAGAAGTTCAGGGACATACTTAGACTCGTAAAGGAAGTCGGGTTTTCGTAATGTCTCGAGGCAAGTACTGTATACATTGACCGTTAAGGAGTTCTACTCAAACGCTCCATAAACTCGAACTCTTTTCTACCAAGGTTAAAGGTCGATTCGTCAAATCTTCTGACCTTAATCAATGCCTAGTTTTTCTAGCCAAGGGTCAAGAACCTGAAGATGTCAACATCGAGCAAGCGAAGGAGTTGATGGGATACCAAAGAAACCCTAGCTTCAAAGACATGAAGAAGAAGGAATTCTCAAGAGTATGAGTTCTAAATGAAATAGTTGGAAAGTGCATATCGTAAGAACACCGCACATGACATGTTGATCGACGACAAAGAAGTTGAAAATCATGTCAAGAATAGTTCAAGAAACAAATCAACTTTGGAGCTATCTTGTTTGATCGATCTCCAAGTGGGTAGAGAAGGCCGAGAAGAAGCCCCCACCAAGGTATTTCATGGGAGGATGCCGAGTATCACATCAAGAAAAAGCTAGGGGCTAAGATCAAGGATGATGAGGAGAAGCCCTAAATGTGCACAAAGTAATGTCTCCACAGCTTATTTAAAACCGGAAGAAGAACCCAAAGGAGAACAAGAGGTCGACAATTTGGGACCAAAGCAGAGAGCCTCGCAAAGAAGAGGAAGACAAGAAGACAGAGAGCTCGAGAGTCCGATGACTCACAAAGAAATTAAATCACACACAACCAGAAGAAATCAAAATGGTGAAAAGAGCCGGTAATATGAAGAAAGCCCAGCCCCACCAAGAGAGAGTCTCTCCTTGAACAAGGATAAGGAAGAAAAGGCCCAAACCATCGAAACCACAAAAAGAAGAAGCAAAGAAGTTGCTTCAAGGGCTGGGCCAAGAAGAAAGCTAAGGTGGATGACAAACCAAATTTTAGCTTCTCAAATCAATGCATCTCTTTCAAGTAAGGGACGTAGAGTCAGCAGAAGAGGAAGAAACAGAAGATGTGGTCCAATCCCACAACAACATCCGTAAATGAAAGTGAAGTTGATGTGATGAAAGAAAAAAAGAATCGCCGATGAAGAAGAATGTGCAAAACCAACGGCCGATTCTCGTGAGCGGCCATTCGATGATAAAGAAGAAACCCAAGATGATAGGACAAGTAATGTCAGGTCTCAAGAAGAAGAACTTTCCCCAACAAGCCCGTAGAATGGGTCGAAAAATACCGCCAAGAAGAAGATGAAAATTTATTCTCCAACTCGAAAGCCCTCATGATGACTCGTGAAGTGATGAGTCCAAGAAACAAGAATCGCTTCCCGCCAAAGGCCGATCTCCAAAGAAGTTTATCGATGAGCAAGAGGAGTCGAGACTCAAGAAGAAGAAGAAGAAAGAAGAAAGAGAAGAAGAGTCATCTCTCCAATAGTTGAACCTCCACGTAGAAGGAAGAGCTACAGTTGCAAGCCCGCTTTTCCTCCAAAAGAAACAAAGCACCAATCAAATGCCATCATTGAATTAAGTGATGATGAATCAGATCCCTGTGAGAAGATGTCAAGAAGAAGCCAGCAGAAAGAAGAAGAAGAATCTAAGGAAAGAATTGTCAAGACAGTTTCGATAATGAAATTCAAAGAAGAAGGATTTTTTCGTGAAGATGTCAAGAAGGTTCTCGATAATGAAATGCACCAGAGGAATTCCTCGTCAAGATAATCAAGAAAGTTCAGTGCTCGAGAGAGAAGAGATTAAAGGAGATTCTGTTCTCGCACTCAAGAAGTAGTATTTAACAAGAAGATTATCCATTCCTCTCCCCCAAAGATTTGATGTAAGTATCGTAGAGGAAGTATCAAATGTTTTGACAGATTCTCCACCAGAAAGATGGTTCTTCCAGTGGATGCCATGGCTCAAGGCCCACATTGAAAAGGATGGAAGCTCCTTCAGTTGGTGTTACAAGACTTTTCCAAGCATGGAACTGGTAGCCCAAAACTTCCCAAGGGTGAAAACCTATGCTACCAAGATGATAACCAACCTGCCTCACTTCAAGGTCTATCGACAAGCTGAAAATCTCTACATCCCCTACGATCGTAGAGAGTAGATTTCAAGGAAGAAGGGTCAGCCACCAAGGAGCCGATCAGAGTCTGCTCATTCTCTACTATTGATGGTGTTCAAGCCCAATACCGTAATCCTCCTTATGATCAAGCACTGATATCAGACACTCCATCATCCTCCACAAGTAATTGGTATTCCAGGATTGTTCAGATTATCCAAACATTTGAAAATATGTCCAAAGATGACAATCGCAGAGTCCAATCCATTGCTCAACCTGAAGCTGTCAATTAAGAGGATCAAACCGCTTTGGAACAGGAACTATTGAAGAGCTCTGATGATCTAAGCAAGAAGATATCTATACTCACTAAAGAATCACGTATGCATGACAAAGCAAAGTGAGATGATTCTTTCCAAAGACAAACTTCAAGTTATCATGGCCGATGTATCTCTCAAACTCCAAGAGAGAGACAACATCTATCAGAAGGCCATACAAGATCAGAAGGCAGATGCCCTACAAATTCAGAAGACCAACGAAGAGCAGATTCAAGCCCTCTTTGACAAGATTGATGATCTAAAATCTTCCTTCTCAGGTAACTCGAAGCCAAGAAGAACTAAAGTTTGAAGTTGCAAACTCCTCCCACCGATGGAGCGCCTTATGTCCAACATGGAGCAGCTCTCTCAAATGATTGATGACAAAAAGGGGGAGAAAAAGAGGCAAAGAAAGAGGAGGAGCAAAAGACACTCAAAGAAGAAGAGCAGAGGGTTAAGGGAGAAGAAGCCAAAGAAGAAGATAGAAAAGCAGAGCAAAGAATCATCATCCGAGGGGAGCCTGAAGATGATGATACCAAAATCACAGAAGCTGAAGGGGAGCCAGATCAGAAAGGTGATGAAGGGGAGTCAAGAAAAGATAGAAGGTCATCATTAGAGGGGGAGCAAGAGCAAGAAGCAGAAAAAGATGAATAGCTGATCAACAGCAAACATCCTAGAAACACAAGGAGCCAAGGAGGTACATCTCTAATCTGTTAGGAATGTGTTCTAGATCCAGGATGTAGAATGTCTTAATGTATAAATTTCCATAACAATATAAATGTCATTCATGATTAACTATTTTAAAAATACAGCTGCCCACTGTATATAAGATTCATTCATAACATGCATATGCACTTATTGTTTTTGTCATAATCAAATAGGGGGAGATTATTAGGAATAAGCATGTGAATGCTATTCCTATTTATATATGATTTGATTATGATATATATGTATATGAATGAATAATATGCAAGTATGCTTGCATTAATAAAAGTTGTAAAGTCCACTGATAGATAATAGAAATATGTGTACAAGGACTTAGAATGAATTGATCAAATATGTTAGGTTGATCCTACATAAGAAAGACAACTTTTGTAAAGTCCTTAAAAAGAAAAGATGTACAAGGACTATAAAGATAGAAAGATCAAGCATGTTAGGTTGATCTTATGATGTAATAGATAGGCTAGTCTGATCGTCGAGCACTGCACCAGAAGTCGTAGTCTGCCAGGTGAGTTAAGGTTAACTCGGGAGCTATCGAGGCAGAATAGGAGTATGCAAGATTGTAGATCTCAGAGTTCGTAGACTGCTAGGGGAAACGAAGAAGGATCGTAGTGTATCGAGAAGAGCTTCCTGGATCAGAAGTGCCGAGGAAGTCATGCTCGTAATCATAGAGACAAAACACGCCACTGAGCCGAACGATCATCTGTCGAAGCCAAGTCCGAAACGTAGACTACACTTAGAGTCGTAGAGCCTAGTGATGCCGAAGCCAAGTCAAGGATCGTAGACCACACTCTGAGTTCGTAGAGGTTATTGAGTGCATACAGAGATCGTAGTCGGGCAAGATCAGATGAATACAACAAGCACAAGGAAGAAATCGTAGAGTGTTAAGATCTGATCACAGGATCGTAGTGTCTGCATAACCAAAGCTGAATCGTAGAGTGCAGAACTACGACTCCAATAAAAGTGCTCACAATGCTAAGTCAGAATCGTAGAGTAGATACGGTTCTCAAAGAATGAGAACTCCCAGAATATCCAAAGGTATGAAACCTCTGGTTGGCACTGCAAAGATGAAATCCACAGAAAGAGTACAAGAGAGCACTCAACGAATGGCATGCAAAGCTAATGTAAGATCTCAAAGACAAACCCAATCAGCATTAAGATTGAAGTGTAAGGCCATTCGTGATGAAGTCTTCCACAAGGAGATCCAAAGAAGACTTCAGAAGCTGACTAAGGAAAGTCAGCTTATGCAGTAGCTATCAAGTGTAAAGAAGACAACGATCTTGGAAGCAACCAAGATCGTAGTGTTTGCCAAACAAAGAAGGAACTGATGGAAGGTGAACCGAGATACTGGTCAGCTTCTGAAGAGCAAGGCTAAAGTGATTAAGTACATGGTGAGTTCATTGATGATAAGTGAGCGGAAGATCACCAGGAGAAAGCAAGCTGGACGCGCCAGAAATCTGAAGTGTCTTGATATTCAGAAGGGGACCAGAGCAAGGAATTAGGCCATCAGTATCTGAGAATAATTGAAGCAAACAGAACTATTAAAGCACTACACAATACAAGGAAGAGGTGTTCTACATTGAAGATCCAATCAACACTCTTCAGGATCGTAGTGTTAACTCTACTAGTCAACAAGCAACAATCAACAAGATACTACGATCAGGTCCTTCAAGACATGCCTTAGAATTGTAGAGTTCGAATACCAAGACCAAGCATCAAGCAACGGCTCAACTCAAGGGTAACATTCTGACAAGTGCTTATTGAGAGCATCGATGTAAAAGGACAACCTCTCGATCAAGAAATCGAAGAAGTAAAGTCTTCGACCGCCCAAGATAGTAAAGTGATACATCCGACAGTAGGTGAAACAAAGAGATCGCAAAGATCGTAAAAAGTATGACAAGTCACATCAAGCGCCTACTTCAAGCAACTTGAGATCTGTGAAGATATTTGAATAGCCTTCTTCTGTTACATTTCCAACGGAAGGATTGGGAAGAAGTATAAATGAGAAAGAGCTTCAAAGATCCAAGGTTGCTGGAGTTGTTGAATTTGGAGAGAAGGTGGAATGATCCAACCGAGTAATAGTGAGTCCGAAGGCTCATTCTATGATCCACCAAGAACACTCAGAAGTCAGATCAAGTAAGAAGTAGAAGTGTGAGTTCTACTATGTAGAAGTGAGAGTTCTACTACATGAAGAGTGTTCTGAACTGCCAAGAGAAAGAAGAGCATCATGCCATCTGGATGTCCATCATGGGAAGACTCTAAGTGAAAGTAGTATGCACTCAAGCCAATCATGTTTGATGATAAAGCATATACTTTGTAACAATCTTATTCATTTATTAATAAAAAGTATTAATTTATTAAAGGCTTTTAATTATCTACATGATTTGTTTTATAATATGTAATAAACCCATAGTTTTAAGCAATGCTTTTAGAATAATGATGATGATCATTCTAATGAGATCTAAATTCTTAGAAAGCTTAAAACTAAAATAGTTCCCAATCATTGGATTACTAAATTGGGGATTAGTGAATCCGGATAGATTGGTACATACGTTGCTTGCTTTCATTGGATGAGGATGATTGATCTCATGATCATTTGTGTGGAGACACTAAAGCAAGTATGTAGGTGCTTATTAGAGAATAAGTTCATGAGAACGTGGCTCGCTAAGGAATACCTAATGGAGTTTTATTTGCTGTCAATTGGAATTCTGTAGTGATAGTAGTACAAGTAATCCTTGGACTTGAGATCATCATAGTATCTTGTGTATGATGAGTTATACTTTGACTTATTCCTTAAGACCCTTAGGGTATATCAAAGGGTATGCTTGGGTATAATAAGTTATACATGGAGATAATGTATGATCAATAAAGAATCTACCACTTCTAATAAAAGAAGAGAAATGTCCTATGTGATTCAATAAATGACAACCCAAAGTAGTCCTCGGGTTAAGGCGTAATGAAATTAGAAAGGAGTTTCTAATTTGCATTATTTGAGTTGTGCATTTAAGGATCGAAATACATATAATTAAATAAAATAAGACTTGACAAAGTAATTCCATGTCTTATATTTAATTGGGACATCAGTATGGTTCAAGGATTGAATCACGGTAACTATTTACTCAAAGGTTCTTTAATGATTAATGTTGAAATCTATATTATCCGGAAAGTCGTTGATCGCTAGGGAGGCTTATCCTATCAGAGAATAAATATTATTTATTTAAATAAATTAATTGTTTAATTTATTTATTTAAATAAGATTAGAATTGTTCTAATTGATTTATTCACAACCGGTTTAATATATGGAGAACCTAAAGGGTCACACCATCATAAAAGGAAGAATAATTATTTAAGAAGTTAATGGCATAATCGTAATAATATAGTTAAGTATATTTAATTTAATCTATGGTGATAGAATAAATTAAATAGCTTAATATTTATTATTTAATATTTTAGAAATATTAAATATAAATTAATAAGAGGAGTCTTATTAATATTATTATAATTATTATTATTTTAATTTCTAAAAGAGTTTAGAAATTAATTTAATATAAGTACTCTCATTTATTCCTAATTGGATTAGGAAGGAAAATTAGTTAAAAGAGTTTAATTAATTATCCCTAATAAGATTAGGGAGTTTAATTAATTAAAAGAATTTAATTAATTAAATAAATCCCAATTCCTTAATTGTTAAGGTGGGTTGCCCACATCTATAAATAAGAGGAGTCTTATTATGGGTGGTGGGGGTTGTTGACTTTTACAACATACGTATTAATTCCAATTTGTTGGAGAGTACGTTCCTTTCTATAGAGATAGAAAACTAGGGTTTGAGCCAAATATGTGACGCCCCCAAAATAGGTCCATTCCATCCAACCCATTCTGAGTTGTCAATACATGGTACAGAAACAACTACAACTTTATTATTACAACAGTAAAACTATGAGTTTGAATACAAATATTATCTTCTAGACAATATCTAAACTCCAATAAATCCTCATCACATTTTTTGATACATTATTTTACAAAAATGGTGAGGACTACTAACAACTCTCTCTAAAACTTTCATTCCATACCCCCCGACTGCACTCATTTATATTCTCGCCTCCCGAGAAGAAAATGGAACAAAAGGAAAAGGGTGAGCTCAACTAGCCCAAGAAGAATATTATGACTAAGATAATATACAACAAATTATCGTTAGTCTTCAACAGGAAAAATCTAATAGAATACAATAGACAACAAATTTTAAATCAATATTCACAATGAAATAATAATTCATTAGAAGAGTTAAGTAGAGAATGCAAACTACTATCTTCTATGTATGAATTTAAAAGTTCATCGCTCATCTTTATTCTCGTAACATCAATCAATATATATCCGAATCAAATATTCATCTTTGCACTACTACAGCCAAAGATATTCATCGATTAATGTCATGATCATCTAAACACTGTTCATCTTTGCACTACTGTGCCAAAGATATTCTTCAGAAATCATTCATCTTTGCACTACAAAAGCCAAAGATATTCTATAATATCATCATTTAAGACCAAGATGATGAAAATATTTTAAAGAAACGAATCCAAAGTGAAACAAAATGACAAGGATTAAGGATTAAGGATTCGTACTTTGTTTTATCCACGTCCAAAAATACCTCAAAAATAATCACAGTGGTGTAAAATTCAAGAATGATCAATGTTAGGTTTGTAATATTCATGAACGCAATCAAATTGCAAAAATAATGCGGAAACGTGTAAAATCAGAGTTTAAAATTTTTACAAACCATATACCCGGATCACCCTTTATGCACAATTATTAATTAAACGAAGAATAAGAAATTATGAAATCATACCCTTGTAGAAACGAGCTTCCTCAGGTACGAGTTTATCTCCTACTTCTCCGTGATCTCCTTGAATCCACCGGGTTTGGTTCCTTCCTTTGATCAATGTAAGCCACCCAAGTGTATGGCCTCTAGAGGTGATCCACCAAGGAATAATAATGATTCAAGAAGAAGGGATATTGGCTCAAACCCTAGTTTTTCCAATCTCTATAAAAAAGGGCGTACTCTCCAACAAATTAGAATTATGTCGTTGTAAAAGTCAACAACCCCATCACCCATAATAAGACTCCTCTTATTAATAGATGTGGGCAACCCACCTTAACAATTAAGGAATTGGGTTTTATTTAATTAATTAAATTCTTTTAATTAATTAAGCTCCCTAATCTTATTAGGGATAATTAATTAAACTCCTTTAACTAATTTTCCTTCCTAATCTAATTAGGAATAAATGAGATTACTTATATTAAATTAATTCCTAAACTCTTTTAGAAATTAAAATAATAATAATTGTAATAATATTAATAAGACTCCTCTTATTAATTTATATTTAATATTTCTAAAATATTAAATAATAAATATTAAGCTATTTAATTTATTCTATCACCATAGATTAAATTAAATATACATAACATATTATTACGATTATGCCATTAACTTCTTAAATAATTATTCTTCCTTTTATGGTGTGACCCTTTAGGTTCTCCATATTAAACCAGGTTGTGAATAAATCAATTAGAACAATTCTAATCTTATTTAAATAAATAAATTAAACAATTAATTTATTTAAATAAATAATATTTATTCTACAATAGGGATAAGCCTCCCTAGCGATCAACGACTTTCCGGATAATATAGATTTCAACATTAATCATTAAAGAACCTTTGAGTAAATAGTTAAGTAGATAATTCAATCCTTCCACCATACAATGTCCCAATTAAATATAAGACATGGAATTACCGTCAAGTCTTATTTTATTTAATTATATATATTTCGATCCTTAAATGCACAACTCAAATAATGCAAATTAGAAACTCCTTTCTAATTTCATTCGCCGCCAAGGACTCTTTGGGTTGTCATTTATCGAATCACATAGGACATTTTCTTCTTTATTAGAAGTGGTAGATTCTTTATTGATCATACATTATCTCCATGTATAACTTATTATACCCAAGCATACCCTTTGATATACCCTAAGGGTCTTAAGGAATAAGTCAAAGTATAACTCATCATACACAAGATACTATGATGATCTCAAGTCCAAGGATTACTTGTACTACTATCACTACAGAATTCCTATTGGTGGCAAATAAAACTCCATTAGGTATTCCTTAGCGAGCCACGTTCAAAGATTGAAATTATTCTCTAATAAGCACCTACATACTTGCTTTTAGTGTCTCCACACAAATGATCATGAGATCAATCATCCTCATCCAATGAGCAAGCAACGTATGTACCAATCTATCCGGATTCACTAATCCCCAATTTAGTAATCCAATGATTGGGAACTATTTTAGTTTTAAGCTTTCTAAGAATTTAGATCTCATTAGAATGATCATCATCATTATTCTAAAAGCATTGCTTAAAACTATGGGTTTATCACATATTATAAAACAAAGATCATGTAGATAATTAAAAGCCTTTAATAAATTAATACTTTTTATTAATAAATGAATAAGATTGTTACAAAGTATATGCTTTATCATCAAACATGATTGGCTTGTGCGCATACTACTTTCAATCTCCCACTTGCACTAAAGCCAATCGTCATGGTATCTTATACTCTTCTTCTCTAAGTGACGATTATCCTGGTGTTGAATAAGATTTAGTTAATGGATATATAATGTTGTTCTTGAGAGTCCACTATCTCTATAGTTATTTCCCATCTTTCAATGATTCTAATAATCAAATGAAAGTGTCACAACACATGTTTAGATCCAAGATGAGACTTAGGAACTATTCTAGTTTAGAATGAACTTTTAATCCAAACAATCAACTTGCGAGCTTCATTTATAGCTATATACTTTGTCTTTATCACTAAACCAAAGCAACTCTTTTTTGTTTGGAACCTTTCCGATTCACCGCACTAATCGCTCAAGATAACGCTTTACCTTAAAGTGGATTTTACGTCATCTTGGTGCGTCGTCTCGAAAAACTTGAGTCACATTAAGCCCTCTAGTTTTAATTTAGACCCACCATGAATATGATCACATCCTTAGTCTTGGTTAAGCACTTTAAGATGTTTTCACCGACTCATAGTGAACTTCTCCAGGATATGACCGATCAACATCGGTCTCAGATATTTCATTACGCATATGATCATCACTCATGCGACCTCTCCTTTCAGAGTCTGTGGGGACTATTAAGAGATACACTCCATGGCTCATCAACATGAGACATCTCTTGGAGTTTGCCATGCTAAACGACTTTAGCATCAAATGAATATACGTTCCTTGGGTTAAGTCGAGCATCCTCTTAAATCTATCTATATAGATTTGTATCCCCAATTAAGATACTCTTCCAAAATCATTCATGGAGGAATGTTTAGACAACTTTATCTTTACTGATTGTAGCATTAGTATGTCGTTCCTTATCCGTAGTATATCAACATATAATACTAGGAATGTCACGACGCTCCCACTGACCCTTTTGTACACACTAGAAGTCTTACCTCATCGAATGTAACTCGGATCATCATCTTCATGATATGATCGTACCTCATCATCATCATCCATGATGAATCCATACCTCCTAGGTATCTTCAAGATTATTCCGTATTTATGATTGATTTGTGGTATAATAGGTCTATCTACAGGTTCCTCTTATTTGACTTATAGTATTTTGTGGTTCTTGAACTCTTCAAGATCTATTATCCTCCCACTAGCCCCTTTTAATGATAAACACTTTTATCTTAGAAGGAAGCGTGTTTCACAACAAACACCTTTCGCTAAGTAGGATTATAGAACATATACCCTAAACTTACTTTAGGATGTCCCACAAATCGACACTTGTCAAATCTTGTCCCAAGCTTATCCTTTGAAACCTTTTCACATAAGTTGGACAACCCCTTATCTTAACATACTTAAGATTAGGAATCCTCCCCATCCATAACTTTTTATAGAGTCTTAAATAGGATTTTGAGGTTACCTTTTGTATATATGCAGCCATTTCTAGGACATTATCCCAGAAGGATACTGGAATGTCGGTAAAGTCATTATGGACCGCACCATGTCCAACAAGGTACGATTTTTCATTCAGATACATCAATCAATTATTGCGTATCAGGATGTGTCCATTATGAGAAAACCATTTGAGATGATCTAGAAACTTATTGCACAAGTATTTATTCCTTGATCTAATCAAAGAATCTTAATACTTTGCCAATTTGTTTCATTTCTGAATTCTTTGAACCTTTCAAATAATTCACAATTGTATTCGGCAAAAATACACATTCAACTCTTTGAATGATCATCTCCTTTTCTTATACAAATTTGTTCAATATGCAAAATTATTTTCATGTAAGTCAAGTATACAAAATTTATTAAGTTATATTCCGAGTTCTATACTGAAACATTATTATTATAAATAGAACAACAATTGTTCATTATTATAATACCAAAGATTTCATTGTCCAACAATAAAATGGAAATAATATTTTTAACAAGAACTCGGAATACAATAACAACTTATTGACTTAATAGATTTGTTCATTCGGCATTGCTAAACTATAAGTTTCTATGGCTAATATGGCAACCTTTGCTACATTTCCGCGCATAGGATTACTTATATTTGTTTAGCTTTTACTTCGCTTGGTCCTTCATAAATCTATATTTATGATAACCAAAGCTCGGTATCCAATACCCAAGTAGAACCTTGACTTAAAGAAAAATTTATTTCAATCATGAACAAAAAGCGTATTATGGCGAAACTTCACTAAGCTTCTTTGGTTAGCCTCTCGCAAGATGCTTCTCATGATTTCTTTCCAAAGTGTCCGGGCTTATAGCGGTGGAAGCAAACTCCTTTTGCTATCCGTGTCGACGCTTTTGTTCTTATTATCCTTTATTTTGCCTTTCTATTTACCTTCTTTGAATCTTTCTTCTTTTAGGAAGATCCTTTGGCCCCTACCAAGAAGACTTGGTCTTTCTTGATTGAAAGTGACTCTCAACATTTTTCAACATGTTAAGCAAATCGGTGAGGTCGATATCTAGCTTGTTCATATGAAAAATTCACAACAATTGTGAAAGGAGTCAGGGAGTGAGTGCAAGATCAAATCTTGGCTCAAATCTCCATCCATGACAAAACCGATTGTCCTAATTGATCAATCAAATTGATAATGTTAAGGACTTTTATCTCGCACTATAGTGTCATCTGGTCATTCTAGATCGGAAGAGCTCCTTAGATATCTAATATCTATCGGCCCTACTTTCCTCACCATCAACTACTTGATGTGCGAGGAATATACTAGAGCATCTATAGTTTCATCTCGACGCCTTTGAAGCTCGTTACTCATGGATGCGAGCATGGTGCATTGAGCCAACTGTGCATCATCTTGCCACTTTCTAAAAGTAGGAATGTCTTCCTCAGAGGCATTGTCTGCAACCATTGCAGGGATAGGCGTATTAAGGACATAAGATAGCTTTTCAGCTATAAGAACTATTCTCAAATTTCCTTAACCAATCCGTTTCATTCAGTCCGATTAATTTAGCATCTAATATGCTACGCAGTGATAGTAATTTAGACATTGTAAAATTCTGTAAATGAATTTGTAATTAACAACATTTTAACACACATTCTTTTATTAATTACCAAAATAAATTAGGTCTTGTTTTAAATTGGTATCTCCACTATTTTCTTCAAACTATATTACCCTCACTTATATAGTTAAGCAAAATCTAATTAAAGATTTGCTAGTGAGAATAAGGATCCCATTTCAAATGTATATAGCCTTGTGGTGACACAACAAACTATATATAAATAAATAGGTAGACAACTTTTGTCAATTACATCAACTATGCAACTCCTTTTCTTTTGCCTCTTAGATTATTTTGATCAAGTGGTGGCACATCCGAATCAAAATTATCCAAGTTAAGTCCGACCTAGCACTCCATATATTCAAAAAAGAAAAATATCATCCTTGTGGTGACACAACAAAATAATATTGTTCAATTTTCTTTATAAGCATCAAATGTGATAAATTAACATCTTAAATACTTAATACTTGCCTTGTGGTGACACAACAAACTCATATTAAATATTTAATACTCTATTAATTTTATCATGCTAGAAGGCGACGTTCGATATTCCAAATATCTTTGAACGCTTAGGACTTAATATAAAAATTTGAGGGGTTTGTTATTAATTTATCTCATCTTGTTTAGCTCGCATGCACATATATATATAAAATATGCGTCATATTAATGAACATGCGAAGCATGTCTGCATAATATATAATATATATAGTATAAGCATGCACATATAGAATACTATATTCTACCCGGATTGATTATGGACTTTTATTCTAGTTTGGTTCACTAGAGCCACCAAGTGAACCAAAAGGTCAAACCCTAGGGGTGCAAGAAATAATATTTAAATATAACTATTACATTTAAACCCGGGCTCCATTACAAACGGGTCTTCAAGCGCTCCTTGCTCCTTGATCTCCAATATTTCAAAATTAATTCTAACTATTCCTATTACAAAACTATTTAAAATAAATAGAAACCTTGATCAGCAGTCAAGGGAAAGTACATAGGAGGGGAATAGAATTTACATTAAGAAAAATTAGAGAAGATGAGGTACGCAGACCCCATTTAATAAAACCCATACATTCATGCATCCAACTAAAATAAAATCCAATCATATTGGTCAATAGTCCATAATCAATCCCATTTATTATCATACACATCACCATATGTATCAATAAATAACATTCATCTTATGAATAATAAACATTTAATATATATATATTGATATCATTTAATGGGCAAATTTAGTTAGTATAAAATCTATTTTTGAATCAAAATAAACTCCTTTATTTTAATCCAAATTTAAATCAAAATAAAACTATTTTATTTTAATTTATCTAATTTTGAATAAAATAAACTATTTTATTTTAATTAAAATTTTTAATCAAAATAAACTCCTTTATTTTAATTAATTATGGAATCCAATTCCATGTAAAAAAAAATTATTAAAGGAAACACGGATTATCTTTCCTATTCACAAATAAACTCCTTTATTTTGAATAATATGAAATCTTATTTCATATTTAAATAAACTCCTTTATTTAAGGAAACATGGATTCTCTTTCCTATTCACAAATAAACTCCTTTATTTTGAATAATATGAAATCTTATTTCATATCTAAATAAACTCCTTTATTTAAGGAAATTAGGCAATCCAATTTCAACTCCAATTAGTTATCATGGAATCAAATTCCAACTCTAATTAGTTAGCATGAATTTTAATTTTAAAATTAAAATAAACTTTTTTTATTTTAATTATAAAATTATTAAGATTAAAATAAAACTTTATATTTTAATATTAAAATAAACCTTTTATTTTAAAATTAAAATAAACTTTTTATTTTAATTATATAATAATTAAGAATATATATATATATATATATATATATATATTTCCGTGCATGTCTCAAAAAAGAAAAAAGAACATGCAAGCTCAAAAAAAAAATTAAGCTCCTGCCAGATTCTTTTATTTTTGCCTTCAATTCACGTGGGTCACCCTTTTTGAATCCAAGCTCCCTTGAATATTCCACTAATAAATTTCATAATGATTGACTCAATATGATTGAAACAAAGTTCCTGTAATGTTCCTGTTAACATGGTTGCCACGCTGCTAGATTTTTTTTTTTTTTTTTGTGTTTCAACGTGAATTATGAAATCCGGCGAGAGAGAAAAAAAAACTGTACCGGTTTTTTTTTTTTTATACAATAAAATTGTGCCCAATTAAATTGTTCTAAACACATATCAATATAGATATTAAATTAAAACAATTAATAATTTGCATAAAAGTTTGGCTCTGATGCCACTGTTAGGTTTGTAATATTCATGAACGTAATCAAATTGCAAAAATAATGCGGAAACGTGTAAAATCAGAGTTTAAAATTTTTACAAACCATATACCCGGATCACCCTTTATGCACAATTATTAATTAAATGAAGAATAAGAAATTATGAAATCATACCCTTGTACAAACGAGCTTCCTCAAGTACGAGTTCACCTCCTACTTCTCCGCGATCTCCTTGAATCCACCGGGTTTGGTTCCTTCCTTTGATCAAAGTAAGCCACCCAAGTGTATGGCCTCTAGAGGTGATCCACCAAGGAATAATAATGATTCAAGAAGAAGGGATATTGGCTCAAACCCTAGTTTTTCCTATCTTTATAGAAAAAGGGCGTACTCTCCAATAAATTGGAATTATGTCGTTGTAAAAGTCAACAACCCCATCACCCATAATAAGACTCCTCTTATTAATAGATGTGGGCAACCCACCTTAACAATTAAGGAATTGGGTTTTATTTAATTAATTAAATTCTTTTAATTAATTAAGCTCCCTAATCTTATTAGGGATAATTAATTAAACTCCTTTAACTAATTTTCCTTCCTAATCCAATTAGGAATAAATGAGAGTACTTATATTAAATTAATTCCTAAACACTTTTAGAAATTAAAATAATAATAATTGTAATAATATTAATAAGACTCCTATTATTAATTTATATTTAATATTTCTAAAATATTAAATAATAATATTAAGCTATTTAATTTATTCTATCACCATAGATTAAATTAAATATACATAACATATTATTACGATTATGCCATTAACTTCTTAAATAATTATTTTTCCTTTTATGGTGTGACTCTTTAGGTTCTCCATATTAAACCTAGGTTATGAATAAATCAATTAGAACAATTCTAATCTTATTTAAATAAATAAATTAAATTATTTATTTATTTAAATAAATAATATTTATTCTATAATAGGATAAGCCTCCCTAATGATCAACGACTTTCCGGATAATATAGATTTCAACATTAATCATTAAAGAACCTTTGAGTAAATAGTTACCGTATACAATTCAATCCTTCCACCATACAATGTCCCAATTAAATATAAGACATATGAAATTACCGTCAAGTCTTATTTTATTTAATTATATGTATTTCGATCCTTAAATGCACAACTCAAATAATGCAAATTAGAAACTCCTTTCTAATTTCATTACGCCGCCAAGGACTACTGGGTTGTCATTTATCGAATCACATAGGACATTTCTCTTCTTTTATTAGAAGTGGTAGATTCTTTATTGATCATACATTATCTCCATGTACAACTTATTATACCCAAGCATACCCTTTGATATACCCTAAGGGTCTTAAGGAATAAGTCAAAGTATAACTCATCATACACAAGATACTATGATGATCTCAAGTCCAAGGATTACTTGTACTACTATCACTACTGTGAATTCCTATTGATTGGCAAATAAAACTCCATTAGGTATTCCTTAGCGAGCCACGTTCGGTGAAATTATTCTCTAATAAGCACCTACATACTTGCTTTAGTGTTCCACATAAATGATCATGAGATCAATCATCCTCATCCAATGAGCAAGCAACGATGTACCTAATCTATCCGGATTCACTAATCCCCAATTTAGTAATCCAATGATTGGGAACTATTTTAGTTTTAAGCTTTCTAAGAATTTAGATCTCATTAGATTGATCATCATCATTATTCTAAAAGCATTGCTTAAAACTATGGGTTTATCACATATTATAAAACAAAGATCACGTAGATAATTAAAAGCCTTTAATAAATTAATACTTTTTATTAATAAATGAATAAGATTGTTACAAAGTATATGCTTTATCATCAAACATGATTGGCTTGTGCGCATACTACTTTCGATCAAAACATGGATACAATAAAAGCTAGTATCCAGAATAGATATTTTGGACGAAAAGAAAATTTTTTAATTTTTCGATGAATAAGCCAGATTCGTGAATAGTGTCGATATCGTGAATAGTGCTTAGTATCACGTGAATAGTAACTCCAACACCAAAAGTTCCAAATTTGATAAAAACTTCAAATCAATATTTTAACATAATGATATTGAAGAAATAATATCATTTGAGAAGAAAATAACATCCTTACCTCGAAAGATCAAGATTTCAAATGAAAAACAGGATATAGGCTATGACTTGGACTTGCACCGTATAGCAATACTCAAAGTATACTCAAAATACTCACAAGAATACGCTCAATAATATAGAGAGAAAACTTGGTTTCGGTGTGTGATTTTCAATTCTAACCTAAGCACCCTATTTATAGGAAATTGCTTAGAACACCAAAGCGAAAATTTAATAAATTAATAATATAATTATATAAATTTCCTACGCATGCCTAGAATCTGATTTCAACCATCAAACACATGCCACATTCTAGAAAAAGTAAGAAAAACGTTTTTCTAATTTAAAATAATTTAAACTTCCAAAATCAATTATTTGAACTTGGAACTTCAATAATTCACAATCAATATCCCTTTTATCAGAAAATTCGAATCTCATGAGTTTTATAGGAAATTCAATTCTCTACAACTTTACGGAAGAAAGTTTTTCCAAATTCCAAACAGAAATTGACCGAAATCCACAAACAAAGCGATTTTACAAGCTATAATCAAATTTAAATCAATAAATGGGGTCCATGAGACATGTTTAACATGTTTTAAACATTTATTGTAACAAAAATACTTTTCCTCCTCAGATACTCATATATCCCACATTCGTTGTAAAATATCACCATTATTATATTATTAAAATATAATAATACTTTTAAATGAATTATCTTATCGAGAAAAGATAAAATTTTAATTTTCAACAATTGTCACATTAAAATTTTCTCCATCTATATCCACATAAAATCAATATTTTCCTCATCATATGAATCAATAATTAATTATTCACAAATAATATTACTGAATCACAATATTGACAACCGTGCGGTTTAAGGAAAGAGGGGCTTTAATAAGAATTTCTCCTCTTGGCGTATGCAATTAGGTGACCAAACCTCTCCTTGATGAGAACTTTCTAGACATTGCCAATAATGTTATCTAATAATATTATTCGGATAATATGAATTATTGCTTCGATAATGAAAATAATCGTGTAATGACAATTATTGAAACAACAAAGAATATAAAATATCAACGCAAACAATTATTAAATCAATAAAATCTTTGAATAAAGTAATTATCGTAACCATTATTGAGTAGTGCCTTTCACGTAAGAATCAATAATTGGTGCAATAATGGTGTGCTTCGTGTTTTAACCACATAGAGTATTTTAACAAGATTAATTCAGTAACAACTACGCCGTTATTTTTAAACAACTTATATTTGTCGTTTTCTTCATCCAATCACTTTCCAAGTTATGGGGCCCACATGGTCTGCTTGTTGCATACGAATATTCCAAGACGATCTGAATATTCCACGACCAACGAATATTCCCAAACAACAATGAATATTTTATAACCACTTGCTTATTTTGAAATATTTGCGTATTTTACCCCTAACTATCCACATTAATCAAATCAACCCTTACTATTTCAAAATAATAAATAGAGAAAATTAAATTTCATTAATAATAAGTTGGAGTCTTACAAAATACCCATCTTCTTGAAATCATTCTTCTTCCTTGGTGGATCACCTCTAGAGGCCAAACACTTGGGTGGCTAATGTTGATCAAAGGAAGGAACCAAACCCGGTGGATTCAAGTTGAACGTGAAAGGATTTGGAGGTGAACTTGTACCTGAGGAAGCTCGGTCTTCAAGGGTATGATTTTATTCTTTATCTTTTCGTTTAATTAACAATTTTGCATAAAGGGTGATCCGGGTATATGGTTTGTAAATTTTTTAAACTCTGATTTTACACGTTTCCGCACTTTTTATGCAATTTGATTGCGTTCATGAATATTACAAACCTAATAGTGGCATCAGAGCCAAACCTTTATGCGAATTATTAATTATTTTAATTTGATATGTATATTGATATGTGTTTAGAATAATTTAATTGGGCATAATTTTATTGTATAAAATTTATTTAAAAAAAAAAACGGAAGCTATTTTTTTTTTTGAAAAAGTTAAAGGTACACGTGCTTGGTTTAATGGTCCAGGAGATTTTTAAAATTCATGAATCAAGTTAACTATCATATATATATAATATGTTATTATATATATATTAACGTTTATTATATATATATATATATATAATATTATTAATTACTTTATAATTAAAATAAAATATTTATTTTAATTTTAAAATAAAAAGTTTATTTTAAATTTAAAATAAAAGGTTTATTTTAATTTTAAAATTAGATTTCATGCTAACTAATTAGAGTTGGAATTGGATTCCATGATAACTAATTGGAGTTGAAATTGGATTTTATTTTTCTAAAATAAAGGAGTTTATTTATGAATAGGAAAAGATTTCGTGTTTCCTTTAATATTTTTTTTACATGGAATTGGATTCCATAATTAATTAAAATAAAGGAGTTTATTTTGATTAAAAATTTTGATTAAACTAAAATAGTTTATTTTATTCAAAATTGGATAAATTAAAATAAAATAGTTTTATTTTGATTTAAATTTGGATTAAAATAAAGGAGTTTATTTTGATTCAAAATTAGATTTTATACTAACTAAATTTGCCCATTAAATGATATCAATATATATATTAAATGTTTATTATTCATAAGATGAATGTTATTTATTGATGCATATGATGATGTGTATGATAATAAATGGGATTGATTATGGACTATTGACCAATGTGATTAGATTTTATTTTAGTTGGATGCATGAATGTATGGGTTTTATTAAATGGGGTTCTCACAGTACCTCGTCTTCTCTAATTTTTAGAATGTAAATTCTATCTCCTTCCTATGTACTTCCCTCGATCTGGCGATCAAGGTTTCTATTTATTTTAAATAGTTTTGTAATAGGAATAGTTAGAATTAATTTTGAAAAATTGGAGATCAAGGAAGCAATGAGGCGCTTGAAGACCCGTTTGTAATGGAGCCCGTAATTAAATGTAATAGTTATATTTAAATATTATTTCTTGCACCCACAGGGTTTGACCTTTTGGTTCACTTGGTGGCTCTAGTGAACCAAACTAGAATAAAAGTCCATAATCAATCAAGGTAGAATATAGTATTCTATATGTGCATGCTTATACTATATATATTATATATTATGCAAACATGCTTGCATGTTCATTAATAATATGACGCGTATTTTATATATATATGTGCATACGCCGCTAAACAAGATGAGACAAATTAATAACAAACCCTCAATTTTTTATATTAAGTCCTAAGCGTTCAAAGATATTTGGAATATCGAACGCCTTTAGCATGATAAAATTAATAGAGTATTAAATATTTAATATGAGTTTGTTGTGTCACCACAAGGCAAGTATTAAGTATTTAAGATGTTAATTTATCACATTTGATGCTTATAAAGAAAATTGAACAATATTGTTTTGTTGTGTCACCACAAGGATGATATTTTTCTTTTTTGAATATATGGAGTGCTAGGTCGGACTTAACTTGGATAATTTTGATTCGGATGTGTCACCACTTGATCAAAATAATCTAAGAGGCAAAATAAAAGGAGTTGCATAGTTGATGTAATTGACAAAAGTTGTCTACCTATTTATTTATATATAGTTTGTTGTGTCACCACAAGACTATATACATTTGAAATGGGATCCTTATTCTCACAAGCAAATCTTTAATTAGATTTTGCCGAACTATATAAGTGAGGGTAATATAGTTTGAAGAAAATAGTGGGAGATACCAATTTAAAACAAGACCTAATTTATTTTGGTAATTAATAAAAGAATGTGTGCTAAAATGTTATTAATTAAAAATTCATTTACAAAATTTTACAATGTCTAAAATTACTATCATCATGAAGCATATTAGATACTAAATTAACCGAATAGAATTAAGCGGATTGGTTAAGGAATTTGAGAATAGTTCTCATAGTGAAAAGCTATCTTATGTCATAATCGTCTATCCCGCAATGGTTGCGCACAATGCCTCCGAGGAAGAGATTACTACTTTTAGAAAGTGGCAAGATGATGCACTGATTGGCTCGATGCATCATGCTCGCATCCATGAAAGTAACGAGCTTGGCGTCAAGATGAAACTATGGATGCTCTACTATATTCCCGCACATCAAGTAGTTGATGGTGAGAAAAGTAGGGTGATAGATATCGAGATATCTAAGGAGCTCTTCCGATCTAGAATGGCCAATGGCACTATAAGATGCAGAAAAAGTTCTTAACATAATCAATTTGATTGATCAATTAGGACAACAAGTTTTGTCATGGATAGATAGTTGAGCCAAGATTTGATCTTTGCACTCACTCCCGGACTCCTTTCACAATTGTTGTGAATTTTTCATATGAACAAGCTAGATATCGACTTTACTTTGATTTGCTTAATATGTTGAAAAATGTTGAGAGTCACTTTCAACCAAGAAAGACCATGTCTTCTTGGTAGGGTCCAAAGGATCTTCCGAAAAGAAGAACGATTCTAAGAAGGTAAATAGAAAGGCAAAAACAAAGGATAATAAGAACAAAAGCGATATGGATAGCAAAGGAGTTTGCTTCCACCGCTATAAGCACTGGACTTTGGAAAGAAAGCTGCAAGAAGCATCTTGCGAGAGGCTAACCAAAGAAGCTTAGTGAAGTTTGGTTCTAATACGCTTTTTGTTCATGATTGAAATAAATTTTTCTTTAAGTCGAGGTTCTACTTGGGTATTGGATACCGACTTTGGTTATCATAAATATAGATTTATGAAGGGACCAAGCGAAGTAGAAAGTTAAACAAAGATAAGTAATCCTATGTGTGGAAAATGAAGCAAAGGTTCTTTGCATTAGCTATAGAAACTTATAGTTTAGCAATGCCTACGGGCAAATCTATTAAGTCGATAAGTTGTTATTGTATTCCAGTTCTTGTTAAAAATATTATTTCCATTTTATTGTTGGACAATGAAATCTTTGGTATTATAATTAAGAACAATTGTTGTTCTATTTATAATAATAATGTTTTGTATAGAAATGAAATATTACTTAATAGATTTTGTATACTGACTTACATGAAAATAATTTTGCATATTGAACAAATTAGTATAAGAAAAGGAGATGATCATTCAAAGAGTTGAATGTGTGTATTTGCTAAAATACAAGTGTGAATTATTTGAAAGGTTCAAAGAATTGAAGTGAAACAAATTGGCAAAGTATTAAGATTCTTTGATTAGATCAAGGAATAAATACTTGTGCAATAAGTTTCTAGATCATCTCAAATGGTTTTTCTCATAATGGACACCTCATGATCGTAATAATTGATTGATGTATCCGAAAGGAAAAATCATACCTTGTTGAACATGGTATGCGGTCAAAATGATTTTACCGACATTCCAAGTATCCTTCTAGGGTCATGTCCTAGAAATGGTCAGACATCTACGAAAATGGTAACCTCTAAATCCCGCCCCAAGACTCCATAAAAGTTATGGACAGGGAGGATTCCTAATCTTAAGTATGTTAAGATAAGGGGTTGTCCGACTTATGTGAAAAGGTTTCAAAGGATAATCTTGGGACAAAATTTGACATGTACAAATTTGTGGGACATCCTAAAGTAAGTTTAGGGCATGTGTTCTATAATCCTACTTAGCAAAAGGTGTTTGTTGCGAAACACAACGCTTTCTAAGATAAAGGTGTTTATCATTGAAAGGGCTAGTGGGAGGATTATAGATCTTGAAAAGTTCATGATCCACAAAACACTATAAGTCAAATAAGAGGAACACGTAGATAGAACCTATTGTACACTAATCACAAACCTAATAAGAACGGAATAGTACCAAAGATACCTAGGAGGTATGGATTCATCATGGATGATGATGATGAGGTACACATCATAGAAGATGATGATCTAGAGTTACATTCGATGAGGTAAGACTTCTAGTGTGTCTAAAAGGGTGGGTGGGGCGTCGTGAAATTTCTAGTATTATATGTTGATATACTACGGATGAGGAATTACATACCAATGCTACAATCAGTAAAGATAAAGTTGTCTAAACATTCCTCCATGAATGGTTTGGGAAGAGTATCTTAATTGGGGATAAAATCTATATAAATAGATTTAAGAGGATGCTCGACTTAATCCAAGGAACCTATATTCATTTGATGCTAAAGTCGTTTAGCATGACAAACTCCAAGAGATGTCTCATGTCGATGAGCTATGGAGTGTATCTCTTAATAGTCCCCACAGACTCTCACGAAAAGAGAGGTCGCATGAGTGACAATCATAAATGCAATGAAATGTACGAGACACGATGTTGATCGGTCATATTATGGAGAAGTTCACTATGAGTCGGTGAAAACATCTTAAAGTGCTTAAGCAAGGCACTAAGGATGTGATCATATTCATGGTGGATCTTAATTAAAACTAGAGGGCTTAACAGACTCAAGTTTTTCGAGACGAGACCAGAGACGACGAAAAATCCACTTTAAAGTAAAGCGTTATCTTGAGCAATTGGTGCGAATAAATTGGAAAGGTTCTAAGCAATGAAAGAGTTGTTGGTTTAGTGATAAAGACAAAGTATATAGCTATAAATGAAGCTGCAAGTTGATTGTTTGGATTAAAGGTTCATTCTGAACTAGGAATAGTTCCTAAGTCTCATCTTGGATCTAAACATGTGTTGTGGCACTTTCATTTGATTATTAGAATCATTGAAAGATGGGAAATCACTATAGAGATAGTGGACTCTCATGAACAACATTACATATCCATTAACTAAAGCTTATCCAACAAATGGGATAATCGTCACTTAGAGAAGAAGAGTATAAGATACCATGACGATTGGCTTTAGTGCAAGTGGGAGATTGAAAGTAGTATGCACTCGAAGCCCGATCATGTTTGATGATAAAGCATATACTTTGTAACAATCTTATTCATTTATTAATAAAAAGTATTAATTTATTAAAGGCTTTTAATTATCTACATGATCTTTGTTTTATAATATGTAATAAACCCATAGTTTTAAGCAATGCTTTTAGAATAATGATGATGATCATTCTAATGAGATCTAAATTCTTAGAAAGCTTAAAACTAAAATAGTTCCCAATCATTGGATTACTAAATTGGGGATTAGTGAATCCGGATAGATTGGTACATCGTTAACTTGCTCATTGGATGAGGATGATTGATCTCATGATCATTTGTGTGGAGACACTAAAGCAAGTATGTAGGTGCTTATTAGAGAATAAGTTCTTTGAGCGTGGCTCGCTAAGGAATACCTAATGGAGTTTTATTTGCTGTCGATAGGAATTCTGTAGTGATAGTAGTCAAGTAATCCTTGGACTTGAGATCATCATAGTATCTTGTGTATGATGAGTTATACTTTGACTTATTCCTTAAGACCCTTAGGGTATATCAAAGGGTATGCTTGGGTATAATAAGTTGTATACATGGAGATAATGTATGATCAATAAAGAATCTACCACTTCTAATAAAAGAAGAGAAATGTCCTATGTGATTAGATAAATGACAACCCGGTGAGTCCTTGGGTTGAGGCGAGAATGAAATTAGAAAGGAGTTTCTAATTTGCATTATTTGGAGTTGTGCATTTAAGGATCGAAATACATATAATTAAATAAAATAAGACTTGACAAGTAATTCCATGTCTTATATTTAATTGGGACATTGTATGGTGGAAGGATTGAATTGTACTGAGTAACTATTTACTCAAAGGTTCTTTTATGATTAATGTTGAAATCTATATTATCCGGAAAGTCATTGATCGCTAGGGAGGCTTATCCCTATTGTAGAATAAATATTATTTATTTAAATAAATTAATTGTTTAATTTATTTATTTAAATAAGATTAGAATTATTCTAATTGATTTATTCACAATAGGATTAATATGGAGAACCTAAAGGGTCACACCATAAAAGGAAGAATAATTATTTAAGAAGTTAATGGCATAATCGTAATAATATGTTAAGTATATTTAATTTAATCTATGGTGATAGAATAAATTAAATAGCTTAATATTTATTATTTAATATTTTAGAAATATTAAATATAAATTAATAAGAGGAGTCTTATTAATATTATTACAATTATTATTATTTTAATTTCTAAAAGAGTTTAGAAATTAATTTAATATAAATACTCTCATTTATTCCTAATTGGATTAGGAAGGAAAATTAGTTAAAAAGTTTAATTAATTATCCCTAATAAGATTAGGGAGCTTAATTAATTAAAAGAATTTAATTAATTAAATAAATCCCAATTCCTTAATTGTTAATGTGGGTTGCCCACATCTATAAATAAGAGGAGTCTTATTATGGGTGGTGGGGGTTGTTGACTTTTACAACATACGTAATAATTCCAATTTGTTTGAGAAGTACGTTCCTTTCTATAGAGATAGAAAACTAGGGTTTGAGCCAAATACCCATCTTCTTGAAATCCTTCTTCTTCCTTGGTGGATTACCTCTAGAGGCCAAACACTTGGGTGGCTAATGTTGATCAAAGGAAGGAACCAAACCGGTGGATTCAAGTTGAAGCGAAAGGATTTGGAGGTGAACTTGTACACGAGGAAGCTCGATCTTCAAGAGTATGATTTTATTCTTTATCTTTTCGTTTAATTAATAATTATGCATAAAGGGTGATCCGGGTATATGGTTTGTAAATTTTTTAAACTCTGATTTTACATGTTTCTGCACTTTTTATGCAATTTGATTGCGTTCATGAATATTACAAACCTAACACTAAGTACAATAGAGAAAAGCCTACAGTCATCTTAGCAAGTCCATCATGAGAAGGCATCAAGTAGCAAGAAGGGAGATCACAAAAGTCATCTTGGTGGCAAGCATGAGAAAGCTTCTAAGTACCTAACGTAAGAGCTTACGGTCATCTTAGAAGCCTCTTATATGCGACCATCAAGTACCAAGGAGAATGATCTTCAAGGCGGTTCAAGAGGGTCATCCGGAGTAGTTGAGCAACCTAAGAAGCTGAGCATCATGCAATACTCAACTGCTCTTCTAGGATGATCAAGCCAAGCTGCTAAGGATAAAAGATGTTCAAAGCATGAAGACATCTTAGCAGCTCAGCACCGACTCCAACAACAACAAACAAACAACTCAACGAAGCCAGGTCCTGAGAGGGTCCTTGTCCAGAGGGACTAAATGAAGCAGGGCCAAGAGGGTCCTTGTCCGGAGGGACTAAACAAAGCAGGGCCAAAGGGTTCTTGTCCAGAGGGACTAAACGAAGTTCCAAGCCTGTTGGGCTTGAAGAGTTCCTAAGGAACTAGAGGAGTCCCAAGGCTACTGGCCTTGAAGAGTTCTTAGTGAACTGAAGTCCCAAGGCTGCTGGCCTTGAAGGAATCGTAGAGATTCAGGGTGCTGCCCTTCCTTAGTGGAAATCCTGCTAGTTGAAAGCAGAAGAGTGGATTAGGAGCTTGAGTCTCTGAACCACTTAAAACCTCTTGTGTCTTTTACATTATGTCATTTACATTATGTCTATAACTACTATAACTGCTATGTATGTTCTAACTACTTACAACTAAACTAACCCAACGGACAATTTATGTATGATTATGAATATATCAATGAAGGGGAATCTTTTACTTATTCCGCTGTGCTTGAAAAGATTCTTATGTTTGTCATATACTTAAATATGAACAATACAACATTAACTAGAAAAGTATTTGAAATAAAAAGGATTTATTCAAGCCCCCCCCCCCCCCTTCTAGATCTATTGTGCCCTCTAGGAACTAACAATTGGTATCAAAGCAGGTTCTCATGCTATATTCAAAAGCTAATCGCTTTGAGTCTGATCCCAGGCACTAACATTGTTCTAAACTTAGTTTAGCAGTAAGTAACTTGTTATATATAGAAGAGCTCAATGTTGAAAATATTGTGTATAGGTAAAAATATGTATACACCTGAAGCTGCTCAGATTAGTCCATATCGTCGATTGCTATATCAACAAGACCAATCCTAGCCTGCAGTGAATCTTGTAGTCTAAAGACCAGACGAGAGAAAGAGAGAAAAAGACATCAGTGACAAAGAGTAAAGCATTCATCAGTCTGAAAGATGAAGAGGTCATGCATACTAAGAAATGCTGATCAAGAGGAGAAAGAATATCTTCTCAAACTCATGAGTGACCAACCAACAACTGGGTGCTATCTTTGTAAACTCAAAGATGTCAAAAATCTTAATGCTACGATTCTCTTGATCTATATCTTCAAGACCACGACTGATTGATAAAAGGCCAACAAGAGCATTAAGCTGAAAGGAGCAAAAGTAAAAGCTATACACATGATACACGGACTCGGTATATCTAAGGTAAATGATCGTTAAGAAACCGACAAAGAAAAAGGCAGTTCCTCACCATTATTAATGTATACATCATATTTGCACCATTCTATGAACTATGACAATGATTTACATACAAGAAGTCACAATCTACCTAAAAAGGTGAAGAGAGAAAGTAGTGCGAAGATGGAAAATTCAAATGTCTACAAACTTTCTCTTTAACCAAGTTTTAGGCTGAAGATGACATCTTGAAGAAAATCTGAAATAGATCATAAGAGTATCACAGACCAAATAATTATTATGTTAAGTAATCATTGCTGATGTGCTTGTTCCGCTGTTCTTGAAAAGATTCTTATGTTTGTCATATACTTAAATATGAACAATACAACATTAACCAGAAAAGTATTTGAAATAAAAAGGATCTATTTAACCCCCCTTCTAGATCTATTGTGCCCTCTAGGAACTAACATAATTAACTGCTATTGTGAATGTAAATGGTATGTAGGATTTAATTCAAGGAACGTGTTTTATTAACGTATAATCTATGCACGAGGCAAGTTTTCTACCCCTACTTGTTATCATTGTTCAAGTTTATTATTTACCTTGAGTAAATTATCATTACTATTATTCAAGTTCGAATTGTTATATTAAAGATTGATTATCCTTTCAAAGTATGAATTGTTATACAATATTGTTCTATTGTATACTTCTTGAGAATATTATTCAATTTGAATATCATTATTGTTGAACCTTGTTAGACTAGCGAATCCTTATTGATTCAACTAGTCCATAGTTGATGAACGTTCTAAATTTTAGAACCCTTATTGAATTATCCAAACCAAACTTCCTTTGGTGCGGACTCGAATGTCAAACTGAGATGAACAACCCTGCAAAGGGATTTACTTATCGTTAAGCGTTAAGATATTGTGTGCATGATGGTACTAAGGGATGATCCCCCTAAGTACGAGCAGAAAGGTCCATAGTCTTATGACTATTAAAGGTTTCAAGTATAACCCTTGATAACCTAGGACATAGTTCAAGGTCTTATGACCCTTAGAAATCTTTTGATTCTTGTTATTCATTCTTGATTCAAAAGTTGAGCTTTTATTTCAGAAGTTATTATTTCTCTTGCATGTTATTATTCATTGTTATATTGTTATACTTGTGGGCAATCCTGCTCACCCTTGCGTAATAATAACATTGCAGTTAAGAATGAAAGAGTAGACGAACCTTCCACTAGTAAAGGCGAGGGCAAGCTTAGCAAGTAATGAAGATTGGTTATTTATGTGATTATGTAATGATAATTAGAAATGATGTTACTTAAGACTTATTTATTTATGTTTCCGAACAGATGATTTAAGGTTAGAGTAACCTGGGATTTATTTATTATTCGGATGTTGTAACCCCATAAGGGGAGGATTGTATTTCTATCTATTGCATGGTTTGCATTTATTATGGGTAGATAGATATATGATATTTATGCGATGAACGCCAAATCCAAGTGTAATGAAGTACACGAATTTGGGGGTGTCATGTTGGTATCAAAGTCAGAGGTTATGAACCTTAGGTGGGGAAACAACCTTAGGTAGTAGCCTTATAGAAAGAACATAGTGAGGGAAAACTCTTATCGAGTTCTAAGAAATTAATTTTTGTAATTCATTAAAGATAATAAAAGACTTTATGTTCTTATGTGTTAAATTATGTGCTCACTAGTATGACTTAGTAACTAAAACTCAAAATTTTGTTGTCAGGATGTCTGACGTTGGAGGAACTAGTCGAGCAGGGGAGGAGGAACCCCGAGCACCAATAGTACCTACAGAGAAGGAGCCCAGAGACATTCATGTCGTTAGGGAATAGTTGGTACAGAGGGAGTCATCTCCATTGATCACCGTTGTTGGTCAGGAGCATGAACCTGAGACTGATCCTGAGGAGGATCCTGAGGAGGAATTTGACGAGGAAGAGGAGGAAGAGGAGTTTTCACAGCACTCCATTGATGCTGAGATGTACAACACATTATCTGGCCAAGTAATGTGGAGTTACGAGATGAGGTGCGAGGATCGTTGGCGGGCTATTATTCGTGATTACTCAGAGGAGAAAGAGAGGAGATTTCGACTCTTCACTCTCCTGACCGGGAAATGTAGAATGGGATTTGGTCCACGAGAAGGGTCAAACCAGAAGATAAGACCATGAGAGATAGAAAAGTTGAAGAAGGATCCGAAAGAGAGTTCGAGAGAGGCTTGCCATAGCGAGAGGAGAATTTGGGTAAGAGAGTTACGTCGTCCTGATCTTGCGAAAGAGGATGGTCGTGCGAAGAAGGCAAAGCTTGGAGAGACATACTCTACACTTAATCATGTAATGGATGAGGCCCATGATCGAGTTTTGAGATACCCCATCCAGTTCGAAGGACTTCCATCGTACATGTTGGATCGTAGGACGATGTCTCGTATCATGGAAGAGGAGCGTGGCAAGGCTATTCAGCACCTTAACAGACAGTGATATAATCTGTTTAATTATGTGAAAGACTTAGTTAGTTTTTATATGTAAATTCTGATATGTTTATGAACGAAGGAATATTTTAATATTTAAATCCCATGGATTCTTTATCTCAGGATGGTGTATGTAAATAGCAGTTATGCTATCGTTTGATGTAAAACTTTTAGTTTGAATTAAATATATTAAGTTGTTTGAGATGATGTGTTAAATGATTATATTAAATTATTGAGTTAAGTCTTAACTATTTAGAGAATTTAATAGAGATTTAATAAGCATATATTATTCTTAACAGAAATATGCCGCCTAGAAGAAGACAACAACGTCAACCAGCTCAGGAAGAGTCAACAAATAACAATAACAATAATGCAATGCTAATCCGATGCGTGAGTTGGTTAACTTCTTATTTGGAGCAATGAATAATCAACCTCAAGCTCCACCAAATACTACATTTAAGGATTTCAAGGCGGTGGGACCGCCAGAATTTAAAAGTTCCATGAACCCGATCGAGGCTCAAACGTGGGTTATGGAAATGGAGAAGATTTTCGACGTTGCTAGGGTTAGAGAAGACCAGAAGACCGCTATTGCAACATTTTTGCTGAAGTCTGAAGCTAACTATTGGTGGCAAGCAAACAAAGTTCGTGGAGGTGAAGGTGTAATTACTTGGGAGAGATTTAAAGAGATATTCTTTGAGATGTACTTCCCAACCAGCTCACAAAACCAGACGAAGGTTCAATTTCTGGAATTGAAGTAAGGGAATATGACCGTACCTAATTATGCGGCTAGATTTAACGAGTTGGCGAGGTTTTCCTCGTATCAAGTACACACAGACGAGAGAAAAGCCAAAAGATTCGAACAAGGACTAAAGCCTTGGGTGTACAGCAAGGTATTAATGTTTCAGCTAAACACATTTGTCGGAGTACTGGAAAAGGCCATCCTCGTTGAAGGTGGAAGCGATGCGGTGACCAAGTATAATCAAGATCAGAAGAAGAAGAAGAGTGAAGGTGAAGTAAATAACAAGGCTAGTGGAAGTAGCACATGAGGTGGAAATTTTAATTAGAAGAAAAGGTGGAATGACAACTCATCATCGGGGAATCAGCAAGGTAGTCAGAAGAAAAGAATCGAAGCATGCCCGACCTGCGGGAAAGCCCATCTGGGAGTTTGTATGAAAGGAAAAAGAGTGTGCTACAATTGTGGTCAAGAAGGCCACATAGCACCTAACTGTCCTAACCCAAAGAAGTGTGCTTGCTTTACTTGTGGTTCAAAGGACCATCTGGCAAGAGAATGTCCTAAGAATGGATCGGGAGGGTTAGGATCAGGAGGAAACCGGGGAAACAACAGTGGAAATGCCTTAACTATCACCGGACCAACAGTAATAAACCGACCGATCGCCCGGACTTTCAATATGACGGTGCATGATGCAGTTTAGTCCCGTGATGTGGTGTCAGGTATCATTCCGATCAATAAAATTAATGCTTATGTTTTATTTGATTCGAGTGCTACCCTTTCCTTTATATCCGATGACTTTGCTAAGAATTTAGATTTGCCTAGGGATGAATTGGATTACCCCATGAACATAGAAATTGCGAATAGAGAGATAATCCCTATTAAGTACGTGTATAAGAACTGTAGAGTGGATATTAAGGGTAATATCATGAACGTAGATCTTATCCCTATTCGACTTGGGGAATTTGACGTTATTTTGGGAATGGACTGGTTATTCAATTACGGGGCTATAATTGATTGCCAAAAGAAGCGTATTAACCTTATGACTCCGTCAAAGGTTGTGTTTTATGGTAGCAAGTCGCCTAGACAAGCGAGTTGTCTGACGATGATGCAGGCCAGGAAGTTATTAAGATAATGCAGTGTAGGATACTTAGCTTACATAGTCGACCGTCGAAAAGAGAATCCGAAAGTAGAAGAAATATCGATTATGAGGGACTTCGTCAATGTATTTCCAGACGATTTTCCAGGACTTCCACTAGATAGAGAGGTAGATTTCGTGATCGATTTGGCACCCAGAACTCCTCCAATATCGAAGGCACCATACCGAATGGCACCAGTAGAGATGAAAGAACTAATGGTACAACTACAAGAATTGTTGGACAAGAAGTACATTCAACCGAGCGGATCGCCATGCGGAGCGCCGGTGTTGTTTGTGAAAAAGAAGGATGGATCGATGCGGCTCTGCATTGACTACAGAGAACTAAATAAGGTCACGATTAAGAACAGATATCCATTACCGAGGATCGACGACCTGTTTGATCAATTGAAGGGAACGAGATACTTTTCCAAGAAAGACTTGAGAAATGGTTATCATCAACTGAAGGTGAGGCCAGAGGATGTACCGAAGATAATGTTTAGAACACGATATGGTCACTACGAATTTTTAGTAATGTAGTTTGGTCTTACGAATGCTCCTGCAGCATTTATGGGACAAATGAATGGTGTGTTCAAGCCGTTTTTGGACAAGTTCGTAGTGGTATTTATTGATGACATTTTGGTTTATTCAAAAACCAAGGAAGAACATGAAGAGCATTTGAGATTAACATTGGAAGTATTGAGAAGGAAATAGTTGCATGCCAAGTTTTGAAAATGTGAATTTTGGATTGAACGAGTACAATTTCTTGGTCACGTGATCGATAAAAACAAAATTTCGGTAGATCCATCTAAAGTTGAAGCCGTGATTAACTGGGATCAGCTGAGAACGCCGTCGGAAGTAAGAAGTTTTTTTGGATTAGCGGGATATTATAAAAGGTTCATACAAGACTTTTCCAAGATCGAAACTACGTTAACGAATTTAATTCGAAAAGCTGTGAAATTTGTTTGGACGGATAAGTGTGAGGAAAGATTTCAAGAATTGAAGAAGAGGTTGAGTACGGTTCCTGTGTTATCTCTTCCGGATGATACATGAATTTTTTTTGTTTATAGTGATGCGTCGCATAAAGGACTTGGCTGTGTGCTGATACAAAATGGCAAAGTCATTGCGTATGCATCACGATAATTGTGAAAGTAGTATGCACACAAGCCAATCATGTTTGATGATAAAGCATATACTTTGTAACAATCTTATTCATTTATTAATAAAAAGTATTAATTTATTAAAGGCTTTTAATTATCTACATGATGCTGTTTTATAATATGTGATAAACCCATAGTTTTAAGCAATGCTTTTAGAATAATGATGATGATCATTCTAATGAGATCTAAATTCTTAGAAAGCTTAAAACTAAAATAGTTCCCAATCATTGGATTACTAAATTGGGGATTAGTGAATCCAGGATAGATTTGGTACATACGTTGTTTGCTCATTGGATGAGGATGATTGATCTCATGATCATTTGTGTGGAGACACTAAAGCAAGTATGTAGGTGCTTATTAGAGAATAAGTTCTTTGAACTTGGCTCGCTAAGGAATACCTAATGGAGTTTTATTTGCTGTCAATAGGAATTCTGTAGTGATAGTAGTACAAGTAATCCTTGGACTTGAGATCATCATAGTATCTTGTGTATGATGAGTTATACTTTGACTTATTCCTTAAGACCCTTAGGGTATATCAAAGGGTATGCTTGGGTATAACAAGTTGTACATGGAGATAATGTATGATCAATAAAGAATCTACCACTTCTAATAAAAGAAGAGAAATGTCCTATGTGATTCGATAAATGACAACCAGTAGTCCTTGGCCAAGGCAGAATGAAATTAGAAAGGAGTTTCTAATTTGCATTATTTGGAGTTGTGCATTTAAGGATCGAAATACATATAATTAAATAAAATAAGACTTGACAGTAATTCCATGTCTTATATTTAATTGGGACATTGTATGGTGGAAGGATTGAATTGTACGGTAACTATTTACTCAAAGGTTCTTTTATGATTAATGTTGAAATCTATATTATCTGGAAAGTCGTTGATCGCTAGGGAGGCTTATCCCTATTGTAGAATAAATATTATTTATTTAAATAAATTAATTGTTTAATTTATTTATTTAAATAAGATTAGAATTGTTCTAATTGATTTATTCACAATCGGTTTAATATGGAGAACCTAAAGGGTCACACCATAAAAGGAAGAATAATTATTTAAGAAGTTAATGGCATAATCGTAATAATATATGTTATGTATATTTAATTTAATCTATGGTGATAGAATAAATTAAATAGCTTAATATTATTATTTAATATTTTAGAAATATTAAATATAAATTAATAAGAGGAGTCTTATTAATATTATTACAATTATTATTATTTTAATTTCTAAAAGAGTTTAGGAATTAATTTAATATAAGTACTCTCATTTATTCCTAATTGGATTAGGAAGAAAAATTAGTTAAAAAAGTTTAATTAATTATCCCTAATAAGATTAGGGAGCTTAATTAATTAAAAGAATTTAATTAATTAAATAAAACCCAATTCCTTAATTGTTAAGGTGGGTTGCCCACATCTATTAATAAGAGGAGTCTTATTATGGGTGAGGGGGTTGTTGACTTTTTCAACAACGACATAATTCCAATTTGTTGGAGAGTACCCTTTTCTATAGAGATAGAAAACTAGGGTTGAGCCAATACACCATCTTCTTGAATCTTTATTTTTCTTTGGTGGATCACCTCTAGAGGCCAAACATATGGGTGGCTAACGTTGATCAAAGGAAGGAACCAAATCCGGTGGATTCAAGTTGAACGCGAAAGGATTTGGAGGTGAACTTGTACCTGAGGAAGCTCGATCTTCAAGGGTATGATTTTATTCTTTATCTTTTCGTTTAATTAATAATTGTGCATAAAGGGTGATCCGGGTATATGGTTTGTAAATTTTAAACTCTGATTTTTCCATGCTTCCGCACTTTTTATGCAATTTGATTGCGTTCTTGAATATTACAAACCCAACAGTGGCATCAGAGCCAAACCTTTATGCGAATTATTAATTATTTAATTTGATATGTATATTGATATGTGTTTAGAACAATTTAATTGGGCATAATTTTATTGTATAAATTTAATAAATAAATAATAAAAAAAAAAACGAAAACAGTTTTCGCAAAAAAGGTGGCAGTGCACGGAAAACCAAGTTGGCCGGGATATCAAGTTGCTCACGTCACCTTTGAAAAAAAAAACAAACAGATTTTTTTTTTTTAGTATCTTAGTACTTCACGTTTTTTAAAAAAAAAAAAAAAAAGAAAAAAAGGTTAACAACTTTATTTTTTGAAGCATGCACGGAAATTAAAGGGGTGCACAATGTTGCTTCAAATGTGATAATCCCACGTTGCCATAAAAATAATAAGCTCCTGCCCTTTAATAAACTCCTGCCCTTTATTATTCGGTTTTATTATATGTATATATATATATATATATATATATATATATATATATATATATACTAGTTTTTGTTATTATTATTATTATATATATATATTTTCATTTATTTTATAATTAAGATAAAAAGTTTATTTTAATTTTAAAATAAAAGGGTTTATTTAATATTAAAATTAAATTTCATACTAACTAATTAGAGTTAGAATTGGATTCTATGATAACTAATTAGAGTTGAAATTGGATTATATTTTTCCTAAAATAAAGGAGTTTATTTTGTGAATAGGAAGTAAATCCATCTTTCCTTAAATAAAAGAGTTTGTTTAGATATGAAATAAGATTTCATATTATTCAAAATAAATGAGTTTATTTGTGAATAGGAAAGAGAATCCATGTTTCCTTAAATAATGGAGTTTATTTAAATATGAAATAAGATTTCATATTATTCAAAATAAAGGAGTTTATTTGTGAATAGGAAAGATAATCCGTGTTTCCTTTAATATTTTTTTTTCATGGAATTGGATTCCATAATTAATTAAAATAAAAGAGTTTATTTTAATTAAAGATTTTTTTTTTATTACATGGAATTGGATTCCATAATTAATTAAAATAAAGGAGTTTATTTTGATTAAAATTTTGATTAAAATAAAATAGTTTATTTAATTCAAAATTGGATAAATTAAAATAAAATAGTTTTATTTTGATTTAAATTTGGATTAAAATAAAAGAGTTTATTTTGATTCAAAAATAGATTTTATACCAACTAATTTTGCCCATTAAATGATATCAATATATATATTGAATGTTTATTATTCATAAGATGAATGTTATTTATTGATGCATATGATGATGTGTTTGATAATAAATGGGATTGATTATGGACTATTGACCGATATGATTGGATTTTATTTTAGTTGGATGCATGAATGTATGGGTTTTATTAAATGGGATTCTGCGTGCCTCGTCTTCTCTAATTTTTCTTAATGTAAATTCTATCTCCTCCTATGTACTTCCCTCGATCAGCGATCAAGGTTTCTATTTATTTTAAATAGTTTTGTAATAGGAATAGTTAGAATTAATTTTGAAAAATTAGAGATCAAGGAGCAAGGAGCGCTTGAAGACCCGTTTGTAATGGAGCAGGGTTTAAATGTAATAGTTATATTTAAATATTATTTCTTGCACCCTTAAGGTTTGACCTTTTGGTTCACTTGGTGGCTCTAGTAAACCAAACTAGAATAAAAGTCCATAATCAATCAAGGGTAGAATATAGTATTCTATATGTGCATGCTTATACTTATATATATATATTATATATTATGCAAACATGCTTCGCATGTTCATTAATATGACGCGTATTTATTATATATATGTGTATATGCACGCTAAACAAGATGAGACAAATTAATAACAAACCCCTCGATTTTTATATTAAGTCCTAAAGCGTTCAAAGATATTTGGAATATCGAACATTAGCCTTCTAGCATGATAAAATTAATAGAATATTTAATATTTAATATGAGTTTGTTGTGTCACCACAAGGCAAGTATTAAGTATTTAAGATGTTAATTTATCACATTTGATGCTTATAAAGAAAATTGAACAATATTGTTTTGTTGTGTCACCACAAGGATGATATTTTTCTTTTTTGAATATATGGAGTGCTAGGTTGGACTTAACTTGGATAATTTTGATTCGGATGTGCCACCACTTGATCAAAATAATCTAAGAGGCAAAATACAAGGAGTTGATGTAATTGACAAAAGTTGTCTACCTATTTATTTATATATAGTTTGTTGTGTCACCACAAGGCTATATACATTTGAAATGGGATCCTTATTCTCACTAGCAAATCTTTAATTAGATTTTGCCGAACTATATAAGTGAGGGTAATATAGTTTGAAGAAAATAGTGGGAGATACCAATTTAAAACAAGACCTAATTTATTTTGGTAATTAATAATAGAATGTATGTTAAAATGTTGTTAATTACAAATTCATTTACAGAATTTTACAATGTCTAAAATTACTATCACTGCGAAACATATTAGATGTTATTTAATCGGACCGAATTAAATGGATTAGTTAAGGAATTTGAGAATAGTTCTCATGGCTGAAAAGCTATCTTATGTCCTTAATACGTCTATCCCTGCAATGGTTGCAGACAATGCCTCTGAGGAAGACATTGCTACTTTTAGAAAGTGGCAAGATGATGCACAGTTGGCTCAATGCATCATGCTCGCATCCATGAGTAACAAGCTTCAACGTCGATGCAAAACTATGGATACTCTACTATATTCCCGCACATCAAGTAGTTGATGGTGAGGAAAGTAGGACTGATAGATATCAGATATCTAAGGAGCTCTTCCGATCTAGAATGACCGATGATACTACAGTACAGACAAAAGTCCTAAACATTATCAATTTGATTGATCAATTAGGATAACAGGTTTTGTCATGGATGGAGAGTTGAGCTAAGATTTGATCTTGCACTCACTCTCGGACTCCTTTCACAATTGTTGTGAATTTTTCATATGGACAAGCTAGATATCGCCTCATTTGATTTGCTTAACGTGTTGAAAAATGTTAAGAGTCACTTTCAAACAAGAAAGACCATGTATCTTCTTGGTAGGGGCCAAAGGATCTTACGAAAAGAAGAACGATTCAAAGAAGGTAAATAGAAAGGCGTAAACAAAGGATAATAAGAGCAAAAGCGATACGGATAGCAAAGGAGTTTGCTTCCACCGCAATAAGCTTTGGACCTTTGGAAAGAAAGCGTGAGAAGCATCTTACGAGGCTAACCAAAGAAGCTTAGTGAAGTTTCGGTTATAATACATTTTGTTTATGATAAAATAAATTTTTCTTTAAGTCGAGGTTCTACTTGGGTATTGGATACCGACTTTGGTTATCATAAATATAGATTTATGAAGGGACCAAGCGAAGTAGAAAGCTAAATAAATATAAGTAATCCTATGTATGGGAAATGTACCAAAGGTTGCCATATTAGCCATAGAAACTTATAGTTTAGCAATGCCTACGGGCAAATCTATTAAGTCGATAAGTTGTTATTGTATTCCAGATTCTTGTTAAAAATATTATTTCCATTTTATTGTTGGACAATAAAATTTTTGGTATTATAATTAAGAACAATTGTTGTTCTATTTAAAATAATAATGTTTTGTATAGAACTGGAATATTACTTAATGGATTTTGTATACTTGACTTACGTGAAAAATATATTTTGCAAATTGAACAAACTAGTATAAGAAAAGGAGATGATCATTCAAAGAGTTGAATGTGTGTATTTGCTAAAATACAAGTGTGAATTATTTGAAAGGTTCATAGAATTTAAAAGTGAAACAAATTGGCAAAGTATTAGGATTCTTTGATCGGATCAAGGAAGGAATACTTGTGCAATAAGTTTCTAGATCATCTCAAATGGTTTTCTCATAATGGACGCCTCTCGATACATAATAATTGATTGATGTATCTGAAAAGAAAAATTGTACCTATTTGAACATGGTGCGATCCATAATGATTTTACCGACATTCCAGTATCCTTCTAGGATCATGTCCAAGAAATGGTCACGCATATCTACGAAAAGGTAACCTCAAAATCCCACCCCAAGACTCCATAAAAGTTATGGCGGGGAGGATTCCTAATCTTAAGTATTTTAAGATAAGGGTTGTCCAACTTATGTGAAAAGGTTTCAAGGATAAGCTTGGGACAAGATTTGACAAGTGTCGATTTGTGGGATATCCTAAAGTAAGTTTAGGGTATATGTTCTATAATTCTACTTAGCAAAAGGTGTTTGTTACGAAACACGCTGCCTTCTAAGATAAAGGTGTTTATCATTGAAGGGGCTAGTGGGAGGATAATAGATCTTGAAGAGTTCAATAACCACAAAACACTATAAGTCAAATAAGAGGAAACGTAGATAGACCTATTGCATTCACAACCAAGAATCGTAAATCGGAATAGTACCAAAGATACCTAGGAGGTATGGATTCATCATGGATGATGATGATGAGGTACACATCATAGAAGATGATGATCCAGAGTTACATTCGATGAGGTATGACTTCTAGTGTGTACAAAAGGGTCAGTGGGAGCGTCGTGAAATTTCTAGTATTATATGTTGATATACTACGGATGAGGAATAACATACCAATGCTATAATCAGTAAAGATAAATTTGTCTAAAAATTCCTCCACGAATGATTTGGGAAGAGTATCTAAATTGGGGATATAAATCTATATAGATAGATTTAAGAGGATGCTCGACTTAACCCAAGGAACGTATATTTATTTGATGCTAAAGTCGTTTAGCATGGCAAACTCCAAGAGATGTCTCATGTTGATGAGCTATGGAGTGTATCTCTCTTAATAGTCCCCACAGACTCCTGAAAAGAGAGGTCGCATGAGTGACAATCATGCATGCAATGAAATGTACGAGACTTGATGTTGATCAGTCATATTATGGAGAAGTTCACTATAAGTCGGTGAAAACATCTTAAAGTGCTTAACCCAAGCACTAAGGATGTGATCATATTCATGGTGGGTCTAAATTAAAAACTAGAGGGCTTAATGAGACTCAAGTTTTTCGACGAGACCAAGATGACGAAAAATCCACTTTAAGGTAAAGCGTTATCTTGAGCAGTAGTGCGATGAATTGGAAAGGTTCCAAACAAAAGAAAGAGTTCTTTGGTTTAGTAATAAAGACAAAGTATATAGCTATAAATGAAGTCGCAAGTTGATTGTTTGGATTAAAAGTTCATTACGAGAACTAGGAGCAGTTCCCAAGTCTCATCTTGGATCTAAACATGTGTTGTGGCACTTTCATTTGATTATAAGAATCATTAAAAGATGGGAAATCACTATAGAGATAGTGGACTCTCATAAACAACATTACATATCCATTAACTAAAGCTTATCCAAATGCGAGGATAATCGTCACTTAGAGAAGAAGAGTATGAGTTACCATGACGATTGGCTTTTAGTGCAAGTGGGAGATTAAAAGTAGTATGCACACAAGCCAATCATGTTTGATGATAAAGCGTATACTTTGTAACAATCTTATTCATTTATTAATAAAAAGTATTAATTTATTAAAGGCTTTTAATTATCTACATGATCTTTGTTTTATAATATGTGATAAACCCATAGTTTTAAGCAATGCTTTTAGAATGATGATGATGATCATTCTAATGAGATCTAAATTCTTAGAAAGCTTAAAACTAAAATAGTTCCCAATCATTGGATTACTAAATTGGGGATTAGTGAATCCGGATAGATTAGTACATCGTTGCTTGCTCATTGGATGAGGATGATTGATCTCATGATCATTTGTGTGGAGACACTAAAGCAAGTATGTAGGTGCTTATTAGAGAATAAGTTCCTTTGAGCGTGGCTCGCTAAGGAATACCTAATGGAGTTTTATTTGCTTGTCAATAGGAATTCTGTAGTGATAGTAGTACAAGTAATCCTTGGACTTGAGATCATTATAGTATCTTGTGTATGATGAGTTATACTTTGACTTATTCCTTAAGACCCTTAGGGTATATCAAAGGGTATGCTTGGGTATAACAAGTTGTACATGGAGATAATGTATGATCGATAAAGAATCTACCACTTCTAATAAAAGAAGAGAAATGTCCTATGTGATTCGATAAATGACAACCCAGTAGTCCTTGGCGTTAAGAGAATGAAATTAGAAAGGAGTTTCTAATTTACATTATTTGAGTTGTGCATTTAAGGATCGAAATACATATAATTAAATAAAATAAGACTTGTGGTAATTTCATGTCTTATATTTAATTGGGACATTGTATGGTGGAATGATTGAATTATGCGGTAACTATTTACTCAAAGGTTCTTTTATGATTAATGTTGAAATCTATATTATACGGAAAGTCGTTGATCGCTAGAGAGGCTTATCCCTATTGTAGAATAAATATTATTTATTTAAATAAATTAATTGTTTAATTTATTTATTTAAATAAGATTAGAATTGTTCTAATTGATTTATTCACAACCTAGGTTTAATATGGAGAACCTAAAGGGTCACACCATAAAAGGAAGAATAATTATTTAAGAAGTTAATGGCATAATCGTAATAATATGTTATGTATATTTAATTTAATCTATGGTGATAGAATAAATTAAATAGCTTAATATTATTATTTAATATTTTAGAAATATTAAATATAAATTAATAAGAGAGTCTTATTAATATTATTACAATTATTATTATTTTAATTTCTAAAAGAGTTTAGGAATTAATTTAATATAAGTACTCTCATTTATTCCTAATTGGATTAGGAAGGAAAATTAGTTAAAGGAGTTTTAATTAATTATCCCTAATAAGATTAGGGAGCTTAATTAATTAAAAGAATTTAATTAATTAAATAAAACCCAATTCCTTAATTGTTAAGGTGGGTTGCCCACATCTATTAATAAGAGGAGTCTTATTATGGGTGAGGGGGTTGTTGACTTTTTCAACAACGACATAATTCCAATTTGTTGGAGAGTACCCTTTTCTATAGAGATAGAAAACTAGGGTTGAGCCAATACACCATCTTCTTGAATCTTTATTTTTCCTTGGTGGATCACCTCTAGAGGCCAAACATATGGGTGGCTAATGTTGATCAAAGGAAGGAACCAAATCTGGTGGATTCAAGTTGAACGCGAAAGGATTTGGAGGTGAACTTGTACCTGAGGAAGCTCGATCTTCAAGGGTATGATTTTATTCTTTATCTTTTCGTTTAATTAATAATTGTGCATAAAGGGTGATCCGGGTATATGGTTTGTAAATTTTAAACTCTGATTTTTCCACGCTTCCGCACTTTTTATGCAATTTGATTGCGTTCTTGAATATTACAAACCTAACAAATTGAAGGATTACGAGAAGGGATTTTCGACCCATGACTTAGAGTTAGCTGCAGTTGTTTTTGCTTTGAAAATTTGGAAGCACTACCTCTATGGGGAGAAGTGTGAACTATATTCGGACCATAAGAGTCTGAAATATATTTTCACGCAGAAGGATTTGAATATGCGTTAAAGAAGATGGTTGGAATTAATTAAGGATTACGATTGTGAGATTTTATACCATCCGGGTAAAGCAAATGTGGCTGCCGACGCCTTAAGTAGAAAGGGTCGTGAGAAATTGATGATGTTGACTGCTCAGGAGGAGCTAATTTCAGAAATGGAAAAACTGGAGTTGGAAGTGAAATATCCTATGGAGATTGATGAGAAGCTATTTAAGATGCAATCTGGTGCAACTCTACTAGATAAAGTAAAGGAGGCGCAGCTTTAAGACGAAGAATGTAAAATGGTGACCAAGAAGATATCTGAAGGAACTGAACCAAGGTTCAAGATGGATAAGGAAGGAATAATGAGATTTGAGAGCAGAATTTGGGTACCGCTAGTACCAGATATTAAGGAAGACATTTTAAGTGAGGCTCATAGCTCACAATATTCAATTCACCCTGGTAGTACCAAAATGTATCAAGATCTTCGACAACACTTCTGGTGGCCGAATTAGAAACGTGATGTTGCAGAATGTGTTGCCAAGTGTCTGACCTGTCAGAAAGTAAAAGCAGAACATCAGAGACCGAGTGGATTGCTACAACCGTTAGAGATCCCAAAATGGAAATGGGAACATATTACAATGGACTTCGTGGTTGGCCTTCCGACGACTCAGAAAGGCTACGACGCAGTATGGGTTATCGTTGACCGACTGACGAAATCCACATCAATTGTTTCTGATAGAGATCCGCGCTTCACATCGAATTTCTAGAAACGTCTTCAGGAATGCATGGGTACACAATTGCGAATGAGTACATCATACCACCCTCAAACAGATGGACAGAGCGAAAGAACGATTCAGACATTAGAAGATATGCTAAGAGATTATGTGATGGACTTTAAAGGAAATTGGGATGATCACCTACCGTTAGTAGAGTTCGGCTACAACAACAGTTACCACGCTAGTATTGGCGTACGCCGCCTTATGAAGCGTTATCTATGAAGAAAGTGAGAACTCCGCTTTCTTTGGGATGAAGTTGGTGAAAGGCAATTGCGAGGGCCAAAATTGAGTGCAATGATGCGGTGAGAAATTGTCAAAGTTATCCGAGTACGACTGGTAGCAGCTCAAGATAAACAGAAGAAATACGCTGATCCACATCGTAAAAATATCGAATTTGAATCAGGTAGTTATGTTTTCTTCAAGGTCTCTCCTTGGAAGGGAAAGATCATGTTCGGAGAGAAAGGGAAATTGAGCCCAAGATTCATTGGACCATTTGAAGTACAGAGAAGAATCGGAGAAGTTGCGTACGAGGTAGACCTACCTCCAGCACTCGAGAATGTCTATAACGTCTTCCATATTTCTGTTTTACGACCCTACAAACCCGATTACAAGTATGTAATTGAATACGAACCCCTACATTTTGAAAAAGACTTATCTTACGAAGAAATTCATGTTCAAATTGTTGACAGAAAAGAACAAGTTCTGAGAAATAAAGTAATACCTTCTATTAAGGTAATTTGGAGGAACCACAACGCTGAAGAAGCTACAAGGGAACTCGAAGAGAATATGATGAAGAATTACTCTCATTTATTTACTTAATTATGTGTAAGCGATTGGGGGCAAAATCTTTGTAAAGGGGGAGAATGTAACGGGTCAAAATTTATTGAGTCGTGATTCTGGGGACAAAATCCTTTTAAGGGGGAAAGATGTAATGAACGAGAATTTTGTAAATTAATTTTAATATTTATTGGACTAAATAAATATTTTCGATGATTTAATTATTAGATTAAATAATTAATTGATGCAATTGTGATAGATTAATTTAATTATATGTATTACATTTATTAAATTAATGTGAAGAATTTTATTATCAAGTATGTGATTATGTAAGCTTATTGAATTAAAAGAAATATTTAATAAGCCTAATGTTATTTAATTAATGTAATAATTAATTAGAGATTTAATAATTTGATATAATTAATTAATGACAAAATTAATTATGTGACTATGTGAATTTATGAGAAATTATTATAATTATTTTATATTAAATTAAATAATATAATTGAGCTATTGTATAATTGGGTGTGACATGAATTAAACTATATTGTAGAGGTTTTATTAAATTAAATGGTTTTATAATCTATTCTTGCTAAGCCAAACAAGGCCCTAGGGGAGTTATCGTGATTAACCCATGATTGGGCCAGTGACCACACTAACATTTCGGTTTATTTAATTATTTGACGTCTTCTCTTCCTTTCTTTTCTTATTATTCTAAGTCTAGAAAATTATCACAGAGATAAAACTTTCTGAGAGAAATTGTGAGTTTGTGAAGGAGACTGAGAGTGAGGAATCTAAGCCTACTAATTTATACTCTACAGGGTAATCTCCTCCTTCACAATTTCTATTTTATGTTGTTAAGTTTCATGAATATGAGTGTCATAGTTTTGATTTAAACATCCGTAATTGGGATAGGAGTAATGATTATGGGTTGTATATGTGTTATGTCATATCAAATCGTATTTGATTATATATTTATTATGTAGACCATATCATCAGTATCATAAAACATGTCGTTAAACGATGACTTGTTATTTCAAAATTTACAGAGTTTGGGTTATGGCCATATGGCCTTCTACGTGATTTTAGTATGTCAAACATAAATGTTTTCGTAAAATTTACACCCTTATTTTATTATGCATGTTGATACGAAGAGACCAAACCTTAAACGAACGGATTTCGGTGTTATAATGAATTTGTAGTGTTAATTTTCATGTATTATTTTTAAAACCTTCAAGAATATCAAGAACAGTGAAAATTGCATGCTTTAATTCTGTAATTATGTGTTTAAATTGGTTAAAGTCACTCTATAAATGTTGGGTAATGATTATGTGTGAATTATATCATGTGGGTATGTCTAAATTCGAGTAGAAAATAAGAAATTGGTAGAAATTGGCATGTTCTGCGATTTTTCATGACGCCATTTCTAGTCTAGCCTATATGTCGCATATACATTGCTTTGCCTATTTCCCACGCAGAACGCCATCATCGCATGCACTATAAATCAATAGCGTACATCCGTATACCCGTAGCCATGATGTGCAGACCTAGTATAAAAGTGGCGCGTATGATGCCACTCTCGAGAATGTCCGAAATGAAATTTTTTTAAATGTTAAGTCTAGCAATGTGTTAGTAACTTAATGTAATGAACATAGAAATATGTTAGAAGTATAATAAGATGATAAAATAGATGTTTAACATGTAAATAACATAATTGAATGTGGATTGAATTATTGAATACATAATTAACTTGTTATTTGTGAAGTGTAATTTATGTGACAATGAATGTGATAATTTGACTAAGTATAGTCATAATTCGAGTTAGACAAAAAGAATGAATGTTTGATGATTTGTTAAGTTATAATTAACTGGTATTGTGAATGTAAATGGTATGTAGGATTTAATTCAAGGAACGTGTTTTATTAACGTATAATCTACGCACGAGGCAAGTTTCCTACCCCTACTTGTTATCATTGTTCAAGTTTATTATTTACCTTGAGTAAATTATCATTACTATTATTCAAGTTCGAATTGTTATATTAAAGATTGATTATTCTTTCAAAGTATGAATTGTTATACAATATTGTTCTATTGTATACTTCTTGAGAATATTATTTAATTTAAATATCATTATTGTTGAACCTTGTTAGACTAGCGAATCCTTATTGATTCAACTAGTCCATAGTTGATGAACGTTCTAAATTTGAGAACCCTTATTGAATTATCCAAACCAAACTTCCTTTAGTGCGGACTCGAATGTCAAGCTGAGATGAACAACCCGCAAAAGGATTTACTTATCGTTAGCGTTAAGATATTGTGCACATTATGGTACTAAGGGTGATCCCCTAAGTAATGAAAGTAGAAAGGTCCATAGTCTTATGAGTATTAAAGGTTTCAAGTATAACCCTTGATAAACTAGGAAATAGTTCAAGGTCTTATGACCCTAGAAATCTTTTGATTCTTGTTATTCATTCTTGATTCAAAAGTTGAGCTTTTATTGAAGAAGTTATTATTTCTCTCGCATGTTATTATTCATTGTTATATTGTTATACTTGTGGGCAATCGTGCTCACTCTTGCGTAATAATAACATTGCGATTAAACGAAAAGCGACGAACCTTCCACTAGTAAAGGCAAGGGCAAGCTTAGCAAGTAATGAAGATTGGTTATTTATGTGGTTATGTAATGATAATTAGAATTGATGTTACTTAAGACTTTATTGTTTATGTTTCATACAGATGATTTAAGGTTAGAGTAACCTGGGATTTATTTATTATTCGGATGTTGTAACCCCATAAGGGGAGGATTGTATTTCTATCTATTGCATGGTTTGCATTTATTATGGGTAGATAGATAGATGATATTTATGCGATGAACACCAAATCCGTGGAATCGAAGTACCCGGATTTGGGGGTGTCACAAGTTGGTATCAAAGCCAGTAGGTTATGAACCTTAGGTGGGGAAACAACCTTAGGTAGTAGCCTTATAGAAAGAACATAGTGATGGAAAACTCTTATCGAGTTCTAAGAAATGAATTTTTGTAATTCATTAAAGATAATAAAAGACTTTATGTGCTTATGTGTTAAATTATGTGCTCACTAGTACGACTTAGTAACTAAAACTCAAAATTTTGTTGTCGGGATGTCCGGCGTTGGAGGAACTAGTCGGCGGGGAGGAGGAACCCCAGTACCTATAGTACCTCTGAGAGGAGGAGCCCCAGAGACATTCATGTCGTTTAGGAATAGTTGGTATGAGGGAGTTGTCTCCATTGATCACCGTTGTTGGTCGGGAGCATGAACAGGCGAGGAGGAGGATCACGAGGAGGAATTTGACGAGGAAGAGGAAGAAGAGGAGTTTCCTGACACTCCATTGATCTTTGAGATGTACGACACATTATCTGACCGTAGCGTGGAGTTACTGAGATGAGGTGCGAGGATCCGGACCGAGCGGGCTATTATTGATGATTACTCTAGAGGAGAAGGAGAGGAGATTTTGACTCTTCACTCACGATTAGGAAATGTAGAATGGGATTTGGTCCACGAAGAAGGAAGCAAAGAAGATAAGACCGCGAGAGATAGAAAAGTTGAAGAAGGATCTAAAGAGAGTTGAGAGAGGCTTGCCATAGCGGAGGAATGGGTAAGTGAGTCACGCGTCGTCTTGATCTTGCAAAAAGAGGATGGTCGTAAAGAAGAAGGCAAAGCTTGGAGAGACATACTCTACACTTAATCATGCGATGGATGAGGCCCAGGATCGAGTTTTGAGGTACCCCATCCGATTCGAAGGACTTCCATCGTACATCTTTGGATCGCAAGGCGATGTCTCGTATAATGGAAGAGGAGCGTGGCAAGGCTATTCAAAGACCTTGATAGATAAACGGTGATATATCTCATTTAATTATGTGAAAGACTTAGTTAGTTTTTATATGTAAATTCCGATATGTTTATGAATGAAGGAATATTTTAATATTTAAATCCCGTGGATTCTTTATCTCAGGATGGTGGATGTAAATAGCAGTTATGCTATCGTTTGATGTAAAACTTTTAGTTTGAATTAAATATATTAAGTTGTTTGAGATGATGTGTTAAATGATTATATTAAATTGTTGAGTTAAGTCTTAACTATTTAGAGAATTTAATAGAGATTTAATAAGCATATATTATTCTTAACAGAAATATGCCGCCAAGAAGAAGAAGACAACAACGTCAACCAAATTTCGGGAAGAGTCAACAAATAACAACAATAATGCCAATGCTAATCCGATGCAAAGCAATTGGTTAACTTCTCGTTAGAAGCGATGAATAATCAACCTCAAGCTCCACCAAATACTACATTTAAGGATTTCAAGGCGGTGGGACCGCCAGAATTTAAAAGTTCCATGAACCCGATCGAGGCTCAAACGTGGGTTATGGAAATGGAGAAGGTTTTCGACGTTGCTAGGGTTAGAGAAGACCAGAAGACCATTTTTGACACGTTTATGTTGAAGTCTGAAACTAGCTATTGGTGGCAAGCAAACAAAGTTCATGGAGGTGAAGGTGTAATTACTTGGGAGAGATTTAAAGAGATGTTCTTCGAGATGTACTTCCCAACCAGCTTACAGAACCAGACGGAGGTTCAATTTCTGGAATTAAAGCAAGGGAATATGACCGTACCTGATTATGCGGCTAGATTTAATGAGTTGGCGAGGTTTGCCCCGTATCAAGTACACACGGATGAGAGAAAAGCTAGAAGATTCGAACAAGGACTAAAGCCTTGGGTGTACAACAAGGTATCAATGTTTCAGCTAAACACATTTGTCGGAGTACTGGAAAAGGCCATCCTCGCTGAAGGTGGAAGCGATGCGGTGACCAAGTATAATCAAGATTAGAAGAAAAAGAAGAATGAAGGTGAAGTAAATAACAAGGCTAGTGGAAGTGGCACATGAGGTGGAAATTTTAATTAGAAGAAAAGGTGGAATGACAACTTATCATCGGGGAATCAGCAAGGTAGTCAGAAGAAAAGAATCGAAGCATGCGGAGAACTGCGGGAAAGCCCATCGGGAGTTTGTATAAAAGGAAAAAGAGTGTGCTACAATTGTGGTCGGGAAGGCCACATAGCACCTAACTCATCTAACCAAAGAAGGGTGCTTGCTTTACTTGTGGTTCAAAGGATCATCTGGCAAGAGACTGTCCTAAGAAGGGATCGGGAGGGTCGGGATCGAGGAGGAAGCAAGGGAAACAACGGTGGAAATACCTTAACTATCTTTGGACCAACCAACAACAAACCGATCGCCGCCGGGACTTTCAATATGACGGTGCGGGATGCGATTCGATCCGTGATGTGGTGTCGGTATCATTCCGATCAATAAAATTAATGCTTATGTTTTATTTGATTAAGGTGCTACTTGTTCCTTTATATCCGATGACTTTGCTAAGAATTTAGATTTGCCTAGGGATGAATTGGATAACCCCATGAACATAGAAATTGCGAATAGAGAAATAATCCTATATTAAATGCGTGTATAAGAAGCGTAGAGTGGATATTAAGGGTAATATCATGAACGTAGATCTTATCCCTATTCGACTTGGGGAATTTGATGTTATTTTGGGAATGGATAGTTATTCAATTACGGGACATAATTGATTGCCAAAAGAAGCGTATTAACCTTATGACTCAAATAAAGGTTGTATTTTATGGTAACAAGTCGCTAGATAAGCGAGTTGTCGCGATGATCGATGCGGGGAAGTTATTAAGATAAAGGCATGTAGGATACTTAGCTTACATAGTCGATAGTCGAAAAGAGAATCAAAGTAGAAGAAATCTGATTGTGAGGGACTTCATCAACGTATTTCCAGATGATTTCCAGGACTTCCACCGGATAGAGAGGTAGATTTCGTGATCGATTTGGCACAGAAGCGCTCAATATCGAAGGCACCATGCAAGAATGGCACCGAAGAGAGATGAAAGAACTAATGGTATAACTACAAGAATTGTTGGACAAGAAGTACATTCAATTGAAGCGTATCGCCGTGAAGGGCGTGTGGTGTTATTTGTGAAAAGAATGATGGATCGATGTGGCTCTGCATTGACTACGACTGAATAAGGTCACGATTAAAACGGATATCCATTACTGAGGATCGACGACTGTTTGATCAATTGAAGGGGGCGAGATACTTTTCCAAGATAGACTTGAGAAGCGGTTATCATCAATGAAGGTGAGGCGGAGGATGTACTAGAAGGCGAGATTTAGAATGCGATATGGTCACTACGAATTTTTAGTAATGTCGTTTGGTCATACGAATGCTCCTGCAGCATTTATGGGACTAATGAATGGTGTGTTCAAGCCATTTTTGGACAAGTTCGTAGTGGTATTTATTGATGACATTTTGGTTTATTCGAAAACCAAGGAAGAACATGAAGAGCATTTGAGATTAATATTAGAAGTATTGAGAAGGGAAAAGTTGTATGCCAAGTTTTGAAAATGCGAATTTTGGATTGAACGAGTATAATTTCTTGGTCACGTGATCGATAAAAACAAAATTTCGGTAGATCCATCTAAAGTTGAAGCCGTGATTAACTAGGATCAGCCGAGAACGCCGTCAGAAGTAAGAGGTTTTCTTGGATTGGCGGGATATTATAGAAGGTTCATACAAGACTTTTCCAAGATCAAAACTCCGTTAACGAATTTAACGCGAAAAGCTGTGAAATTTGTTTGGACGGATAAGTGTGAGGAAAGTTTTCAAGAATTGAAGAAGAGGTTGAGTACGGCCCCTGTGTTATCTCTTCCGGATGATACAGGAATTTTTTTTGTTTATAGTGATGCGTCGCATAAAGAACTTGGTTGTTTGCTGATGCAAAATGACAAAGTCATTGCGTATGCATCACGACAATTGAAGGATTACGAGAAGGTGTGACGCCCCCAAAATTAGGTATACATCACCCATCTTGGGTCGCCACCAATGATTGAGCCATTGTACGAATATTCCCTAACAAAAAGAATATTCCCCGACCAAACGAATATTTTATAACAACTTGCATACTTTGCAAAATTTTATAAATATTACCCACAACTATAACATTATATCAAATTTATTCCATAATATTCAAAAATAATATTTATAGAAAAATTCATCTTTATTTATAAAAGCTGGGGTCTTACAACCTCCCCTTCTTATGAAATTTCGCCCTCGAAATTAGGGTACGATACACTGGTATGTTGAAGAGGTAAGGATACCTTGATTTCATTTTTGATTCTAACTCCCATGTCTTTTCCTCAACATCGTGGTTCCTCCACAAAACTTTGACTTGAGGTATAACCTCGAGCGTAGAATATGTTCCTTCTTATCCAAAATTTGAACAGAACCTCTTCATACGTCAAATCTTCCGCTATTTCGTCCGGTTCTAACTCAATAATGTGGTTCGGTCTTTCACATATTTACGTAACATGGATATGTGAAAAACGTTATGAACACGAGACATACTTAGCGGTAAAAGCGAGTCTATAGCCACGGTTCCTACTCGATCGAGGATTAAAATGGACCGATGAATCGAGGGTTAAGTTTCCTCTCTTTCCAAATCTTGTAACTCCTTTCCATGGAGCAACTCTTAACAACACATGATCTCCTATATCGAATTCTACGTCCTTTCGATGAAGATCAACATAACTCTTTTGTCGATTTTGTGAGGTTTTTATACGTTGTCGGATCGTTTGAATCTTTTCCGTAGTACATACACGTACTCAACTCCGGTCCCAACAACGTTGCTTCACCCACCTCATCCCAAAGATAACCGGAGAACGACACTTTCTTCCATACAACGCTTCGAATGGAGCCATGCCAATACTTGCTTGATAACTGTTGTTGTAGGAAAACTCCACCAATGGTAAGAACTTGTCCCAACTCCCCTTGAAATCAAGGACACAGAGTCTTAATAGATCTTCAAGAGTTTGAATAGTCCTCTCCGATCGTCCGTCAAATTCGAGGATGATATGCCGAAGCTAAATCGTAAGTCGTGCCCATAGCTTTTTGCAAACTAACCCAAAATCGTGAAGTGAATCTTGGGTCTCGATCGAAACTATGGATACCTAAGATACCATGCGATCTTACAATCTCGTTTATGTACATCTGAGCAAGATGTTCAAGTGTATAAGTTTCTCGATCGCAGAAGAAATGAGCAGACTTGGTCAATCTATCAACAATGACCCAAATCGCATCAATGCCTTGAGAAACCTTAGGAAGACCCCAGAACGAAATCCATGGTAATGTGCTCCCACTTCCATTCGGAATTTCAAGTGGTTGCAATGGACCTTTTGGTACTTGATGCTCCACTTTAACTCGTTGACAAGTTAGACACCTTGAGATAAAAGCAGTATATCTCTCTTCATATTGCTCCACCAAAATGTATTTACGAATATCATGATACATTTTGGTACTCCTGAGATGGATTGCAAATGGTGTGTTGTGCGCCTCTATCATGATTTTATACTTTAAATCGTGGTCGTTAGGAACACAAAGTCCGGAGTTGACTCAAGTATCCCTTCTTCATCGATTCTTGCTTCCAAGATAGCACCTTCTTGCACTTTTTTTCCTCATACGCATCACTCTGTGTGCGTAGCTTGAAAGCGACTTTAACTTTTTTCGATTAAAGTCGGTTCTACTCAGTATACTCGCTATCATCACATGCGTCCACGAGTCTTTAACTCTATCTTCATCCTTTGCAAGTCACACAAAATGGGCCTTTGCGTTGACAATATCGCACTCGTGATTTGCATATGATTTTCTACTCAATGCGTCGGCTACCACATTCGCTTTTCCGGGATGGTATTGGATGGTATGATCATAATCTTTCAGCAGTTCAAGCCAACGTCGTTTGTCGCATGTTGAGTTCCTTTTGAGTGAAGAAATATTTGAGGCTTTTATGATCCGTAAAGATCTCCACTTTCTCCCCATACAAGTAATGCCTCCAAATTTTAAGCAAAAGACAACAAATGCTAACTCTAGATCATGAGTAGGATAATTCCTCTCATATTCTTTGAGTTGTCGCGAGGCATAGGCTATAACTTTTCCATGTTGCATAAGAACACATCCCAACCCTTTGCTAGGAATCATCACCGTAGATGACAAATCCTCAAGAGCCGATGGTATTGTCGTAGCAGTCTTTGAAATAAGTCTCCTCTTGAGTTCTTGAAAACTCTTCTCACATTCTTCGCTCCAACCGAACTTTGTATCTTTCCGAAGTCATTTGAGTCAATGGAATAGCGATTCGAGAAAATCCTTCCACGAATCTCCGATAATAACCAAATTTAAACCGAGAAAACTACGACTTTGGCCATCGATTTAGGTTGTTCCTACTTTGAATAGCTTCAATCTTTCTTGGGTCAACAGATATTCCATGACTTGATACCACGTGCCCAAGGAATGCTACTTCTTCAAGCCGTAACTCGCATTTCTTCAACTTGGCATAAAGCTTATATTCTCGAAGCTTTTGGAGTGTCACCTCAAGTGTTGCTTTCATGATCTTCACGACTTTTGGAATAAATAAGGATGTCATCAATAAAGACGACCACAAAGTGATCTAAATATTCCTTGAATACTCGGTTCATCATATCCATGAAGGCGGTTAGGAGCATTAGTCAATCCAAAGGACATGACTAGGAATTCATAATGCCCGCATCGAAGTTTCAAAGCCGAATCTTTGGAATGTCGGTGGTTCTAATCTTCAATTGGTGATATCGGGAACGAAGATCAATCTTTGAAAAGAATTTGGCTCCTTGCAAGAATCGGGTCAAACAGTCATCAATACGTGGCAATGGATACCTATTTTTGATGGTGACATGATTCAACTCCCGATAATCAATACAAAGTCGCATACTCCCATCTTTCTTCTTCACGAATAGAGCAGAGCACCCCAAGGAGAAGTACTAGGACGAATAAAGCCAATGTCAACAATTCCTGCAGTTGGGTCTTTAACTCCTCGAAGTTCAATAGAGCCATTCGATATGGGGCTTTGGAAATAGGTTTTGTCTCGGGTTCAAGGTCGATACAAAATTCAATTTCACGCCGGGGTAGGCCAGGAAGTTCTTCTGGGGAATACGTCAGAAATTTATTAACAATAGGAATATCGTTTAAAAGCGACGTATTTTTATTTAAATCGTGACATGAGCTAAGAAAGCTTGACATCCGCTTTTTCAATAAACGAATAGCTTTATGGCTTGAGATGACCGTGATTGATTTTAATGGTTTGGTCGTTTGAATTCGCATAATAGGTTGATTAGGAATATGAAAGCTAACAACCTTACGAAAACAATCAATTTTTGCATGATAAGTAGTTAACCAATCAATCCCTAGAATCACGCCAAATGCAAGTATTTTAAATGAAATAAGATCGACGTGTAATGTGAGGGTACCGATTTGAACCAAACAAGACTTATAAACAATGGATGTAATGAAGGTTTCTCCCAACGGAGTTTCCACAGATAAGTCAAAGTCTAATTTCTCCGAGTCAAATTTAATCGATGAGCGCAAGTAGGAGAAATAAAAGAATGGGTAGAACCGGATCAAATAAAGTATAGACTTCATTAGAGTTTATGATAAGCTTACCCGTGATGACCTCATTTGGATTCCTTGCTCTTTGGGAGGTCACAACAAACGCCTCCTCAGACTACCTCTGGTTTTGAATTTTTCAGGATGGCCTTTGGTGCCTCCATCCTAGCTGAATTTGTCTTTGATGAAATGACAAAATCGAGCTAAGTGACCTTCTCTTCCACAATTATAACATGCTTTGGACTTAGACGACGCAGCTTTGATCGATGTGTCCTCTCCTCCGCATTTGAAGCATATGATAGGTGGTCTTTCTCCTTCCTTAACAATGGGTCTTTGGTCTTTGACGTCTTTCCACCATTGTTGAATCTCTGCTTTTCTTTAAATGTCCATTCTTATTGTTTTTGGCCCGATTACCACCAAGTGGTTACCATATCCGCCCATTGATTCCCTCCACGCTTATTGTCACCGCTCGATGACTACTCTCGCCGGTATTATAATTTTGTCGAATTTGTTCTCTTTAATTTAGTTGTGTTGACTCATTATCGCGTTGCTCCACTAATCGAGCCCTATTTACAACATCCGAATACAAACACGGTTTATGAGAAATAAGATGTTGACGTATCTCCCGCTTCAAACCTCTTAAAACATTCGTGCCATTTCTCTTCATTATCCACAAGTGGGACGAACCGTGATAACTCCGCAAATTTTGCCTCAGATTGCGTACACTGGTCATATTGTTTTGTTCCAACTTGATAAACTTCACCTCCTTCATGTGGCTTAATACTTTCGTGAAAGTATTTATCGTTGAAACGACTCTCGGAACTTCTCCCAAGATATCTTGAAGACAAAGAAGTTGAGTACGTTTTCACCGATTCCCACCAAGAATCCGCCTCTCCGCAACATAAAGGCGTGAAGGGAACCTTTTGCTCCTCGGAGCATCCCAAGACATCAAATATCTTGGTAATCTGCTTTATCCATGCTTCCGCCGTAAGTGGTTTGGCTCTTCCTTAAACTCCGGTGGTCCCTCCTTGAATTGTTTAGCGGTGACCGCCCGAGAGTTTTCCGTGTTTCCACCTACGCTTTTAGGAAGCGTGAGTAAGCTCTACTTTCTTTGTTGCATAAATTGCATAAAGCCTCCGAACATTTGATCATTCATCATTTGGTCGTTGTTGTTGTCTGCATGAGGATTGTCGCCTCACGATGCACATTATCCCGATTATTGATATATGGTGAATCAACGATCGCTGCGCTCCATTGCTATTCTCAACATTCTCGGATGTCATTTTCAGACATCGCCACAAAACAAAAGGTTAATTGACATGTAACAAATTATCCCTATCTCTTCGACCAACCAATAAAATAGCACATAAACTTAGGTAGGTCATACTAGCGAAGGTATTCCCCGTCTCTCCCCTCCTAGTACTATTTTCACATCTTAGCCAGGGATCATATGTGACGCCCCCAAAATTAGGTATACGTCACCCATCTTGGGTCGCCACTTACATGGTACATAAATTCAAATACAACTTACTAATATAAGCTGCCGGTACAATATTTATAAACCGTGAGTTTGAATACAAATATTGTCTACTAGATATTATACAAACTCAAAAGGAGTCCTCATTACAACTATTATCACACTATTTCACGTAATAGTGAGGACTACTAATGCTATCCTCCGGACCATTACTTCGTTCCCCGACTCGTCCAAATTTATGTTCTCATTTTCAAGAAGAAGAAACGGTGAAAGAAAGGGTGAGCTCAACTAGCCCAAGAAGAAATATTATGACTAAGATAATGCGTAATAAATTATCATTAGCCTTCAATGATGTTAGTTAAACCGATAAAAACAATGGACAACCGGTTTAATCTGCAATTGAATAAGCAATCCATTAAAAGAGTCAAGTAGAGAATAAAGTCTACTATCTTTTAGGTTTTAAAAGGTTTTCATCAATTTTTATCATTTGAGACTCACTTAATAATAAACCACCACATCTAATCATCCCCGTACCACGATGGCCAAGGATTTTCATCAAATTATCAATGGTCATGACTATACCGAATCACCCCGGTCATAATCATACCAAAACTATCCATCATCGCATTACAGCCATCGAGGACTTTTGTCACATCATTTATATCAAGTCATGATTATACCGAATGATCCTCGGTCATAATCATACTAAGTTCATCTATACACGTAAGCCAAAGATAATATAATATAACATGAGGATGATGACAATGACATAGTAATTCAATAAAACAAGTTCAAGAATTATTTAATCCATGAATTATTAACGTCCAAATTGTCAACACGACATCTTTGTTTCAGAGAGTAAAATTCAATAATGATCAAGAATATTTCCATGAAAAGATTTGGATGAAACGCAAATATCAAGGATATTCTACTAATTTCATGGAGTATAGAAGTCAAAGTTTTAACCATTTGGGTATAATAAAGAATGGAATAACAAAAGAAATCACCATGCATGCGGTACTGCAGATGAGGAAAGTTATTCCAACAGAATAATAATAACGGAACGAAAAGTCGTGTGAAATTCACACCTCGAATGAGGATGTTCCAACAGAATAATAAAGATGGAACCAGATCCGGTGTAAAACACACGAGATAGGATATTCCAACAGAATGATAAAAGCGGAACCAGTCGGTGTAAAACACACGCATGTGATGTTCCAATGTAATAATAAAAAGCGGAACCAGTCGGTGTAAAACACATGCATGTGATGTTCCAATGAATAATAGAAGAATGTCACCAAGTATAGGGTAAACCGTGCATATAAAAGTTATTCCAATGTAATAATAAGCAGCGGAATAACATAAGGATTTCACCAAGTATAGGTATCTTGGCGTATATAGGTTATGTATAGGGTATGCCACTTTTACAAAGTTATTCCAATGTAATAATAATGAATGGAATAATGAAGTTCTCTTCAAGAAGAAAGAATAACACCCCTACAGTAAAAGAACTGAATATAGAAGTAGTGAAGTAGCAGAATACTCTTCTTCTTTCTATAATTTTCTCTCTATAGCTTCTCTCTATAATTTCTCTCTCTAGAGTTTCAATGAATTCGTAAGAAAATAATGAAGGAATGAGCTTCTATTTATAGGAAAATGGAATGCATAGTAATTAATCCATGAACGGTCCAGATTGATTTACTTTAATCTGACGGTCCATATTTAAAGAAAAATCTTTTAAATAAAATATAATATATTCTATTTATATAAAAACATTTTACTATGCAAACACTATGCAAAACACTATGCAACACTATGCATAATAAAATATAATATATTCTATTTATAGAATAACTTTAATAAAGTATTCTATTTTATATAAAAAGATGTTTCTGTTTTATTACGTTAATAATACTGAATAAAACAAAACGTCATTATCATTTATAATAATTCATATTATTAATAAATAATAATGGAATCAAACTAAGTGACTTCTCACATAAGCATCAATAATCAATACCGTAGTGCTACTTGCAACTACACGACATCTTTGTTTTTACTACCGAGTAGTTCAACAAGAATCACCAGTAAAACTTTCCGCCGTTATTTCAATAAAATATTTTGTCGTTTTCTCAATCCGACAATAATTACATTGTGGGGTCCACCAATGATTGAGAGTTATGCGAATAATATTCCCCGCTAAACCTGAATATTCCCCGACCAATCGAATATAATATAACCACTTGCATACTTTGCAAAATTTATAAATACTACCCACAACTATAATATTATCTTAAATTCACACCATAATATTAAAAAATTATTTCAACAAAATTTAAATCTTTATTGATAAAATCTGGGGTCTCACAATCTCCCTCCTTATGGAATTTAAGCCCTCGAAATTAGGGTGCGATACTGGTATGATAAAGAGGTGAGGATACCTTGAATACCTTTATCGTTGAAAACATTAAATTCATCTTTTTGCAATCCGCCAAAGATATTCATTAACAATTCATCTTTTGCTACAAAGCCAAAGATATACAAACTCAGTAAAACCAATAATCTTGAGACTAAAACTTAATAGTATCACAACCATGAATTATCCATGCACTCTTGGCTAAGGATATTCGTGTTTTTAATTACTGGCCATGATTATACCGAATAATCCGTGGTCATAATCATACCAAGTCTATCAATGCACTACTGACTAAAGATGACTTTTACCACATCCATGAATTAATATTTCATTCTTTGAGACTCATTTCAATAATTAATCCATATCATCGAATCATCCTCGCACTACTGTGCCAAGGATATTCATTAGTATCACGACCACTTAATTATCCATGCACTAACGCCAAAGATAATCGTGTATTCATTAAGTATCACGACCACAAATTATCCATGCACTACTACCAAAGATAATTGTGTATTCATTAGTATCACGACCACAAATTATCCATGCACTACGGCCAAAGATAATTGTGTATTCATTAGTATCACGACCACAAATTATCCATGCACTACTACCAAAGATAATTGTGTATTCATTAAGTATCACTACCACAAATTATCCATGCACTACTACCAAAGATAATTGTGTATTCATTAGTATCACGACCACAAATTATCCATGCATACTACTACAAAAGATAATTGTGTATTCATTAGTATCACGACCACAAATTATCCATGCACTACTACCAAAGATAATTGTGTATTCATTAATATCACGACCACAAATTATCCATGCACTACTACCAAAGATAATTGTGTTTTCATTAGTATCACGACCACAAATTATCCATGCACTACTACCAAAGATAATCGTGTATTCATTAGTATCACGACCACAAATTATCCATGCACTACTACCAAAGATAATTGTGTATTCATTAGTATCACGACCACAAATTATCCATGCACTACTACCAAAGATAATTGTGTATTCAATTACTGGTTATGATTATACCGAATAATCCGTGGTCATAATCATACCAAGTCCATCTATGCACTACTGAAGCTACGATGACTTTCAACATAATATAAACATGAGGATAATGATATAAAGAATCAATCAAATGAGATAAAGGATAAATATTAAACATTTATAATATAATTTATCCAGATTCAAGAATATCCCCATGTTATCAATCACTTAATAATCTCATAATCTAATAACATTAATATTATAATAATATTTTAATCACTTCTTAAATTTATAAACAATTTATCTCAATTGTTTACGCTTTTACCATATAATGCATTTAATCATTCAAAATGCCATACTCATAAAATATCATCACCAATTATCAAATCCTCATCAAAAATATGCATATACTCTATATAGGATTCTCTAGCCATAAAATCCTATTTTCAACTTTGTTACTTCACATAACATATTTAACTCATATGTTCAGAACTAAACTATTTTCATGAAAATACCAAATCGGTTCCCAAAAATATTTATTTTCGGGATTTAGCATAATATAGTCCCATGATGAAAATATATATTTTCTCGGAATTTTAAAATTCATTTACTATTTTTCAAAAATCAATTCCTAATTAATTCCTTAAGAAATTAGCTACCTCAAGTTTAACTCCAAAATTCCCAAATCTTGACAGGACCTTACACATGTTAACGTGAGCTTCTAGTTTAAATTTCATGGTCATCGGAGTTATAGAACTCGGTTATAGCATTTTAAATCGGAAAAATCTAAATATTGAAATAGTCATAACTTGCTCATTTTAAGTCAGAATGAGCTCATTTTTGGACAGGAGATACTTTATACCATATACTTTCATGTCCCAAAAGGCCAGAATTTTTTCTCATAATTTAAGTGGCCGAAACAACCCCTTAAAGTTTCTGGGCAGTAGCATTTTCGAAATTTACAGCTTTGGCCTCCTTTGCTAAAATCAGTCCCCACAAAAATCTACAACACCTTTTCCAATAATTCCACATGGATTAGTTAGGTAACTCATAGATCTAACTCTAGGACTTGACCACATTCAAAAATTCAAAATATAATAAGAGATATAGTCAATTGAATTTCATGTTACGTTTTTCACCAAAATCTGATTTTCAACTCTTTGTGATTTCTAAGAAACTTTCATGTTTTCACATACTAACCAACGTAACTCATCATAAAACTTACTAATACTTCATATACCCATGATTTTCATTATTCCAATGCTTTTATTATGACTTTCATCATAAACCACGTAAACTGTTCATTTTAGTTGAAGAAATATTTGAGGGTTTAAGAAATGGGTTTTTGTACTGGGGTCAATACAAAATTCGATTTCACGTTCTAAGTAGGCTAAGAAGTCTTCAAGAATACGCCAGGAAATTTATTAATAATAGAAATATCATTCAAAACTGTGACTCTTATCCAAGACTTGGATAGTATGTCACATTGATACCAACTGTGACTTCTATCCCTTAACCTAGATAGCACCTCACAATGATACCTATCAACTTGCCATCTTGATCAACGACGTCGCCTACGTAAAGTCGGCTTCGATTGCATTCCACATAAGGAAGTCAACAACGAAAGGATCGGGCTCTTTACTTATGGCTTGATATAACAGTGATTAACTTTAGGATTTGGTTACTTTGAATTCGTATAACAGGTTGGTTAGGAATATGAAAGCTAATAACCTTACAAAAAGAATAATGAGTAGTTAATCAATTGTTTTCAAAAATTACCTCAAAGGCAAGTATTTTCAAAGAGATAAGATCGACAGGTAACGTGAAAGTGTTTATTTGAAACAACAAGATTAATAAACAGTGGAGGTAACGAAGGTTTCTCCCAACGAAGTTTCAATAGATAAATCAAATTCTAATTTCTCCGGAGTCAAATTTAAACGTTGAACGCAAGCAAGAGAGATAAAAGAATGGGTAGAACCGGTATCTAATAAGGTATAGACTTCGCAAGAATTTATAATTAACTAACCCGTGCTAACTTCGTTCGGTTACCCACTTTTTGAGAAGTCACGAAAAACGCTTCTTCCCGAAAACCACCGACTTTGTTTTGTCAGTATCCGCCTTTGGTGCCACTATCCCATTGGACTTGACTTCACTATACGACAAAATCGAGCTAAATGACCTTCTCTTCTTGAAATTTCCACTTCTATTATCTTTGCCATGATTACCACCCAAGTGGTTACCATTCTTAGCATGAAAATTTCCCCACGATGGTTATCATTGTTCGATAGCCGTTGCCACCAAATATGATTATTATCGTGTTGTTGGTCGTTACCTTTTGTTTGAAATTTGAATCAACACTCTCATGTGCTTCATTGCTAACCTTCAAAGCATTTTCGGATGCCATTCTCAAACTCTTGTCACAAAACAGGTTAATTAACTCGTCACATATTATCCCTATACACCTAATCGACCAATTAAATACCAAATAAACTTAAGTAGGTCATACTAGCGAAGGAATTTCGGTCTCTCCCTCCTAGTTCTATTCTCACCTCTTAGCTGTGGATCATATCCTAAGCTCGATATGTTGTGACGACTCGACACACCAACTTGTGTCAAGACCTCACATTATTAGTTATCATCACTTGCCACCGAAAGACGGCGTCCCCTACGGAGAGTCTGGCTTCGGTGCATTCCCCATCAACAGGAAGTCACCAGCGAGAGGCTCGGGGCTCTTCACACTTATGACTCTGATACCAACTGTGACGCCCCCAAAATTAGGTATACGTCACCCATCTTGGGTCGCCACTTACATGGTACATAAATTCAAATACAACTTACTAATATAAGCGTCAGGTATGCAATACGACATAAATCGTGAGTTTGAATACAAATATTGTCTACTAGATATTATACAAACTCAAAAGGAGTCCTCATTACAACTATTATCACACTATTTCACGAGAATAGTGAGGACTACTAATGTTATCCTCTCGGACCATTACTTACGTTCCCCGACTGTCGTCCCGGCTATGTTCTCATTTTCAAGAGAAAACGGTGATGAAAGAAAGGGTGAGCTCAACTAGCCCGAAGAAGAAATATTATGACTAAGATAATGCGAATAAATTATCATTAGCCTTCAATGATGTTAAACCGATAAAATACAATGGACAACCGGTTTAAGCTGCAATGAATAAGCAATCCATTAAAAGAGTCAAGTAGAGAATAAAGTCTACTATCTTTTAGGTTTTAAAAGGTTTTCATCAATTTTTATTCTTTGAGACTCGACTTAATAATAAACCACCACATCTAATCATCCCCTCGCACTCACGGCCAAGGATTTTCATCAAATTATCAATGGTCATGACTATACCGAATCACCCCGGTCATAATCATACCAAAACTATCCATCAATTTGCATTAAAGCCAATCGAGGACTTTTGTCACATCATTTATATCAAGTCATGATTATACCGAATGATCCTCGGTCATAATCATACTAAGTTCATCTACGCACGTAAGCCAAAGATAACATAATATAACATGAGGATGATGACAATGACATAGTAATTCAATAAAACAAGTTCAAGAATTATTTAATCCATGAATTATTAACGTCCAAATTGTCAACATGATCATCGTTTCAGAGAGTAAAATTCAATAATGATCGGAAGAATATTTCCATGAAAGATATCTTTGGATGAAACGTAAATATCAAGGATATTCTACTAATTTCATGGAGTATAGAAGTCAAAGTTTTAACCAACTGGGTATAATAAAGAATGGAATAACAAAAGAAATCACCATGCATGCGGTGCCAGATGTATAAAAGTTATTCCAGCAGAATAATAATAACGGAACCGGTCGGGTGAAATTCACACCGATGTGGATGTTCCAACAGAATAATAAAGATGGAACCGGATCCGGTGTAAAACACATGATAGGATATTCAAATGAGAATGATAAAGAGGCGGAACCAGTCCGGTGTAAAACACATGCACAGGATGTTCAGCGAGAATAATAAAAAGCGGAACCAGTCCGGTGTAAAACACATGCATGAGGATGTTCCAATGTAATAATAGAAGAATGTCACCAAGTATAGGTAAAACCGATATACAAAGTTATTCCAGCAGAATAATAAGCAACGGAATAACATAAGGATTTCACCAAGTATATAGGTATGCCAGCATGATACAAAAGTTATGTATAGGGTATGCCACTTTTACAAAGTTATTCCAATGTAATAATAATGAATGGAATAATGTAAGTTCTCTTCAAGAAGAAAGAATAACACCCCTTACCGTAAAAAGAAATGAATATAGAAGTAGTGAAGTAGCGTAATACTCTTCTTCTTTCTATAATTTTCTCTCTATAGCTTCTCTCTATAATTTTCTCTCTAGAGTTTCAATGAATTCGTAAGAAAATAATGAAGGAATGAGCTTCTATTTATAGGAAAATGGAATGCATAAGAACTAATCCATGAACAGTCCAGCATTAATTTACTTTAATCGACGGTCCATATTTAAAGAAAAATCTTTTAAATAAAATATAATATATTCTATTTATATAAAAACATTTTACTATGCAAACACTATGCAAAACACTATGCAACACTATGCATAATAAAATATAATATATTCTATTTATAGAATAACTTTAATAAAGTATTCTATTTTATATAAAAGATGTTTCTGTTTTATTACGTTAATAATACTGAATAAAACAAAACGTCATTATCGCTATAATAATTCATATTATTAATCGACAATAATGGAATCAAACCGAGTGACTTCTCACATAAGCATCAATAATCAATACCGTAAGCTACTTATGCAACCACACGACATCGCATTTTTACTACCTAAAGTAGTTCAACAAGAACTACGCAGAAAACTTCCGCCGTTATTTCAATAAAATATTTTTGTCGTTTTCTCAATCAAAATGATAATTAATTGCTAGGGTCCACCAATGATTGAGCCGTTGTATTTAATATTCCTCGCTAAAACCGAATATTCCCCACCAATCGAATATAATATAACCACTTGCATACTTTGCAAAATTTATAAATACTACCCACAACTATAATATTATCTTAAATTCACACCATAATATTAAAAAAATTATTTCAACAAAATTTAAATCTTTATTGATAAAATCTGGGGTCTCACATCATATCCCTAAGCTCTAATACCAACTGTGACGCCCCCAAAATTAGGTATACATCACCCATCTTGGGTCGCCACCAATGATTGAGCCATTGTACGAATATTCCCTAACAAAAAGAATATTCCCCGACCAAACGAATATTTTATAACAACTTGCATACTTTGCAAAATTTTATAAATATTACCCACAACTATAACATTATATCAAATTTATTCCATAATATTCAAAAATAATATTTATAGAAAAATTCATCTTTATTTATAAAAGCTGGGGTCTTACAGAAGGGATATTCGACCCATGACTTAGAGTTAGCTGCAGTTGTTTTTGCTTTGAAAATTTGGAGGCACTACCTCTACGGGGAGAAGTGTGAAATATATACGGACCATAAGAGTCTGAAATATATTTTCACGTAGAAGGATTTGAATATGCGTCAAAGAAGATGGTTGGAATTAATTAAGGATTACGACTGTGAGATTTTATACCATCCGGGTAAAGCAAATGTGGTTGCCGATGCCTGAAGTCGAAAGGGTCGTGAGAAATTGATGATGTTGACTGCTCAGGATGAGCTAATTTCAGAAATGGAAAAACTGGAGTTGGAAGTGAAATATCCTATGGAGATCGATGAGAAGCTATTTCAGATGCAATCTGGTACAACTCTACTAGATAAAGTAAAGGAGGCTCAACTTCAACACGAAGAATGTAAAAAGGTGACCAAGAAGATATCTGAAGGAACTGAACCAAGGTTCAAGATGGATAAGGAAGGAATACTGAGATTTGAGAGCAGAATTTGGGTACTGCCAGTACTAGAGATTAAGGAAGACATTTTGAGTGAGGCTCATAGCTCACGATATTCGATTCACCCTGGTAGTACCAAGATGTATCAAGATCTTCGACAATAGTTTTGGTGGCCGAATTTGAAATGTGATGTTGCAAAATGTGTTGCCAAGTGTCTGACCTGTCAGAAAGTAAAAGCAGAACATCAGAGACCGAGTGGATTGCTACAACCGATAGAGATCCCAGAATAGAAATGGGAACATATTACAATGGACTTCATGGTTGGCCTTCCGACGACTCAGAAAGGCTACGACGCAGTATGGGTTATCGTTGACCGACTGACGAAATCCGCACACTTCCTTTCGATTAAAATCAGATTCAACTTAGATCAGTTTGCGAGGTTATATGTAAAAGATATTTTTTCGAGGCACGGAGTTCTGGTGTCAATTGTTTCTGATAGAGATCCGCGCTTCACATCGAATTTCTAGAAACGTCATCAGGAATGCATGGGTACGCAATTGCGAATGAGTACAGCATACCACCCTCAAACAGATGGACAGAGCAAAAGAACGATTCAGACATTGAAAGATATGCTAAGAGCCTGTGTGATGGACTTTAAAGGAAATTGGGATGATCACCTACCGTTAGTAGAGTTCGGCTACAACAACAGTTACCACGCTAGTATTGGCATGCCGTCTTATGAAGCGTTATACGGCAGAAAGTGCAGAACTCCGCTTTACTGGGATGAAGTTGGTGAAAGGCAATTGCGAGGGCCAGAATTGGTACAGCAGACAGCAGAAATAGTCAAAGTTATCCGAGTACGACTGGTAGCAGCTCAAGATAGACAGAAGAAATACGCTAATCCACATCATAAAAATATCAAAATTGAATCAGGTAGTTATGTTTTCTTGAAGGTCTCTCCTTGAAAGGGAAAGATCAGGTTCGGAAAGAAAGGGAAATTGAGCCCAAGATTCATAGGACCATTTGAAGTACTGAGAAGAATCGGAGAAGTTGCGTACGAGGTAGACCTACCTCCAGCACTCGAGAATGTCCATAACGTCTTCCATGTTTCTATTTTACGACCCTAAAACCCTATTACAAGCATGTAATTGAATACGAACCCCTACATTTTGAAAAAGACTTATCTTACGAAGAAATTCCTGTTCAAATTGTCGACAGAAAAGAACAAGTTCTGAGAAATAAAGTAATACATTCTGTTAAGATAATTTGGAGGAACCACAACGCTGAAGAAGCTACGTGGGAACTCGAAGAGAATATGATGAAGAATTACCCTCATTTGTTTATTTAATTATGTGTAAGCGATTCTAGGGACAGAATCTTTGTAGGGGGGGAGAATGTAACGGGTTGAAATTTATTAAGTCGTGATTCTGGGGACAGAATCCTTTTAAGGGGGGAAAGATGTGACAAAAGAGAATTTTGTAAATTAATTTTAATATTTATTGGATTAAATAAATATTTTTGATAATTTAATTATTAGATTAAATAATTAATTGATGCAATTGTGGTAGATTAATTTAATTATATGTATTACATTTATTAAATTAATGTAAAAAAATTTATTATCAAGTATGTGATTATGTAAGCTTATTGAATTAAAAGAAATATTTAATAAGCCTAATGTTATTTAAT